>JAYKKT010000092.1:34812500-35412500 GCA_036023115.1 Brasenia schreberi | reverse complement strand
AATTTTGTCCTTGCCACCACTATTTTCTAAAGGCAGGACGAATTAGGTAGGTCCCTATCGGTTATAGTAGTAAACAAACACTGCAACAAGTATGCTAAACTCTGCACCCTGAGCGCCAGCTTGCCGGTGGTGGGTTTGAGCCAGTCAAAGCCAAAGTTTAAATTCAAGTTTCTCTCTCCAAGCCATGGAGATCCTCGAAGAAAAGTTTGAGCCAAAGTCTCTTCCCTCTAAAAAGCTCCAAAAAGAGCACCTCTCCAGAAAAAACAAAAGAGGCTCCAACCAGAACGCCTCTAATATAGAGAAAATTTTTAAAAACAAACCAAGTTTCAAAAATCAAGTTCAAGTTCAAACCATAGCGGATGCTTTCGGAAGCGACTTGAAGTAGACATTCCAAAGATGAGGCGTTTTGGAGCTTGAATGAGCAAGAGTTTCAGAAGTTGATTATTTATTTTCAAAACGAAGGACATCCAAGTTGAGTGTTGACCATGAAGTTGACGTCGAGTGAGTAATCTTGTAAGTGGATCTATGATTTTAGGGATACTTTACATCTTTACATAAATCAGGGGCGAGTGTAGACATCTTCGACAATATGTTTGAAATTAAAATAATAATTCATTTTGTGCTTAGGATTTTAATATCTAGGTTGATGTTTGTTGTATCTCTGAAAGGATCATGTAGTGGAGTAATAGATTGATTCTATTCAAAGGCCGAATAAATCAAAAGGAGATTGCTTGTGAACCAATGTTTGTCCCACCCATAAATTTTACCTTACATCATTGAGCGTTGTCCCTGAGAAGATTCTACTAACATAACCCATGAAGTCCCTTTCATTCATATATAAGTTGGGTCATGCATATAATTCATTCTAACTGAAAGCAAGTCATGCTTGAGTTCCATTGTCATAATCAAGTCCTTTAGACGTCACCCACTTCCTACAATAATAACAACTAAGTCTTTTATGATACTACATGGGGCCAGCTACCTGGATTCTTTATTTTCACATAACAACAATCTAATTTTTTATATCTTTTTATAGGAGCGTTCTTTGGTATCTTTCTATATGTTCAAACCATGTTAAATGATTTTCTCTCATTTTATCCTCTATTGGTGCTCTCAATTGGTTTCTAATAACCTCATTATCCATATAGTCTTTCCTTATGTGACCACTTATCCATCTCAACATCTTCATTTCTCCTACGAATATCTTTTGTATATGTTGATGATTAACTACCTAGTACTCATAACCATAAAACATAGAAGGTCCAATTGTTGTTGTATAATATTTACCTTTTAACTTTAATTGTATCTTCTTAAAATATACAATATCTTATGCCCCTCTCAATTTTAACCAACCAACATTAATTCTATGTGTAACATCTCCACCAATTTTTTCATCACTTTGAAAATTGACCTTAGGTATTTAAAACATTTCTTATGAGAAATGGATTGTGTACCAATCTTAATTTTTATGTTCTCTGAAGTATCCAAATGATCAAACTTACATTCCATATGTTCTATATTCATTCTACTAAGTTTCGCCTTTACTTTTTAACATTTCTCTCCATAGTTTAAATTTCCTATTAACTTTTTTTTTATACTCATCCACTAACACAATATCATCTACAAATAACATACACCAAAGTACTTCATCTTGAATATGTTTTGTTAACTCATCAATGACTTCTTTACCATCAACTAAAGCAAGTTTGGTTGATGTCAAAGAGGGACATTTGTAAACACTATAATTTATTATCAAGATTATTAGTATGTATGCAAATTACATTTAAATTTGAGTCTTTGACAAATTTGAAAAGTGTTGTATCCGTAATGCAATCCAAAAGAAATCGTTCCTTTCATATAGCGAAATACTCTATCTAAAACTTCTCATTAGGTTTTATCCGAACAACTAGTGTATTTACTCAACTTACACACAACAAATGCAATATCTGCGTGTACAGTTGGTTAGATACATTAAACAACCGATAATTTGAGAACATCATAATTGAGACATAAGAATACGACTTTCATTATTATACAAAGCCTTAGATAAATCATATGGGGTATTAACAGGTCTACAATTTGTATATCTAAATCTCTCTAAAACTTTCTAACATAGTGAGACTGAGAGATTACTATACCATCAGTAGATCTTATGATTTTAAGCCCTAAAATCACATCAGTCACACCCATATCCTTCATCTCAAACTTATTATATAAGAATGACTTAGTCTCATTTACTATTCTTATATCAGATCCAAACAATAATATATCATTTACGTATAAACAAAGAATGATGAAAGCAATATTTATCGACTTCCAGTAGACACACATATCATAATCATTAAAACGAAGCCAAAAGATGATATCACATAATCAAAATTTTCATGTCATTGTTTACGAGCTTGTTTCAAACCATACAATGATTTAACAAGCTTACACACCTTAGACTCATTCCTACAAGCCACAAATTCCTCTGCCTGATCCATATAAATTTTCTCATAAAGGTCACCATGTAGAAAAACAGTCTTCACTTCCATCTGATAGATTGTTAGGTCATATACGGAGGCTAGTGCTATAAACACTCGAATGATAGTCATTTAGAGAATAAGAGAATAGGTATTAAACTAATCTATTCCTTCTTTTTGTGTGTATTCCTTGGTAACTAATCTAGCCTTGTACTTATTGATTGTTTCATCTACATTCAGTTTCTTTTTAATATTCTACTTGCAACTCACAATAAAACAACCAGGAGCCTCCCAAGACTTACGAAATTTCTCTATAGTAGACATATTAGGAAGTTTCATTGCGACTTTCTTAAGACCATGACATAAAAACTGAAACTCATGAGTTTGTTCAGTCACAAATTTCTCCTTTACCATTTGATACTTAAGGAACTTGGACACAAAATACTTTTAAAGACCAAGGTCTTCAGTATTATATTTTTGATTCAAGGCAATACACAAATCTTTCGCTGTCGTGGAAGGGGAAGAACTATACATATCAAATAAAATAGTTAAAAATGCCGATAAAATTCAACAGCAGCACAAAGTGTTCTCCTTTTACTCGGTGATTTTATTTGAGCTTCTAGGGTCAGTACCATCGGGATGGGGACAATCCGACTCTATATTAAGATGAAGCCCCAACATGCTTAACCAAATTTTTATACGTTGTTGCTAGAGTTTAAAATGTGGATTGACAAACTTTTTCAACATTTTAGGTCAACCTTAGGTCAGAGAGTAGTAGTTGTAGACATGTTTACTATGGTAAAAGGTGATTTCTCTAAGACTGTTGGGAAGAATCATAGTTATAAATGCATAAAAACATAATATGCAACAAATATAAACATACCCCAATCATAAACAACAGTCACAGATATAAAATAAGCCATAATAAAGTTTTACGAGAAACAAAAGCAAAAGTAAAATTAGAAACTTATCTGTGTGAGTCATGCTTACAAACTTACCTTCAAGAAATTAGCGCCCCACTATGAGTACTTACAAATACTTTTGCTTTCGTCCAAAGCTAAAATGCACACACAACTCGAAGAGTACGTACCTGATTTTGAGTGGACCTCGACTACACTTCAGTCGCCTATGACTAGAGCAGAAAGAGGGACCTTCCACAGGTAAAAGGACAGAACCATGGATAGAGAGGCAGGATCACGAGAAGAGAGAGAGAGAGGAGAAAGAATGAACTGCGTACTTAGGGAGGACCCTAATCACCTATTTATAGATGTGCATTTGGATAATGGATCGTAGATCTAATCCAAATAATGTACCGCTTTATCCTCAACCATCCCGTCTTATCCTCAACCGTTCCCACCTTATCCGAAACCGTCTCATCTTATCCCTATCCGTGACCAAAAAATTTTTGATCGTTAGATCAAAAGTTTTTCGTACAAAATGATAGATCAAGACCCAGACCCAACCCAAAACCCAAACACAAGCCACAAGCTCGGCCCGGTGTGCGTGCACGTGTGTGGTGTAACATGTTCTTCCAAATAACCTTCAACTAAAATTCATGAGCTACTAACTATATAAAAGAACATATGAGCTCAACTATATAAAAGTGTGGATTTGTCACATCCATCAATATGGGTCTAAATTTTATCTCATCTTGATCATCTATAGTTCTTTATATTTTATTTTTTACATTGTAAGACTTTTATTTATATTAATAAAATATATAAGAATAATAAGCACATTAAATATACATCAAATCCAAGGTTGATACGAGTTGGGGGGGGGGGGCTCCGTCTGTTTTGGAAGACGCTTTATCTTCATTTACATTAAGAAAGGATGGATGATCTCGTCTGAAACAATAAATTTTACAGCAATCGGCCTTGGGAAAAAGTGTTCACTCATAAAAACTGTAAGAAGAATTTCACGTCTTGTGCGTCGTGCATCTACCTAACCCTATCTAGCTAATCAGGAAAATAGCATTCATTCATTTTCTGTATCAAATACGGTCACAACTGTATTGCGAATTTATGGTACCTCTTTTCGAAAGCCACTTTTCGTAGTCTGACTCATTAAATGCTAGCAGCGACGCCTTCGTCCATCAAGAGCTAAAAGCAATTCCCCACATGAAAGTAAGGATGGAAGTCCGAAAGAATGGTCATTTTAATCTATCTAATTGAAATAAAAAATGTATTTAAATCCTGTGAAAAGAATGTTTGTCATAAACACAAGTTCTAAAACAGCCAACATAATAAAAGTAAGGGACTTTTGGACAAATCCCATGCGTTGAAACTCTGGTGGCGTTACAGTGAAGCTCTCTAATAAGGGTCCATCCAAATACCATCCGAGCAAGAAGGTTGTCAGCATTAAGAGATCGGTAGATAGATACTTCTCTAAATAGCAGCCAAGTATGCTTATAGGGCACAGCTACCGGCTGAAGTTTCCGATTTTTTGAAGAAGCGTTAAAAACTATAGTTCTCTAACTAGTTCCAAGTATGGCGATGCGTGCACATCTATCTGCTCAGATTCTGAATTCCTCAACTAGCTACCAAGTGTCATCATTTCGTATATTTTGTAAAATTCGGGTGCTAAAGTAGCTGTTAATTGGGACTTGATATTCAGTTTATGAGCTAACCCCAGCCAGGTGTGAGCTAGTGCACCTTGTAACATTTGAAAATTTCGTATGATGTCACTTCACATAATTGAATGCTGCCGCGAAGTCCTTTAACATCGAGGGACATCTGAAGCCGAACGTCACGAGTTGGTTGTGCATTGATATCTTGCTGAACGTTAACTTCATTCATATTTTTACCACTTACTATTGTTATTTTCCATATCTTTGAACGGAATTCAACTGTCTACACTACCAAATGGCCTTTATAGTTAATTCATATGCATGTTCAATACAACTTCAAGGCATAACATCAAAACATTATATAATACAATAAATCCATCTTGAAGTATATATTTTTGAATTTGAATATTCAAATACCCTACATGACCATATATCGTGGTGTTACAAAACAATAATTACATGCTACAGGTATTCTGTCAAAACAAAAGATTGACTCTCGTATTTTTCAAATAATTTTCTTGTATTTTGAACAACCTCTATCAATTGTGAGAATTCTTTTCCTATTTTTTTTGAGGTTGTTGCCATTTGAATTTACAGTTCGATATGAATGACATAGCCTATTACACTCAATTGAAATACCAAAAGAAAGGGCATGCCAAAGAACTCTTACCTTCGTTCTCAAGGGAGAAAAAGACTGGATAAGGTATGAGGTAATGATATGCATCTCCGAGAATTTGACTGTGCCTTGGTTACTGATAGGAGTTACACAAAAAAGTGAAGCACTCAGCGTGCTCAGGAAGATGAGGGAACTAAGTTACTGCTACTCCTAATAAAGGTAAAGGGAGAAAGAACTGTAATTGTATCAATGATTTCTCCTCTGTCTTTGATTACACATACCTATATATAGACTTTTCTAGAAATGATAAATATCATATCAAATGTTCCAGGTGTGATCCTTGATAACTACCCACTTCCATGTTCATGCTATCCTTTTTGCCACTACATTGATTAGGGTGTGTCAACTGACACCATGATTTATAAGATTAGATTGAGGTAATATGCTTGTTTTATACATTCGAGGTCTTAATTCTTCACGAGCCAAGTGTCTCTTTCTTTTTTAGACTCTTGGCCTCCTTCTACGTATCCTCGTACATTTTCTAACATGAATACATGCCCCCTACAACTTTATATCTGCAGTCATCTAGGGTATGAGTCGTACTGAAAGTAATTTTATACCAGATAGACCGACACATTTGCTTTTTTAGCATAATTAATTTTTTTCATTCGCTATTAGGATCTATAAATTGAATAACTTTCTTCTATGATTTTGTGCTTCTTTAGACTATTTTTGAAAAACTCTTGCTATTAGTCCCTGTTTTCATGCTTTCATGGCTTTTGCTTTAGATGTCCTATCTCCAACTATAAAATCAACTCTCAGTCTCCTTGATTTTCATATCGAGGAACTTCTCTTATTTCAGGACGAATTTATGATTTCCCATGGCTCAAACTTTTCTATCTCCGGCCTACAACCAATCAATTGCATGTCAACTTGGTACAGAGGGTTACAAACAATAAATGCCATCTTTGGATATAATGGGATATCCATGAACTCATTATGTTGTCTTGTCTAGACATACAATTTGATGGTAACCCCTTTTGTTCTTTCTTATCTTTTAGAATTTTATGATACAATCACTTCCAATTCCCTTTTGGAATGATGTCTCCCACCATCTTTGATGTTTAGACACATTTTTGCTATAATGTCCAGTACAAAACTATCACTTGCTCCTTCTTGTAGTCATAGTTTATTATAGAATGGTGGTCCTACCCACCTTGTAGCGGGTCTATGGTGGTTTCTTCAATTTGGGATTGATCTATACTTTCTTGTGTCTGGATTTTAGTGTCTCTTACTAGAGCAAATCATTGTTGATATACTAGACTTGCCTTAAGCCTCATTCCTCCAACCTTGGCTTCAACTATAGGAATCATTACTCAATTATGGTTTATCAACTCCAATGAGGTAATTTTCCTTCTTACATATTTCCACTCTCCCTATTCTAATTCAACCACCAAATTCAAAGAGGATCTCTAGATAATTGGATTATCAAAAATCTTCTCTCTTGGATTCTTATCTTATGGTGTATCTTGATCATCCTAGTTCAACCCAATTATTGTTCAACCCTACTACCCATATTGTTTGTCTTGTCAATTAGGTTTTAATCAAGGCTTATCAATTATTAAAGAACTCTTGTAAATCATCAATAAGAACCCATCTTGATACTCCCTTATTTATATCCTTGTTCAGTGAGATCCTTAGAATTTTCTTTCTAGTGGATGACCATCCACATAGAGATAACTAAGGTCTCGATTGACAACTATAATATGGATGCAACTAATGACAATAATATTAAATCCCGATGTAAGTGTCCCTTTGTACATTTCTTGACCTCTTCACCTAGTTCCTCTAGCTTGTTGACTTCTTCTACCTTATCATGAAAAAGGGCATTAAAATATACTTCCTCCATTAGACTTGATAGAAAATGAGGATTCTACCATTTGAGTCCATCATAATAGAGTCCTTAACTAATGATCTTCAAGACCGCATGCCTGAAGTTACTAGTAAGGAGCCTACATTATCTTCTCAACCATTTATTAGCCCAACTCTAGAGCATATTGAATGAGAAGTAGTAGACTCTAGTACATCTTCTTTTATGTTAGATATGTCTTCTTCCATTACTTTGCAAGATATGCTATCTTTGATAATAGAGCCGTTTCACACAAAGTCTCCTTCTCCTACTACTATGTATGTGATTATCCATGGTCTACATATGATACAAAGTCTTTCGGGTGCAAACCTTCTTTATGAGCTGGGAAAATTAATTAAAGAAGCATGTGGTATTTACATCCAAATCCATGAACATCTCAATGCCCATAGAAACCGCCAAGTCGTAGCCTAAGCCCAACTTGCTTCTGTCATCTATCATTAAGAGCATATATGTTCCTTCTCCCGGCATGTCATTAGAGAAATATCTTAACATATCTCTAATTTCACAGGTAAGAAATCAATTCACCAAGTTGAGGTTTTGTCTCTCAAAAAGCAGCTTGAGGTTCTCTATCATCGTCGCCATGAACTATTAACCGAAGTTTCTCAGGTACAATTTTATCTTAACTCACTATAGTCTCGAGCATTCACTACTCATGATGTAAAAGTCTTAGCTTCTCAAGATTTTGTTTGAGAATCATAAGAGTTGCATACTTTGCTTTCCAACTGCAAAGCTCTTAAAACATATCCTCAATCTAACGTTCTCGGTCACAATAACCTCGAGTAATGTTGAGAAAGTTTGAGAGTAATTTTATAAAAGATGTTGTTTAGATTACGTAGGTAGGTCAATGATGTCATAATGGTGATCTTATAATCATTTCTTATTATTAATAGCCAATATAAAATGTCCAATCTTTTCTACATGCATATATTTGTCATTTTGTTCTTTAAACTTTTCTTTCACTTTTCATTTCACAAAGGAATCCTTGAAGGTTGGCTGAAATGTTATTTAATATATGTTATCTTCTGTCACCACCTCATTAAACTCATTATTGCCTCAGATTTCGAGTCGAATGACCATGCAAAAGGATGTAACTTAATATTGACAGGACATCGTTTTCTTCTAACTATAAAACATGACCAAGAGTCTTAATCTTCATCTACTTTTGTGAAAAACTACTAACCCTTTCTCTGCGTGCTAGCTCCCGTCTGAAAAAGGTCTTGAATATCTTCTAGAAATCTGACTCTATCCAAGATCCTCACCGTGGGTTACCATGTGTCAGAATTTGTGAAGTTAAAATATTCTCTTCTCGACCCTTTTGTATATGCTATAAAAGGCCTTCGAATTGTTGATGAGATGATTGTTCCAAAAACCCTTTCTCTATGCAATTTTATGTCGATACGATCATTTTTCCAAGGACCTTCGCACTTGACCAAGACCCACTAGGAAATGCATCTAGTGATTAGACCAAGTAGGTATTGTGCATGCTGACGATTGATATAGGTGGAGAAATTTTGACCTAATATAGTTGTCTCAAGTCACCTTCCCTGCTTACCTCAACCTTCTCTTTAGCTTCTTAGGTTTCTAGTTTAGCAAGATCAACGATTTTGTTCTAAAGCCATGTGCGGTTGTTTTTACCCTCGTAGATTCATGTCATCACCAGTCTCGCTTTTCATGGTCTTGAACTTCATTCTTTAGGTTCTTTTTCTTTCTGATTCTCCTTTATTTCAAAAAATCTTTCTTATAAAGGATTTTTAGAGGCCAATGCACAACATATTGGGAGGTAACTCAGGATAAACACACTTGTTTCTTTTGTTATGGTTGTGGAAATTCATTGTCTTCCCTAACAACGTAGCAATCACTAAAGAATATTGAGTCGTCGTGGAGGTTTTATTCTTTAATCATCCTTTTGATTTTTATTTTCTTTTCATAAATACTCTTTTCTACAACGTACATACTTTTCTTTTCCAACTTGCCAATAGAAAAATACCCAACACCACTTCTGGTCCATGGTGGTTTTTTCAATATTGGATATACTTGTACTTTCTCCAACTAAACCCTCTTTCCCTCTCATATTATAACTTTCTCAATAAATTACTCTACTTGGAGTTTGATAATAATTATGATTTTCATTCGTTGAGTCATGAGAATTTTGTGACTTGGCACATTCATATCTCTTTTTTTGAGTGGTAATGATTCATGTACTCTTTGATGAATGAAATTTGTGTGTCATCTTCCTTCACCAATCGAATAATGGTCGAAAGACACTTCTAACTGTTTATCCCATCAATTAAGGCTTGTCGAGGAATCCCTGACCCCATTTATCCGACTGAGGTATTAGCAACATTGATCATTATGGTGATTAAAGATAACCTCCAACTATTCAAGAAATTTTCTTTCAATAAATTCATGACCAACCCAAGAGACACTACCGAATATGAAGAGTGATGGTCATTGACCATTTATTTCATTTTTGTTAAAGAACCAAAAGACTTTATCCATCAATTAACTAGTTTGATGCTTGTTGAGCCAACAAGTGTGCCCTGGCTGACCAGAGTATATTACCTCAAAATGTCCTTGTCCCAAAGCTCATGCCTCCACTCGACCACTAAAACATACTTTTGAACAACCTACAAGAACCTCTAGAACATCTCTCATCATCTCGTTAATGTCTAAAAGGGGTGAGCTTTCTTGATGATAAAATCCTTTGCTAACCTCTCTTTTTTTTTAAAAAGCATAGACCATCATAGGTAATTATTGTTGAAGCTCTTTCCCACCCCATGAGTTTGAATAGGGGTTCCTTTTTAATGACCTCTAGTTTGATCAAGGCAATTATAGTTCTTCAAGAGGAACCCCAAGCGTCTATCTCATCTAAGGCAATTATTGCACCGTGTCAAGAGGCAACCTGCATCTCCTCTAATCCAACCGTAACCACCAATGCACTTTGTCAGGGAGAAACACAAGTTTTTGCTCGGCCTTCGATAACAAATCAGCTCCTGAAAAAGGAGGTCGAGTTGAATCAACTACAACTCTAGAAGAGGAATCCTGGGTATGTGTCGCTGCAACCTCAATAACGAAAATCCCAATTGGAGCAACTCCTAATGAGGAGCTTCAGAAAGAGAATTAGGCCAAAGCCCCATGACTCTGAGATTTGAGGAGACTCTTATACCTGTTTCCACTAGTACCAAAGAGTCATTAAAAAAATTTGTTAGCAACCACTACTTTTGGACAAAAATCTACTCCATGGAGGGTGTTACTAATGCTCTTAAAAAAGAGACTTTAATCGATACAATTACTCCAAACAATGTCATTATACTCATACAGGAAGTTGTGCTCCCACTGCCTTCAAGAATCAATACTGATGTAGAGTTTATCTGAAGCATACTTAATAGGGATTTCAAGGAAGTAATGGGTCTTCAAGACATGCTTTCTTCTTTTAGAGACTAGCTACAAATCCAAACACACCTCTCTAGACTCAATAGGTTTGCTTTGATCAATAAAGGATCATCAACTATGAATTGCCAAGGATCTCTGCAAACTCTCAATGCCTATCTGATATGTACTTTAGATTGGACCATCTTGCACAACAATGAGCTCAATCAAGGCTATCAATGTTGGTGGTAGATTTTGGTATCATGCTTCTAGTTATGAGACAATATGGATCAATGTTGAGAAGCTCATAAGTGGATTGATTTCATTGGATGCAACTTTTCTCTCTTGAGAAGTCACTTCTTTGACTTCACAACTTGTCTTTCTTAATGATCGTTTGGCCCTGTGTCGGTTGCAACTAAAGCTGACAAAGAGGAACAACAAAAACTACAAAACTTGGAAGAGACCTATTTGGAAGCTCTCTACAGTAACCAAATACCAGAAGAACCATTGGCAGTAACAAGTCACACAACTCTCGAACAAGAGTATGAAGAATGTTGGATGAACAAAAACTATTTTTATAATTCTTTTGATAAATGTATACTTGCATTCATTGAATTCTTTAAATAAATTATCCTTCCCAAATCAAAAGATAATACTTCTTTAAGTATTTATCATTTATGTCATTCGCTCTTTCCCTTCGATTTTTGTAAGTCTATAAGCCTCTCTTGGTAGAACCTTCAATAGTATAAAAGGTTCATCTCAATTGGAATACCATTTTATAAATTGTGGATCTTTTAGGGCTACTGTAAGATAGCCTTTTAGACTAAATCTTTTTCTTGGAACTGTTTCACTCGAACATGTTTGTTATATGCTTAGGCAACTTTTCATTTATTGGCAAATAAATTATCTAATGTCATAAGGCAATCTTTATCCACCGAATCGTTTCATCATAAACGACTACAAGAATTCATCAAGTTGTAAATTATTTTGCTTAACTACTTCCAAAGATATGACATTAATCTCTATGGACAATACTACATCTTATCCATATGTAGGCCAGAAATGAGTCATGCCAATCCTTGAGGCTTTGGAATTTCAATATACCCAAAGGACCTCAGGCAACACCACGTGTCATTTTTACGATTATCTTCGAGGGACTTTAATCAAATCGATAATCACTCTATTGGTAGCATTAACCTAACCATTTACTAATACATAATAAGGAGTTGAATATACCAATTTAACACCAAAGCTCTTGAAAAAAGTCATTACCTTTTTTCTTGTGAACATTGTTCCTTGATCGACCGTAATCAATTATGGAATCCTGAATCGAAACATAATGTAGTCATTGATGAACCTTGTCACATGATCTTGGGTCACCACTTTCAATGGTAATGCCTCAACCCATTTAATGAAGTAATTTGTAGCCACTATTAAGAAAGTTTGCACTTTCGATGATTTTGGGTGAATCTTTTCCATCAAGTCCATAGCCACACTCAAAATGGCCATGGTTTGATGATTGAATATAACTCTATCGCAGACCCTTTTGTAAGAGGTCAAAACATTGACACTACTTACATCCTTTAACATAACTAATACAATCTTTATTCATAGTAAACCAATAATACCATGTCGATATATTAACCATTTCATTTTAGGTCCTAACCAATGAGTCCCGTAGGTTCCATCATGGACCTCGACCATTTCCGTTTGAGCTTCAACCCTACTTAAACATCTCAAAAGTAAATCATGATGGCTTTGCTAATACAATTCATTATCTAAAAAGGTATAACATAATGCTCTGCATCAAGTCTTAATGTTGGGATATTGCAAAGGTTGATTCAAGTATTTTACCACCAAATCTCTCCAATTGTTAGATTCTTGTCTCCTGAATCAAGGCTATCACTGTTTGAGGCTCATGTATTGTTTTATAACTTGAGGTAGTAAGACTAAATTATTCATCACCTAGTTTTTACCTCTAAGAATATACAACATTTTTACTTGAAAGAAGGTTCCTAATAAATCTTTTGTACGCTGATGAGGTTGCAAGGTAGAACTAAGGTACCAGTAATTCCTATCAATTGGCTTATCACTACTTGAGAGTCATCGTAAATATCTATCTTTCTTATATTAACAAAAACTAGGCTTAAACCATACATCAAAGTCTAGTATTCTGCCTTATGTATTAGTAAGGCCTAGCTCTAAGGACATCAAGGGCATAACCACTTTCCTAGTTGGAGAAATGATACAAACACTGATTCTCATGTCTCGACTACACTTCAAGCCATCGATTCCAAGAGATCAACCACTGTTTGACCCTTCACTGCCTTGAGAGGATAATGTTTCAAATCAAAAGTTATAACTTGATTTCCCATTTGACTAACCTACCCTTAAGAGCTGAGTTTCAAAGAACGTAAAGCAAAATATCAACTTTATTTATCACTTATACTTGGTTGTAAGAAGATAATATTCAGATTTTATGCATGTATGATACAAGGAAAAACATATCTTTCAATCGGAGAATATTGGCACTCTACATCCATGAACAAGCAACTTAAATAGAAAATATCTTGCTCAGTATTGCCCTCGGTATCCTATGCTAGAAGGGAATCAGTGGATTTTTTGCACCAACTATGCATAGTTTCAACAATTTCTCATAAATCAGGAACATCAATGTAGGCAGTTTAGGTAAATACTCATTGATACTCTCAAATGTGAACTATTGCTCTATACTCCAAATGAAGCCATCCACATTCTTCAACTTAAGTGACGCTATAAAAGAAGTCATGTATCGTGCAACATTAGCAATAAAGTATCACAAATAATTGATTCATCTTTAGCCTTGCACGATCAAGCTTCTACATTTGGTATCAATGATGGTTTTAGCCTTGTAAAGTGACTCTATACTCCAAATGATGTCATCCACATACCTACACGATCAAGCTTCGCAACTTGTCTTAGACATTAGGCATCAATGATCATTTTAGCCTTGTCTCCGTTGACATTTATTCCTTTATTGTGTACTAGGAAACCTAAGAAATGACCAACAAAAACTACAAAAGTACCCTTGTTATGATTCATCTTTAAATATTACCTTCGCGTCCATTGGAAAGCCTATTGCGAAACCAGATTGGTGAATGGGACTAGTTGAATCGAGAAGCAGACCATGATCCCGTTCAGTCTACAAGTTAAATAGTCTTGGAAAAAGATCAGTTTCTGACCATTGGACTGGGTAGTTGAACCAAGAGATGGACCATGAAGACCGGCCGATCAAGCAAGTAAGCAGTCACTTTAGGGTTATGTTTTCTACTTTTAATGCTTGTTTATTCCTTTTTTTAAATAATAAAATTGGCAATTTCTTTTATTGATTGAAATGGGTTTTTGAAAGCTTCTACTTTATTTCGAGGCGAATTGATTTTTGACATATTGAAGCAGCATAGTTTGATACTTCTTTGGGTTCTTTATTTTTACTTTTTGATAAATAATATGTGATATATAATAAATTACAAAAATATATATTGGAATAAAAAATTTATAAAAGTATTATATATTTATCTTTTAGTAAGTTCAACCTCGGTTTAATCCCATTGTAACCGTTTTTTAGTGAACCAGCGGCTTCCCCAGTTCATTAACGGGTCCGGTTCCTTAACATTGTTTGAAAATGACGGGTCAATAGCAGTGAGGTGGTGGGGGCTACAACATTGTCACAGGCGAGCATGACCCAAAGACATCACTTTTTGGTTGACGACGTTGGGGAATTACCACGGCCAGCGAGACTCACGACACACCGGCCGGCACAATTCCGTGTGCTTCCTTTTATTCGCGTCCTCTCTGGCTTAAGTCACAACATAAAGACGAACTTCCACAGCTCGGCCATGGAAGGTGCGGACCGCGGCAAGGGGACCTTCTGCGTCACGGGGGCAACAGGCTACATCGGCTCATGGCTCGTACGGACTCTCCTCCAAAAGGGTTACAGCGTTCACGCCACATCCAGGGATCCAGGTTAGTTGTCACCTCCTGCTTTCAACCACTAGCAGTGTGCTTCCTCTCTGCTTCGATATGTATTAATTTAGATGTGACCCAAAATCCGGAAGGTCAGGGATGTGAGTATTTGCAGCGTAGATCCTCTTGAATGAGGATCGGCCGAAGTTTGATATCCACCATCAACCCTTTGTACTTTTCGCTATTTGTTGAAGAACTCTCTTCACATAAAACCTGTGTAGGTGGGTAGTCGACCTCCTGCTCTGCGACATTCTGGCCCACAGAAGAAAAAAAAGAGGTACTGGTGCCCCCCCTAGCACTACACTTTAGAAGATGAATAAAAAGCTAGAACACAAGATTCAGCTCATTGCTTTTATTTTTTCTTCCTCACAACTCACAGCACTGTCGCCTCATGGAGCATTGCACTAACTAAAGGCCCTTCTCTGATCTGATTGGAAGCCCGCAGAGTGACAACGAGTATTACTTGCTACAACTGAATATCCTTCAAGCTGACTCGGCCATTTAGGAGGAAACCCCCCGTTGATATAGCCACCAAAAGAACGCCACAAGCATGACTCCCTTTTCTCCTTCCAAAAACGAATGTCCCAACCATTTCCGCTACAACTTGTCCGAAAACCAGTAGTCAGACCATGGCCCTTATTACTACAAGGTGGCGATACGCGCACTGCCTATAACCACCTTGCTGACCGACCTAGCCATGAGAATCATTTTCCAACTGCGGATCCACATTGATCTGAGGTGGGGTGTCGTCTACCCACCATAACAATTGGTAAGTAGCAGCAAAACTTGTGCCCCATGGTTAAATCCGTGGATTATATGACATAGTTCAACCAAAAATTCTAGATCTCATAGTACGTCCCTCTAAATGCATTTGATAGTAGCTTTCTCTTCTTGGGTTACAAGGGAAGCCGAAGTCCAAACACATATTCAGGGCGTCGATCTCCCCAGCATCAGCAAAGGTGTAAAGCGCTCTGCCGTTGTGATAATGCTCTGAGTGTGCAATTGGACTTACATTTATCGTATACATTGCTCTTCCAACTTTCTTCTTTCGGGGAACATAGCAATCGAAGTAACAGTCTTTTGAAGGGTTGAGGCAACTCAACATAATAGAATAAGGCTGACATTAATGGCAGCTGAGCTGTTTCGACTAAGCCATCTGCAGTGAATAGTATTAACTTGAACAGTAACTGCCTATCTAATTTCTTTTTCTTTCCATCCTCGCATCTTTTTGTTTCCAACCGCCCCTGTGAGTTGTACCAGACCAAACTGCTTACGGAGCCGGTCGGAACCGGGGAACAAGAACCAGAGACCCCTATGGTTTAGTTCCAGTTTTACCTATCGAAGAGCTAGAATCAAAATCAGAATCTAAACTAGAACTACTGGTTTCAGGTATTCTTAGTTCCAAATTTAAAACCCTATCTTATTCTTCAAAAAAGGAGGGAACCAAACCGAAAACAAAGCCGGTTTAAAACTGGACCTGAAACTGGACGCAGATCCAGTGAGGGCCTCTTCTGTTATGGTTCCAGTTTTGATGGAACGGAAACCGGACACCTCTCTTCTTGATGTCAATGTCTTTCCTTTAATTGTATTACTCACTTTTTACTCTTCCCTTTTCTACTGAAATTTCGTAATTAAAAAGAAAAGCTACCGCAGAGACCGGTTGACAAACGTGAGCTAGCTCCTTGACCCGTTTGGCAAACGTGAGCTAGCTCCTTGACCCGGCTGAAAAACTAGTTCACGAATGAGTGTGTGTATTAACTATGTTCTCTCTCTCTCTCTCTCTCTCTCTCTCTCTCTCTCTATATATATATATATATATATATATATAAATTTTTTGAAGGGACCTCTAAGCGAGACAAGATAGGGTTTAAGGTAAACTTGTTCAATACCTATATATATATTTCTTTAAAAAAATAGAGATTGAAGTGGAGGGAGCAAGTTATTCCAAAAGGGGTACGAGGTGGGTGATGGGTTTGTCCACCAAAACGCACAGGGTGGGGCTCCCAATGTGGGGTTGCCACCCCTAACAAAAACGTGATGGTTGTGAAAATATGCGTGCCTTCGTTGAGTTGCAGATCTAAAGAACTTCTAAGGGCAAGATGTTCAGTTTGAGTTTGGTCAAGTTCAGATGAGGTGGTCTGAATAATTATGCTAAGAAGTCGGCTTGCATAAGTACATTGTAACAGATTAATTCTAGGAAGGCGTCTGCCCCACGAAGCCCTTCAATACTATATATAGCATGACTGAGTTTTCTTTATATGTCCTCTTCTGCCATATCTAGAGAAGGCTTCCAAGGTTTTATCGTTCGGAGCTGATGATGAAGGGAGATTAAAGATCTTCAAGGCCGATTTGCTTGAGCCAGGCAGCTACGATGCAGCGATACAAGGTTGTGACGGCGTGTTCCATGTCGCTGCACCCATGGAATTTGGCACGCCAAACGAACAAAATCCTGGTAACATCTCTTTCCCATTGCATGCGTAGTTTACCGTTTATTTATGTGCTCTCAAGTAATTAAGTAGAAACTGAGATGAACACTGTGAAAATACAAATCCCAGTAGACACCTTAAAACCTCGAACCGTATTCAAACCGGTTTGGAGCTGGCTTCGGGAGTAGTTCTGAACTGGCAAAAATATTAAAAAATTTAAAATATAAAGAAACAAATAAAAAATATATTGGAACCACCAGTTTTGGTTTTGGAACGGTTTATGTTTCATGAAAGGTGAAACGGGAAGCAAACCTAGTGGTCTCCAGTTTTGATTCCGGTTTCACTGGTTTCAGCAGGTTGTTGGCCTGGTTCGTCTGCAGTTGGAACCACCATACCTGTTTTGGAACCAGCCGTCAAAATCCTTGGAAGGAAATACATCAATATGTATACACATACATAGTGAGGGTCCGTGCAAATTAACGATGTACCGACTGAAGTACAAATGCTAGAAACAGAATTTAGACCAATTGTATCAATCCAAAGTATTGTACTTATCATATATATACACACATACATACATACATATATATAAATATATACATAAGTGTGGGTGCAAATGCTAAAAACAAAGTCTGATACTGAAGATTTTCAAGTTGATGATGATTCGTGTTTAATCCCAAGTCGATTCACCTGAACGTTGATTCCGTTTCTCATATGTCAGACAACCATCCTCCTTTCTCGTTTGGGCTTGGGATCAAACAGTGGAGCTTGATTTAGCAAACTTGGAAATTTAGAAAAATAATGAGATGCATAAAATGGATCGAATTTTAAAGTAAGCTTGATGATGAACTAAATACTAAGGTTAACTTGATGCTTTACTTCCAAAGCCTTACTATATGTCATGGTCTCTGTCAGTGGTCCTTTTGAGATAACATAGAATAGGCAGCCAGTTCGTTGTATATATTGATCCCGTTGCATGGGTTTTTGAAATTTTCTGAAAGAAAAAGAACCAGGTCTCAAGTTCTGTAATGAGGCAACTCTCGATACAGGAAAAAGGGTACCGAATGCCCCTTTAATTTTCTATTATTACAGAGTGGTACCTCAAAACGGATGCCCACAACATTGCATCCAGTGGTACGTTGAACGTTCTAGAAGCTTCTTCCAAGGCGAAATCGGTAAAGAGAGTGGTGTTTACTTCTTCTATAAGCACCATCTCTGCCAGGGACCCTCAATGGAACTTGAAAACCAAAGTGGTGGATGAGCAATGCCTGAACTCGATCGATGCAACCATCAAGAGCAGAGCATATGGATGGGTAAGAACTCACTCATATCTCTCAGTTTATATATGGATTTGGATCAGATAAAGCATTACTGAACCTGAGTTATTGTACATTAGATAGGAGTAAGATCCAACTTCAAATGTGGCAAACCAAATCCATAGAAAACACTGTAATTCCTCGGGACGGATATCTGTTAAAGCCTACGAAACATCCTAAAGATATCCAGGTTATTTGAAGTCAAATCCGACTCTACTGTTTAACTAGATATGGTTCTGTTAACTGAATCCGGTGTTGAAGTCAGATCCAGTCATAGATCTGACGTACCTACCGATTGCATGCATTTTCACCGGACCATGGTAGGGAACCATAGCCTGCATGCATAGATGAAAAACTAACTGATATTCTCTTCGTTTCAATGGAGGATTGTGGTTTTATATTTCCGAGAACTTGTCTGAAATTTGCTTGCCTTATATTCTAACTTTAGATCTATTTCTCTATGGGCCAATGATTCAACCCGATTAGGTTCTGGTTCCACCTTCCATGGAACCACAAACGGGCCAAAACTGAAAGCAGCAGTTCCAAACCTCAAACAGCAATCTGGGTTCCTATAACAACAACAACAACAACAACAACAACTAATCCTTTTCCCATACTAGACGGAGTCGGCTACATGGATTCTTTATTTCTACAGATCCCTATCATATGCCATGTTAGCAGTTAACTCACAATAAGCTAGATCATTCTTTATTGTTTCTTTCCAACACTTTTGTGGTCGTCCTCTACCTCTTTTAATACTTTCCAAATTTAGTTTTTTTAACCTTCTTACACGTTCTTCTCTTGATCTTTTTTCTATATGTTCAAACCATCTTAAACGATATTCTCTCATTTTATCCTCTATTGGTGTCACTCCTAATTTGTTTCTAATAACCTTATTATGTATACAGTCTTTTCTTGTATGACCACTCATCCATCTCAACATCTTCATTTCTATCACGGACATCTTTTGTACATGTTGATGATTAAGTGTTCAACACTCAAAACATAAAACATGGCAGGCCTAATTGTTGTTCTATAATATTTACCTTTTAACTTTAATGGTATCTTCTTATCACAAAGAATACCTGATGCTCCTCTCCATTTTAACCAACCACCATTAATTTTATGCATAACATCTCCATCAATTCTTCCATCACTCTGAAAAAGTGACCCTAGGTATTTAAAACTTTTCTTTTGGGGGATGCAATGTGTGCCAATTTTAATTTCTATGTCCTCTCAAGTAACCAAATGATCAAACTTACATTCCATATATTCTGTCTTTGTTCTACTAAGTCGGAGGCCTTTGCTTTCTAATGTTTCTCTCCATAGTTCCAATTTTCTATTAACTTTTTTCATAGACTCCACCACTAATATAATGTCATCTCCAAATAACATACACTAAGGTACTTCATCTTGAATATGTTTTGTTAACTCATCCATCACCATTATAAATAAGTATGTACTTAAAGTTGGTCCTTGATGTAACCCAATATTAACTTCAAAGAAGTCTGTTGTTCCTTCATGAGTCCTCACACATGTTTTTGCACCATCATACATGTCTCTTATAAGGTTAATATATGTCAATGGGATACCTCTTTTTTCCAAAGTTCTCCAAAGAACCTCCGTCAGTACTCTCATAAGCTTTTTTCCATAAGACGTCTCAAAGGAAAAACCAGAACTGGCCTTTTACTGTCTAGGTAGTAGGGGGTGTGGTTTTGGGTAATCCTGCTCACTAATACCCATCATTTTCCACCTTTTTGCGGGTCAGCTGAGTGGCAGGGCAAGTTCTAAAGTGTAATGTTGAGAGGGTTCCGCTGGGGTGCAGACCAACCGAATCTGCTTTTGTTGTTAGTGATGATTTTGATGCTTGTTACTCATTTGAATTTGGCGTGACTTTTAAGTTTAACTTCTTTGTGTTTGTGTGATTGAAATATATAGGTCTATGTGATGTCAAAATTAGTTGCAGATCAGACGGCGTTCAAATTTGCTAAGGACAAAGGCATAGACTTGGTAACCATAATACCAGTAACAGTGGGCGGCCCGTTCTTGACACCAATTGTTCCAGCTAGCCTTCAAGTATTGCTTTCACCAATCACAGGTGTACTTCTTAAATGTTCTTCCAAATTATTAATTCATGAGACCTTCCTATGTTTTAATTAATCAAAGCATGAGGAGTTTTTAGATACTAATTTGCTGGATGAGCATTAAATTATTCTGCCATACAGTGAGTGATTTGTTGTTACTTTTTTCTTCTAGATTATTATTCCGGTATGATATTAAAACCAGTCATCGATCTAGAAAGGGTGAGGGGAATGAGCCACGGTTGTAATTGTAGCCGAAGATAAGCACTGGCTTTTATAGTCTTTTCCTTTACTTTGGAAAATATGTGCAGAAAAGTTTTTAAGGTAGAAAATAGCTCATGGTTAATTAATACCTTGTCCTCTATGATATACAGTTCCACGGGGCTACACCCCACCTTGGCTCAATATACATCCGCAAGTGATTGATTACAACCATGTCCAAAACTGAAATGAAAACCAAGCCTTTTCGTGTACTAACTGTAGTTGCATGCCTCCATAATTCATTAGTTGCTTTTGAGCTCGATCATGTGTCTTCCTAGCATTTAACTCCAAAAGAGCAATATCGTGTTTTGTTGTTTCCTTTTCACTAGAAGTTTTTCTCTCCAATGAATTCAAATTGTCACACCTTCCTAGTAAAGCTTCATTCATATCTTTGTATATGTTTGAATCGCCTCAACCGTGTCTTTTCCTATTTTATCTTTCAAATGGTGTAAAGTTACCTCTTTCTCTAAGTATACCGAGGTACCTAGCAAAAGAATGGAAGGCTAGGACTGACTGTAGGCGAAGAACCTAAACTGAGCTTTAGCTTATGTAAGGACTGGTGGCAAGAGGATGCAACACTAAAACCCTAAATTGGCAGATCAAGATTGAGCTGAGGTGGGGCATTCGTCCCCACCCAAAATGCGAATCATAGATAGAAGGAATGCCCACGGTTGAATCCTTGTGCTATAATACATGGCTCGTCCCCCCGTCAAGTTTTCGTGGGCGAGTGGGCCTCTCCCAAAAGATTTTCTAGATGCGCCGCTGACTGTCTGCATGTATATTTCAGCCACAAATGCTCTTGCTAGGCCATTGCTTCTCCCAAAAGGCCATTGCCAAGGGTTATTGATTGTATTAGCAGCAACTTCAAAGGTATGTTAGAAGTAACGAATGTTTTATGGTTAATCAGTATGACCAAATTTTGCAGGGAACAAGGACTTGTGCCGAATACTAAGTACAGTACATGCTAGATTGGGTTCAATCCCCATTGTTCACATTGAGGACGTATGCAATGCTTATATTTTGTTGATGAAACAGAGAGAGGCCCAAGGGCGATATATCTGCGCTGTCCACAGCTGTAGTTTAACTCAACTGTTGGATTACTACTCTCTTCATTATACTTTTTCACCCAATCAAGAGTAAGTCTCGGCAGTTACATTCTTTTTCTTTCTTCTTTTCTTCAAGAAAGTGTTAAATATAACCATTGATTAATTCAAAAGAATAGGAGGTATACCTTCCTATTCTTGCATAGGAAAATGAACAGTTTCTATCACAGGGCACACTTGGGCGTTAAGTCGAACAAGAAGGCAAGGAACTCCTTAACATTTATACTAGTTGACGTTTGATTGGCTTTTGCCTCAATCATGAGGGTTCCTTCCTGGAGGTAATCCCATGTGGAGACATGAATGAGTATACATTATGTGCATCACTTGCATGCACTGACGGGATCGGATTGAACCCGGGGCACCCCACCTGGAAATGCACCTGTTATTCCCTTGTTTGACCCTCCTACGATGTGGACAACCACCAAGACTGGGTAGAATAGAAACTTGACAGGTTTTATAGACTTTAAATGATGCTCACAATTGCACAGAGACAAATCTTATCTCAAGTTTCACATGGCACAAACAATTGGGAGATCTTCAACTCGAAATGGCATTTAAGGTTGTAAATTGCCACCATGAAAATACATGTTCAACTGTAGGGACTTTCATGTTACGGCTATAACACCTAATTTTTAGAAGAAGCTCAAAATGTTTCAGTAAGCTGAAGCACCAAAAAGGTTATGATTATTCTAAGAACACATGGATGATGGTAACTTAGCACCCTATCTACTGCAGTGCCCCTTTATTTACCACGGGAAAATTAGCCCTTGAAGTATGATTAGCATGAAACTAACTGTTGTTATTTACTTCTACGGTAAACAAACTAAAATGAAAAACTATCCTTATCACACACTAAGCTAGGTCATCTATATTGATTCTTTGTTATGCTCTACTTAAGTGTGTCATTATCAGTCATCTCCATTTGGAGCTTGATAATATTTAACTTTGGAAAAGCAAAATTATTTTATATAATTTCCTTTCAATACTTTTGAGGCTTCCGGATATCTCTTTTAAAATGTTTGATTCTCACGTTTCCATTAGAGCTTTATATAGATGCCTCTTCCGTACGACAAAACCGCATAAGGTGGACCCTTCTCATTTTTTATTATATTGGTGTGAAACTAGCTTTGTTATGGATCTGGTACTTCTTTGTCTTACATGTACCTTAATATCTTGATTTCTACCATCATTATCTTTTGCACACGTCAATGTCTAAAGTGCCTAAGACTAGGCAGAGTAGAGCATTGTTGGTCTTAATACTCACCTGTCAGATAGAATGCTTTGTGTACGTCTCGTTGAGCCAACCTACATTGCTTCTACATGTAATGTCTCCATCGATTCTCCCAAGTATTTGAAATTTTCTTTCCCCAGTAATGCAACATTTAATTCTGATTTGTGTATTTTGATGAATGTATCAACTTGGTATTCACTAGCTCCATGGAAACAAAGAATTCATGTAGCCGACCCCATCTAGTATGGGAAAGGGCTTAGTTGTTCTTGTTATTATTGTATCAACTTGGTATTCCATATGTTGATTCTTTGTTTCATTAAATCAGATGCTCCTTGTTTCCAAGGCTTCTTTACATTAATTAGTTCTTGTATCACAAAAAGAAAAAGATAAGTATTACCTTAAGATAGAAACTCTTGATAAATTTAACTTGCTGTACAACTAAATGTACATAACTTCCTACATGAGGCCATAAGGTATTACCGTATCTATTACCTACTCATCGAGTTCAGTAAATAGATAAACTTTCTTACAGTTTTTCTGTTATGTATATTCAAAGAGGAGAGTGCGCGAGTGCATATTGAGCAAAGATCAGTTTGCTGAGTAGACTCGATCTCCTTTGCAAACTCTCTAGTTTTTTTATTGGAAACTTGATCATGGAAACCGTGCCATCTTTCACCCTACCTATATCCCTTGTTTACTTTTAAACCAACTTCTGGGTACTGATCAACTTTCCAGAGCGGACCCTCGTTTGATACCCTTGGCACTGGGGTTGCTTAGGCTAACTTGGAGTGTTCTGAACTTTTCCTCCTGGGAACGCTTCTGATGCTCTTGGTTTTGAGTGGGGTGTCCATCATATGGCACCTGCTCTATTGATGTGGAAGCATATGACCTCTTCTGAACTAACGTGAGGAATATGTAGACTTTGAAGATCAATTGAACAAAATTCAAGCCGAATTTTTTTTCAGTATCTAATGCAAAAAGATTAATGTATTCCAAGTATCATGGGTCAGGTGATCTGATAATAGGAACTCCATATTTCACATATTTCTGGTAATTTTATCTTGAAAACTCTTCTCAACTCAAAAAAGTGTTTTTGTTGGTAATGCACGAATAAAGGTTCTAATGAGATGGATGCTTCGCATATTTCTGTTGCATGTCTTTGTTTATATCCACAATGGCTATCTCATTCTCAACGGTCTGCAACAGTATACCTCATTTGTTGTTTCCTCTTAATCTTCTTTCTATATATATGTATATATACACACACACACACAGAGAGAGAGAGAGAGAGAGAGAGAGAGAGAGAGAGAGAGAAACCCAGGTTGATCAACAAGCCACTGAACACGGGTTAATGTAGTAATCTTCCATTAATGTTCATAATATATCATAGTTCTCACTTGTGTTTTTCTTTCATATATTTCTTTGTGCAGGTTACTGGATGAGTTTACTGGATGCGACCCAACTACTGTATCTTCAGGGAGATTGAAGGATTTGGGCTTTGAATTCAAGCATGGCATGGATGACATACTGAAAGAAACCGTTGATTCTTGTGTTAAGTGTGGGTTCTTAAGCAATGACATATTGAAAGAGTAACGGGTTCAGCTTCTGTTTTATGCAGCTGAAATTCATTGAAGAAAATAAGGCGGTTGACATGAACTTGTCTGCTTGTAGTAAACCAGTATTGGTTTGATTTGAAAATTGAACTTATCTACATGTGCGTACTACTAGTGATATGGTTGGATGATGATGATGACTGAAGAACTTTATGTAATAAGGTGATAAAAATCCATGGACAATTAATTAAATAATGTTCAGATGCCACTCACTTTTGAAATACAATAATTTTGAGAATATGGTAGGTGAATTCAAGTTACATTCCTTTCTGAAACTATCATTCTTAAGGATAACTTTGACAATGATACTTTGAATAATATTCAATCTTTTAAACTTCTGTACTAGATTTCCAGCTCCCTCGAGTATAAAATCGTAGCAGCCATTTGTGATTGACCCCATAACCTCCGAGAATTGGAGACAATATGGAAAAGGCGGTGATCATGCATGGTCAGAGTTCCTATAACAAAGAAAGGCTTCCATAGACAATTTTCATTGTCAAGTGAATTTGTGAGAATTTATCCAAACTAGATCCGTCTTCACTTAAATTTCATCAATAAATTTACTCTTCTTTTTAAAAAAAAATAGGCGATATTCAAGGATAAGTTGGAGTAGGCTGTCCATGGTCCAAAACTTTGACAAAGGATAACAGTTGAACAAGTTGGGCATCACTTGAATCTTTATTATGCAATTCTGATTTATACACCATGGATATCATCCTTTTATCGTGATTCACGCACGCCTTCATTGTGTATGAGGCTTTAAGGCCGGAATTTACATCATTGAATCACTCAATTACATGGTGGCACACCGCCTATCACCACCTTGTCGACTGCAGTTTTTGGTATAACCTCCTAACCATTCATGCCCCTATTGGCAGATCCATGTGGACCGTAATACACAGTTCCCCCTACTCTAAAGAAATTCCAGATTCTTCACTACATGTCCCTCTAGGTGCATTCGACAATCGTCCAACTTAAATCAGTTTTATAAGCTTCTATGTATTTTGCATATGTGTATATGTTTATATTTCTTCAATCAAATAAGGATGTACTCAATGTGCTTCAATTTGATTAAAGGTTGTAGATCCTTAGTGCCTCAAAATGACGACTTTGATGCATATGTTCCTCACCTAATGAAGGTTGCTTAGCATATACTTTATATACATTTATGTATGTTTAATCCTGTAATATATATATGAATATACTTTATGCATACATGAATACATATATATATCTATATATATATATCTATATCTATATATATATATGTATATATATCTATATCTATATATATATATGTATATATATATATCTATATATATATATGTATATATATATATATACATATACATATATATATATACATATACATATATATATACATATACATATATATATACATATACATATATATATACATATACATATATATATACATATACATATATATATACATATACATATATATATACATATACATATATATATATATATACATATACATATATATATACATATACATATATATATACATATACATATATATATATATATACATATACATATATATATATATATACATATACATATATATATATATATACATATATATATATATACATATACATATATATATATACATATATATATATATATATACATATATATATATATACATATATATATATATACATACATATATATATATACATACATATATATATATATATACATACATATATATATATATATACATACATATATATATATATATACATATATATATATATATATATATATATATATACATAATTGTTATTCATGCACCTTTTTTACTAAACATCCACCATTTCGTCAAAAAAAAAAACAAAATTACCCATGTAGATTCTCTCTCCTCTCTTACTTCTCACCGGTTTCTCCTTCCTCACCTGTTTTTTCTCCTCTCAATGATCCGTGTCGGCTTCTCCTTTGTTCCCAACAATTTTCTCAATCTTCCTTTATCCAACAATCTCTTTTAATGTTGTTGTGTCTCTCAATTGTTTGATTTCTCTATAAATCTTACCATGTTCAAGTCTTTTTTTAAACTTTCATGAATAGTGTTTTTGATTTTTTATCTATCTCTTTCACTCTTCTTTCTCTTTTATTCTTAATCTCTATCTCGATCTAAACAAAAATCTCATGAAAAATGGATACAAAGAAAACTCTTATCATCCGTCAGGACAAAAGTTTCTAATTGAGGAAGAAATTAATGACCGACGACGAGATGTGCCTAAGACACGTTTTACTTAAGGGGAAAATGCACTCATGACATATCACTATTTGAAGAGCAGCACACTATGAGTGCAACTTTGTTATGATCAATGATGAAACACACTTAAGGTGTGTTATATTAAAATGATAGATATACTTTGAGCTCGTCACTACTTGAAGATTGACGCGCCTTGGCACGTCCCTGCTTGAAGGTTGACGAGCCTTGGGCTTTGAAGGGTGACACATGGTGAGCATGTCTTTTTCTCAAGAAAATGGTGCATGTACCAAGAGAATGAAGAGAGAGAATAAAAAGGATAATTTCAAAAATTGATAAAAAGAGTACATGTTTAGTAAAAAGGGTATAAGTAACAACTATAAATTTATATTCGTAAATATACTCCCAAATAATGCAAGCAAATAAAGTCCAAGAGTGTTTTACGCTCAATCTTATTCTAGACTCTATTGAACCATATGAACCCTGTGCACCAAAATATCTAGGTGCACCAAGTTGAGTCTACGTGTATTCAAACTGAACCCAATCTGGAAAAACATCGACTTTTGAGTTGGCTTCACATAACTTAGTCAAGGCTCACATTTGCAATCACTAGGCCTGGACCATATGAACCAGCTATGCCCCAAATGTGATGGCTTTCGTTGAGCCATGCGAATTTAATTTTGTAAATTTTGTTAGCTGCCTTGTTGAGTAACTAGTTGCTCTGAGGTGACATCCAAAAGGGGATGATTGAGATGCATGGGACCCACCTAGCTAGCCTGATCATGAGGCCAGAACACAACAACCATATAAAAGCGAATCAAATTTGATCCCCTAGATAGTCCTCAAGAACCATATCAGTTATGGTATCTTCTTGTGTGGGGTAGACCTAAATCTCTCTCCTTCCAACTGGACAAAACCTAAAGATCCCAAGTCTCTAGATGAACCATGTAAAGCCCATAAGTCCATTGGGTACAAACCTCCTTTTAAGCTTCTCTTGTGAAACTTGGGAATTCCAGGCATCATCAGATCGGCCATTCAAAACCAATCTTTTACATTGGATATAGTATTCCTCAAAAGATTTAGGTTATTTATATATCCCCTTCTTTGACATCAATCAAAGCAAACTTGGTTGATGGCAAATAAGCAAGTAATAAAATTTGACTTACTTTAAAGGAACTTGGGCAACAATCCAACTGCTGACAACTTCTACCTTTACATGTAATATAGTAGGATAAGATTTTGCTTGGGGGTTGAAAATATCATGGCTACTTTTCATGAACCAGCCACTGTGTTCGAAGTAAGACAAAAAGTGAACATTGCACAAGAGATGCTTATAGGAGGATTTGTTTCAAAAAGACGGGTTGACATAAAGGTTTTTTCAAGCTCATATTAGTGAGGCCTAAATTGAAAACCTTTTCCTTAGAAATTTCCCGAGGGTTACATGAAAACTCATCTCAAACATTTTTCAAGTGATCACTCGTAGGGTATTTGCAAAGAGATACACTCAACTCTTAGAAAAAATCTTCCTTGTTTTCATAAAATGGTTTTTAAAATAACAAATTTCAAAGTGACATGAGGATGATACCTTGAAACTCTTATTTGTGGAAGGTAAGCTTCTAGTGCCAGTGTGTAGGTCGTCATTGGTCCATCATCTTTTTCATCTGCAAGGATTTGAGCTTCTGGCTATATTTATTGTCCTTTAGTCTCTTATAAAGCATCTTCATACCATACCTATAAATCCAATTTGATGCTAATGAAATATACAATGCAAGAGGTAGCTGGATTATGTAGTCATTATGGGGTAAAGTGAAGAGCGAGAAGTTGATGTCCCAGACCAAGAGAACTTATAATGGACTCTAAAAAACTTTTTTCAGTTACATGACAAGCTTAAAAAAACCATATCAATATACAACACCTTTAACAAAATATCAATGAGCGTAGGGCTCTAGGAAGGCTAAAGAAGCTCTAACTAGACCATTGAGACTCTTGTAATGATGACATTAAGGAAAATATACCTCAACTTATAAAAAAATATGTTTGTCACAAAAATGGACCATGATGATAACATGACTCCAACTATGAATGCTCAATGAGACTTTTCTGCATGTAGTAGGACTAATCATGTGAATGCTTGGGAGATGAATGCAATGCTAAGTACCAAATGTAATTGTTCCCTAAACCAATGGCACATTCGTCATGCAAATGTCAGTGGGACAAAGAGATACCTAAGAAGGATAAGATAAAAATGGTTGAGTAGATAGATGCCTCCTACATGTCAAGTGAGACAATCCAAGTGTCAAGATATAAGTTTGGTTATGAAGGATGAAAGTCAACAAAGTGAATGAGATGTGATGAGTAAGAACAAGGAGCGTCAATGCTCTAGTGGGATTGAAGTTGTATGGGACAAACGCAGTGAATGAAATAAGGTGATATACAACGCTCGCTAGGATAATCGAGATGTCCAAAACCTGATCTATCAAAAATTATTGTGAGATGTATACATTTTAGTAAAATAAAAAATAGAAGGAAAAGTATGACAATTCAACCAAGATAACATTTACATAAATTCTCTGTAGGTAATTATGGAAAGATATTTTTGTGAATCAACTTCGTTTCGTAATTGACTCTCTCAAATGAAATCTATCTCATAGTCTGAACTAAGGAAAAGCCCGATACCAATTTTAACACTTGAGACCTTTGCTTTTAAAATAACAGAAACACCATCTGATACCTATAGCAAAGTAGGCTATCTAAGACTTCTTAATTTTAGGGAGGATCATCTCTAGTTTGATGAATGTTCAAATTCTCAATTATATATACTAGTGTTTCAATGCACAAAAAGAAAAACACAATAAATCCCTTCTAAAGTGTTCCAAAGGTACAAGAATATATAGACTCAATAGTACACAAAAGTTGTCCAAAGTGTTCCAACATATAGATGATTGATTTCCCCCCTCTTTTTACTTTCAAAATTTTCCTTTTATTTCTACATGTATGCATCAACATCATCGAAGCATGTAGAAGCACAAAAAATTATAAACATATCAAAATAGAGCATGCTTACCATAACTCTAGACACAAATCCTTTCTATTGGACTATTTTTAAGAAACATAATTTCATTATCTTTACTAAATCAACTATGTAATGTCTAGAGGTCTGATAAACTTCCATAATCATGTTAATACTTTTTCAAATATTGAATGTTTATCTCTTTGACATTAGTGAGTCAATAGGAATTACAAGGTGTAATTTCTTTTACTGTAAAACGATCTTCCAAATTAGGGCACCACTTATTGAATGGGCATATTTAGTGTTGAGTAGTTGATTCTCATCTAAAAGGTTAAGTATGATCTCAATGTCACACACAAGCTCAAAAGGTGTGGCACTAGTATGCCTAGAGTGCATCATATAGCTTCTCATGCCAAGCTCTATCCTCACTACTCAGTTTTCTCTACGATACCTATGAGGTTCATGTTGTCTACCTCAAACTATCCATTACCTTTGGGATAACAGAGAGACTAAAACTTATGGGTATTACGAAGAGAGTGACAAAGCTTATGTATTTTCTCATTCTTGTAAATGAATCTCACTATCACAAACAATGTCTTTAGATAAAAAAAAGCAACACACAATATTTTTCTAATGAAAAAAGCTATATGTTGACCTAATAGGTAAAAGTATGACCTTGACCTATTGTGTAAAATACTTTGTGATAACTAGGGTGAACCTATAACTATTAGATGTAGAGAAACAAATGGGACCAATCACATCAAATACTGATATGGAAAATGGTTATGGATTGGCAAATGAGTGTAGATCATATATTCTTCTATGAAGGTTATGACCATGTATCTCACAATCATGACAATGGCTAACATGTATGTTATAGTCATGACTTAGTATAGTCCAATAATAACTTAGTCTGAGGATCTTCTTTGTCATTATTTAGGTGCCAACTGACTACCACAATCTCACTCATGACACTCATAAATGTTGACCTCGGTCTCAAATCAGTTGACACATCTATGTAAGACACAAGAAAACTCTTTCTTACATAGAAGGTAGTAATAGGTTAATAGTTTCTTAATGTTTTTTCTAAAGTAATATGTGGAAGAAATCTTCCTTTCTTAAGGAAGACTTTAATGTCATAAAACCAAGATAAAACGTGATTATCTGGCTCTTGACTTCATATGGTAGACTTAGTGAAAATTGGTTTCCACATAAGTTATTCTTATAAAACTCGATAAACTTCAAGCATATACTTCGTCTAATTTGAGAGAAAAGACCAAAAAGGACAATATCTACATACAAGTTATTCTCACATCCTATGTATGTAAGAAAATAATAGTTGTTGAACTATATCGTCTCTAACATGATGATACGAGTAGAGATGCTCATGCTTTATCTATTGGACTCTGACAACTTGGCTTATGATGAACCAAACATATTAACATGGGTAGCTCAAGATGATCTTTAGGGTCTATAAACTCAGTGGCATTGCTGATGCACTTAAAGTGTTGAAAGGGAAAAGGGATCTCAAAACCCTAATGAGAAACTTGAACTACTCCTAAACCTGCCCCAACTTAGGTCTTAGAGCCATAAAATGCATTTTAAGTAAGGGTGACTTGTTCACTTGAGAGCACGTCACATCCTGAGGACTTGCTTAACAAGAAAAGCTTCAAGTATAAGCACTTCATCATCTATGGGTAAACTTACTAAATGATCATGTGAGGCATCAAACGGCATACTCTATGAGGAATAGCTGTCATTTGCCTAACCTATCAATAAGGATAACCTTATTGAGAAGATGCCTAATAGAGTCTAAGCTAGACACAACTTGGACCTCATAACATCATATAGTGGTGTAACTTCTGCATTGCCCATACCAATGCTACATATATATCTTAACTAATTGTGGTTTTGCTCATAGCTAACTAGGATTTTTGAGATGTATGTAGAAAACTTGGTCTTCCTATTATCCTCATACTACGGGGATCCCTTAAAGCTTATTGGTGGGTTGACAAGTACAGGGTAAGCAACGTTTTGGCATGGGAGATCTAAGGATAGGGAGACTTAGTAAGTACTCCAAGTTGAAGGATCTATAACTTTGATCATCCCACTTAAAGTAAACATTTTTTTTTAGAAATTGATTGAATTGTTTAGATGTAGTAGTTATATTAAAGTAAACCTTCAACCATAGAGGCTTCTACATTTGAATATATTAGAGGATGGTGGCATGTGTTAATGATAGCTCAAACCTCATAGTGATTGACTTATTTACACTTTTGGTTAATAAATGAACTCTAGCAACTTGCTTGACTCTACACAGAAGACAAAATTAAGGGATCCATTTTTAGGTTGTGCTGATGTAGACAGTGAAACACTTAGAACAATGACTTTAGGTGCAAGACTATTTCTTTGGATTTTATTAAGGTGTCACCCCCTTGGTGTGGTTATAATGTTCTTGAGTCTTTAAGGTTATTATTGTATAGTAGGAGGTATCCAATGGCATAATGAGCACAACCTTTTGCTGGTTTTTAAAATTCAACTTGATTTGGTTATATTAAGAGTATCTATCAATGAAGGAGAACATTTGTGGCCTATCATATTATTGACAATCATGTTAATATTTGATCCGAAAAGTCATCCTTAGGGATGTCTTTGTTTGTGTTCTGATAAAAGTCAATGTAAATTCTAATATTTTTGTTGGACAACTAACTAGACGAGGCCATTGTCCAAATGAATCCAACATTGAACATTTTCTCAACTCTCACTGACTTTGGAGTTCAACCTTAGGGTGAATTTTTTGAAGGTCTTTGCATCATTGGTTTGACACTAGGTGTAGGATGAGCTGATGCTGGATTGAATATGAATCCAAGCCAAGTATGTTTGAGCATGTCTAAGTAATATATACTTGTTCCTTCTTAGGAACTTTGTGATGGACCCACATTCTTGTTTAGTTAGAAAAATACCAATCTTGATCATCTTAGAGTTTGATATCTTGACTTCAGTAAACTCTTCTCCTGTCATTTATGGGATGCTAAGATCTGTCATCTCAAATATCTCGTGTACTATGTGATTCCTGCATGATAGTGTTGATAGATTTGAATAAACACTGCTTATAAAAGCAACATATAACATCAAGCTATTTTTAGTAGGAAAATTGTAAGACTTTTTCTAAAAACAAGATAAGTGTTGAAATATATAAATAATCACCAATAATAACAATGTTTTGGCACATATCTATTTAGCTTGTAATCATCAAATGGTTTTCACACCACTTCTAGAATTAGTAAAATTAGCCTCCTGACATATCCAGAGAATTATTGGCCTATTCCAGTAGTAACTAGTCATATTTCTGTCTAGCAATTTATCAAATGTTATTCCTTAGTTCACCTTTCAGTTTTTAATTAATCTTCTTGATTTATGAGCTTGAAAATGTCCTACACTATGTTGCTTGTTATAGAATAAATAAATAGGTAAGATGTAGAACAAATATTGCATCTAGTTGACCTAAAAGTAGGGTGGGACGACTATCTAACTATATGCTTGTTTGTGCTCCATTCCCGTCATTGTTATGTTGATGCTTTTGCTGCTTTTGTCATTTAATAAGTACTGTTGGTTTAGCTTTGTGGAAGAGTGAACTTAGGTTGTAGGTGATGTGCCTTCTAGCCCTCCAGCATTCAGGCAAGGTCGGTAAGCGCCAAAGAAAGTGCAATTGCTTACGTAAGACTTACGAGTTGGGTATCTCATAGAATGAAATGTAGCACAAAAAAATAGTAAACAAAGTGATTGGTATCGGATCATGAGGGACCTTCATTATGTTGAAGTTCAAGAACAGTCTAGATTTCTTCTCTTAGACGCAGAGCAAGAACTTCCTAATTGTCAAGAGGCAAGAACGGTTATTTGGATTTCTTCCTTTTAACCACACCAGAGGATCCATTGGCAACCTTCTTTTAAGTAGCAAAACCCTTATCTACAACAATATGAGACAAAGAAGGTAGATCGAAAGGAAAGTTGGTTCATTCTGTATGCTCATGTTTCTTTTGTGTCATCTGTACCCAAACAATAGTGTGCTTTTGCTTTTCGGCAACCCTTTGAAAAGTTTGAAATGTCTGTTCATAGCTTCCCACTTTTCTCCGAGTACATCCGGTAAAGATGAAGGTTTATGGTGAGAAAGCAACTAGAAAGAAGCAGGCGTTTGCTTGCGGCTCGCATAATGAATGCAAGAACAAGCTTGTTTGTGCGTTTGGAGTCTTGAATTTGGAATTATCAAGATTTGGTACAGAGTTATGATTGGTTGCAAATATTCAATAATGAACCTTACCTGAATGCCAACCAGATCCTGCTTTTTGTGACAGCAACCGACGAAGTTGCAAGTTATTGAATGTCCAGGCATATCAATCAAACAATAAACATCCCCACTAGCGCACATATTATCTTCAAATAATTCAGACATTTTATTCTCTTTTGCCATGGAACAACGTTGACATTTCATCTACAAAACGAGAAATTTGATTCTAGACATGCACCAGCTAAAATTATACATTTTGTGCCAAAATAAATCCTACTGTCATAATCCAGAGAAATCAAATGGGTAGCAGCCACAAAAAGTAACCCTTGGCCTCATTTTTCTCAAGAGAGATAGAACCACCACTAAAACGGAATCTAGACATGCACCAGCTAAAATTATACATTTTGGCCCAAAATAAATCTTACTGTCATAATCCAGAGAAATCAAATGGGTAGCAGCCACAAAAAGTAAGACTCTTGACCTCATTTTTCTCAAGCGAGATAGAACCACCACTAAAATGGAATCTATAGACGATTCCAGCACATCATGCAGAAACATGGCCAAGAATGACAGAAATTCAGGATTTACAGATGACCACAAAGCATGGCAACAGAGCCCTAGAGTTTAGCAAGTAAAGCTCCTCAATGTTCGAATATGGACCTACTTTTCCAGCAAGTGAGTCGAAACCAGTCTGGCCACTCATTTCTTGAATATTTTCTAATGGCCTGTGAACTCTCCCTGCAATCACCCTGCATACCAGCAAAGCCTTTCTAACTGAAGGGTCACTGTCACAAACTTCAATGGATTCATATGCTCTTCCACTAGTGGACGTTGTGAAGACTCCAATTTTTTCTTTCATTTCCTTTTTAGAAGAAAACCCATGTCTGACAATCCGGCAAACACTGCATTTCTCCGAGGTGCAGAGGTTGGATGAACCATTCATGCCCAGTGAACATGTCAGAGTGGTGCCATAGAATCTCAACAGTTCGTTCCCATCAGCAAGGCATCTCGGATGTTTCTTTGGTAGCTTGCTGGCATTTATCTTTACCATTTCTCTGTATTCCTCAAACCGCGCTACTGTTCGTTGCATGTTATGAACCTTCAACACCCTCTCTATTCGACCACATTGGCTCTCAGACTTCAACCAACTTGTCCTGCAAATGATCTCCACAATCTTTCTCGATGAATCACCTTCAGGCAGTTCAGTAACTGCAAATTTGTCGAGAGCATACTACTAATTTTAGAGAACAAACCAACACTCCTCAGCAAGAAAAAAAGTAGAAAAGAATGTATTCTAACAGAAAGGATGCAACTTAAATAAAAATATAACGACACAATTCATGGCGATCTAGAAAAGCAGTATAAATATTCACATGAATGTGCAACTTCTAGTGCTCACAAGACCATAAATCATATCAACAAAAACCAAAACCAAGCCTTTTCTTACGTTGAATGTGGTTGGTTACATAGATTCTTGTTCATCATTGAGCTCGATATTGGCATTTAACTCCAACACATCAAAGATCACGTTTTTTATCACACACTTAAGGAGGCCTTTCTCTCTCTCTCTCTTACCAAAACGTTCATCATCCGGCTTCTCACACTTTCAGACGGAGATTCATGAGGCCACCTCTCCAAATGTCCAAACCAGCTTAAAAATGTCATTCTTATTTTATCTTAAAAAACAAATAATATCAGTATCACAAATGGAGCCCAAGTATTTAAAGTGGATACCCGAATGTGTCACTAGTTTCAAATAAGCGCATATATCACCATCCTGTTTCTTTCAATATATAAACTATAAAGTATATTAATCTTGCAACAAGTAATTGGCACTAGGTTGTCGTCATGCCTATTAGGAGACAGTCACGAGCCTAACAACTGTAAACAACCATCCATGCTAAACACGCAGATTTGCAAAGGTTTATGATATAAGACTTAATTATATGAAATGAAAGCATCTGAAAAAATTGAGAAAGTTTAGTTCAGAAGATTGTTTGAAACAAAAGAATTTTTGCAATGGAATGAAGTGTAGGGACTTCTTGAAATAATTTGAGGGCTTAAACAGCCTAAGCGGGACATGCTAATAACATGAGCTGAAGTTAAAGAAAAAAACTCCCACAAATTTCGAGCAAGAAATTCAGCGCATGGAGACGAGGAACATATCTCGTAAAAATTCAAACTCCACATTGCTGAATTTATCCATACATCTGACTCATGAGCCTATGTAAAATGCGAAAACCAAATTGAAATGGTAAGCTAATTCATGCTAAGCCAAGAAAAAGTTTCCATGATAAGAGGATTAATGCTGGCCTTGGTATTCAAACAAAATTAGCTTGAAAAAATCAATCAGATAAGCTAAGTCTCATGTTAGTGTCTTTAGAAAAAGAAGAAATGAAAAACCGTTTATATTAAATAAAATATACTATCAGATCTCAAGTAACAAGAAGTGAAACAGGTGACATATAATAATTAAGTGCTGCGTTTACCAGCGTGTTTGGAGATATGGTGTGATTCAAGAGCTTCCCAATTGCCAAACTGTTCCCTACACTTAGGGCAAGTAATGCTCAAGCATCCCTGAGCTTCAGAATCGTAAGAAAACCGTCTGGTCGAAACGGCGGAGAGAACAGAACCACCATAGTTGGTGAGACACAAAGCTGTCGGAGACTTTCTCGGAGGGGTGGCAGGAAAGCTCCCAGAGAAGGCCGCAGGGCCATAGGAGGGAAAGGTAGTCAGCCCTCCGGGCCCTGGAGTGCCAGGCCCAAGTGTGTCCATAAATGTAGAACCAGAACCATCATTACCACCACCAACGAAGCCTGTGATCTTGAGCTCACACCTTGAATTGCTCAGAATGACTTCATGGGCGATTGGGTTTAGGAACTCACTGCTTCCTATTGATCTCGGGCTGCAGTTGGGTGGCCTATCCAAGTGCCTCTTGCTACCATGAATCACATCCTTGAGATTGGCAATGGATCTTGAGCAACCTGACCTGCCACTTCTCCTGGTGTGAATTGAGCTCAACCCACGCCTGACCTTTGGATCATAAACATCTGAAGGCTCGGATTTGCAGTAGAGTGATTTCTTCAGCGCAAACCAGACTGTTGGCATCTTCCGCCTCCTCTTTTCTTCCCTCAACAATCTTCAGACTTCATCGCTTTCCACTCAAATTTTGCCCTATTCTTGGGTAGAGCATCCAGAAGCTCCATTCATCGCTTGTTGAATCTCTCCTTTCAAATATTCCACGCAGCTAAGGAAACTTCAAACTGCCAGCTACGAGCTCCTTTTCTAGCATCTGCTAGTGTCACAAACACCCAATTTCCTACCTTTTTGACATCAAATCCACCACGAAGGCTAGACCAAGAAAATGAAAACAAGAATAAACAGAACTAGAAAACTTCGACGCAGGAACTACTTCATGAGAAGGGGACTATTTTTCAGTATTGGGAAGTTAAAACGCTACAGTCAGCAGCATAATATATGCAGCTTGAAAAGATGTCCTCAGGTTTGGTCTTCAAGAAAATCAAGGGAGGCCTTTACCGGAGGCACATCTCTCCACACACTCTATGAAGCCGATCTAGCAACCAGGCTGCAAAATTAGGTTGATGGTGCGCGAAAATAACAGTGGCCAGAACTCTCAAGACCGGCCACAAAGAGACAGACGCCACAAGAAAATTAAATACACGCCATAATAACTTCTCGCAGATTAAAAAAAGAAAAGAGAGAAGAATTCACACCAGAATGACCGACAATGTCGTGCAAGTGTGGTGCGAGGAAGCTATTTCTCTGCGATTTCCCTCCTCCGAAAACTGAACCATCATTAAATCTGAACAACCTGTCAAACAGAACATGAAATTAGTTATTATATATACATACAAATAGATACATAGATACAGACATATAAATAGACAATAGAGAAAGAGAGTGAGAGAGGATGCAATTAATTAAGAAATTATAAATAGGAAGAGCCTTGACTTCTGGATCCTGGTGTCATGAAATTCAAGGTTTGAACTTAGGACATTCAACCAGCTTAGTGACAGCAGATATTAAAACGATTTAAATATGCGTGTTCTGAGACTGGCATTGATTGGGGAGTCAAGTGGCCTAAGTACATGCTCTATAGATTAATAAAACAGGTTGGGCATCTGGTGAAAGATTCAAATATTAAGTCTGAAAACCTCAAAACAACACTAAATTGAGTAGTTAACCTAGATATGAATTGTCACAGCTTGCAGTAAAATCTAGGTGTACGTAGTGTTTGAATATCCAGGTGCAGAGGTACTTCCTACCGACGACGCACAAAATGTTATAAGCCACATGAAATTCCATTTACAATGATGGAAACAGCCTTCCGCCAAGAATCCCTTTGTGTCTCCACTTGTCCTCAAAGCCAGTGAGGTTAGGGGCCAATAGTTTGGCACGCCACTGACATGTGGAAAACCAGTTTGATAACTAGATGATTTTATCTTTAGATGAAATCTACATGTTCTGGTTCCACTATATGCATACAATTAATAGAATTTGTCACCATCACAATTTGGGGATAACTGACAGAACCTCCAAATGTGATTCACCTACTGAACTAGGCACAATCTCGACTAAGCCAGTTGATGGTTCCTCAGAAAAAAATGAGGTTATTGAGCTCATCAACAATATCTTTAGCATAGATCGAGTGGCTCCTATTCTCATAGGTTTAAGGCAAAGTTCTTAGTGCCGAGGGAGAAGTCAACTCAAAGCCATATCTCAATTGTGTTGATTGAGTGACTATTACCCTCATAAGAATCAAGAAAAAGCCCTCGACATTCTTTGGTTTGGAGAAGGGTACAATAGATGCTAAAAGGCAACAAGACAAATGTCAAAGGAAGCTCGACAAGCTCTTGGTAGGCCTCTGAAATAAGGAGTCCTTAAGGGAACCCCCTCAAGGAACTGAAATAATAGAACAAGTGCTCCAGTAACAACTGTGTCCTAATCATAAAGAATCCTCGAGGGCAGAGGGGGTTCAGTTGTCTATTCAACTGATGAATCCAATAAACTGGATGAACATCCGAAGGATGAAAGTTCACAGCTTGATGGGGATCAATGAAGATTGAAAGGTATCTCGAGCTCATAAAGAAGTCCAAACTTGATAATCTTGATTACTAGTTTTGCCCGGATGTTTACAAGCAATTGTTAGAGACCCGAAATAATGTGAGCAATCAGGATGGGCGAGAACATGCAAGACATGGTAAGTGTGTTGATAGCATCTCATCTTGGAAAGCAGTAAAGAGAGAAAGAAAAGTGACCACTCACTCTAGAGATAGGTTGCATAGATTGTCAATTATCCTAAGGTAAGGAAAGCTCGGTCAGAGTTTACCTTTAAGTAAATGGATAACCAGAAAGTGTTTTCTAAAGTGAAAAGATGCATTTGGGTGATGAGGGTTCCCAAATACCATTGTCTAGCATAGGGGATACCTTGGACTATGTTTTCTCGAATTACTCTGAAGAAGGGCATGGTGACTTTGACTATGATATGTTCTATGTATGTCAAGACATGGTCAACATCTTACTATTTGAGTTCAACCTTAGATACACTCTGGCCAGTGAACTGCAAGGGGACATTATTGTCGATGATGACCTTTCTTCGGCTATAATAATCAACGAGATAGATATGTTGGTAATGTTTGACAAGCCTGCTAAAGCTAACACCTATCACCTCAATCGACTATAAGTTAAAGTTGTGGTCAATTGTTGATTAATTCTAAGAGTATCTATAGATGGTGGGAAAGTATCGAACATTATGACTTAAGATACTGAAAAAAATTAGAAAAAAGGTGATGGACTTGATTCCGACCAATTTGAGAATGTAACTTCTATGGTGAACCATCGATCACATTAGGAGTCTTAGTCTCAAAGTTGATAGTTGACTCGAAGACATCTAATATGATGTGAATCGCAAAGTCGAGAGTATATTGGTTAAGCGAAAAGCATCAAATGATGCTCCAATATGCACACACTCTTGAATTTAGCCTAGCTTGTCTCCACAAGCTCTTGGATTCCTATTGTACTCTCGGGGTTGGTAAGGATTTATCCTCAAATCCAGCAGTTGATGATCTTCAGTTTCGATGCCAAGGTGATCTCCCATTAGCTGCTTGCAAAGAGTTCTCGCCATTGTTTGTTGTAAAGTTTTCTTACTAAGACACTTACGTGACTCGAGACCTAATACACTTAACTACAAAAAAAATAATATAAGAAAATACCTACTATGGCAAAACTGGAGGAAACTATGACCCAAGAAATAAAAATATTTTACCCTAAGTATGTATAGAAAATGGTAGGACTACTCTTGGAGCTTCAATCTCCACTACAATGATAAAACTTCCGCGTGTTCATTCTGGATGAATTCATCAGGCCTAAAAGAAAAATAGTTGAACTTTAACATGCCATGTCTTCATAGGAGTGAAGAACTTCTCCTATATTCATATACACCGGTTCAAGCTCATGCTTGATTGGACTTAGTAGACCTGCTGCAACCAAATCTGCCACAACTTTATTTTGGCACCCATTAGCCCAATTGAGGAAAGGATCATAGAAGGAGCCAAGTGGATCCACAAGAAGTTGAATTGGGTCAAGGTAAAGAGGGTCCTCTGTTTCTTACATGCCTAAGAAATAGTACCACCTCCAAATAAGAATATTTATCCCGAATTTGATTTGTTGTCATCTTTGCTCAAAACAAAGTGACCATCTGAGTATTCTACCACTTTCAATTCATCTGCTTGAAAACACAGTTTCAAGTCTCTTGTTCCTTTCAGATATTTTAAAATCTTTTTTACAACTATCCAATGTTGTCATTTATGATTACTTTAATATCTACACACAAGACCAATAACAAAGCTGATATTAGGTCTTGTATACAACATAACATACATCAAGCTACCCACAGCTTGTGCATAAGAAACATTAAGCTTATCCTCTCCTTCATTGGGATAATCAGTGTTACTTAGTTTGATCCCTTTTGCAATGGGTATAACAACAGACTTACATTCACCCATTTTGAACTTCTTGAGATATAGTCAATATATCTCTCCTTACTTAAGCATAAGAGTTTAGATTCTCTATCTCGAGAGATCTTTATACCCAGGATATAGGATGCTTCCCCTATATCCTTCATTTTGAACCTTAAGTTTAACCATGACTTCGTTTTGACAATCAACTCATTGTCATTCCCAGTCAAGAATATGTCATCTACATGTAATGATAAGAAGACAAAGTGTCTCTCACTGTTCCATGCATATACATAGTGATCAAGCTCATTAGCCACAAACCTAAGTTCTATAATGGCATTTTGAAAAGTCAAATATCATTGGTGAGGTGACTGTTTAAGGGCATATAGGGATTTTCTCAACCTATATACTGTATCTTCTTGGCCTTCAACTATATATCCTTCGTGCTGCTGATGTATATGATTTCATCTAAATTTCCATTTAGAAAGGTTGTCTTTACATCTAATTGATGTAAGTCCAAATCATAATATACAGATATTATCAGGATTATCCTTATGGATGTAAATTTCGTAATAGAAGAATATGCATCAACATAATCTATCCCCTCTTTTTGCAAAAATTCCTTTGTAATCAACCTCTCTTTAAACTTGTTGATTGAACCATCAACCTTATATTTCTTTTTTAGAACTCATTTACAACCTATGGCTTTCCTTTCTTTTGACAAATCAGCTAATTCCGAGACTTGGTTTTTCTCAATGGATTCAATTTTCTCATCTATGGCTTTCCCACACTCTGTTGCTTCTGATGAGTTCATAGCTTGTTGATAAGTCAAGTTATCAGTCAACTCATCTAAATCTACCGAATTACAAACTTCTTCTGCAAGATAAGTGTGATAATCCTTTAAGTAGGATGGTGTGGTCCTTAGCCTTTTATGTCCACTTAAAGTTTTCGTTGTTTTAGGAAGGTCTTTTATAGGTTCAAATGATGATTGATATAGTTCTACTAGATCGTCAATATACTTATCATTGTTTTTCAGGATGTCATTCTTAGTATCTTCTAAGAATTTAACATCTTTGCTCTTTATTAGTTTATGGTCCTTGTGATAAAACTGATATCCCTTTGAACCTTTAAGATATCCGATGAATATATATATCAAGGACTTACTGTCTAGCTTATCTCTAGACTGATCAAGGATCTTTACATGTGTAATAGATTCCCACCTCCTGAGATAACATAGGTTGGGTTTTCTTTCAAACCACATCACATATGGTGTAGTGATTACAGTTTTATATAGTACTCTATTGAGTATGTATACTGTTGTACTTACTGTTTCTCTCCAAAATATCCTTGGTAGAGAGACATCAATTAACATTGATCATGTCATATTCAGTAAGGTCCTGTTATATCTTTCAGTTACATAATTCTGTTGAGGTATCCTGAGCATTGTATTTTGCTTTGCAATACCAAAGTCTTTACAGAATTCTAGAAATTCTGTAGAGGTATATTCACCACTTCTATCTGATCTTAAGACTTTTATTTAATGGCCTAGTCGATTTTCAACTTCCTGCTTATATTCTTTAAAAGCTTCAAGTGCCTCAGATTTATGTGTTAGGAGATATAAATACGTATATCTCAAATAATCATAAATAAAAGTTATAAAATAAACATTTCCACGATGTAACCTTACTCTGAATTGTCCACATAAATCCGTATGAATGACCTCCAACAGGGTTGTTGTCCTTGTTGTCTCTTTGAAAAAAAACTTTTTTATCATTTTTTCTTGTATATAAGCTTTACACTTTTTGAAAGTATTTTCCTTAAATCTTGGTAGTAACTCAAAGTTGGATAATTTTCTTAACTTTTTCAGACTTATATGCCCGAGGTGTTTATGCCATATATTCATATCAACATTAGAGGCACAATCGAGATAAGTAGAAGAATTTTCATTTTCATTGACTTTCAATTTGAATTTCCATGTTTTACATCAAATTCTATTGAGAAAAATATTCTTCCATGTTTCTCCACAGTCACCTTACAAGGAACAAACTTGACCTCAAAACCTTTTTTTACTAAGGTAGAAACCAAAACCAGATTGTGCCTTATAGATGGCATAATCAATATATCAGTCAGTACAACCGGTGTATCTTGTACACCCGATGTTCTCCTGGTTTGTATTCCTTTAGATCCATTGTCCCTTCTTTAGTCTTCGAGATATATCTTGTCACTATAGAGTCAATCCATCAACCAGTCACTGGGTTGTTCATGTAGAGACATTCCGATATCATGCAGATTATGTCCTGCTTCTCTGATTGTCTGCTTTGTGGGTTATTTCTTCTACTTTTCTTTTTATGACAATATATCTTTTAGTGTTCATCTTTTCACAACTGAAACATTTGACCCGAGAAGCAGTTTCCTGTATTTTCTTAAAAGATTGATTGCCCTTTTTGTTAATTTTACCAAACTTTTTATTTGGTTTATTTCTCTTTTGATTGGGTTTGGAGCTAGACCTTATCTCATCTTTTACTACTAATAATTTTTCCTTTTTGTTTTTACTCATATGTTCTTGATCTATTGTTAGTTTCAAAGGCAATTGAGAAAAGTTGATTTCTGAGGGCAATGGTGACCATGTTTCATGACCTGAAAGATTGTTCAGTATTGTTGATATCTCCATCAGTTCTGGGATGACTGATTTTGCCATAGCTAGGTCCCTAGCCATTACCAATATATGGTTTACATGTTCTACTACATGATCCCTTTATTCAGAAACTATTCGGCGGTTTCGGTTTTTGGTGGCCGTTACAATCACTCTTTCCTGCATTTCGTCCACAAATAATGGTTGGATAGTCAGTCCAACTATTTTTATGCTAGGGTTGTCGAGAATGACCATTTCCTTACAACATGATCGAAGGTGACCTCGATTTAGTTGGCTCCTTCAATAGTTCTATAGAATTAGCAATCGATAGCTGAGGTAGTCGGTGCGAGGAGAGGCGAGTGGGTGATAAGACCCCTTAATATTGTCTTGTTGAAGGAGAGGTTGAGCATTCTCAAGTCTAAAAGTGGCTTGATGGCCATGGAACGACTTCCTTCCATCATCATGATGAGGTTGAGCGTGTTTGTTCTCCCTCATTATGGTGAGCAAGGAAACTATGTCGTTGGTCACGTTTCAACATCTTCGGCAGCTCTTAATTTTTGAACTTGAGAATTGAGCTCTTCTTGACAGGAGGAATCAATTGTTTGATTCCCTTTATCATGTTGGGTAGATGGAACACCTTTCTTCTTCATAAAAGCTACGACTCCTCCATCTAGACCATGTTCCCCCATACAACTCCAAAAAGTGATGGTGCAAAAACCGTCACCCTCAGATGATGGTGATTCCTTATGTAGTCATATCATCATCTAGCACGTGGGTTACCTAGAGGAAAGGCGATGAAGATACTCCATTCATGAAACAAAAGAGATTGTGAGAGGCCTAGGAGTGAATCCCACACCCTCGGCGCTCAAGTCAAAAAGATGACCAGAAAGAAAGCAAGGCATTGTAGAAAAGCTCAAGAAGGCTTATCATACCTTGTCTATAAGGCATTGCATGTACTTATAGCAAGAGACCTAGGAAACCGTAATAGTTTCCGTTCGGCAATTGTAACCGGGTGGGTTTCTTGGTTCGCATTTTGTGATGAGAAAGATTCTGAATTATCTCCTTAATTGTGTAGATATGATGGATCCTCGTCCAACATCCAAAGTATTCTACTTGCTTTTACGAGATCTCTGTCCAATTCGGTAAGCAATCAAATGCATAACCATCTTTTACGAGATCTTCTACACGTGAATTTCTGTTCTTTGCAAACTTTGTTTATGAACACAATGTCTTTGGGAAAAAAGTAGCAAATCCATCAGTGACCTCACTCAACAGTGTTTGTTTCATTCTCAAGTAACAATGCTAGAATTACTTGAACATTCAAAACTAGGAAAATTTGTCAACGTCAATTATAACCATCATTACTTGAAATCTTAGTGCCTTGAGATTGCGTTGAATATCGTTCTTAGCTCAATGAACGGTTCCTTAATTAAACAGCCTTGGCTACTTCAATTCACAACCGTACAAAGTTTTAACTAAATAAAAAAATGGAAACTTTGAACGAACTGGTTTCTTTAACATTCAGATTTGAAAACAATTTGTAGAGTTTCACAAGGTAGAAACAAGTAGAAAATCAAAATGATTCCAGCATCTTTTTCGAACAGGGCTCAGCCATGTCGCTAATTCTAGGGAACTTCTGTTGTTTCACAGTATTTGACTCTGTGTCTGCCCATGTTAATACATACACATACACGTACAAATGCGTGCATGCAAGTTCGTACAAGCACTTGCACACACAGAGACACACATTATACATATACATATATTTGTGGGTGTATTTATTATGTTTAGGTCGTGTGGGATAACATCTTCCCAAATCTTGGCCATTTGACGAAGAGAGTTATATTAAAGCACTAAAAGTTAAGGGTTTGCTTTTCTATGATAAGTTGCTGTTGGTTTTTAGTGCTTCAATTTGAATCATTCAACTCCCTTTGAGCAAGCGGATAGATATCACCGGTGCTGACCCGAGCATTTGCAAAGTATAACCTACCTCATGCCATCACCCTCTGGTCATTAAAGAAAAGAAAATGAAGACTCGTATCACGCGGCTTCTGGTGAAAACCATTAAAAGAACGTTAACCTACCTGGTTTGTGCATGGAGAAAGCCTCTAACCTTTGGTGGAAGGAACCTGTTTCATCAGCCTTTATACAATATGTGATTACTCCATTCGGTGAATCTACTGATAGTCTGCCTAATTATCTAATGACCCTAACTGTTTGGCTCCATGTACTTGGCATATTCTGCAGAGATCAGGTTGGGTATATAGGTTAGGGAGATCAGCTGCAATCATTTCCTCTGAGTTAGGCTCATGAGGTTTTGTTTTTTCTTAAATATTGTGCGTGTGTGCAATAGAATCTTGGCGTCCAAAAACCTCATTAGTTGTATATTTTGCTATGTTGCATGGGTACTTTATATTGGATGACGTATATGTATATGATACAGATATACATATCGGTACATGGGGTATGTACCGATATCATATACGATGTATCAGTACATGTAGGTGTGTACCGGTATGCGTACCCAAAGTTCAACTAAAAAAGCATGAAATCACAAAATCTGAGGTGAAAAGCATTAGGAGTATGAATCGAAAAACCTGTGAACTGTTTGAGCTTGATGTGGGCATGTGCGCGATCTGCGAAGAGATTGACATTCTCACCATCCAAGGAGAGGGCTTGCGAGTAAAGATCGCACACGAGCTCAAAATTATCATCAAGGAAGGCCTCTGCCTTATTCTTCTCCAACTCTCCCTCCATTGAAGACACTTTGTGTGTGTGTAAGAGAGAGAGATCGTCGATGAACAGAGGAAAACCTAAAAACTACGGTGAGTGATGATTTATTAATGAATTTATAAAAAGTAACGATCAAACATAAGTGAATAAGATCCAATCACGCACTCTCTCTCTCTCTCTCTCTCTATATATATATATATATATATATACATATATATATAAGCTAATGTACCAAACCAATGCAAATTGTGTTTGTAGATGGCTTGGATCTTTGGGTAAGGTGTTTAATTACTCTTACTTTGAAGAAGAATATAAATGATGTTCTCATAGTTAGGATAGAATTATTCTCAAACACTAGAATGCTCTATATAATTGTGTATATATATATATATATATATATATATATATATATATATATATATATATATATATATATATATATATATGTAAAATTATTTTTTTATTATATTTTTTAATAGTAGGATACCCGTACCTTAGTTTTTTTAAAAATTACGTACTCCGTACCTGTATTGGGTACCAGTACCATACCCATATCCATGCAACACAGATATTTTGACATCAATTTTGAACAAACCTAGATTGGAGTTTATGACGATCCAAAAAATTTTACATCTTCCAGCTTATCAAACATCATATATGCATCAAAAGAGGACGTAATCACAGAAATTTTCAATATCTTAACCACATATACGACCATTTTTCTAAATGTTTAAATTAAAATTGATAGATGGGTGGATGTGTTTCCAATGGTAAAGATTTGCAATAAACATTTGCTCTATCTTTGTGATGACCACTTCGATTTAAATCCTTTTGGCAATAACAATTGCATAAAAACATGAATGTCTAACTTTATTTACCAAGTATTTCATTTTTGAGTCAAATTACACAATTTTAAGTTGCTCAAATTTGTCGAGAGCAAGGCCAGTTAGACATGCTGAACTCTTTTTGCAGCCCTGCTGAGGCGCATAGCTACGGACTTATCAGATCCATAATTTTGTCATTGAGCTGCTTGCTGTGTATGTATGTCCAAGCATCAGAAAGACAGTTCGTGGACGAGAAGCAGTTCGTGGACACTTCGTGCATTCGGTGAATCTCCTCAGGTCTTTGTCTTTGCCGAGAGCAAGGCCCCAGTATGTACTCAGACACAGACATAAAGACTTGAGGAGCAGTTCGTGGACGAGCTCGAACAATAAGTAGGATTTCAAGAAGATGGACGCCATTCTTTCGACGAGAAATAGAAAGGAACAAGTCGCTGAAGCTGAAGGAGCTATTTCAACATAACAAACTTAACCCACTGCGTACCTGTGGTTGGCTAGCAAATGCAACATGCATGGCAACCATATGAGGGCTGCTCTTGCGTAAAGTATCGATACTACACTATCCAATGCTTTAATGATAGAAATCATGGATCTCGCACCTAATTAAAGACTCAGCAAAGCTTTCAAATAGTTGACCTCTCCTTTCCTCTTTTATTCGGACAGCCATCAAGCAATACGAGTACAAAGCTTGAATAGCTAGAGTTGGATGCAGTACTTCACGTAATTGATACCAAAAAAGCGACTGATACTTTGATACGGCTGATACAATTACCAAGCAATTTGATACGACTCTTACGAAATCTTAGGCTTTGGCATCAATATATTAGAGTAGCGGCCCAGGTAGTAAATGCTTAGTTGGCTCAAGTGAGGAATCTCGTTTCCATTTCTCTCGTAAAAGCTACGGGAAAAGTCATAAATAATAATAACAATAAAGTACATCAAGTTATATATAAATAGAGAGAGTTCTATATGCACAATGATTCACGATGCATAAGTGTTGACCACCCCCATTTGATATGGTTTTATTGCTTCATCACAGGTCTTCTTCATCACAGGTCTTCACCCTCCATCACTTTTTACTATTACTCCAACTTTCAAAACCACTTTTTCTTTTTATCCGTCAAACCGCTGTCACCACCTAAAAAGACCCTATACGTATAGATATCTAGGTTTTGTAGGTGGTCTAGAGGAGTAGTTGAAGTTGGTGGACAGTCGCAGCCATGGATGAAGTGTTGGGTGATGTCAATTGGGGGATTATGAACGATTGTGTACAGCACACACACACACACACACACACACACACACACACACACACACACACACACACATATATATATATATATATATATATATATATATAATTGACTTGATTTTCCTCAGTTTAGCAGAAGCTACTGAGCTCTCGTACATTCGTGGAACGTGAGGGTCACAATTACCACTCTTGATTTATTAAACAACAAAAGAAAGAAAAACTTTTGGTTGGGCACGGCACGTTATTTGGTTGTCTAGTATAATTTACTCATGGACGACTTGAGTTGAAAAGATCCTTCATTCTATTGACAAGCCGGAGTTAGTCGCGGTTAACACTCCAAACTCAGAACTCTTGAACTTTAATGTGTGGAGCCACCACCCTAAAGTAGGTCAATTGTGCTCCAATTCTGGCTATGTTCCAAAAGAACTATACAATATTTGACATGATTCATATCTTTCTTTTGGTTCCAAAACGTCTTTAATCCGGTCATCGAGTGCGATTAGTAATTAAACCTCTCATCTAACATGAGAGGGCCCAACTGTTGGACGATCTGACTTTTCCGATGATCGTCTAATTCTTTGTCTTGCTCTTTCAACTTTCTGATCACATCGGATTTTCTCCAAGTAAGCAAACAACAAGAGGTTTGTGAGTTTTCTCAGTTTCCCACAACCGGATTTTTCAAGGAAGCATTTACTTGATTTTACTTGGATATAATGTCTTCTGTGCACTGTTCTGTATTTATAGAGCAGCGCTTGGCGCCAACTCTCAGATATCCTGGTTGGGCTTTTCATTGTAGAGCTCTTATCTGACTGTTACAAACTCATTCTATAATAACCTCCACAAGAAACGGCTAGATGGCTGATCTAGCAGTTTTCATGTGAGAAACTGCGGGAGAATGGCCAGTTTCTCGACTTAATTTCTCTCATTTGGCCATTCGAGCCAAGTAATTTGACATATTAGTTTTTCTCCTACCGTTGTGTGGTTTCTTACCTACACAACTATCAACTATATCTCAAACCCATGTTTGCAACATGTTTTGAGAAAAGATCTTCTATTATACCTTTAGTCAAGGGGTATGCCAACATATCTTCAGTTGGTATGCATGAGATGGATATTTCCTTTCTCATAGCCATATCATGAACATTGTGGTATTTAACCATTATATGCTTGTTTTGGGAGTTGTCAACTCCACTCTTGATTAGAATAATTGTTGCATTGTTGTTACAATAAATGACAATTGACTCGTTGGTTATGTCCAGCTTCAAATCACGCATGAAGCGGCTTATCGAAACGATACTTGTTGCAATCATACAACAAGTCACATACTCAAATTTTTATGTATGCAACACTACATAATCCTGTTTCTTACAAGCAAAAGAAATAACTCCTCCAAATAAAATATTTGTCTTGAGGTTGATTTTTTGTTATCTTTACTCCCAACAAAGTTAACATCTGAGTATCCTACAACTTTTAGTTCATATGCTTGAAAATACAATTTCAAGTCTTTTGTTCCTTTAAGATATCTTAGAATCCTTTTTACAACTATCTAGTGTTGTCATCCAAGATTACTTTGATATATACTCACAACACCAATAGTGAAGCTGATATCAGGTTTTGTAAATAGTATAGCATACATCGATCTACCTATAGCTTGTGCATAAGGAACGTTAGGCTTATCGTCTTCTTCACCGGGACAATCTGTCTTGCTAAGTTTTACCCCTTTTGCAATGGGTATAGATGCATATTTGCATTCACCCAATTTAAACCTTTTGAGAATATAATCAATATATCTCTCTTAACTTAGGCATAGAAGTTTAGATTCTCTATCTCGAGAAATCTTTATACTCAAGATATAGGATGCTTCTCTCATATCCTTCATTTTAAACCTTGAGTTTAACCATGACTTCGTTTTTACAATCATCTTATTATCATTTCTAGTCAACAATATATCATCTACGTATAATGATAAGATGACAAAGTGGCTCCCACTGTTTCAAATATAAACACAGTGGTTAAGTTCATTAATCACAGACCCAAGTTCAATAATGGCATTTTGAAATATCAAATACCATTGATGAGGTGACTGTTTAAGGTCATATAGGGATCTTTTTCAATCTATATACTTTATCTTCTTGGCCTTCAATTTTGTATCTGTCGGGCTACTGCATATATGATTTCATCTAAATCTTCATTTAAAAATGCTTAATTGATGTAAATCCAAATCATAATATACTGATATTGTCAGGATTATTCTTATGAATGCAAATTTCGTAACAGGAGAATATGTCTCAATATAATCTATTTCTTCTTTTTGCGAAAAACCCTTTGCAACCAGCTTCACCTTAAACTTGTTGATAGTTCCATCGACTTTATATTTCTTTTTAGAACCCATTTATAGCCTATAACTTTTCTTTCTTTTAGAAAATCGGCTAATTCCAAGATGTGGTTTTTATCAATGGATTCAAATTCCTCATCCATGGCTTTTTCACAGTTTGTTGATTCAAATGATGAGTCAATAGCATGCCGATAAGTCAAGTTATCAGTCAGCTCATCTATATCCACCGAGTTATACACTTCCTCTACCTAGTAAGTATGATAATCCTTTAAGTAGGATGGTATGACCCTAAGTCATTTATGTCCACTTAAAGTTTCAGTTTGTTTAGGAAGATCATCTATGGGTTCAAATGATAATTGATCTAGATTTGATAGATCATCAACATAGTCATCATTATTTTCAAGGATGTCATTCTTACTACCCTCTAAGAATTCAATATTTTTGCTCTCATGTCCATGGTCCTTATGATAAAATCGATATCTTTTAGAGCTTTTAGGATATCCGATGAATATATATATCTCAAGGACCTGTTGTCTATGTTGTCTCTAGACTGATTAAGGATCTTCACATAAGCGATAGATCTCCACCTCTTAATATGACCTCGGTTGGGTTTTCTTTCAAACCACCTCTCATATGGTATAGAGAACATAGTTTTACATGGTACTCTATTGAGTATATATACAGTTGTACTTACTGCTTTTCCTCAAAATATCCTTGGTAGATAGGCATCTTTTAACATTGACCTTATTATGTTTAGTAAGGTCCTCTAATATCTTTTAGCTATACAATTTTGTTGAGTTGTCCTACGCATTGTATTTTGTTTAGCAATACCAAAGTCTTTATAGAATTCTAAAAATTCTCTAGAGAGGTACTCACCACCTTTATCTGATCTCAAGACTTTTATTGCATGACTCAGTTGGTTTTCAACTTTACTTATATTCTTTGAATACTTCAAGTGCCTCAGATTTATTTACTAAAAGATATATGTGTATATCTCTAGTAATCATCAATAAAAGTTATGAAATAAACCTTTTTTCAATGCAATCTTACTCTATGGCTTAGGGTCCCCATCCCCATCCGTAGGAGCTCCTGCCCACATAAATCAGTGTGTATAATTTCCAACAAGGTTGTTTCCTTTGTTGCTTCCTTGAAAAATGATTTTCTTATTATTTTTCCTTGTATACACACTTCACACATATTAAAAGTATTTTTTTAGAATCCTGATAATAAGTCAAAGTTGGATAACTTTATCATCTTTTTCAGATATTTGCCCTAAGCATTTATGCCACACATTCAAATCAACATTAAAAATAGAATCAATATAAGCAGAAGAACCTTCATTTTCATTAAGTAGGTGAGTTGTGTCCCATTTTTGGCTATGTTCCAAAAGCACTATACAATATTTGACATGATTCATATATCATTCTTTTGGTTCCAAAACGTCTTGAATCCGGTCATTGAGTGCGATTAGTAATTAAACCTCTCATCTAATGTTAGAGGGCCCAATTATTGGATGATCTGGCTTTTTCGACAATCATCTGATCCTTTGTCTTGCTCCTTCAGCTTTCTAATCGTAGAAGATTTTCTTCAGGAAAGCAAAGAACAAGAGGTTTGTGAGTTTTCCCAGTTTACCACAGCCGAATTTCCCTGGGAGGCTTTTACTTGATTTCACGGATATATTATCTTGTGTGCATTGCTTGGCTCCTCCTCCTAGATATCCAAGCTGGACTTTCCGTTATGGAGCCTTATCCAACTGTTACAGACTCATTCTGTAATAGCTTCCATGTAAAACGGTTAGATAGCCGATCTAGCCATTTTCGTGGGTGAAACTACCAAGAATGGCTAGTGTCTCGGCTTAACACCAATGAGACCATGTCCATTGCGGGAGCATATTCATGCAATCTCACTTCAAGTAACTAAACATGTTTTAAGCATTAAGCAACAAAATCTAATTACAAATTAGCGAATCTACAAAGCTATTGTAGAAAGGTGAACTTTGTTTAATTGACCCGAAAGCATGAAGAACTGTTCTTCGTGGTCCATAGAAAAGATGTTTCTTACTTAATAATCTAGCTCATATGATGCCACCATGATTTTAGCATGATTCGCTTCACCCCAATGTTAGCATTTTATATATTTTTTCAAAGATAGACAAATGAATCTTGATATTGTTTGAAGGAGATAATAAAATCATCAAACCATTGCAACATAGTTGAAAAGAACTAAATTAATAAAACAAATTTTGAATCAAGGGAATGAATGAGCTAATGACGTTGTTCTCAACAAATTTACGTCTGATCCAGGCAATGGATCTAGTGGTTCACCTTTCCACGTCTGGTTCTCTAAGGGTCAAGCAGAGAAACTTTTTTATGGGGGTTTTGCTTAACCATACTTACCTATTCAAAAAAAAAAGAAAAGAAAAGAAAAAAAGAAGTTTCTATCTTTAACGCTATTCAGTGACGGCGTATTTAACTTTTGTGCATATTTCCACACATTAACATACTAGTGATAACAGCCAAGGACAATTTGATTGTGTAACGAAATCTTTGTCATATAAGGACAGAATATATATATATATATATATATATATATATATATATATATATATATATATGTGTGTGTATGTATATATATATATATATATATATATGTATATATATATATATATGTATATATATATATGTATATATATGTATATATATATATGTATATATATGTATATATATATATGTATATATATATATATATATATGTATATATATATGTATATATGCACCCACACATATACATAAGAAAATGCAATCTTACCCACTATTGACATGTCCACTCATGTCCAAATGTTATTTTTCGGTGGTACGAGTGTAATTGAAAAAGTTTTAAGAGTTTTTAAAAAAGTACATAGGAGAATGTTATTACACTCATGCCCTTAAAAGATAACAATAAGACGTGAGTAGATAACGTCAATGATGGACATGATTCAGTCACTCATATATATATGGGTGTGTGTGTTGAATTCACACATAATTGAGTTCAGGTTTTGCTAACAGATTTCAACACTAAATCCTAGTTGTTTAACTAAAAAAAATTGTGTTGAAGTTAACACATATAATTTGTCAAGGGTTGCATACTTTCAACACTTATATGTGTTCAACTCGCCCATCTAAGGGATCATCCTTGCATGGCCGGTCTCAAGCCCAAATAAAGGAGGAGGGTTGCATTAGGCTTCTCACAGCCAACATAAAACTTTGTTGGACTTATTTATCATGAATCCTACAAATTATGATAGGACTACGTGGGTACAAAAAATCCATGTAGCCAACCCTATCTAGTATGGGAAAAAGCTTAGTTGTTGTTGTTTAAGTTAACAGTTCAATATGCATCTTTGATTGGATTAATCAGAATCACTTAAGTATCGATATTGAATATCAACCAATTGTCAGTCAAATATTATTAATTGGTTATGGAACCCTAATAACGTGGTTGAAATATGCAAAATCAAATGCTAAGAGTAACGCCCTTTTTTTCCTCTTGTAATATTCGCTATCCCTCTTTGAGATGGAAGTATCAAACCTGGACCTTGCTTCCACCACATTGAAAAGCTTTCCTAGAGGGTCCTATTAGAAGAATATAGCCGTTCCAAATGAAAAGCAGAAAAATAGTAATTTTAGAAAACAACAACTAAGCATTTTCTCTTACTAGATGGGGTCAGCTACATGAATTCTTCATTTTTATAGAGCTAGATCTTATGTCATGCTAATTAACTCAGAAAAATAATATTTATAAACATTTTATAAAATTTAAATTTTGTGTATCATCTATTCAAATCTCAATACGTTACGAATTTTCTTGAGAGACCCATTATTGTTTTGCATAAAGGGCCTCCATTACATTCTTTTTCAAGTATTATACATAAGTTATCTATCATTCGACAACACTGGTAGGTTCAAGCGGTTCAGCACCTGTTCCCCTTAAGCAAGAGATCACACCAGCACTGGGGGATCTTTACCCCAAAGTAGCCTGACTCGACTCGAATGAAACCAGATTCCGATTGATACTTGTATCAGAAACCAAAAAAAATGCCCATTTAAGATTTGATGTTTGATAAGATTACCCATTTAAGTCAATGCCATTTGGTTCCTGATACAATTCCTAATAACTAAATAAATGTCATCATCAACCCTACCTCTGTGATTTATTGTGAAAATCAAATCAGGATCATCATTTTGACACATTGAACCATCATTAAGAGAGCTGCAAGGTAATTCTCTTTTTCTTGTGTTACAAGAGGAGACCATAGCCTAACACACACAATCATGCACGCGTGCTCCAGGAATCAAACTCACCACCCGCGACATGGGGTCAGAGAGCCCTGCTAGATGAGCCAAGGTTCAAATAACTAGTTAATGCTAAACGTAGTAGGTATCTAGAAATTAATAAGGGATGCTGCCTGCCTGTGGTCTCTCTCACCAACCTGGATTCATAAAGGCACATGGCAGAGTTGTAACGAGAATAATAGATCCAAATAACTGTACTTCAGAAATTCAGGTGTCCCACTTAAATGTTTAGCTTTACCTGCTACAATGTTTGTTATTAACATTGATCACAAAAGGAACTTTTACCAAACAAGAAAAGGGAAAATCTGCAGATTTGCCCCTGAATTTATGATTGTGATGCCCTTGATGTTAATTGTGTCGCTAATATGCTTAATGTTCTTAAAGTACACAAATTTACCCTTTTATTAAATTTTAATCATAAATAATCTTCTTTGGTTTCAAAACACCCTTCTCTTAAACGTCAAACTCTTTTAATAAATTAACTTATTTTATGCTAGCATTAGAAAATCATAGCGCAAAATAGCTTGTGCTTTGGAAGTGAAGGTAGAACTATAACATGTCATGAAAGACTGCACATGTGCCTATGTGACTCGCGAGTCTTGACTCAAACTCGTTAGTTTTTTAAGGCAAAAGGACGTGTTTTACGAATACTTTGCTGACTTAGAAAATGAATCTTCAAACTTTTCATACACGAGGCAATTTTGAGCCAAAATAATAAGCTTGTTAAATAAATTACATAATATCCACTGAGAGCGTTGGCTCACTGATAGGACTATCTGACTCCCACTTGCAGGTGACTGAGTTTTATTCCCGGGGCAGCGTGTGTGTTAGGCCTCTGCCTGCAATTGTAACAATATACATATATATATATATATATATATATATATATATATATATATATATATATATATATATATAATATATATATATATATATATATATATATATATATATATATATATATAAAACATCCTAGTGTTGCGTAGATTTCACAAGTCATCCTCTACCATCAATTAAAATGCTGTACCCCTGTGACAAGCTTCTCTCCCAATGGCCTTGGAGTAGTACATCAAAAAAACAGAACTAAGCACGAAAAAGAACACCAAAATTGGCACCCTACATATCCTTTGGCAAGGAAAACAGCTTCCCTCCCTCCGCAGTTTTTGAATACTCTATTCCCTCATATAATGGTCCTCAAATGATATTGTGCTACATCGTCCATTTTTTAAGATGTCACACGATGACTGAAGCAACATCATGTACAGCGTTGAGGAATCCAGGCACGGGTACAAGCACCATTATGGGAGTCTTTCTTTCCTTTTTTCAGAGGGATTTCGGTTTTTCTCCGAATGAACCATATAAATTGCACAAATGAACCTATCTTCATGTCTTTGGGTCTTTGTATATGATGGATTTTTGTAACACCAACTGGCTCGACATTGAGTGGAGCAAGCAAGTGGTTTCACAAGTCGATCATCCTTCCAACAATGAGATGTTTATCAAGATCGGACTGCACAACATGCAACGATTTTACTTTTCCAGAACTATTGAGTTTAGCTTTTGAACAGCTCATTTGATGGCGCTCCGACATGCAAGGGCCTTCATTTTTCCAGAGCAATTGAGCTTTTGTTTGGTTGCACGCTTCCATCTGAGGCCCCTGTGCTCATTAACAAATGGAAAATGAGAAGGGACCCCAAAAAAAATTGCTGTCTGCATTTAAGTGAGACCCTCCTTAGCCCCCTTCCACTTGCATCATGGTATTTAATCCCATGAAATTTATCACCTACCAGTATTTTCTTATTATCTGCAGTTGACCGCTGATTTCCTTTCCCCTCTCTTTGTAGGCTCAGAGTCGAGGGTCATAACTTGTGTAGCTTTCCACTTGCTGACTTGTGTTGCTGTCGGAAAAATTTACAGGAATGAAGTGGACATACCGTTTCACCTTAAGTGGAAGCAAGATCGATCATGACTTGAATTACCGGTCACCACAACAATCAGAAACGGAAAGATCGCTCAATCTCACACCCAAAATCCCTTGTTTTAGAGAGACTAATCTCCATAACTTTTTGCTCCTCTAGTGTGCTGTCTTGGTTTTCCTGATGGCTTTCTTCTTCTCCGGTTTTGGTTTGGTTCTAACCTGGTCAGGAACTGGCTGAACCCGGAACCAGAGAGTACCGAGTTCGGTTCCGGTTTCACCTCTTATGAAATTTACAGTTTCAAACTGCTGGTTCCAGTATTTTTAAAAAGTTCTTTATGTTTTCTAATTTTTTTTTGTAAAAGTATTAGTTCCGAGGACTGGACTCAAAACAGAACCGCCTTGGAACCAGCGATTTCAAAACCGAAATTGGTTTTGGACCTGTTCAGTTACAGTTTCAGGTTTTGAGTTAACTAGAACCGATTGTTTGGACTGGAACCGGACATGTCTATTCTCTCCTATCAGAATATAAATTTTCTTTTCAAGAGAAGTAACCACTCTCTCAAGAGGGAGCTTAAATCTTCCCTCCTATAGGGAGTTTAAATTCTCCCTCCCGTGGAACCTCTGACAAATAAGGGGAAGCCACATAGGTTGTGCATCCCATTATTAGTAGACATAAGCCTATTAAAACTAGCATCTCCCACTCACAAATAATGGGATGCACACTTATAAGAGATACATATTCTTTATTCCACAGCATTCATGTGAAGGAAGTAGGTCGTGCAATCAGCATACTTGGAGAGTTGAATGTTACATGTAAAAACATAGTGTCTCATTTAAATAGAGTTTGAGTTGGTGTAACCCCTAGATCATTCAACAAGGTTGAATATCTTCATGATATTCATGATGTTAGTCGAATGGCATTCCTCTTCTCTTGATTCTCACAGCCTTGGTTTAACTTGCTTCTCTGGTATGCCGCCCTAGACCGAATACGTACATTCATAGTCATTTAACGATGTGATAAGATTAGTAAGCATCAAATCAAGCCTTGAGATTGGAGTTATGAGGATACAAAACAAGGCCAAGTTGAGATCATACTTCCGCTACCCTTCGTTAGTCACAATTTGCATACACAGTATGAATCACATACTACAACGTTCTCTCGTTTCCTATGGATCATGTATGTCCCTTACATAAATGTTGTAAGGATGATAGATGTGATCAATATCTTACTTATAAGGTAAAACGTTATTAATTCACCTAAATTATCATGGAAACCCTTAGTCATCATCAAATTGTCACCAAAACAACTATCATAACAATCTTATTCCCATGCCGGAGGTGGTTGGTTACCTATAGTCTTAGAGAGGCAAACTCATATATGTCTGATATACTTCTCAAAACAATAAACAATATGTAGAAAACATTCATATATGTATATATGCATATAAACTTTATATTTAGATATTAAACATGCTCATAAACATTATTGTGGAACTAAAGTATACTAGCATCTATGCAATCCTTGAGATCTTGTATGCTATACAAATTCATCTCTAGGAACGTCTTTCATTAGCATATCTGCAACCATTTCCTGAGTCAAATGTACTTCATGATTTCTTCTTTCTATGTGAATGTCTTTCACAAAGTTGTATATGATATCTATATATTTGGTTTTATAATGGTATTTTGGATTTCTGGTACTTGTAATCTTCACTTGACTATTGTAGTTGACTAATAGTGGAACAATATTACTAGTATTAACAATCAAATTATCCAAAAATCTTTTCAAACAAATAACTTTTTCTACTATTTTTGAAGAGAATGTTGCGAGTTTAGCTTCTACTACTGATAAAGCTGCTATGCATGATTTTCTTCTTACCACTATATGATATGGCATCACTATTGAGTAAGAAAACATATTTGTGGGTAGATTTTCTGGCATCGATGTCTCCTCCTCTATTAATATCATTATGACTTTTAAGCTGTAAATCCCAATCCTAATAGCAAAGAGTGTAATCTATAATATCCTTTAGATATTTGAGAATTCTCTTAACTACTTTTTAATATATTGGATGAGGATTGGATTGGTATATGCTTACATACCAATAAGAAAGAAGACATCAAGTCATGTGTAAATCATAATGTATATTACACTACCAAGTTCACTAATATAAGAAACTCTTTTCCTTTTCTTGTTGAGTTTGAGGATATAATCTGAGACTCAAGGCTTTACTTTTACTCAGATGAGAATAATATAGTGCATATTGAGACTTTTCCAATGTCTCTTATGAAAGAGATAGTAGTTTCCTCTGAAGATCTCTTGATATCGTAAGTCCAAGAGTATATGCAACTCCACCTATATCTTAAAGTTACATTACAACTATAGTTTGATGTCTTCACATATTTATCATTTTCATTTGTAAGTCTATTATCTATATATAACTATCACTAGAGCTTTCGGTGTAAAGATATGAAATCATTTGATGCAATTACCTTATGAAAACAAATATACCACTATCTCAAGGACTTCTTGAGGTCATAAATATACTTCAAAAGTCTATAAACCTTACGTTTGCAATCGTACTTAATGAAACCTATAGGTTGTTCTATTTGAGAAAGCAGTCTTTAAATCCGGTTGGTGTAATTAAAAGTATAAGCTAGCAACTAAAGCTAGAATCAAGGTAAATTGTACTATAGGTGAATAAGTTCCTTCTTAGTCAATTGCTTATTATTGTGTATATGCCTTTTCAACTAGATGAGACCTTGTATCTCTTGATTGTACCATTATCTTTCACTTTGTTGTGAGAAACCATTTCTTCTCAATAGCTTTACTTGCCTTGAGAGGTTCAAAACATAGTTGCATCTCGTAGACTTCATCTCTTCTTCCATTGATTTAAATCATTTGTCCTTAGTAGCATGGGAGAGAGTCTTCTTGATATTCTTTAGTTCATCTTCCTATTGTGGAAGAATCATAAAAGATTCAGTGCCCTCATGATGGCAAGGAATGCTTATATGATCATCCTCTTATATGATTGCTATGTCGCACTTGAGATTTATCAAATCTTATCAACTGAATTGTTCTCATTTGAAACAGTTCTTGTGTTACTTTTTCTCTTACTTGGATTAAGATCCCTTGCATTCACATGACGTGATGGAAGTGGATGTGAAACTAACTTATCATTCATTAAAATTCTCCCACGTGAATGAGGTCTTAAAGCATGACATCTTGTGATTCAAATTCAATTGCACTCCCATTGTCTTGTTGACCTATGAAAACGTTTTTTGAAGTTTCAAAGTACCTTATAAAGATGTTTTTATTTCTCTTGGACCTAATTTTTTGTATTTATAAAAGAAACTATTAGAATAACTAGTGGATACTCAAAGGTCTCAAAACACTTAGGTTGGACCTTTTACCATTACAAAACTAGCATATACTCAATGTCTCCAATCTTTATTGTATTCTTATTACATATCTTTTGGCCGTATTGGTTGTGCTTAGGCTTTTTGCTTGGTTGAGTATATTCCTTTCACTTTCCACATTATGACCCACACATATGCTTGTGATTAGACCATTCATGTGAATTAGGTCCTATCATGTACACTTTAGTAGCTGATTTGATGGTTTCAAGTTGCTCTTCTGGCTCTGGATTGTGCATAACATCTTCAAGGTCTTGATATTCTCATGGGTAAGGTATATCTTCAATGCTCCAAACTATGAGGTAAGAAATGTATGATATCTTCAACCTATTCTTCATCTATCAAAATATGATTGATAGCCTTTAATTTGTTTATCATGCTTATCATTTGTGTCATATGCTTTTTCATGGTATGGTTTGAGCTCTTTTTGCAAGTGTCAAACTTGATGGTGAAGGACTTAAATTTGCTAAAAGAGGTAAACACCAAACTTTTCCTTAAGTGTGAAAAATATGTTCTTCTCATTAATACTTTTTAAACTCTCTCGTGACATTCATCCATGTTGCTCAATAAGGTAAAGTGAGAGATGAGTCATTTCTCTTCCAAGCATTATACTTCACCATCCCTTTTAGGTTGAATTGTTTGACTACGTGATTTTTGGTCGCATCACTGATTCTTTGGTTTCTCAAGTTGTAAAGAGAGAGTTACGAGAGGCCACAGGTTCTTCCATGATAACATTTAGAACCTCAAGAACCTCTTTCTCTTCCAATATATATTGGAGATTCATGTGATATATAACATTATTGTTGTCATTCAATTTCTCACCTTTATTGAGTTCAGCAATGACACTCTATAAAATATGATCTACAAAAGATACAAATCATGAAATATTAATGTCTATTATACATACATGTATTTGTAAATTGAGTTAAAAATGTATATTAACCTTAGAGTTGAATTGTCCCTATATTTTCAATCATTTTCTAAGATACAAATGTAATATATCAAATAATCCAATCATCAAATAACTTCAATTTACATGCACTAAGTTCATATTTAATTACAAAAATAAGTATATGTCTACTTAATATAACAAAGTGAATAATGCACTTAGTTAGCTAGGAGTGCATATGATAATGATATGATACCCTTAAGGTGTTTGATAAGATTACCCATTTAAGTCAATGCCATTTGGTTCCTGATACAATTCCTAATAACTAAATAAATGTCATCATCAACCCTACCTCTGTGATTTATTGTGAAAGTCAAATCAGGATCATCATTTTGACACATTGAACCATCATTAAGAGAGCTGCAAGGTAATTCTCTTTTTCTTGTGTTACAAGAGAGACCATAGCTTAAAACACACAATCATGCACGAGTGCTCCAGGAATCAAACTCACCACCCGCGACATGGGGTCAGAGAGCCCTGCTAGATGAGCCAAGGTTCAAATAACTAGTTAATGCTAAACGTAGTAGCTAGAAATTAATAAGGGATGCTGCCTGCCTGTGGTCTCTCTCACCAACCTGGATTCATAAAGGCACATGGCAGAGTTGTAACGAGAATAATAGATCCAAATAATTGTACAACAACAACAACAACAACTAAGCCTTTTCCCATACTAGACGGGGTCGGCTACATGGATTCTTTGTTTCCACAGATCTCTATCGTGTGCCATGTTAGCAGTTAACTCCCAATAAGCTAGATCATTCTTTATTGTTTCTTTCCAACACTTTTGTGGTCGTCCTCTACCTCTTTTAATACTTTCCAAATTTAGGTTTTCTAACCTTCTTACAGGTTCTTCTTTTGATCTTCTTTCTATATGTCCAAACCATCTTAAACGATGTTCTCTCATTTTATCCTCTATTGGTGTCACTCCTAATTTGTTTCTAATAACCTCATTATGTATACGGTCTTTTCTTGTATGACCACTCATCCATCTCAACATCTTCATTTCTATCACAGACATCTTTTGTACATGTTGATGATTAACTGCCCAATACTCAGAACCATAAAACATGGCAGTCCTAACTGCTGCTCTATAATATTTACCTTTTAATTTTAATGGTATCTTCTTGTCACAAAGAATACCTGATGCTCCTCTCCATTTTAACCAACCAGCATTAATTCTATGTGTAACATCTCCATCAATTCTTCCATCACTTTGAAAAATTGACCCTAGGTATTTAAAACTTTCCTTTTGGGGAATGCAATGTGTGCCAATTTTAATTTCTATGTCCTCTGAAGTAGCCAAATGATCAAACTTACATTCCATATATTCTGTCTTTGTTCTACTAAGTCGGAGGCCTTTGTTTTCTAATGTTTCTCTCCATAGTTCCAATTTTCTATTAACTTTTTTCTTAGACTCCTCCACTAATACAATGTCATCTGCAAATAACCTACACCAAGGTACTTCATCTTGAATATGTTTTGTTAACTCATCCATCACCATTATAAATAAGTATGGACTTAAAGTTGATCCTTGATGTAACCCAATATTAACTTCAAAGAAGTCTGTCGTTCCTTCATGAGTCCTCACACATGTTTTTGCACCATCATACATGTCTCTTATAAGGTTAATATATGTCAATGGGATACCTCTTTTTTCCAAAGTTCTCCAAAGAACCTCCCTCGGTACCCTATCATAAGCTTTTTCTAGATCAATAAATATCATGTGAAGGTCTTTCTTTTTTGCTCTAAAATGTTCCATAAGACGTCTCAAAAGGTGAATCGCTTCAATAGTAGATCTACCAGGCATAAATCCAAATTGGTTCTCTGTTGTACTTGATACTTGTCTTAACCTACGTTCAATAATTCTTTCCCATAATTTCATAGTATGACTCATTAACTTGATACCTCGATAATTCGCACAATTTTGAATGTCTCCCTTGTTTTTATATATGGGTATAAGTGTACTTGCTCTCCATTCCTCGGGCATCTTTTGGTTTTTCCATATTTCATTAAATAGTCTTGTGAGCCAAGTGATTCCTATTTCTCCTAGTATTTTCCAAACTTCTATAGGAATATTATCTGGTCCTACCGATTTACCACTCTTCATATGTTTAAGAGCCTCTTTGACTTCATTCTTTTGAATACGTCGGTAGAAATTGTGGTTTAATAGATCCAAATAATTGTACTTCAGAAATTCAGGTGTCCCACTTAAATGTTTAGCTTTACCTGCTACAATGTTTGTTATTAACATTGATCACAAAAGGAACTTTTACCAAACAAGAAAAGGGAAAATCTGCAGATTTGCCCCTGAATTTATGATTGTGATGCCCTTGATGTTAATTGTGTCGCTAATATGCTTAGTGTTCTTAAAGTACACAAATTTACCCTTTTATTAAATTTTAATCCTAAATAATCTTCTTTGGTTTCAGAACACCCTTCTCTTAAACGTCAAACTCTTTTACTTTGTGCTTATAGGAGATAAAATGGGTTGAAGAAAAAACTAGAGATATTAGAAACACGGGTTCTAAATTATCTTAATCAAGCAAAGAGAAGGCTTGAAATGGGTTGTTATTTTGATTCACAAGGGTTCGAAGGGTAGTGCAGTAGAGGTAAAGCAACATGGTGGTCAGACATGGTGAAGTTAGTTGTTGGAGTAGAGATTTTAAACATTAAATATGCTAATATACCCCAAGTAAAATTGAAAGAAAACATATAAGAAAGATTGTACCTATGTCCTTTTGTAAAACTGGTTGCCTTTATGAGAAATTTATATGATGAAGGAAAGATTCTGATTGTAGAATATTATTCAATAAACATTACTAATCCCCCACTTCCTAGAGATGTGTGAGTATGGTCATTCATAGGGAGCAATGATTTGCATCACCAGGCAATTGCTTAGACACGTAAGCAGACATGCTCTTATGATGATCATGGGTTCCTCATTGCTTCTATCCATAGGAGCACTACCATTAGTGAAAGGGATCTTCTTCATGCAATTCCTATGTTGCATGGCTTGGCATGATCAGTTGAAGGTTAAGCGTGGGTCTTTCCATTCTCCTGTGAAGTTATCATAGTACATCATCTCACAACCATGTAAACGTATCAGTATAGTTTTGTTGGAAAAGAAGTTGGCAGTTTGCTTTCTTGAGACTTCAGCTTCAATAAGCTACTAAATTGTATTCTTCGATTGTCCTTGCATTTGGAAATCTTCATCCACTTTGAAACTTCAAACTTCCTAAACTCCCGATCTCTTTCTTCTCTCTCAAATTTGGCCTTCTTTTCCTTCTTCCACCTTTCATTCATTATTAACTTTGTAGCCCTAGTTTGCCTCCCTAATACTAATACACAATGGAAAATAATCACTAGATGAATCATATTAATTGTAAAGCTTGTGGTGTAGAAGGTGGTCTACGAGCATATGTAGTTATTAAGGGCAGCAATCACCCAGTGGCAGGGAGGATTCCACATACCTCGTGTCTTTTTTTGCGAGCTACAGTCATATGCCTAATTGCACAACTCAGAGAGATAGAGAAATCGGTTAGAATCTATTAAGCTGAGTTCGAGAGAGCTTGGGCAGAGAGATCAAACAGTTAATCGATGACAATTGGGACCTCCAACACAACATAGATGAATAGATGGACCAATTCAACCATGTCAGCGATGACAAGTGTAAAGAAATATAACAAATGTTTTGAGTACGAGTTTCATCTCCGCTAGTTGGCAAAGCAGAACTAGTACAATGATTGGAATAGTTATCAAGAGGCATTGTTGAGGGATACGCCTGGATAAAGCATCCCAAAAGTGGCAACGGCTCATGCCAAAGGCCAGCACTAGTACTCGTTTTGTCTTCTCCAAATACATCATATTGAGCTCTTATGCATCATATTCCCTTTTGACCTAGTTGATGACCAACTAAGAGTCACTATAGATATTGGAAATTTAGTCCCCTTGTTTGAGGCTTTGAGTTCAAAATGCAAGGATTGCTGAAATTCTTCTTTTGTTTGGTGCTACAAGAGTCAAGCTTGCATTCTGACACTTATCCATCGATCAACCTCAACATATCTCTCATGTTTCTTCGTCCTGCATGTCGAGTGTCAGAGTGGTGCACTCTTCCAAGAAATCAGCAACAGCTTGGCCTTTGATGGCCTCTCATGGAAAATACCTTATATCAAATTTCTCTAAATCAAAGGACCACTTTACAACTTGTCTCGATGTCTTTGGTTTATGGAATACTTAATACAGAGGTTGTCCCATGTAGAGATAATGTTATGGGCCAGAAATGGGGTCAAAATTGTTGAGCATATAGAACCAAGTGATACACTAATTTCTCATTAAGGAGAGATTGCAGCTCCGCGCCTTGTAAGACCTTGCTGCAGTACAAGATGGGAAGTTGCTTCTGAACTTCTTCCTTGATCAGCACCACTACCACCGCTTCCTATGACACTAAAAGATAGATACAAAGCACATCACCTGGTTGTGGACTGACTAACCAAGAGTAGGTTCTTCAAGTACTCTTTAGTTGTTGAAAGGCTCCTTCGCATTCAGCATCATGCTCGAACCTCTGGACATGTGATAAGGTGTTGGATGTATGCTAAGAGAGTATCTTAAAGAAGGAAGGCTTCTCTCTATATGTTTAGAGAGAAACTTGCTTAAAGACACTAGATGTGTGGTAAGACGTTGGATGTGTTTAATATTTGGCAAACTTTTCATTTGCTCAATGGCCACGACCTTATCCAATTTTACTTTTATTGCTCATTGAATGACCATAAAACCAAGGGATTTTTCTAGTCTGACTTTAAAGGTGATTGAACCCACTAAATCCACCTTAACTCAACCTAGACCAGCAACCTTTTAGTCGAGGTCATGAGTTTAAGGTCTAACTAATCCAAGGCCTAGGTGACATTTCCAAGGATATTGAACATATTGGAGAAGAATTGAAAATCAATTTAGCTCCTATTGAACACGGCCTAGGTTGGCAGACTTATGTGATGATATTGTAGTTTGATGTGGGAGTAGATCTTGTTGTCAATCTATATTTATATTTAATTTCATATTTCAGTCTTAATTAGGGCATTTCTTATGTTCTTTTATGTTTAAGATTCGTGTAGAAAGTAGGACAACCATCTTCTATATTTGCAGGACAAAATGAATTATGAAATATCTAAAATGCCCTTGGTCTATAAAAGTGACATATACCGACTGACTTTAGCATCTTTGATTATGAATTCCTAATCAAATTCCTAGTTTTACTTTTATCTTTTTCCCTTGGTTTGCGTTTTTTTACTTATGGTTTATTACCAATACTTTACTCAAGGTTGTAGTTTCATTGTGAAGCCCTTGACTGACTTATGAAGGGCTCTTTCTCATGGTCTCATAAAACTGGAGACTCCTTCAAGACGCTCAAGGTCATCATGTCTATTGCACCATCCATCCATGCCACATTAGTGCATGGGTTGTTCCTATGCAAGAGAAGCATCTCATTGCTTACATGAGTAAGAAGCTATTATCCATTGTCCTCACCTAGACAAGTGGACATCATATTTGCTTGGAAGGCAAGCTCAAAAGTGTGAGATGAGTAAGGTTCCAGTTTTCTAATGCCTTATCTATTCCATCACAAGCATGGGAATTGATCTTCAGAGATTTTATTGAGGCCTTCCCTTTAATAGGTGAGGAATTATTTATGTGAGTGCAGACCGATTCACCAAGTATGCTAACTTCAAACCTCTCAAAGCCAAATATGGTAGACCAAGTTGTTAAAGAATTCATGAAACATATTAGTACCCAACATGGGATTCCTAAGACACTTATTAGTGATTGGGGCATGATATTTACTTATAAAGGTTTGGAAGGGACATTTGTATCAATCAGGAACTAAACTCTCATTTAGTATTGCCTACCATCCGGAGACTGATGACCAAACCGAAGTGGTGAACCGAATCCTCAAGACTTACCTTCGGTATTTCATAGAGAGTAACACTAGTGAACGATCAAGCCTTCTCCCAGAGGCTGAACTTTCCTACAATTCTAGCTATCATACTTCAACCAAAACTCCTTTCGAGGCTCTTTATGACACTGTCAACCCACCCCCTATTTGATATGAGAATGATACTGCATTATATAAGAAGGTTGATATCCCTTTGCATGAGCTTGATGATACTTTAAAGAGATTAAAAGTGAATGTTATTCCAGCTCAAGAGTACACCAAGCTCAATTTATTAGGACCGACTGAAGGTGAGTTTGAAGTTAGAGACAAGGTATGGCTCAAGTCTCAACATCAACATGCCTTCAGTCCAACCAAATTATCACAATTGAATCTACTTCCTAAGTATTGTGGGTCGGTCACTCGAGATCATCAAGAAAATTAGAAAGTCTAAATATGAGCTATAATTGCCAAAATGTGTGATTATCCATCTCATGTTCCATGCATTCAGTCGCACCCTAGTGAAGGTGTTGTATGAAGCATAATGGAGATGATGCAACCTACCAAAGGTCACCTTGACTCAAAGGAGACGAACCCTTTTAGCCGAGATTATAAGTCAACGTGTAGCTAACTGAAGGCCTAGGCAACATTTTGAGGGCAATTTAAGAGATAGATCAGATTGAGAAATATATGGGGGTTGATACGGCCCCTATTGAAGATAGCCCTTGGTAGGCCGGCTTGGGTTATGATGTGGCACCTTAATTGAGACACCAAATCTAGCCGTCCATCTACCTTTGGGTTTGATTTCATAATTGAGTTTTAATTAGGGTTTGCTTATGTTATTTTGATGTCTAAGACTCATTTAGAAAGAAGGGCAGCTATATTTTATATTTGTTAAGCAAAATGAATTGTGAAATATCTTAAATGCCCTTAGTCTATAAAATGGATACACGCGAACCGATTTTAGCATCTTTTTCTCTTGTTATTAACCATATTCAATACCGAATTCAACATTGAATTACAGTAGAGCAAGCCGCCGCTTGCACCCATCTTTGAGCAATCTAAAGCAACCACCTTGAGGTCGCTTAGAGTAAAAGTTAACATCTTTAAGGTCTGATTCAAGTTGGTTCGAATCAGCTATCAATTCTCTGGAGTTTGTGTATGTTTGTATCAACAAACGCATATGTACTCAAGTAGAAATTTTTTGGCCAATCATACATTGATTCCAGTCATTCGTTTGAAATCAAATTTTCTCAAAATACATTATTTGGTATCATAACGGTTCCAATCAGATTCATGTGCAAAGAAAATTATCATCATTGTTGGATTGAAGGCTAGTTTGCATTGTAAGAAGAGCATTGTCGCTCGTGGCGACTTAGAAGCATTAGACACTAGTTTACATTAGTGTGAAGAGAATAATTGAACTCTTAGCATAGCGAATGACTTCCATAACTAACACAACTTGAAGATCTCGACCTTTAGTGCAGTGTAAGCGGAGGAGGAGGATCTCTCTCATGGCAAATCAGAACCTGGTCAATGCCTTGCTCATTGTCGTGTTTTTCCTCAGACTTGTCATTCAACAACTGGACATGATCGAAGCAGATATTGCCGTGCATCAAGCTATTGCAATATCATGACACCAATTACACATTCAGACCAAGAGAACTTCAAAATTGTGGCTTCTCATCGAATGTGTTTGATCTCTATGACAAAAATACCACCTCCATATGGAATCTCACCAGAGGAGTGACTAAGTTTGAACGACCTAAATTATTTAGTCATCCAGAAGTGTGGGACAAAATGGAAGATGCAGAAATTACTACAACAGAGAAGGTGGAATTCAAAAGTTATGTTGAATCCATCAAATAGATTGTTGCCCGGGGGGGAGTCACTAGGAGGAATTTCATTGCAGTTCAAAACGATACAACTGGAAACTTTGCCCACTTAGATGGAGAAATTAGCACATCCTGTCTCTACCCATCCTAAGTTCTGTTTTTAGCTAATAGTCTTCTGGAAGAAGATACTACTGCTTCTGAAATTCATCTTTATGTTCTTTATAAGGCTATCCAAGATTTAATCAGCTTATTCAAAACAAATATTATGACTTTTCATTTTACTTTGAAAAGACAAAACTTTTGGTAGTACCCAAAGTCTGTGTCAGGTCCTGACCCAAACCCGAATTAGACCCAAACTCAAATGAGGCAAAGAAGAAACAACCGAAGATCGTGCTCGTGGATAAGAAAATCCCTTGCTGATTTAGGCAAGGGTTTCCCTTCATGTTGAGGGTTTCCATCATGGATGACAAGAAGTGATTGGTGGCCTCTTGACCTACCTAATGAAATGAGGCACGTGAGGGTCTCATTGGTAGATAGGTTGGGCGGCAAAATCGAGAGAAAAGGATGTATTATATTTCCGATTTTTCTCTTGATGATCATGGTCGTGGTAGTTATCAAACTGGAGTAAGAAGCTACATGAAGGTTTTGGGTTGCTGTTGAACTCTATCAAGTTGAGCTTCGCTAGAAAACAGTAATTGTTTTTAGTTTCTTCAGGCCAGAACTCTCGAGTGTCTTTTGGCCAAATAAGCTACCGGTGGCACCAATTTATAGAGCGACATGGTAGCGAAAGCGTAGCGGACCGACTGGGTCAACTACACCTTCATGTGGTGGCTGGAATGGGCTTGGTCGGTCAAGCTTGGGCCACTTTAGTTCTAGGTACAAAATCATATCTAGGGTATTTGAAATAAGCCAGTTGTGTCTTATTTCATGACCAGGCGACGTGTTGGCTAAGCTCAGTACCATGTCCATGTGATGAATTGGATAGTTAAGTGGATCCTGTAAGCAACAACAATTAAGCCTTTTTTTCATATTAAATAGGATTGTTTATATGGATTCTTTGTTTTCATAGAGCTTGATCATGTGTTAACAGTTACTTTTAATACTTTTGTGGTCTTAATCTTTCTCTTTTAATATTTTCATAATCAAGTCACTCACACCTTTTTATTAAAAACCTTTCTATGTAACCCGGTAACTAGGGAACTATGTCAAATTGGGCAGAATGTTTGGTTGAAATCTAATAAATGCACACCGTAGAGAAGAAAGATCCCAATGTATAAGCCATCCCTATTCTTGTCTGACTTTCTTTTTTCGTTTTTTGGGTGAAATGGGAGACCGAAGCCCAACGCATACACACATGCTCGTGTGACTTTATTTGGATGACAAGTCTTATATCTAAATCTTAAATGGGTGTAACAAGGTGGACTCAAATCTCACTAATCATAGCTACTGGGTGACAGTTTCAATCCGGCTACTTGGAGAGATAAAGTTTCCTTTGGTATATCAAATTTTGACAGGGCTAGAGGTAGTTGGGTAGGGCAGGTCGCCTACGTTTATTGGATCCGCTTTTCCATCAGGATCGAAGTTGAATTATACATGGCATCATGTGGGTTGTATCGCCATCCAACGGTACCAGCTGTGTCTTAGTAAGTGTCACGGTTAAAAGTTAATTCCATGTTAAAATAAGCATACCGGAGTCAGATCGGCCAAGGCACGAAGATGTCACAGTCGTGCAATTTACAGCTTAACCATGCCAACATCGAAATCAAGCCTACTCTTCTTCATGCTAAGCATGTGCGGTTGGGCGTACGACTGCGTAAGGCTACCGTTTTCTTAATTAATAAAGGTCATGTTCGAAAAGTATGCTCTCCATACGAAAACCCCACTCAAAGCAACCTTGGCATCCCTCTCCTATATAACACAAAGGAGCACTGCAAGAAAGCGTAGAGGAAGATGCCCAGAGAGAGAGAGAGACAGGAGGAAGAAGAAGAAATGGTTTTTATTTGCTTCTTGGTGGATCAAAAGAAGACGATGGGGTGTAGCAAGCCAGTAGCAGGGATATGCTCGAGGTGTGGTGCGCTCGTGTTGCGGATATGAAGACTTCAACCAGATTCTGCAGCGTTCCTTTGTTTTCGCGACACTGGAAGGCCATCATCTGTAGCTTCTGTGGAACCATCCTCAAATCCTACGCCTGATCATTCTCTCTCTCTCTCTACCAAATCATGCAATAGTTTTGTTCCTTCTGCCCTTCTCGTCTTCTCTATCAAAGGCTAATAATACCTGTTGTGGGTCGAATGTAACCGTAAATTGATCACAATGGCTTCAATGACAATCACCACCATTACAAGCAGCTGCTTTTATTCATTTTCAATTTGTGATTTATGTTTAGGTTGCGTCATGGACCAATAGTTATAAGACCCAGCTAGAAACAATATCTTCTTGTGTTTCTTCTTCTGCTGATCAATGGAATATCTTATTTTAATATTGTGGACTTTGATGATTGATCAAAGGAATATTCGAAGTTCTGTCTGAACTTAAATAGTCTTCATATCTTATGGGAGTTTATTTCATGTTATTTTTCTGAATTAGCAAGGAAGAAAGGGTCAGCATAATTGGAGGAACTGCGATCAGGCATGCACATTTTTATGGTTCACCATCCTCGTGACAAACCACGGTCATGTGTTCCAGGTCGTGGCCGGTTGTGTTGAGGTTGAAGAACCCCAAGATCAATCACCAATTTTGTGTTAGTGGTCATGGGCATTCAATTGGAATAAAGGCCACCCATGCATGATGCTTTTTGTTGTAAGAGCAAAGAGAAAGATTGGAGTATAACTTTTTGAGTGGTAGGCACTTGAGAGGTCGAAGGCACTTGAGAGGTCGAATTTAACGCCCTGAAAAAAAAGATTAGAATAGCATAATTCTTTGAGACATAATAAATACTAAATTTGTTGCCACTGTTATCAAATAACTGCATGTAGTAGACTTCGATAAACGCCTTTAGCATACAACAAAGAATCTTTGTTTGTCCTACAAGAACACAATCGAGTTTTAGACAAATCGACAAAGCAAAGAAGAAAAGATGAAGATGCTACAAATCCAATTAGCACTAGAATAAGACTTGCTCAAGAACATTACATTTAATGTCATAACATAAATATTAAATGCACATAAGTTACATAATAATGAACACAATTATAACTCAAATAAGTAGCTCTTAATGTAAAAACATAGTTCTATATGTGCTACTAATGAACAAAAATATCACTCAAATAATTGGCTTTTAATGTAAAAACGTGGTTGTTAAATACTCATGAAACTACATGTGCTAATAATGAGCACACTTATCAATCAAGTAAATGGTTTTTAATACCACAACATAACTACTAAATGCTCATAAGTTATAACCAATACATATGCTATTAATAAGCACAATTATTACTCAAGCAAGTCGTTCTTAATGTCATAAGATAGTTACTAAATGCTTGTGAGTTACAACTGCTACATGTATTACCAATGAGCACAATTATCACTAAGTAAATAGATCTTAATACCATAATATAACTATAATCATAACCTTCACCAAACATTTTTAAGTATTTTGAAAGTCACCCAACAATCTCGCACCATTTGAAAAATCATCACTTTGAAAATCCGTGTATCTCATGATTTCAACATTTACCTAACAAAACATAGGTTTCACACATATGAATTAAATGGTAGACAAGCTTTTAACTATCTAATCCAACTGAACAAGTGCACATGTTTTACATATAAGATTTTAATACAGGTATATATCATGTTTCAATTAGCACAGTTTTATAGACCATGTGTTCGTATCCTTTCTCATGAGTACTTTAATAGTCAAAACTCTATAAAATGTACCTTGTATAAGCATTGTAGTATATATATTTATGCTATAAAACTATTAAGAGAAAGGCCCAACCTTTCTTTTGCTTTGTGGAACTAAGTACTTTTTTTCTTCGGATATTTATTTACTTGGTAACTCCGCCCATGTAAGGGATCACCCTTGCATGGCCGATCCTAAGCCGGGATAAAGGAGGAGGGTTGTGTTAGACTTCCGACAACTAGTGTAAAACTTTGTCGGAATTTTATATCATAGATTACACAAATTATGAGCATTGCTTTGGGGCGTCCCTACCTAGTGACGATTTGTAGAGCCCGAATGCAATGAAAAGTAAGCGAGGGCCACTAAATTTTTGTCTGAATGTAGTGAATCAATTGCAGAGAGGGTTCCCACATCATGGACGGGTGTAGGTAAAGAAGTTAGTCCCACTACACTACCGCCCGAATGTAGTGAATAAATTACAGAGAGGCTTTTCGCATTTTCAATATGGACGGATGCGGGGGGTAAGGAAGTTAGTCCTAGATAATAAGATTCGTATTGGTTCTTGAAATATCGGAACATTATCCGGTAAGCTAATGGAGGTGGTAGATACTATGATTCGGAGAAAGATTCATATTCTATGTTTACAAGAGACAAAATGGGTTGGAGAAAAAGCAAAGGAGATAGAGGATACAAGTTTTCAATTATGGTACTCAGGTAAAGAAAAGGCTCAAAACGGAGTTGGTATTATCATAAATAAAGATTTAAAGGATAGTGTAGTAGACGTACAACGATATGGTCACCAAATCATGACGTTGAAATTAGTGTTAGGAGCAAAGGTTTTGAATATAGTTTGTGCTTACGTACCCCAATAGTATAAAAACAGCTTTTTGGGAAGAGTTAGATAAGGTGATTCAAAAGATTCCACAAAGGGAGATGATTTGTTTAGGAGGAGACTTAAATGGACATGTCCGTAAATAAGCATTAGGATATCAAGGGATTTATGGAAACTTTGGTTTTGGGGATATAAATAAGGAAGGTAGGGAGATTTTAAATTTTGCTATGGCATTTGACCTCTTTATAGTCAATACAATCTTCAAAAAACAAGATGAACATTTAATTACTTATAAGAGTGGCTTATCACAAACATAAATTGATTACTTTATTTGTAGAAAAAAAAGATAGTGTGTTTTAAAGATTGCAAGGTAATTCAAGAAGAAAGCTTAACCACACAACATCAACTTTTAGTTATGGATTTACAAATAAAAAAATGGACAAAGAAGAAAATAGTGCATCGAGCTATTCAGACTAAATGGTGGAACCTCAAAAGCTAGAAAGAAGATATATTTAAACAGAAAGTCCTTTAAGGAGATGCTTGGAATTATGTTGATACACTTTGTGATACGTAGAACAATATGGCTATACATATTAGGAAAGTGGCAAAAGATGTGATAGGTGAATCTAAGGGACATGTATCGGCACAAAAAGAAGTTTGGTGGTGGAGTGAAGTAGTGCAAAATAAAATCAAGGCAAAGAGGGCATGTTACAAATTACATTATGTTAAGAAAACTAGTGAAACTTTAGAGACTTATAAGAAAACAAAGAAGAATGCGAAAAAGGCTGTCAGTGAAGCAAAAGCTAAAATTTGATAGGATTTATATAAAAAACTCAACTCAAAAGAGAGTGAAAGAGATATTTTTATGATAGATAAGGCTAGAGATAAGAAAACTAAATATCTTAATTCTATTAGATGCATCAAAGATGAGGATGAAAAATTTCTAGTACCAATTAATAATATAAGAAATAGATGAAAAAACTATTTTTATAAGCCTTTTAGTGAAAATAAAGATATTAGTATTAGCTTAGGAGAGTTAGCCAAATCAGAAAGTACATAAACCACAATTTTTATGGACGTATTCAAAAGAATGAAGTCAAAGAGGCTCTTAAATATATTAAGAGTGGTAAATCGGTAGGACCAAACAATATTCCTATAGAAGTTTGGAAAATACTACGAGAAACAGGAATCACTTAGCTCACAAAACTATTTAATGAAATATGAAGAAACCAAAAGATGCTTAAGGAATGGAGAGAAGTACACTTATATCCATATATAAGAATAAGGAAGATATTCTGAATTTGTGGGAATTATCGGAGTATCAAGTTAATGAGCCATACTATGAAATTGGGGAAAAGAATTATCGAACGTAGGTCAAGACAAGTATCGATTAGAACAGAGAACCAATTTGGATTCATGCTAGGCAGATCTATTATTGAAGCGATTCACTTTTCGAGACGTCTTATGGAATATTTTACAGCAAAAAAGAAAGACCTTCACATGATATTTATTGATCTAGAAAAAACTTAAATAGGGTATCGAGGGAGGTTCTTTGGACAACCTTGAAAAAAAGAGGTATCCCATTGACATACATAAACCCTATAAGAGACATATACAATGGTGCAAAAACTTGTGAGAATTCATGAAAGAATGACAGACTTCTTTGAAGTTAATATTGGGTTACATCAATGATCAACTTTAAGTCCATACTTATTTATAATGTGATTGATCAGTTAACAAAACATATTCAAGATGAAGTACCTTGGTATATATTATTTGCAAATGACATTGTATTAGTGGAAGAGTCTAAGGAGAAAGTTAATAGAAAATTGGAACTATGGAGAGAAACATTAGAAAGTAAAAGTTTCCGACTTAGTAGAACAAAGACAGAATATATGGAATGTAAGTTTAATCATTTGGTTACTTCAAAGGACATAGAAATTAAAATTGACACATATTACATTCTCCAAAATAAAGTTTTAAATGCCTAGAGTCAATTTTTCAAAGTGATGGAAGAATTGATAGAGATGTTATGCATAGAATTAAATGAAGAAGAGCATCAAGTATTCTTTGTGATAAAAAGATATCATTAAAGTTAAAAGATAAATATTATATAGCAACAATTAGACCTGTCATGTTTGGGCAGTTAATCATCAACATTTACAAAAGATGTCTGTGACAGAAATGAATGGATGAGTGGTCATACAAGAAAAGGCCGTATACATAATGAGGTTATTAGAAATAAATTATGTGTGGCACTAATAGAGGATAAAATGAGAGAATATCATTTAAGGTGGTTTGGACATATAGAAAGAAGATCAAAAGAAGAACCTATAAGAAGGTATGAAAAACTAGATTTTGAAAGTATTAAAAGAGGTAGAGGACGACCACAAAAGTGTTGTAAAGAAACAATGAAGAACGATCTAACTTATTGTGAGTTAACTGCTAACATGGCACATTATACGGCTCTGTGGAAACAAAGAATCCATGTAGTCGACCCCGTCTAGTATGGGAAAAGGCTTAGTTGTTGTTGTTGTTGTATATTTATTTACTTGGTACTTGCAACCATTCTAAAGTTGTAATTAAACTCAAGATTTGATGTTACTCAAAGTTTAAGTTGAAGGTGATCTTATAAATTGAACTTATATCCACCTTAATTGATGTCTTTCATATCAAATCACTTGTCAATCCTTTCGTCAAAGGACCTGTAAGATTTAATTCTAACATATAAATAATATAAGTTACTCCACTCGTTTATAAAATCTTTATTGTATCTATGGCTTGGACCAAGATATCTAGATTTACATTATATATCTAATAATAAGCCTTTGCTAATGTAGTTGGCTATGAGAGTTCATTGATATGGGTGACATAAGCTTTAACCATATCGAAATCTAATGAGCATATCTTTTTAGTCATTATGCTTTTGCATCTACCCAAGTTAAAGCTATGAACTCGATAACTATGGTAGAATCATATATAAAATATTTATTTTTTAGAACCCAAATAAATGACATCCCACCAAGAGTAAAGATTCAACCACTTGTGAAAGGCCATATCCCAACTACCATCTGAATATTATTCTAAAATTAAAAGACTTTATTATAAACTAAGTTATAATTAATTATTCATTTCAAGTATTTTAATACAATGAACTCAATTTGAACACTACATATGCAATTTGAAGTCGAATACATATCATAACATACATTAAACCTACAATGATTTTAATATAACTGTGTCACAAGCAATACTTTGTTTGATACTAATTTAATACTTACATATATATGATTCATTTATTTTAAAACTATTTACAAGAATAATTTAATTAAATTTTTGATGTTATTGTTTAAAGATTTGCTTTAAACCATCTAGACTTACTAATTTATAAACTTTAGGTTTTTGTATGAGTACAACAAAGCTTTTGTATTGTTCCATATGCACTTCTTCTAATTAACCATTTAAAATATTATTTTAACCTCCGTAGAGATCTAAGTGGTAGAAGCAAACCTATTGACAAAGAGAACAAAGTGCAAGCCAAGTCTACCATAGGCGGTTTGAAGTACAACTGGTTGAATCGTATATCGCGAGATGCTTGAACTTCTAATGCTGTACCTATTTGTGTTGACCATCTGGTAACTTAAGATGCTTTTTGCAATCCTCGGTGAATCTGAGATGCTTTGTGCATGCTGAGCTTTAGCTCTTATTTTGCCTTTCATAGCTGTCGTTAAATTTTTGCTATATAACCTTATAATGTTAGCAAGGAAAATGAGTTCACAGTATTTCTATTATGTTGAGAAGGAATATAACATTTACTGAATTCCTTCATTTCCTTCATTTAACAGGTCCGTTAAAAAAAAATTGATGAAGATGTCACGCTTGATTAAAATGAAAAGAAAAACAAAGATACCATTAAAGTTAAAAAATAAATTATAAAACAATAATTAGATGTGCTATGTTTTATGCAACATGTACACAAGATGTATGCAACAAAAATGAAGACGTTGAGATGGATGAATAATCACACGAGAAAAGACCATACTCATAGTGAAATTATTAAAAACAAATTCAGAATAACACAAATAAAAGATAAAATAAAAAATTTGTTTAAGATGAATACAATCCAAGAACATATAAAAAACTAGATTGTAAAAATATTAAAAAAAAAGGACCAACCATAAAAGTGTTCAAAAGAAACAATAAAAAATAATCTAAGATTATATTGAGTTAGCTGTTAGCATCGCCCGTGATAAGACTATGTAGAAACAAGAAATCAATGTAACCGACTCCATCTAATATGGGAAAAGACTTGTTATAGAGGTCTGCCTAACACCATCACGCCTACCAAAAAAAAAGTAGCAGGCCACCAAAGCCAACAAAATCAGCAAGCATCCCAAAGGGGGCGTAAAGCCAGCAACTCCATGTCAAATTCTAGAATTAATCCTAACATGAAGGGAAAAATACCACGCTCTAACAGAAGACATGTCCCACTCCAGAGAGAGTGAACGGGAACGGTAAAACATTCACAAAAGCTACTAAAACTTTGGACTAACAAAACACAAAAAGAAAAGAAAAATATTCTAAGCAGCCTTTTCTGCCTTGGCAGCAGTGGCTGCTGCCTGTCCCCTGAGGCGACCAGTTCTCCTTGCAGCAATGAGACCAACTTTTTGACCAGGCGGAGCATCGCGACGAACAGTGCTGGCATGGCCAATGTGTTGATGGTTACCACCACCATGAGGATGCTCAACAGGATTCATAGCAACACCTCGAACCTTGGGCCAGCAGTTCCTCTTAACTCTGTACTTGTGATAAGCATTACCAGCCTTGAGCATAGGTTTTTCAGTCCTACCACCTCCAGCAACCTGACCGATCATGGCTCTGCACCCACTTGGTACAATCTTCTTGGAACCTGACGGAAGCTTAATCCTAAAGTGGAAAAATAGACTCAGGAAAAAAGAATGAAGCGTGTGCATTGGACCAAGTCCAAGGACATATAAAAGCAGAAACATGGAAGCAAGGAACAGCAAATGAGCAGAGAAACCACCATCTAAATTAACTGGTAAGTAGAAATCATATTCTTTGTTCCACCTAAAGTCTGCCCTTTTAAGTTCATTATATCAATACATTCAACGAGAAATAAAAGTTCACAGAAAAAAAGGGAGTACTAAAACAAATAAGCTTAGTTTTGCAAGTTGGCGGATATGCTTTATGCTAAAAACGACCATAGAATAGATAGTATCGCATAGGTTGTAAGGGTCACCATAATAAAGACTGTTTTAAATCAACAATTGGTATTTCATTCCACAATGCGCTGAGCTGAACTGCTGACTGACTACTGAAAACGATCAAATAGTTTACATGAGATAAAGTCCAGCTATGATAACTTCCACAAAAGGTTGTGGTATGTCAAGTTGGTAGTTTAGATACAACGTACCATGCTTAATATGCAAAAAATTTAGAGCCCAGATACAAAAGAAGCAGAAAGTACTCAAAACAAATAACTAAAATTGAAAGGTAAATGTTTAAGTTCGATCATTTGGGTACTTCAAAAGACACACAAATCAAATTTGGGTACTTTGAAAGTTATAGAAATTAAGATTGGCACACATTGCATCCCTCACAAGAAATATTTGAAAAATTGATAGGGATGTTACTATAGAATTAATGTCGATTGGTTAAAATGAAGAGGGGGATGTGATAAGAAGATACCATTAAAGTTTAAATCGTGTTGTCTGACATGTATTGTATCGCGTATCGCTAGGCTCCATTATACGGGCGTAGCATATTGTAGCGTATCGTACTTTAATATTAAAAAATAGAAAAATTAGTAAAAATCCAAAAAAATCAGAAAAAATAAGAAAAATCTGGTAATTGCTTTGAATTCATATAATGCAAAGTTTAGTACATATTGAGCATTCAACATTGAACAATTGCATCCAAATTTACATATTTTGAAGCAAAAAATAAAATACATTTACATTTTACATATTGTAATCTGGATCATCAACTAAATAATCTTAATCTTCTCCTTATTGAAGATCCTCATCCTCATCATCAGCAACACCTTCTACTTGGAAATCAAATTCTTTATCTCCTTGATATTATTGTTGCGCTCCTTCCAAGTTAATCCATGCAATGTCTTCTTCAGTAAGGAGTGCATTTTCTTCGTTATCTTCCATAATTCACTCATCTAATATATCAAAATTAACAAACTGCTATCTTTGTACATGTAGTCATATTTGTTAATTTTCATATGTGAGCAAAACGATGAGCTCCATTTCTTTGATTATAGAGTCTATGACACCTCATTGATGTGATATGGTACTTGATGATATCATCTTTTTCTCTTACTGGATAAACTAATGCTTGAGCTCCATTTCTCTCTTCACAGACTGAGTTAAGCCTCACACATGCTGATCATGTTCAACTCAATGGAAGTCATGTAAGGCGAACCCTAAAATAGTGAAGTTGTGAAATGCCCACTCAATGAACCGAGACAACGAAATTGTTCTTCATTGTTTGTGATTTCATGAAATTAGAAACTGGTAGCACAAATATACCTAAAAGTTGGTACCAGAAAGGGAAATGATTTTGTCACAATTTTTATTTGTTCATAAATTATTCTTATTCAATAAAATTCTTATAAACTAACCTGAATTTATATGTTACATACATAGCTTGCAATCCCAAACAAGCATATCGGAGGATGCCTTAGAGAAGAGAAGTGAAGAGAGGAGAAGAGAGGCCAGAAACATGGAGAAAAAATTGGAAAAAAAATTGAATTTTTTTTTTAGCGTATCGCCCATATCGTACGATACGAGTGATAAATACTCATTTGTGATACATATGGGTGTATCGTATTGTGGGTCATCATACGATACTTCGATACGGTGTCACAATTTTTATTTGTTCATAAATTATTCTTATTCAATAAAATTCTTATAAACTAACCTGAATTTATATGTTACATACATAGCTTGCAATCCCAAACAAGCATATCGGAGGATGCCTTAGAGAAGAGAAGTGAAGAGAGGCGAAGAGAGGCCAGAAACATGGAGAAAAAATTGGAAAAAAAATTGAATTTTTTTTTTAGCGTATCGCCCATATCGTACGATACGAGTGATAAATACTCATTTGTGATACATATGGGTGTATCGTATTGTGGGTCATCATACGATACTTCGATACGGTGCGATTTGGATAACAGTGAGTTTAAAGATAAATATTATAGAGCATCAATTAGACATGCTTTATATTTTATGGTTACGAGTGTTGAGCAGTTAATGATCAAAAGATGTCCGTAGCATAAATGAAGATGTTAGATCAATGTTATCTGTATCGATAAGTATCGTATCGTGATAACACGATATGATACAGGTAACTGTATCGCATAACATAAGTTATCATGCCGTATCGTGTGGTATGACACGTACGATACAGGCAATACACCCAGAAACCCTTTTAAAGGCAGTTTTGCGGGTTTCTGGCTTTTGTTAGCTTCCCTTCGCGTGTGTTTAGAGCTCCCCAACGTACTCTCCCCCGTCCTTGGTGTTCAAAGCTCGAAAGAAAGTGCTCCACGACAACCGTAGAAGCCCCCAACTCAGATTGTGATATACCTTTTAAATTTTTTTGGAGATTTTTTCTTTGTATTTGTTATTTTTTGGTGTTATTTGCAGTGTTCTTCAACGTGTATCAGTGTTGTCTGACGCGTATCGTATCGCGTATCGCTGGGCTGCACGATACGGGTGTATCGTATCGTATAGTATCGTACTTTAATATTAAAATAATACAAAATTTATTTAAAAATAAAAAAAAAATCTAGAAAAATCTGATAATTGCTTTAAATTCATATATTGCAAAGTTTAGCACAGATTGAACATTCAACATTGAATAATTGGATCCAAAATTACATATTTTGAAGCAAAAAATGAAATATATTTATATTTTACATATTATAAATTTGTATCAGGATTATAAACTAAATAATCTTCATCTTCTACTTGATAAAGATTCAAAGTTTCTCATCACCTTTTGCTTTAAAATAAAAATCTTCATCTCCTTCGTGATGTTGTTGCACTTCAAATTAATTCATGCAATGTCTTCTTCGGTTAGGAGTGCATTTTCTTCGTTATCTTCCATAATCCACTCATCTAATATATCAAAATTAACAAACAGCTATCTTTATACATGTGGTTGTCATATTTGCTAATTTTCATATGTGAGCAAAACAATGAGCTCAATTTCTTTGATTATTGACTTTATGACACCTCCATGATGTGATATTATTACTTGATGATATCCCTTTTTCTCTTACGACTAGCTTTTTAACTAATGCGTGAGATTCATTTCTCACTTCACACACTGAGTTAAGCCTCACACACGTTGATCATGTTAACTCAATGGAAGTCACGTAAGGTGAACCCTAAAATAGTGAAGTTGGGAAATGCCCACTCAATGAACCGATACAACCAAATGTTTTTAATTGTTTGCGATCTCATAAAATTAGAAACTGCTAGCAGAAATATACCTAAAAGTTGGCAACATAAAGGAAAATGATTTTGTCACAATTTTTATTTGTTTATAAATTATTCTTATTCATTAAATAAAATTATAAACTCAAATTACAAGCATGGGAAGTGAAGAGAGGCAGGTTATTGTATCGTATCATGGCTTCCCACGATACGATATCGTGTAACACTGACGTGTATCATATTGTGTATCGTTTTGCTCCACGATACGAGCATTTCATATCATAGCGTATCATACTTTAATATTAAGAAAATAAAAAAAAATATTAAAAAAACAAGAAAAACAGTAAAAATCTTAAAAAATCAGAAAAAATAGAGAAAATATAGTAATTGCAAAGAATTCATATAATGCAAAGTTTAGTACATATTGATCATTCACCATTGAACAATTAAAAAAATAATTACATATTTTGAAACAAAAAATGAAATACATTTACATTTACATATTATAAATTTGTAATCATGATCATTAACTAAATAATCTTCATCTTCTCCTTGATGAAGATTCAAAGTTTTTCACCACCTTCTACTTCAAAATCAAAATCTTCATCTCCTTGATGAAATTGTTGCGCTCCTAAATTAATTCATGTAATGTTTTCTTCGGTTAGGAGCAGTGTTGTTCGACGCATATCGTATCGCGTATCGTTGGGCTCCACGATACGAGTGTATTGTATCGTATCGCCCGTATCATACTTTAATATTAAAATAATAAAAAAATTAATTAAAAATCAATAAAAATTAGTAAAATCCGAAAAAAAAAAACTGGTAATTGCTTTAAATTCACATAATGCAAAGTTTAGTACAGATTGAGCATTCAACATTGAACAATTACATCCAAATTTACATATTTTAAATCAAAAAAATGAAATACATTTACATTTTACAAATTATAATCAGGATCATCAACTAAATAATCTTCATCATTGAGGTGTATCATGGGTGTATCGTACCCTAGGCGTATCGCACGATACGGGTGATACGCACCGTATCGTGCGATACCGTGAGGTGTATCGTACCCACGATACGATAAGTATCGTATTTGAGGCTAATTTTCATATGTGAGCACAACGATGAGCTTCATTTCTTTGATTATTGTGGTGGCCAACATTTCTCATATAAATGCGAACACAAGGAGGACTTTACGCGTGCCGCTAACGCCGTGCAAAGGACAGAGACTTTGGATGGCGACCCAAGAGAAAACACAATGAGGGTTGGTGCAATAAGACTGTTGAATGCCATAGATGGGGGATCAACGTCACGCACGCCCACGGACAAGGCTCTCATGTACATACCGATTATCGTCAATGGTAAAGATACAGTGGAAATGGTTGACACTGGCGCAACTCACAACTTTATGTGCCCATAAGAAGCTAATTTTCATATGTGGCCTTATAAACTAATCCAAATTTACATGTTTCGTACATGACGAGACCATCGCACCACTTCGAATTCGTCCACTTCTTCATGCGCGTCGCTGCCTTCACATGGAGCGGTTGGGCAAAATCACGTCGCTCCTGTTGATCAACACAGAAGTTGTGTACGGTTGGCAGTGTCTTAGAGTCTTGTACAGCCATCCTCTGTCGTGCCTCCAACTGCCCTCTAGGTCCTTCGCTCCTATGCAACTTACCTTGCATCCCCCGTCTTGTCTTGCCAACAACAGACTTGCATCATCGTCTCTTAGGACCGGAACTTGTTCCTGCTTTATTACCTTGCCCACCAGTCTTCCAGTGCTGACGGCCTACCCCTTTCCCGTGAGGTAGTTTCCTTGGACATGCGGTGAGCCGAACGTCTCCGCACTCCTTCAGTCTTGTGGCACCAGTCTTTGAAGACACCCTGCCGCGAGGCATCTTCTGTTCAGCACCCTGCAGCGCCACTCCGTGTGTGGCATTCCCTTGCTTTTGACCTTCTTCAAGCCGAAGCGTTGACACCTTCCGAACATGACCATCATCTATAGCCGATGCATGAACAACACAGGGTTCCTCACAATCCATGAAGACCACTAAATGTGAGGCTGGTCGTATCTCCGCATGGCTAGCCCTAAAGAACTCCATGCCAAGTATCACTCGATACTCATCCAACGATACCACTGTGAAGTTGGTTACCCCGCACCAACTCCCCACTCGAGTCGCAATAGCAACTGCCTCCCCCAGAATGGGTTTGGACTATGAATTCACAGCCTTCATGTTGCTACTGCTTCCCACTACCCTTAGGCCCAAACGTTTAGCTTCTTGTGGGCACATAAAGTTGTGAGTTGCGCCAGTGTCAACCATTCTCACTGTATCTTTACTATTGACGATAACTGGTATGTACATGAGAGCCTTATCCGTGAGCTTGCGTGACGTTGATCCCCCATCTATGGCATTCATCAGTCTTATTGCACCAACCCTCATAGTGTCTTCTCTTGGGTTGCCATCCGAAGTCTCTATCCTTTGCACGGCGTTAGCGGCGCGCGCAAAGTCCTCCTTGTGTTCGCACTCATATGAGAAATATTAGCCACCACAATACCAACATTCCTTCTTAAAAGATCCTTTGGCCTTACCGTACCGTATTTGATTCTCATATTTGAGGCTAATTTTCATATGTGGCCTTATAAACTAACCCCAATTTACATGTTACGTACACAGCTTGCAATCCCAAACAAGCATACCAAAGGATGCCTTAAAGAGAAGTGAAGAAAGGCGAAGAGAAGTCAGACACCTGCAAAAAAAAAATTGGAATTTTTTTTTTAGGCGTATCACTTGTATCATATGATACAAGTCGTATCGTACTATACAGCATGATAACCTATATCATACGATACAGGTTATCGTATCGTGGCTTCCTATAATACGAATAACACTAGTTATTTGCATTTTTTTAATGATACAATATGACGTTATGAAGTGCGTGGATATGATTTTTATTGCATTCGTGAAGTGAGAGAATCTATTTTAGTGTTACGAGAAGATTGGGGATTTATGAAGTGCTTTTATTTTTAGGTTTTTTATTGAATTGAAGTGATCAATTGAGATGGCAGGAAAGGGTGTTAGGGACTCCCAATCATGACAGTGGGGTATAGCAGTTGAGGGTTTCAGATTAAGATCAAATGTTTGTTTTGTAAGAAGGTGATTAATAGTGGAATTTCATGATTGAAACACCACCTAACACGAACTAAGAAAGAAGTTGCTCTTTGCACGGGCAAAGTTAGAAGTTTGCTAGAAATCATTAAATGGCAGTGTCTTCATATGATTGAGATCATACATGAGAAGAGACAACAAAAAAATGATTTAGGGATGTTTGAGGAAGAGAATGATGATTTTATTAGATTGACTTATAGTATTCCTTTAGATGGTAGAATAGAGGTTGGTAATAGTATTTTACGACCATCAACTAGAGGAAAGAGGGTTGTTGAAGATTTTGCAAGTGGAAATGGTAGAAGAGGAAGGAGTAGTAGAGTAAGAGCTCTTTATGGCATTCATTCATTTTTTTCTCCTAACATTACACATGGTGCTCAACCTGGAATTCATGCTACTATGGCTTCACAACAATTGCATGATCAGGCAAACCTTGCAGTGGGCAAATAGTTTTATGATCCATGCATTCCATTTAATGTAGCAAATAGTTTTCATTTTCAAGCAATGGCAGATAAAATTGCTAATATTCGTTCAGGATATAAGATGCCCTCTTATCAGAGGTTGAGAGGAAAGTAATTAGATAAGATCGTCCTTGAAGTGCAAGAATATTCTTAGACTTTGAGAGAGTTATAAAAGGAGACATGATACATTATCATGATAAACGGATGGACAGATAGGCGATAAAAGACTGTTAAACTTTCTTATCTACTGTCCTAAAGGACTTATGTTTTTAAGATCTATAAACATGTTAGAGGAGAGGCATACTATAGAGACCCTAAAGTGTTTGATAAGGTGACATGCGAGGTTGGGCTAGAGAATGTAGTCCAATTCTTTACAGATAATGTAGCTAACTATAAAGCAGCTAGAAAGGAGTTAGCAGATACTTATGTAACTTTCTATTGGACACCATATGTGACCCATTGTTTAGATCTCATCTTTGAAGATATTAGTGAGATGGATGAGATAAATGCAGCAACCGAGTGTTGTCAAGATATCACCAAATTTATCTACAATCATGCCTTTATATTGTATATGATGAGGAGATATACAGATAGTTCAAAGCTTTTTCGTACACCTACAACTCAGTTTGCAACTAATTTCTTATTTGTACAGAGCATTGTGAGACTGATATAAGCCTTGAAGAGAATATTCTTCTCAGATGAGTGAGGACAACTTGCAGAATTAACTCAAAATAGAAGAAATAAAAAGTTTAATAAGATTTCAGAGACAATCTTTAGACTGTTGAGGATTACATGTCATTTAGTGAAGGTTTTGAGATTAGCTAATAGTGAGAAGAAACCATCTATGGGCTACCTTTAGAAAGCCATGAATAGGGCAAAAGAAGCCATTAGAAATAATTTTAATAGAAAAAAGAGAGATTATGTGCCTGTGTGAAACATTATAGATAATAGATAGAACAAACAATTACATCAACCTATTCATGCAACAGCATATTAAAGTACTAAACAACCTTCAAAAAGGATGGTGATGTCAATCGAGGCATCATTGATTGTATAGACAGATTAGTCCCTATCGAGAGTAGAGTAGATGTTATAAATCGAGAGATGGAGATCTATGATAATACTCTTCACTTGATGGGTTTGCCTATAGCAATTCACAACCGCACTACTATGTGCCAAGGTAAATTATTTACCTTTGCATTTAAGTTTATTAAATCTTATATAATTGTGGATTAAGTCCATCATGTTTGTCTTTTTCCACAAATGTTTGGTGGAATAGGTTTGAAAGTGATTGCCCAAACATTAGAGAGTTTATAGTAAGAGTTTTGAGCCAAACCTATAGTGCAACGGGTTGTGAAAGGAATTGGAGTGTATTTGAACACATCCATACAAAAAAGAGCTAGTTTTCATCCGTTGTAATATGCGGCTTCGCCAAAGGTAATCTTGTATTAGTTACCAGTGTTGTTCGACGCGTATTGTATCGTGTATCGTTTTGGTTCACAATACAGGCGTATCGTATCGTAGCATAGCATACATTAATATTAAAAAATTAGTAAAAATCTTTTTAAAAAAAATAAAATAAAAAAAAATAGCAAAAACATGATAATTGCAAAGAATTTATATAATGTAAAATTTAGTACATATTGATCATTCACCATTGAACAATTTTTAAAAAATTACATATTTTGAAGCAAAAAATGAAATACATACATTTATATTTACATGTTGTAATCAGGATCATCAACTAAATAATCTTTTTCTCCTTGCTGAAGATTCTCACTATCTTCGGCTTCAAAATCAAAATCTTCATCACCTTGATGATGTTGTTGTGCTTCTTCCAAATTAATCCATGCAATGTCTTCTTCGGCTAGGAGTGCATTTTCTTCATTGTCTTCCATAATTCACTCCTCTAATATATCAAAATTAACAAACAGCTATCTTTGCACATGTAGTTGGCACATTTGCTCATTTTCATATGTGAACAAAACGATAAGCTCCATTTCTTTAATTATTGAGTCTATGACACTCCACTGATGTCATATTGTTACTTGATGATATCCTCTTTTTCTCTTAGTGGAGACTAGCTTTTTAATTAATGCTTGAAGTGGTTTGAAATAGAAGAATGATGGATGGATGTTGTGGGTCAAAATCAGGTCATATGATTACTTCTGATCTCACTTCACGGGCTTAGTTAAGCCTCACACACATTGGTCATGTTCAACTCAATGGAAGTCATGTAAGGTGAACCCTAAAATAGTGAAGTTGTGAAATGCCTACTCAATGAACCTGAGGCAACCAAATTGTTCTTCATTGTTTACGATTTCATGTAATTAGAAACTGATAGCAAAAATATACCTAAAAGTTGGCAACAAAAAGGGAAATGATTGTCACAATTGTTATTTGTTCATAAATTATTCTTATTCAATAAAATTCTTATAAACTTACTCGAATTTACATGTTACACGCACTCAGCTTGCAATCACAAACGAGCACACTGGAGGATGCCTTAAGGAGAAGTGAAGACAGGCGAACAGAGGCCAAAAACCTACAAAAAATGGAAAAAATTGGAAAAAAGGATTTTTTTTTTGCAGTATCACCCTTATCGTACGATATGTGCGATACATGTTGTACACAATACGATACGGATAATACTATTAGTTACTAACTTACTACTTAAAGATTCAATTCAATATTTTGTTTGACTTCAATTGTTAATATTATTTACTAATTACTTATCTTTCATTCTTGCAGGCAATTAAAAATGGTAAATAGAGAAAGCCAATTTGATCCAATAAGTTTGGATAATTTTGATATATTAGAGGAGTGGATTATGAAAGATAACAAAGAAAATGCACTGCTAATCGAAGAAGACATTGCATAGATTAATTTGGAAGGAGTGCAACAACATGATCAACGGGATGAAGATTTTGATTTTGAAGTAGAAGGTGGTGAGGATCTTCAGCAAAGAAAAGATTAAGATTATTTAGTTGATGATCTTGATTATAATATGTAAATGTAAATGTATTTCATTTTCTTGCTTCAAAATATGTAATTTTTTTCAATTGTTGAATGGTGAATGATCAATATGTACTAAACTTTGCATTATATGAATTCTTTGCAATTATCAGATTTTTTAAATTTTATATGATTTTTTTTAGATTTTTACTAATTTTTTAATATTAAATTATGATAAACTACGATACAATACGTATCGTGGACCAAAACGATACACGGTTCGATAAACATCAAATAACACTGGTTGAGATTGACAAATGGTCATAGAAGAAAAGACCGTATATATAATGAGGTTATTAGAAACCAACTGGGACTAGAACCAATAGAAAATAAAACGAGGAAAAAATGTTTAAGGTGTGACAATAAAAGGACGCTCTCCCGTAAGAAGATACAAAAAATTAAATTGTGAAAATGTTAGAAGAGAAAGAAGATGACCACAAAAGTGTTAGAAAGAAACTACAAAGAATGATCTAGTTTATATTGAGTTAAATGCTAGTACTGTAGATGATAGGGCCATGTGGAAACAAAGAATCCACCCCATCTAGCATGAGAAAAGGCTTAGTTCTTAGTTGTTGTTGTTGAAAGGTAAATGTTATCAAGAAGCACAAAAACAGCCTGCAGAGCATTCGGCAGTCAATGACTCATTCATGTGTGTGTTGGTGAATCTGGCAGCAGAGAAACTCAAACCAACGGGAAGGGCATAAGCAGAGAAACATAAATATGCTACCAGACACAAATATTAGAACCATCCGAAGAAACCCTTAAGCAACATGCATTTAAAAGCAAAACACCGACACTCTCAACCATCAAAAAGGAAGCTTAACCAATCACAAAAAGGAAACTTCATGACCCACGACCAAAAACGCCATCAATTTAAGGGACAACAACCAAAACTACTGACAAATGTCGATAGGATAGACAATGATCTCACAAACCCTAAATCAAACTATTCCTATGTGACACACTATCATCAAAACCCTAGTGATGCATCCAAAACCATCTAAATCAGATACACCCCCAAACTACAACGAAGAACCAGATTATATCTAACTTCAGCAAGAAAAGGAGTCGTTCGGATTCAATGTAACAGAGCAGGTCAAGGAAAAGAAAGAGTCAAGAGAGAGAGAGCGGACCTGCTGGTGCCATTGTCTGGATTGTGGGAAATGACGACGGCGTAGTCGCCTGAACAGCGGGCAAAGACGCCGCGGTCGCCGACATGGTGCTCGACGTTGCAGACAACGGCACCTTCCGGAATGGAGCGGAGGGGGAGGACGTTTCCGACGGCGAGAGTGGATTTCTTGCCGCAGTACACGAACTGGCCCGTGTACATGCCCTCAGCGGCGACAAAGAGCTCCTTCTGGTGTTTGTACCGGAAGGGATGGCGGAAGGTAACGCGAGCGAGAGGAGCCCCCCTACCTGGATCATGAATAATCTCAGTCACCGTCCCCTTCAGGTACCCATTTCGCTCCCCGAAGTCCAGCGACCGGAACCTCGCCGGCCCCTTCCGGTGGTGCGTGTGCGATCGGAAAACCGATCCGGCACCCTTCCTCTGCGCCCGGATTACGCGACCCATCGAAAACAACCACGACGATGGGAGACGAGCGAAGAAGGAAGAGTAGACGATATGATGAATCAAATGAATAACAAAGTAGAGCTGGCAGGCTTCTAGGGTTTTGGTGGAGGGTTGCCACTGCATCGATACTATTAACGGGTCGGACTTACATCTACTCCAGATAGGTCCAAGATCCGCACCCGACCTTCTGAATTGACAAATGAAGAACCGGGTATGGGTGTCAAAAGAGTCGGGTCTGACCCGAATAACACCATAACGAACTGATAGGGACCCGGGATTAAGGTCTACTAGTAACTAACATAGGGGATTACTATCCGGGCACTCTTTAGGAGTGAGCAATGTTCGGTTAAAACCCTCCACTCACAAATAACCGAGAGCTTCGGTTCGGTTTTGATTTAAGAAATACAAGATAATTGGTATTTGGTTTGGTTTCAATTTTGAAATGTCCAAAATCAAATAACTGAAATTTTGTTTTTAATATGTATCATAACGATGCCCTGAAATAGATCCCATTTCCCCAAACTCTTTCGAGCCCTCCACTATACTCTGTGGTACCCGTGTAGTAGTACTCCCTGAAACTATTTTTTCTATGTCATTGGTGCTCTTTATGTCAAGTAGCTACATCGTGCTCCCCAACCTTTCTGAAACATTTTTAATATGTTGTGTCCTTGATAGTTTCGTCTTTCATTTTTCTATTTTCGCTTTTGTAAGTTTCATCTTTGATATGTTGTATAAATCTTCTTTGAAACACTATAATCACGATTTCATTGGTGTTTTGTGGGATTTCTTTTTTTATAAGGGTGGATTCTCGCCTCTAGTTGCTAGAATAATGGTCAAATAATATAGTTTTGATGATTTTGAGTGCCTAATTAGTGATCAACTTCTGTTTGTGCATCAAAAAATTTATTGTTGTTCTAATTTGATGAAAACTCTCGTTCTATATGGATGTTAGTTGTTGTAAAATTTTATTCTTTGTTAGATTAAATTTTTTAATTGCGATGAAGTTGATATATATAGAGAGAGAAAGATACTTTTCATTATATATAGGTGAAGTTTAGTACATGTATTAGTTTATATTTCATGCAATATTTACTTATGTTTGTTTTTATTATTTGAGATGTCTTAATTACAAAGTTCACCTAAAAGGTCTGGAAAATTAAACTCAAGGTAAGTAAACTCGAATACACTACGATCAAGTGATGATACAACCTTTTCAAAGACACAAAAGAAGCCCACAAAGGCAAGATCTAAAGTATGGTAGTATTTTATCAAGTTTACATATGTTTCAAGTGATATTAAGTAAAATACAATTATTGTAGTAGAGACTTTTATTATGATACAAAGAAGAATGGTACCATTAGACTCAAAAATCATCTAGTTGCTTATAAGAAATTTCTAAAAAATATAGATCATAAATAACAACGGTCTTTGCAACCATTAGTTTAGAATGAAAATTTAAGCATTTTATCTACTTCAAAATTTGGTCAAATGATAATTAGGAAAGACATTGTAGAAATAGTAATTACTAATGAATTACCATTTAAAATAGTTGAGAATAAAGGGTTTAAGAAGATACTTGGTATTGCATGCCCTAAGTTTAAAATGTCATTTAAGTGCACCATATCACATAATTGCTAGAACTTTAGATATCTCTTGTAATTGCTTCTGCATCTGTTATTGTCGTTGGATAATTCTATTCTAGATGGTGTCTTCAAAGGATAACCCTTCACCTTTCAATGGATTTGGATCAACCATAAGTCCATGGAAACCCAATACATTAGAGGTAAACATGACTGTAGGACTAGGATTGGAATGGTACCTGTAAACATGAAAATTTTCACTCCTGAGTATAAGACCAGAAATGAACCTTTTCGTGCCTACGTTGTTTGCGGGCGTGTCAGCTAGTTTACTCAAACTAGCGAAGGTTTTTGAAATATTTCTGACTTTTTGGCGATTGTGGGGAAGTGAGATCTTTTCGCTTAAACCTTCTTGAACCGATGCTCAAGGGTCAGTTTAAGCACTTAAAAGCTTCGATTTTCCAAACAAATATTAACTTCGAATGATAAGTGTTTGATGAATTCGATTCGTGCCTTCTTTGCAAGTTTTATTACGAATGCTGGACGACCCTAAGTCTTTGTGAGTTTTATCTATTTAGGCCTAATATGTGTGTGGAATGTGTGGCCTAATTTCAGTGTGGTTTGAGCGATTTTGTTCGAGGGCTTTTTGGAAGCGAGCGAATGCAGTGATGCTAAAATCCTTTTTGGACTTTTTAAGAGCGATGATGCGAACTCACCCAAATTGAAATTGTAACTCACTTGACTTTAAGTAAACCCACACAAATTGAAGTGCAACTCTACTTTCACAAAAGTAAACTCACACAAATTAAAGTGCAACTCTACTTTCTCAAAGTAAACTCACACAAATTAAAATGCGACTCTGCTTTCACAAAGTAAACTCACAAATTCCAAATGGATTTGAATCTGGATATTTTGTCCATATCCAATCTAAAATTTCTTTCTTCCGTCCTTCTTTGGTGTTTTAAATGGGCGGTTTTGAACGGGCCCCGGTTCCGTCGGTGACCCAATTTCAGGCTGGGTTTTTCCCAGTCCCTTTGACCGGCCAGTTTCACTTTCACGACTGCTTGTCGTCTGATTTTTTATCCGTCTGGTTCTGTCTCAGGCTTGTTTTTTATGAAGTCAATCTTTGGATTTTCCCACGGACTTCGGATTTTCGTTTTGACAGGCCTGGTGCTTGATTTTTGATAGCTTCATCAGGGGTTTGGCTTCTGTTTTCTTTTGAGAGCTGAACTTGATTTTGACCCGAATTCTGGTTTTTGGCCTTCTGTTTGGCTTTTCTCTGAACGGTTTTGAACTTTTCTTCTTTCTCTTGTTTTGGCCTCGAGTTGGCTTTTGAAGTTTGGGAGTTTAAAAAGATGGAATTTTTGGGGTGTTTACAGTACCACAGGTTTAGGCTCGTGAAGAGATTGCTTTTGCAATGCGTATGATCTCAATAAAAGCACCAAATGATGCAAACTAAATAGTTGTTAGGCACTCTGGTTGCAACAGTTTCTAACCTTTCAGGAAAGGAAGTTTGCAACTAAGGGAGATTAAACAAGAGACCCAGGTGCAAGCCTTTCCAAGAAGGTTCTTGACCCATTTATGTACATCTTAAAGAGGATCACTTTCAAGAATTAGAGAAAAAAACATGAAGTTCTAAAGTCTCGCCTTTCACATTAATTGGGGATGAAGGGGTGTAATTCGTGCATGGGGTTTATCAATGCCGCATGCATCTCACTTGTAAATCATCTTAATGGATGAAATTGGTCATTGGCTGCTTTTTAGATGGTTTCCATGGTAGTCTAGGCTAACCCCTAGAACTAATCTAATGTCTTTTGACTAGTTAAGACTTCCACATCTTGCTACGAATTTGCTATGCTAGAGTCTCTTCCACTCTCCTTGACTTTCACCTTCATAATTTCTCTCTCCCTCTCTACCATGCTCTTACATATACATCTTTCATGTCCACTAGTCTATGACAACTTCTTGCTTATCACCTACCATAACCCATCCTCCATTATAGACGAATATCAACTCTCTACCTTGTCCAGCTTACCATTCATTAGAGTTAATTGATTTGTTATTATCCTCCTATTAACACCAAAATTTGGAAGGACTCGAGGAGCCCTTATTAGAATAATTGCCTTCTTTTCAATATGGGCACAAGGAACTCAAAAAGGCTCTCGAAAAACCGATGAGTAATGAGTCATTATAACTACTAAGGTGAAAATAGTGACCCATTAACATATATGAAGAACAATGATCCAAAGTTAGATATCAGACCTAGGAGTTGGAAAAGTCGAAGAGTTATCTAAAGAAGTGAACAATGATCTAAAATCAACCACCTCAACCATAAAAAATGTGTGTACTTACCTTGAAGGCATTAATCAGTCATACATTAACCTATCATTTACTTTGCTTTTTGTTCCTTTATTTTCTTAGTGGTAATCCTTAGTTTATAACTCTCTTTCTTTATAGTCAATAAAAATCTCATTTTCAACATTTCTTTTCCTTCGTAAGTTTTGTCTTCTCGCATTTAGTGACATAGTCAAACTCATAATAGTTTAACTTACTAGAAATTTATTTTGAATTCCGAATTTGCCAAAGATCCATCAGTAAGTTGGTGTTCCTGATTCTTGAACTTGCAAAAAGCTCATTTCACCTACTTTCCAACATATCAAGAATAACTCCAATCCAAGTTTGAACGATTGAGATGCAAAAGAAATAATTTGACCCTTTGAGAGGTATCTAAGGTGTCAATCAACTTAGAATACATTCCCAAAGAAAGGCAGTAGCTAAGTTGATTCTAGTTAGAATCAACCAATTTTAATTCTTTGGAAGGATATGTGTGTAAATCAAGAGTCATACAAATCTGAGTTCAAGCATGTAATTTATAGCAAAAACAGTAAAGGCTATCAGAAGGCCCGATACCAGATTCCTCTCAAACTTTGGTTCTAGATAAAATTAGAAAAATCACTATTAATTCAATTCTTATTGCAATTGACCAATCTTTAGCTCATTAGATAGTTCTACGTGTATATTTTTCAATACACTAAGAGTCGTGTCAATGAGAACTACATTGAATGATATAACTAAAGTATCATGACCTCATCAAGTTGTTCGAGGTGACCCAAACTAAAGAGGTTCTCAAGTTTCTCACTCGATTTCAACCCAAAACTCGGCAAGAACTCCAAACAGAAGCCAACACCTAGATATCATACAATTTTGATTCTTTAGAAAGATATGTATATAAATCAAGAATCATACAAATCAAAGTTCATGTGAATAAGTTATAGCAAAAACAAGTAAAGCCTGTCAAAAGGCCCGATACCAGGCTACTCACTGGTTCTAGGTAGAATTAGAAAAATCAATATTAGTCCAATTCTTATTGCAATTGACCAAACTTTAGTTCGTTAGTTCTACGTGTCTATATTTCAATACACCAAGAATTGCGTCAATTAGGGCTACATTGAGTGGTACAACCAAAGTACTGTGACCTTGTTAAGCTATTCGAGGTGACCCAAACTTGGGAGGTTCTCAAGTTTCTCATTCAATTTCAACCCAAAGCTCGGCAAGAGCTCCAAAAAACACCCATCATGTAGATATCATATAATTTTACTCCGATTCTTATTGCAATTGACCAAACTTTAGTTCACAATAATTATGACAATCAAAGCTGTATTAAGTTGTACAACCAAAGCACCATGACCTTGTCAAGCTATTTGAGGTGACCCAAACTCAGGAGGTTCCCGAGTTTCTCACTTGATTTCAACCCAAAACTTAGCAAGAGCTCTAAAAAGCAGCTTTGGTTATGGGAAACATTAGAGAGAGAGAGAGAGAGAGAGAGAGAGGTATGGAACATGCTAGAGAGATCTAACCCATCTTGTTTAATTATGGGTTAGATCTCAACATTAGAGAGAGAGAGAGAGAAAGAGGTTAGATCTCTCTAGCATGTCCATACCTGAGCAACTCGAAGCAGTGGGATCATTGTGCCATTCTAGGGGGTTTTATTCGGACTTTGCAAATCACTTAAGACTTGTTTGACTAACAAGTACTCCAATTTGGTGTAGGCATGGAACATGGATAGATAGAGTTTCTCTGTCGGTGTATGGTTCAACTCAATCTTGTTTAACAACTAGTTGGGATAGAACACAACCCTCTCGGTACCATCACCAACATCCTTAGCAAGCAAACACCCAATAGATTCATCTAATCACTGAGACATATAACTTTAGCAGTTTGTCGGCTATGGGTGGTGTCAACACTAGCAGACTTACCAAGCTTCAATTAATTTCATCGAATGCCTTCTGCTAGTCCTCTCCCCATGTGAACCCTTCATTTTCTTTTAACAGTGGTGAGAAATATCTGAGTTTACCAGTTGTATTATGTATAGATCTCCTAGGAAGTTTATTTGACCAAGGAGGCTCCTTAAGTCCCATTTGTTCCTTGGGGTACATGCCTTTGTTATGGATATGGCTTTATTTCCATCGATCTCAATGAATTTCCAGTGAACCAAAAAGCCAAGTGTCCAATTATTACCCTGAATGGGCACTTTGTTGGATTCATCTACAAGTTATGGGAAGGCATCTGCTGAAATACTTGCTCTAAATCGATGAGGTACCATTTGCACTCTGTCTATATACTTCCATACTTTTACTGATCATGTCATGAAAGATATAACTCATGGCTCGTTGGTAGGTGACCCTGGTATTCTTTAGACCAAATGGCATTAGCCCCTTGACTCCTGAATCTTGTCTTAGAAACATCGTCTCAGCTAACAAAGATTTCATTGTAATGCCATTTCCCATCTATGAATGACAACATTCCTTGCGTCTTTGTGGCATCCACCAACATGTCGGCAGTGGCCATGATATATTCATCTTTTGGACTGGCCAGGTCTAGGTTACGATAATCTATATAGATTCGCAATTTGTCATTCTCCTTTCTCAATGGTATAATGTTGGATACCTATTGCACATATTTCGCTAATAAAATAAACCTTGCTAATAGCAACGACTCCATCCCTACCTTGATCATGAGAAGGACCTCAAGGTCAAACCTACAAGCCACTTGTTTATAAGATTGAACTCCTTGTTTTAGCAATAGCCTGAACTCGATAAGAACATGTAAGAGTCGTGGTGTTCCATGTGAAACGATCTTTATCTCTTGTGATAAGGTTGATCAGTTGCTTTTTGTTTTTTGATGGTAGAAGGATGATGATGATCTTAGTTTATCTGGGTGAATATGATGTATCTAGGTTAATATCATCTAGTGAGTGCATCTTGTGGGATGAAATTGAGATTTTAGGTGGCTGGTAGCACTGTGTTGATGCCTCCCAGGCATGGCTTGGGTCTACTCATATTTGTCGTCTTGGTGGGAACCCGCTAGCACACCACCTTTTGTATATGGTTTTCCTGACTAGCACACTGCCTTCCAATAGATCCTGCAACCCGGCTAGTCGGTTTGTCATGGCTCTACGCTTGTGCGAGCCGCGTAGTCGGCCTCCTTGATTCGGAACACTTTTAAGGTGAACTGACTGATATCGCCTTTCCCTACCTCATAGTCGTTCGAAGTAACTATGGGTTGTGCGTTGGGAGAGTAAAGGACAACCTCGACAATTCTAATGCTGGCCGAAAAAGGGTTTGGGTCACCTGTAATTGTCTCCATTCCATATTTTCAGTTCCTGGCGGAGTGTAGATGGTATACGTTGATTTGAATGAATTCAATCTCATCCCAACAAAGCCATGTATCATGGCTTAGTGTTGACAACGAAAAATGCTGTCACAGATGTTTTGCTTCCAAAATCACCTTCTCTGTGAGGCATCCAATGGCGAATGTTTTGGCTACCGGTGAAATTTGTCATAGTCATGTCTACCTTTACTGCATTATTGACTGACCTTTCTATTTTTCTCAACATGACCGTAGGCATTACATTAACTATAGCCCTCCATCGATCAAAATTTTGATGAATGGCGTGATATGAAAGGTCTAAGATGCCAAAATATCCGTTGACTTGAAAAACTTTGCTTCGTGCTTTTCATTTAAGATTCTGATCCCAAATTTGAGCCCATCTTAGCAGTAAGAATCTTTAGCCACAAACTCTAACGGCAATATACCCACTATGTCAAGATCCAATAGAGGGTCAAACTCGTAATATCCATCACTTCTGTAGAGTGAAATATCGTCATTCTCGTCATCGAAATATTCCTCCTTACCCATCTACTTTGAGCTAGGCGTTTTCTTCGGCTTGCAGTTTCACAAGGATGACTTACCCGGAGATCATCCTATCTCTGTCCCCCCTGAGCTCGGGGTCTCGTAGTTAGTTCCCGTCCTTTTGCCCTCTTGTGTTCTCTGTCGGGCACAAATTCTTTGGAGGCACCATTTTTGAGTGCGAGTGAGTTTTAATGGCTTATACGGCTGCGTCCTCCATGCACAAGGCCAATTTCTCAACCATCATTTGCTCACGACGACTTGATCATTCGCGCAGGCTAGATTCAAGATTGCGACCCTGGGGCCTGTACAGACACATGTAGAACTCCTTGGTTTGCCTCATCAACATTCTCGCTCCGACTCTCCTTGGCCTACTGATCATTTGGCCAACTAATTTTGGATGCCAGACTTGTCTAGTGGTCCGTTCTTGTGGGCCTTTTTATATCGAGGTGGTGCTGCAGCACTCCCGTGATTTGTAGAATCAGCATCAAATTTGTCGATGGATGCCGACTTCATAATACAGGTTTCGCAATGGAGTCCTGAATTACATAGATAGCTGGTATTCAACATTCATCAAGTTCATAAGCCCTTAAGCTCTTATTTTGCTGATTCCTGGTACGGCTAACCGACAACAGTAGTGCAAGGAGCGTCGAATCCAATAAAAATATTAGGTCCATGGTGATGTTTTGTTTGCTAAAAAATATATAGTGAAATATTTGATGATATTGATTATTTAATAGATTTTCTTCTCTTACGTACCTTCCATTGTTGACACTTGTTTTGCTTTTATTCTCTTGACATAATGGTTATGAGTCATGAATGAGTACATATGAGTTGCATCATAGCAATCTCAAAATACAAAAAAGGAATTACTATTTGCATGTTCTTTTTACTATCTATATTCCATACACTACAAATTTTAAAATACTAAAATTACTCCCTAACATTTCCTCTCTTTCTCTTCACACTCAATTATGATAAGACATTTCCTTCTCTTTACATCAACTATCGACATTCCATTCGTTTTGATCATTGTTGTTTTCTTCGCAGTCAGAGATCGTACAAAAATAATCTTATGAACCTCACAAAAAAAATCAAAAAAGAACAAGAACTAATAACAAGAAGTTATAAAAAGTTGGTCCTTCTAAATATTTTTAGATTTTTATAGGTTTATATTGAATTTTTGTATTTTTTCATTTTGATAAATGTTTTACGGTTTTAGGTTGAAAGATTGACTCATCGGATTTTCGACAACCACATCTCTTGTTTGAGAGAGACATGACAAAACAATATCTCTTTCTAAGGAGAGTCGCAACTGAGTCACATTTCTCTCAATTGCAAGATGTGCTTGGGTGCCATGTCTTCTCCATAGGCGAGACACAGTACAAACATATCTCTTATAAAAAACCAAACAATATTTATCGTTAGAATTTCAACAAAATCAAAACCAATAACTAAAAAAATCAAGAAATAAACCAAATCAATTACATACCTTTGAAAATCAATGAAGTACTCTTTGAATCTAGGAAACCCTATTCAAATCAGCTCTTTTTTCCATTTTTTCTTTTTTTTCTTTTTTCTTTTTCCTTTTTCCTTTTTCTTCTTTCTGGCAAATTCAAAGTGTTGCTCGAATATGGGTTAGTCGTCGGAGTATGCCGTGTGCGATAACGAATGGATGATAGAAGGTCGTGGAGGGAATGGCCGGTGGTTCACGATAACGGAGGGAGAGAGTGTTCGGAAGGAGTAATGTGGTATTTTTTATGATATTTTTGGACGATGGAAGATATGAAAATTCTCAAGTTTGCTTACTTTTTTATTGATGTGCTAGATTTAAAAAGATTTTTTTATCAAACAATATCGACAAAAACACTCACATCATATTAGACTTTTATTTTTATTTGTAGTTTTGTACGACATTTTTGTAGTTGTTTTTCTTTTTTAAGTTTAATGGTTAGTTTACTTGCTTTTGAGATGTATTTTTTATATTTATTGGTTAATGAGCTTAGATATTAATTTCATTATAGATATGTGTAAATGCTTTGGATTTTCATTTGTTATTATATACATTATTTCACCGTTTTATAAGTTTTGAAGATTGCCGTTTCCGATGTCCAGGTTTGCTTTTTCGCCAGAACCCTTTTGAGTATATTGTGTATTTAACGGGCTGTTTGATTCGTCGTTCTAACCAACTCAGATCTCGCATGTGAGGAACTGCAGTACCAAAGGGAACCTCATCACGGCAAGGAACTGCAATTCCATGGGGAGTTTTAGGTCAAATGCGAGGCCCATGTGTGCAGAAAGAAAAGGGCCACAAGAATAGGACAGAGGACGCTCACGCTCGACGCTCGACGCTCTCCCTCTCTCCTCATTCGCTCTCTACCTCTTTCGCCCGGCACCTCTATCAACGGAACTCCTTTGCCAACCATCCCGACAACGTGTTACGCAGTTCTTGCCCTATTTCCTCTTCTCGATCCCGCGTCTCCACATCCCCCATAACCTACCGCTGCAGCGCTGTTGTGATCAAGAAGCCTCATTACGGTTAATTTAAAAAAGCCCTTTGCTGAAATAAACAGGGGATCTAGTCTCTGTGATCAAGAAGCCTCATTATTCCGGTGAGCCTAAAAAGCCCTTCCCTGAAATAAACAGGGGATCTAGTCTCTATGATCTTCGCAACTGTTCTCAGGAGGCTTGTTGCTGCTGGCCGTGACTTTTTAGTGAGTCGTCTCTCTCTCTCTCTCTCTCTCTCTCTCTCTCTCTCTCTCTCTCTCTCTCTCTCTCTTGCATTTCTGGATTTGAATTCATTGTGATCTTATATGATTATTTGATCAAACACATTCAGCTCTCTCTTGGAAGGAAGAAATATATCTTTTGACTCTTGAATCAGGAGTATGGCCTCAATCATCTAGATGAATTTCGAGAGTACGTCTCACTTCCCAAATTTCTTCGATAGCATTGGACCAAATCTTTCCTAAACGACGAAGAAGGGAGATCGGTAGAAAATCTTGGGAACTTTACTCTTGATTAAGGATTATCTATGGCATGCTTGGCGCTTTCCCTGCAACCCGTAAACGGACACGATATTCTTTTGCAAACCCGTGAATGGTTTCCGCCGGCAAGGGCTCTAGTTGTTCTCTCCGCATTCCGTCAGACTCGCTTCGCCTTTTCTGGGGGCAAAAACTCTGCATCTGATGTCGCTGATCCGGCATTGGGTGACGATCCACTCTCAGCTTCCAGTGGGCAAGTAATTGTTGGGAAGGAAAGCAAATATCGCGTGATTTATCGGCTGGTCAATGGGATCTATGTACTGGGCATCACCACAATAGATCACGATGAGATTGTGAACAATGTGTTTGAGTGCATTGAGATTGTGAACCAAGCTGTTAGCGTGATCGTCACCGCCTGTAGAGGTGTTGATGTTACGGCTGACAAGTTGGCCAAGAAGTATGTGGAGATCTACGTTGCCTTGGACATACTTCTTCGGGGTGTTAGCAACATTAGGCTCGCAACAATATTGTCATCGATCCATGGTGAAGGTATTCCAAAAATGGTTCTTTCTGCATTCGATTCGGAGGGCCGGGTGCGAGGAGCCGAAGGATGGAACCAAGTTGAGCATGTCTCCACAGAACATCAAGCAAGTGTAGAAGTTTTCTCAAGAGCCATCTTCGAATTGCCACCTGAAACCTTAGCTGCCGGTGATGAATATGCTGCTACAATTGCCCCTGCTCCACAGAGTTCAGTGGGGCAAGCACAGCCACAGCAGCAGGAGCAGCCAGCAGAGGGGGCTGTAGAGAAGGATCCATTTGCAGCTAGCGATAAGATCAATAAGCCAGAGGAACTTGCCGGTGGATTCAAGAAGACAAAGGATGCTTCATCTGATCTTACTGTTGCTCTGGCAGGTCTCGAAGTTACAAACCTTCCTCCTGCTGTGGCTACCCAGTCCACTTTTATTGGTGTGGAAGGTTTTGAAGGAGAGTATGGTGGAATTGAGTTTGGGAATGAAGCAGCGACAATATCGGAAGCCTTTGAAGGGTTTGATGGTGCTTTTGGTGGGGGTCTCGATGCTTCTGAATTCGTGACTACTACCAAGGTAGGGCCAAGGCAACTGGGACTCGGTGGGCTTGAAGAACTTCAGTCTGGACAAGGTGCTGCAAAATCAGTCTCTGCCGCAACTGGTGCTGCTGCTGCAGGCACACCACTTGACAATCTTCTTGTGGCGAAAACAGAAGAAATGAAGGGTCCTGAGTTGTCTATTTCTGAAGAGATCAATGCTGAATTTTGTGACTCGGTGCTTGTAAGAGTGGGACTGCGTGGGACAGTGTTTCTGAGAACTTTACCTCCAAAAGATTCAAAGGATAAGGAAACAGAGTTCTCTTTCCGTCTTGATGGTACAGATGCAGTTAAAAGAGTAGCTATACAAAGTTCTATTGTAAGTGGCCTCGGAAACAGAATGTTTCATGTGAGAACTCCTCCTGCTGAGAAACCAGTAGGAATTCTCAAGTACAGTCTGCAGCCACATCTTACTCCATTGCCGCTGAGGGTGCGATTAGTTAAACGTCTAAGTGGAACCTTATTTTCCATAATGATACAGTATGTTGTAAACCCAGAATTATCTGAACCAATAAAAGATGTTACTTTTGTTGTGAAATTGCCAGTTGATCCGACATTGTTGAAGGTTTCACCAAAAGCCATTTTGAGTAGATCGGAGAAGGAATTGAGATGGAACATTCAGGAGGTTCCTTTAAAGGGCAGTCCTGGCCATCTTAGAGCTCAAATGCCCGTTGACTACCCTGATGAAGAGACTGCAAGGAAAGAAATTGAAATTACAGGGGAGGTGAAATTTTCCATGGAAGGTAGAAAGCTATCTGGCATTTCTTTGAGTTCCATAACTGAAGGCAAGGTGGACTTCTATGAAGGTATCCATAGATATTCAAGTGGGAGTTATTCATGCTATTGATTTATATGGAGATGACCTATTTCTTTTGTTTGTCAATTTAGTTTGTTATGTCATTTGCATTTCCGTCTGAGTCTAGTTTGCAGTTACTCATATGAACCATAGTTTTTCCATATATGATTGTGATGCCTAAATGGAGCTTCTTTGTACCTTAAGGTTTGTATTTCTTTTACTGAATGATTTGTTTTCCTTCTTTTCCTTTCTCTTTTCTAATGATCCGATTGATTACATGTTACTGTTTTTGTTGTCTTTCTTCATGTTGCCGATGGTTTTGAGTTTATGTCAGTGTATCTGTAAATGATATAATCGGCTACATGTACACATGCTGGAATCTGTGTCATTTCGCTGTTTTCTGGCTTCTGTTTTTCTTTTCTTTTTGGTCACAAGAGGAGGCCGGATGCTAACACACACACACACACACACTCATGCACCCTCTGGTTGTTGAACTCCCCACAACAGCAACGGTGCAGTGCTCTCAACGATTTTGTTAAGAGAGGAAGAGGAGTAACAGCAGTAACACCAGGAGTATTCTGAGAAACAGATTGCATGTAGATTTCTTTTAAATATGGAACCCCAGTTTAAAATGGGTTGCTGAAAACCCTGCTGTGGAATGTAGTAATGCAGATGCGGGCATGATTAGCCACAATCTTAGCAGCATAGTACCAAACAAGAGGATCAAGAAAATTCTTTTTCTTCTACTAAGGCGTCTTGCCAGTGGGTTTTTTTCTTGGACCTGTCAGCTACAGCATACGATCATCTTAGCTTCATTGCTTTTGATATGCTTGTGAACATGGCAAACGACCAATTAGACCTCTTTTTCTTACTTAGAGAAGAGTCTCTATGTTAATACTTATGCATTTACATGCTCTAATTTCTTATGAATGTTCGAAACCTGGATTTTGTTTTAGGGCTCCCCGTGAGTATATAAACATCCTTTTATATTTTCAGTATTTTCCTTATTTTTGGTGTTGAGGGGTGGGTAAATGAGCTGGCTCAAGTAAAAGCTGTTTGGGGCTGCCTCAGCTCACCTCAAAGAGCCATTGGTGGGCCTCATGTTTGCTCGTCTGAAGGAAGCATGGGATCTTACGAAGGGGACATGAGCTTGTTCGTGTACATGGTGTTTGATTTGGTCCTCAAAGTCAGGCATGAGATCTTACATGTTGCGGCCAAACAAGCATACATGAGCTTGCTGCTTTAAGACACCAGTTTCTTTTATGTAAGTTCAACGGTTAACATTCTCATTAAACAGTCATCTAACATGGGTTTAAGTACTGGCTGACATTTTAGTAGTGCTGCACCTGGTGAATCGGCAACACCACAAGTAGTAGTTGGTGGTGGCGGTATACAATGGGCAACACCAAAGGCGCCTAGCTCACTGGGTAGGGGGTTGGCTCTCTGGTAGGTCAGGTATTCAACACTGGAGTGTTGGGTATGGATTTGCCTTACCCGGGCTTGTCTTTTGAAAAAAAGAACAAAGATTATTTGTGAGCAAGATGGCGGCTAACAAAGAGAGGCCTAATTGAGTATTTTGCAGTGAATTTGTTCGAAATTTGGATTCTGGGATGCCATCAAGATGATAAGTAATGGCCTTCGCTTGTAATTATGCTATCAAAACGTGGTCATTCTGATCAAGACGTTTTCTTTCTTCTCTTTTTAAAATTAATGCTTTTAATAGCAAGCTGCAATTAGGTATATAGTGTTAACGAAAAAAAAAGATTAACATGTATATTTTAGTTTGTTGTCATTGATCAAGATGAAGTACCTTGGTGTATGTTATTTGCAGATGACATTGTATTAGTGGAGGAGTCTAAGGAAAAAGTTAATAGAAAATTGGAACTATGGAGAGAAACATTAGGCCTTCGACTTAGTAGAACAAAAGAATATATGGAATGTAAGTTTGATCATTTGGTTACTTCAAAGGACATAGAAATTAAAATTGGCACACATTGCATTCCCCAAAAGGAAAGTTTTAAATACTTAGGGTCAATTTTTCAGAGTGATGGAAGAATTGATGGAGATGTTACACATAAAATTAATGATGGTTGGTTAAAATGGAGAGGAGCATCAGGTATTCTTTGTGATAAGAAGATACCATTAAAATTAAAAGGTAAATATTATAGAGCAGCAATTAGGCCTGCCATGTTTTATGGTTCTGAATGTTGGGCAGTTAATCATCAACATGTACAAAAGATGTCTGTGACAAAAATAAAGATGTTGAGATGGATGAGTAGTCATACAAGAAAAGACCGTATACATAATGAGGTTATTAGAAACAAATTAAGAGTGGCACCAATAGAGGATGAGAGAACATCGTTTAAGATGGTTTGGACATATAGAAAGAAGATCAAAAGAAGAACTTCTAAGAAGGTTAGAAAAACTAAATTTGGAAAGTATTAAAAGAGGTAGAGGACGACCACAAAAGTGTTGGAAAGAAACAATAAAGAATGATCTAGCTTATTGGGAGTCAACTGCTAACATGGCACATGATAAGGATATGTGGAAACAAAGAATCCATGTAGCCGACCCCGTCTAGTATGGGAAAAGGCTTAGTTGTTGTTGTTGTTGTCATTGGTTGGACTGCTACAGTTGTTGCAGCTTAAGAAATGTGGACATGGATATAAGAGGAACAATTCAAATACAGTCCAGTAATACTTCGAAGAATATGGTTAAGATTATTGGCCTACAAATTATCAGGAAACATTGTCTCCAGGCTGTCGTGAACTTAAGTACTCATACAAGTACAAGCACAAAAACTCGTAAAGCACAAGCACAAAAACATCTTAAGGTTAACCAAGGGAAATAACATGTGCTTTTAGTTAAAATTCATGACGGTATGATTTCAGTAGTTTCTCAAAAAGTTAAAATGAAACTCAATTTGGTCTCTAGTTAGAATTTCTACCATCATATCCTATCCACGATTGCAATATGACATCGGCTAAAATTTTAAAAGTTATATAAAGTTCATCATAACACAATTCTCTAATTGTTTTCACATGCGAAGTAGATTGTCTGGTAATATTATTGTTGCAAATTCTCTTGACGATCGAAGCACATTTAGAACATGAGCTTTGTATATGTTGTGGTAGTCCTGTGCCTATTAAGAGAAACTAATGGGGAAGTAGATTGAGTTCTTACTGCAACCATTGCCCAACTTTAGATACACATACATTGTAACAGGGAGCTTAAAGCAATTTGGATGGCGTTTAAACACACCGGAGAGAATTAAAATTTTCCAGCGGAGGTCTACGCATAATAGACTAACTACTAAGTGAAGCTCGGTCTTGATCAAGGAATGTGACATATATGCGCCCTTTCTGCCGTTGCCCAATCGAAACAGTAATGCGTGCAATAATGGATTAAAGACAATATTTGTTAAACCGATGCAGGAAGAGATAAGCCTCGGATGTCACTTGGCCAGTGACAACTTGGTTGATATGTTGTTGGCAGAGCAAGGAGCTTTTCCAAATCGATTTTATTAACCTTTATTGCCGTTTGAATTGACTATCCCACACGAATTACAGAGCATGCTACAGAGACTGATATGTCAGAAAATAAGGAGGTGTGGTAGAAAACTTTAACCCTCATTTTCAAGGAAAAGAACTAGATAAGGTATGTCCCATTATCCAAACTTTTTCTATCTTTGGCCCACGACCAATCGAATGTATGTCAACTCGATAGATAGAGTTAGAGACTAGAAATATCACCTTTAGTTATAATAGGTATCCGTGATCTCATAATGTTGTTGTGCCTGACCATATAATTTGATGGCAATCTCCTCTATTCTTTCTTATTTTTTAGATTTCCTATCACAACCACTTTCAATTCTCTTTTGGAACGATGTCTCTCACCATTTTGGATGTGTAAGTGATTACGAGTCTTTTAATTAATGGTATTGATCCCATCTCCTTAGTAAATCAAGATTTTCATACCCTAAAACTCTCACTAACTATTAACTTTTTTGGAATGACTTTATTCGTTGTCATTCATGTATCAGACCAATGATGGATGATGAGCACCATGTATTCATGTTATAGTGGTTATATCATTACATCACCTACGTTCATGGCACTAAAGTTAATGGTGAGTATGTATGGTATATTTACATTATTATATTTGGTGCTAAATTGTCACTTGCTCCTTTCTTTTTGGTTATGGTTTATTAGTCGTCCAATTATGCTCTTGAGTCCCTTTGTAATGATAGTCCTACTTATCTTATAGGGGTCCACTATGGTTTCTTCACTTCTAAATTCATCTATATTTTCCCAAGTTCAGGTTTTCGTGCCTCCCCTTTCAATGAATCATTATCAATACACTAGGATCTTCTTTTAAGCCTCATTCCTCCAACCCCGACTTTATCAATATACATCATTACTCGGTTATAATCTATCAACCTCAATGAAATAACTTTTCTCTTTCATATTTTTACTCTTCCAATTTTAATTTTATTGGCAAATTTAAAGAGAACCTCTATAAAACTAGTATTGAGAATTTTTTCGTCGCTTCTTATTTTGTGATGCTTTTTTATCATCCTCATTCAACCCAATCATTGCTCAGCCATAATACTCATATTTCATGGCCCGTCAATTAGGTTTCCATTAAGGCTTACCCACTATCAGAGAACTCTTGCTTGAAAATCATCAACAAGAACCATACTCTCCAATTCATATCCTTATCTCGATGAGACCCTAGAATTTTCTTATTAATGAATAATCATTCATACGGAGATGAACAAGGTCTTGGTTGACAACTACAAATCAAGACTCATTGACTATGGTATAGACATGACTACTGGCAATAGACTCAAATCCTGAAGCAAGCATACCTTTGTACATTCTTTGACCTCTTCAACTGGTTCCTCCAGTTTGTCAACCTCTTCTCTCTTATCATAAAAAGGTCTTCATAATGTATTTCTTCTACTACAACTACTAGAAGCAAAACTCGATAAAAAATGAGGAATCTGTCATGGACTTAACTGGTGATATTCAGGACCCATGCTTGAAATTGCTAGTGAGTGGCCTTTATTCTCTTATGATCCTTATAGCTACTCATCTCCAGAGCATTCCAAGCAAGAAGTAGTGGATTCTAATACTTCTTCTCCCATATTAGATATGTCTTCTTGCATTGCTTTGTGGGATATCATAACCTCTATGATTCAATAACCTCACACAAAGTCTCCTTCTCTCCTTCTATTATGAATGTGATTAGTCATGGTTTGTACGTGATACAAACTCTTTGATACGATACAAACCTTTCTTCTAAGCTAGAGAGAAAATATAAAGATGCAATGATATCTGCATCCAAATCTGTGAACATCTTAATGCCTATCAAAATTGTTGAGTCATAGCCCAAGTTCAACTTGCTTCTATTGACGTGCGTCAGAGTGTATATGTTCTTTCTCTCAGTAGGTCACTGACGTTGGAGAATTTCACTGTAGTTCAACTACCTTGTTGGTACAAATATCTTCACATGTAACCGACTTCGAGAGTAAGAAATCAATTTTGCAAACTAAAATTTCATCTTTTGAAGAGTAGCTTGAGGTTCTTTATCAGCATCGCCACAAATTACTAGCCTAGGCTTCTCGGGTACAATATAATCTCATCTCTCTATAATCTCAAAAATTCATTGCTTGAGATGTAAAGGTTTTAGCTTCTCAAGAGCTTACTTGAGAATCATAAGAGCTATATACTTTGTTTTCAACCATGAAGCTCTCTCTCGAGATGCTCAATCTAACAATCTCGATCATAACGGCCTTGAGAAATATTAAGAGAGTCTAAGGGTAACCTTGCAAAAGATGTTGGACTAGATTACGTAGGTGGGTCAAGCATATTATAATGAAGATCTCATCATCATTTTTTATCAGTAATGATTGATATAAAATATCATTGTGGGACACGCTCTCCTTGACATGCTTTTGCCTCATGCAGAACCACCGATAGGTGGTAGGACCCCACCACTGAAAGTGGCATTAGGTGAAATAGGAGAGCAACTAGAATTTTCGTTGCTAGATGTCTTTCTCAGAAAACCGAATGTGTTCACTATGGTGGATTTGGTCACACTTCAACTAGGCTCTCATCTTCCTTCGATCGTGGTACAAAGATGACGAGGTCGAGTTGACAACAAGTCTGTCACCCAATTGGTGATGAAGGATTCAAAACAATCTTCACCAAGGAGTCTCACTCTGTTATCCATCGAATCTACCATTGGAAACACCATAAGTGTTGGCACAACTGGCAACTATCTAATTGTCACTGCATTGGTGGCAGAAATCATTCCAAAAAGTGTGGAGCAACATTTTGAGGAACTTTGAAATCATCCATTCCAAGGTAATGGAAAACTCAGCTTAGTTTGGGGATACCAAATTGTTACCGCACTAGTGGCAGCAACCAACGTTGGTGTCCAAGGCTACAATTCATTTCTTCAAGTGATACTCAAGCACTTAGCTAAACAAAGGAGTTTTATTATGGAAGACAAGTGGGGTTTACACTCCTTGATTCGGTCAACTCTAAGGCCTCCAAAGGGAAACCACGCAGCCGATCAAGGTACCGCTAGGTGGTCTTCTTCCTCTGTCTGCCTCACTCTGCTAAGTACATTATCCTGTGTTGTTGCCTTGTTAGCCCATCGCCGCTTTGTTCAGCACACCATGAGGCAATGCAACTTAACATTGACAGGACATCACTTTCTTCCACTATGTCACCAATAGTTCTATTATTCCTCACCCATTTTTGCAAAAAAAATGCAACTCTTTTCTTTGCACCCAAGATCCCTTGTAAAAAACATCATGAGCCTGTTCCTTAACGTATATTCTCATGGTTTCTAAGAATCTGACTCTATCTTAGATTCCGACCTCAGATTATCATGTGTCCCAACTTGCTGACTCTAAATTTTCTATATCAGCACTACCATATCTACTATAGAAGTCCTTAGAATCATTGATGAGATGATAGTTCAAGAAACCCTTCACTTTATGCAAATTTGTTTCAGTATAATCACTTTCTAAGGGCTTTTACACCTTATCGAGAGCCTCTAGGGAATACATCTAATGGTTGGATTGAGTGAGTGTTGTTTATGCTCATGATTGGTGCAGGTGGGGACTTTTTGACTGTTGTGTCGAGTCGCCTTCCCTATTGACCTCATTCTTCTCTCTAACTTCTTCGGTTTTTGGTATAATAAAATCTACTATTTTATTCTTAAGAAGGGTATGATAGGTCCTATCCTCCTAAATGTTTATGCCATCACTAGACTCCCTTCTGATGGTCCTGAACTTCATTCTTTAGGTTATTCTTATTTTCGTTTCTCATTTGTTTCAAAAAATCTTTCATACAAAAGCTTTTTAGATGCAAACACGTGGCATACGAGACTATCAATCTCCCATAATAAACTACTCTACTTTGAGTTTGATAATAATTATGATTTTCATCCACTGAGTCATGAGAACTACGTAACTTAGTAGATATCAAAAGGACTATCCTGCCCCATTGAGATCTATTTCATAGAGTGGCCGCGATTCCTGTGCTCTCAAAATTTGTTGAACAACCAAGAGATATTTCTCTTAATGTTTAGCCTATCAATTCAAGCTTGTTTAGGAAATTTATGATCCCATTTATCCGATTGAGGTGTTAGCAAGCAGTGTAACAATATCAAATTCAACAATCACTGTGGTGACTAAAGCCAACTTCCAACTGGTCGAGTGAATTCCTTTCAATGGCTTCACGATCAACACAGGACCCACTATCAAATATGAAATATGATGGTCCTTAGCTGTTTATTAAATTTTTGGTAGAGAACCGAAGGATTTTATCCACCAATTCACTAGCTTGACACCTACTAAGCCGAGCATTGAATATGCCTTAGTTGAGCAAAACATATTACCGTAAAGACATCCATGCCCCAATACTCTTGCCCCTACTCAACTGCAGGAACCAACTTCTGAGTTGCCTCTAAAAGATCCCGAGAAAGGCCTCAATGAGTTCATCAATGTCTTGAAGGGTAAACTTTCTTAGTAGTAAAATTTTCCATTCACTTCTCTCTTTGTTAAACATTTCATCATCATTTATAGGTAAATTGCCAAAACCCTTTGTTGCCTGCGAGTTCGAATAGAGATCCTCTTTAAGAATCTCTAATTCGGTCAGAGCCATCAAAATTCCTCAAGAGGAACTCTGAACCTCTACCTCGACTAAGGAAATTACTATACCTTATCAAGATATAATCCACATATCTACCGATCCGATCACAACCATCAGCGTATCCATTAGGGACTAAGTTTCTGCTCCACCTTTGATAACCTAGCCAACTCTCAAAAAGAAAAGTTGAGTTGAATCCGCTATAACCTATATTTTGATTATAAAAGAGGCGGCTCTAGAGGAAGCATGTTGGGTAGTGGGCACTACAACCTCAAAGTCCCTATTGAGGCGACTCCTAACAAGGAACCTTAGAAGAGACTCTAGGAAGCTTTCGTGCCTGTTTCTTCTAGCATCTTGCAATCTCACTCAGACACTTCATCAACAACCAGACCAAAATCTATCCCATGGAGGGTATCATTGATGCTCCTCAAAAGGAAGTTCCAATCAATATAGATGTAACAAAGAATGACATTGTACTCACAGAAGAGGTAGTGCCTCCACCTTTCTCAATAAAGACTCTAAAAAAGGGATGGGACTCAAAGGTACTCTCTTCTACCCTTCAGAGACTACCTATAATCTAAATGTACTACTCCGAGCTCAACAAGTTTGCTTTGAACTCCAAAAGATCATCATCAATCAATTGTCGAGAATTTTTATAAACTGTCGATGCTTGTCAGATCTCCATCAATTGGACCATCTTTCGTAACAACGAGCTCAATTAAGAGTATCTTCTACCAGCTTTCATACTCAACCTTCATTTTTGCTAGATAACATGGATCAATATTGAGAAGCTCGTGAGCGTATTGAGCTCTTTGGATATGAGTTTCTCTCTCTCATTAAGTCGCCTCTCTTACTTCACAACTTGCCTCTCTTCATGATTGTTTGGCCCTAAACTAACAAAAACTAATAGTCATGATTGGAGCTTATGAAGAGGAACAACAGAAATTTTGGGACTCCGAGGAGACCTACCTGAAAGCCTTTTAAAGGAACCAAGTATGAGAAAAACCATTAGCGATAGAGAATCTTAGGACTTTAGAATGGGAGTATGAGGAGTGCTAGATGACTATAGTCAACAGTAAATTGGCCTAGTTGGGAACTGCTTTTGCCTTTGATAAGGTATTTACCTCGGGTTAAATAATCAACTCTCTTCTCTCTTTATATTCTTTACAATTCTTTTGATAAATGTATACTCACATTCATTGAATTCTTCAAATAATTTGTCATTTTCAAATGAAAGGATAATGCTTGTTCAAGTACTTGTCATTTATACTCCTCACATGTTCTTCTCCTTTGATTTATGCTAGTCTATACAACCCTCCTTGTAGAACCTTCGACACTATATAACGTTCATTCCAATTGAGAGATCATTTTCTAAGATGTGAGTCATGTAAGGCTATTAGTAGGATAACCTTCCAAACTAAATACTCTTCTCAGAACTGTTTTCACTCAAACATGTTTGTTGTATACTCGAATAACTTTTCACTTATTAGCAAGTAAATTATCTAATGCCATCAAGCAATTTTCATCAACTGAATTGAGTTTCATCATCAATGACTACAAATATTCATTGAGTTGTAAATTCTTTTGCTGGGTTACCCGTAAAGACCTAACATTAATCTTTATTGGTAATACCACATCCTATCAATATGTAAACCAAAACAAAGTCGTGCCAGTAGTCACGGCTTTGGAGCTTTGATATGCCCAAAGGACCTCTATAGGTAAATCACTAATCACCCTCTTGGTAGCTTCAACTTGACCATTCGCTTATACATAATAGGGATTCAGTGCACCAATTTAACACCGAAGCTCTTGAGAAAAACCATTACTTTTTCTATTATGAACATCATCGGTTAATTGGCCATAATCGTTTACAGAATTCTAAATAGGAAGATAATGTGGTCATTGATAAACTTGATGGCCTCATCCTAAGTCACCACTTTCAATGGTAAAGGCTCAACCCATTTAGCAAAATAATTTGTTGTCACTGTGATGAAAATATTTCCTTTTTTATGGTTTCGGATGGATCTTTCCAATTAAGTATATGACCCAACCTTGAAATGACCATGATTTGATTATTGGATGTAATTTTGCCGTAGGAACTTTTTGCAAAGGGCCGAAATGTTAGCCCTATTGCCATTCTTTTGTAAAATTAATGCAATCTTGATACATAGTTGGCCAATAATATCCATGTTCATATATTAACCACTTCATTTTAGGCACTAATTGATGAGCCCCACAAATTTCTTCCTAAACCTTGGTCCTTACCATTTGATCTTCAACCCTACTTAGACATCTCACCATCCAATAAGGTATAGACCTTAATGCTCTATGTCGAGCCTTCATATCTTGACATTGGAAAGGTTGACTCAAGTATTTCACCAATAAATCTCTTCAATTATGAGATTCTTCCATCTCCTGAATTGAGGCTATCACTGTTTGGTGCCCATGTATTACCTTATAACACATGGTAGTTTGGGCTAACTTATTGCCCACCTGATTTTTATCTCTAGGAATATACAATAGTTTTACTTCGAGAAAGGTTTGTAACAAACCTTTTGCGTGTCGAGCAAAGGTTGTAAGTTCAAACCAAGGCATTGGTAATCCCCCTTCAATTGGCAAAGAAGGTAACACAAAATATCAATTTTACTTATCGCATATACTTCAATTGTAAGAAGATAATGTTCCAATTTTAGTTGTATCCTAAGGCACGGTTAGTCTTGATACCCTTGGGTATTGAAATATTGTTTTATGTATACCCTCAAGATTTATCTTAATTTGGTTGTATCTTGAGGCGCAATCCATAAATGATAAAATCTCATGGGCAATTATTGCATCAATCAAAATATCTATCATTGGCATGACATAGTGGCTAGGTTAAGCTTACGATAATAAATGCGCACTTGTAATTTTTCAATTTTCTTAATGATATCAATTATATTAGACAACCAATCTACATACCTAGTTGTTCTAATAACCTTGTCCTTGAAAAGATGTATCTCCTCTTACTGATAGTCTGTATAGTTTTATCCTTACTTTTAACAAAATGGTAAACTCAATCAAATCTCGAGAAAAACTGGATATTTTGTGATATTTCTAGGTGAAGCAATGCTTGTATTGCTTATCGTGACTGGTCTCATTGGACATGACAAAACTTATCTTTATCGGTCTTGGTACACCTTCTTAGCCCAAATTCACCTTAATCAAAGGATTCACTAAGATGAAATTTGACTCATCTTTGTAGTTACGACAATTAAACATATCTCCCCTTCTGATGGGTGGCAAAATTGCACAAATGGGGCAACATTCAACTTGCCCCCAAGCGATTTGACACATGTTCTTCTAAGGCTTTGTTTGACATAAAAGATTTCCTACTATAGAAAGCAATCTTGGATAACATGAGATTACTATCTATGAGTAACTTTTAGTGGCCCTAAATCAGCCAAATCAAAGATGAACCCTTAGGTAGTTAATTCACATGACCACATCTTTTCGAGGATCTCAAGTTTGACAATCGAATTCACCCTAGACAAATAAAATAATGTCTCAAATGCCTAAATATTGGCTACAAAAGGATCTTTCTCTACATCGACGATCTTGGTTGTTTATATTAACCTTTGATGTAATGTCGATAGCACACAATAGTTTGAGTGTATCCAAACTAAGTATCATAGAATAACCTGGGTTAGCATTCACTACAAAGAAAAGGATACTGAGGTCTTCGAGCCCACAGTTATCTTAACAACTATTACTCCCATGGTAATCGAAGGCGTCATCTCGATCCATCATAAAGTGATACTCGACATTACAGTCAATACAACACTACTATCCATGAAAACCTACTTAAAAGGTTGACCATTCACCACTGTGGTGATATATAATAGTCACAAATGTTTTGTTATGGCTTTTGGTGGTTTTGCATATACCATCAGAATGTCAGCACTACTGACTAAAGTCGTCCAACAAGGTTCATATGTCAAAAAATTATTTTCTAGAATAAGTTGAGTATCTCCTTGAAGAACAAAATTCACTAGCAAATTAGTAATCATACCTTTTGAAAAGGACAAAGGATCCTCATGATTGTTATCAAAGTCTTAATTAGATATGTACATTTTATCTGAGAAGTGATAATCCTTAACAACTTCTTCTAATTCTTGGTTACTGCTAATTTGCACCAGTAATCCTTTGACAATATTAGTCAAAAATGAATTGTATGAATTCACAACAATTCTTCTTCCCAAAAACTCGAATGCATTCAACCCAGTCTTCATAGCATGTTGTATCTCGAAGTTTGTAATGGATAACTCTGACTCCACTATCTACTCCTTTTGATGCTAGGCCTCTTTTATGCTATTGGGGAAAACTCTCTCTCTCTTATGAAGGCAACACGGATTCTCAATCGTAGCTAGTGGCATGACATTCTACCATGAAGGAATTATTTGGGAGACTGTTTGAGCCAACAACTACTCAAGGGATGAATCCAATTAGTCAACCTTGAAAGGCATACAAGATGACTCATTCTCATTCCACCATATATTGAATGCCTAGAACTGACTGCAGATATTGTGAAGTATTTGTCCACTTACTGAAGCAGTACAAGGCTAAACCTTCTTTCGAAACTAGAAGGATGATTAAGAGAAAAGAGGGAGGTGACAACTTGCCTCAATGATGGGTTGTGCAAGATTCAAACTTTTCCTGGACAAGGGTGTGGTTGGAATCTCATTTCGACCTCACAAAGTCAAACATGGTAATGGTAAGATCTAACAAGAAGTATTGGGTGGAAGAGTCCCAATGCATTTGTTGGCCCCAAGACTATGTATTCTCCAACATGATAAGAAGAGTGTGATAACTTCAAGTACGACTGTTTTGTATGCATCAAGACATAGTCAATATCCTGCCTCAAAGCAACGCTCCAAGTAAGGTTTCCTTCTTAAAGTGTGTAGATGATGTTATGGCTAATGACCTAGACTAGGTCATACTCATCGACATAGTGAATTCTTTGATTATATTAAAGAAACCCACTGAGGCTAATAACCATCTTACATAGTTATACATAAAAGCATTGGTTAATGGCTAACCCATCAGGATGTTATTTGTCAATAGAGGGGCTTTTTTAAATGTTATGCCTCTAAATACCCTATGCATGATCCAAAAAAGGTGAGCTAATATGGTGTTAACTAATCTTAAAATATTACTTTTGGGGGTAGTCCTCCACCTCATTAGGAGATATAACTATTGTGTTAATAATTGGCTCATAAACTTTTAAAACATCATTTTTGTCGTGGATGTCAAGTGGAGCTATTTATTATTGTTCGAAAAGGATTTGATATCCACTAATTATAGCATTATCCACCAATTATAGCATACCTTCTACCCTTTTCCGGATGCTCATGTTTTGGACAAAAGACAAAATGGAGATTATCGAGGTTGATTAAGATCCTTTTTAGCCGGTGTTCGATAGAAAAAAAATCCTCTATTTGCCCTAGATGAGCCCTATCATCATCCTCAATGATTTTAAATAGAAGTATATCAAGTCATACCAACCTATCACAATACAATTCATGTTCAACAAGGCCAAGGAATATTGATAACATAGTATATGCAGATTTTTTGCTTCTGAAAAACCTCAACCTGGGATATGATGGAGGAGGAACTAGGAAATCAGTGTCAAAAAAGAGAAATACCTCCAAACTCACTCATTGTTTTGATGTGGACACATACGATTATTTTTGTCAAAGTTCTTACTTCGCCGAGGAAGTGTTGATATTCAATGCTACCAAATTGTTTATTTTGGAGAAATATGAATTTCTTGAGTTAAGGGTTCCGGTGAGCTTCAAGATATGCAACTTGTCACAAACTGAACACTTGGGTCTTTGGGTCAAGATTTGAAATGAATCCTAGATTGGGTTGGAATTTGGGTTTTAGTTGTTCTCAATTGGATCCAATTTGGAATGGATTTGGATTTGATTCAATGGGCATTTTGGACGATAGAATGGATCAGGTTTAGATGAAAAGGGATCTAGTTTGAGGCAAATGAGGTCTTTTGGATTAATATGGTAGATTGGATTGAAGTGGGTTAAATGGGATTTGTAATGAATTGGGTCTAATGTGGATCTAAAATGATGAGGAGAGCACAACCTCTAAAAGGATCAGGGTTGAAGAAGGAGGTGAGTGTCAAATAGAGAATGACCAACCAGAATAAGCCAAGCTCATTTCTAAGTCTAGAGGAGAAGTGGATAAATTGAATCACAAGGGAGCAGTTACCAAGTCCAAGCTTAGACAATTGCAACAACTATTCAATAAAGTATATTCACTCATTAAAGAGGACACCAAGCCCATCAACTTTTCAGGCTCTCATAAATCTAGGGTCACCTGCTGCATCAAGCACACATTACAACTGCAACACTTCTCACACTATCATTTAATGTAAACAACATCTCCCAGACGTGCCTTTACTCCTGCAGCAACAACCTCTATAATTAGTGAAAAAATCCCATACATGCATAATCTTTAGTATTTTGAAAGGTTCACACTTAAGGATTCCCAATAACGTAGAGAAGAGTCATTCTTGGGAGGCCCAGAGTTTCATCTTGGAACATGAAATTTGTTATTTCCTAGCAGAATTTTGAATGCTACCTCTTGGAACCCAACTCAGTCTAGAGATAGGCTATATAAATCAAGGTTAGAATGATAGTTGGGCATTATTTTGGACAAAAATCCTTCTTGTTCTTGTTCTTTGTTTATTTCTTGTTTCTCCAACTACTAAAGTATACCCTAAGGTTCAATAGTGTTGGGTGGAGACCTTGGTCTTATCAAAAAATTGTTGTAGTCATGGACCTTCTGGTTCACACCATCTTGATGCTTTCATTGAGATATGAAGTTGTCAAGCATAAAGCGTCCTCAAGCACCCAAACCTTCCACCCATTTGTCATCAAAATGTTTGTGCCATAACCACACCGATAAAATGTAAATTCCACTTTCATCTCATCCTACTCATCTAATTTCTCTCCCATGTAAATTATAAGAAATGTCTCACACCCACCATTTCACCATGAGTAACAATCCATTCCCCAAAGTTCCTCTCGGAGCTCCGAGAGGGTTATCAACTAAATAGGCTATGATTCTAAGCCTTCAATTGCTGCAGGAAGAAATATTGAGAGAGCTAGCCCAAGTTCGACAAGCCATGGAACAAGTTAACCATTCCTACCCTACAAGTCGCATACCACTTTATGACCACAATCCAGTAGCCAAAACAGATAAAAAACCCTATAGCCTTTAAACCATCATACAAAATGAGATTCCACCATGAAAATCAAAATTCCCTAATTTAAGAAAACAAGCTCATTTGAGGAATATCTAGTTTGGGTGGAGAAGGTCGACCAAATATTTGAATATTGTAATTACTCTGAACTTAAAAAGTGTCGCTTGGCCGCATTAGACATCTCAAGGAAGGTTGTAAAGTTTATTTGGTAGTTGCAGTTAGGGTGGACAATGAGGAACGGAACCTTGAAGATATTCTCATTGTGAGGGAGTTCCCAAATATTTTTCAAGATGATCTTTTGTGACTTCTTCTAGAATGGGAGGTTGAACTTGAGATTGACTGATAACTTGGCACCTAATCAATTTTGAAGGCATAATATAAGATGTTACTTGCTAAGCTAAAAGAGCTACAAACATATAAGAAGGATTTTTTCATGCCTAGTATGTCTCTATGGGACACACGTGTCGTTTTCATAAAGAAGAAAGATGGATCTATGTTTGCATTGATTATCAAAAACTAAATTAGGTCATGATAAAAACAAGTGTTCTTTGTCGGATAAATGATTTGTTTGATCAATTAAAGGTTACAAGTATATCTTTAAGCTAGATCTATGCTCGAGTTATTATCAGTTGAGGATTCAATTTGTAGATGTGTCAAAGATTGTTTTATGTATGAGGTATGGGCATTGCGAATTTATGGTTTTAATGAATAGAATGTTTAGTGATTATTGGGATAAATTTATGATTGTCTTTATGGATTATATACTCATATACTCAAGGAGTAGAAAGGAATATATGTAACACTTGCGCTTCATATTAAGGTGGCTAGAAGAACACCAGCTTTATGCTATGCTATTAAAGTGTGATTTTTGGTTGCAACAAGTGGTATTTTTGGGGTACACCATCTCTAAAGAAGGTATCTCAATATATCAAGCGAAAGATGTTGTGGTCAATAGGGAGAACCCTAGAGTGTCACTGAGATACATAGTTTCTTGGGATTAGTGGGCTATTATCACCTATTTGTTAAAGGGATTGTTGGACCTCTTACCAGTGAAATGATATTTCTTGAACTGAATCGAAGAGTAGCAAGTGCTCTAGCATCGACTATCCCAACTGGTCAAAAAGGGTTTGAGGTTTATTGTATTGCATCATTGCAAGGCTTGAGGTGCATACTAATGCAACGTGACATAGCACCAAGAGCCCTTTCATGCCCCATAAGAGTACCTCGTGGCTGGCTACGTCCACCATGACGAGCCTTGATCTTTTGCCCAATCTATCTCTCCTAACTTGGCAGGAGCGCTTGTCACCATTGCCTTCCTTCTTCATGGTCTGTTCTCCTCACAAATCAATAAGGCTCTCCGCTATAGACATGGCAAAGGATACATCCACAGGATTGTGCCTCTTGAGCTCACTTTGAGCCCATGGTTGCAAGTCATGTAAAGGTCCTTCAGATGAATATCTTGAATTTCTAAAAGAGAGGTACTAAACTTACGTATGTCTGACCAAACGGATCTTGTATGCTTGGCTTGTAGAAGGACTTCTCAGGTCGGCCACTCCACAAAGGATGCATGAATTACTTGTGAAGCTACTTCTTCAAACATGGTCAATAGGTCACAAGTGGTTGGCCGTTCTCATCTGTCACTTGTTGCTTGACTAGCCACCATAGTTTTGCATCTCCATCCAAGTAGAGCATGGCTTGGATGAGCTGGTCTTCAACCGGCATGCATGTGGCTTCAAAGTCCATGTCATACAACTGGTTCTCCAAGAGCTTACTTTCTCAAGCACCAGTATACTTCGTCGACTCGGGTGCCTTCGGTCATTGGTTGTTCATAGACGCCTGCATTTCAGCCTTCCTTTCATGAAACGGGCGGAACAACGCCTCGACTGTCATCATGACTTGTGACTGGGCTTTTGAGGATGAGGGGATGTTGCCCTAGAGGCCTCCAACTCCCTTTGCAACTGCTGCAACTCCTCCTCCAAAGAACTCACATGGTCCTCCTACAACATGGACATTGGTTCGTCTTCAGACGAATGGGTAGATTGGTCACGGGTCTGCACCATAGTGGTTGCATCCTCTCCCTATGATAGTGTCACAACATTTACAGACCCTATCCCATGCACAACTTGCCTTGCGCCCTACCACCACACGCACTAGCCTGCAACGTTGGGACACCTACCCATGCATCTAGTGCACCATGCCATGCTGAGATAGAGGATCGAGATTTGCATGCACCTATCTATGTGCAACCGCCACCTGCTTGCAATGCCCGTGCCTACGTGTTGTTATGAAATTAAGTCTAACCCCAGCTCAAATGAGGTTACTTACCTCTTGATGGCAAGCAAATCCTTTTTTGCTTTCAACTGACTCTAGTACATGTAGGAAACTACATGTATGTGAGTTTCTGCTCTACTTGGCTTCGAATGCCAATGTGGAAGCTTTTCCTTTTCCTTCGGCCTTCTAGCTACACATGTCTTTGCCTTGATCACGCACACAAGACAAGACTCAGTTAGACAGCAAGTGAAGAGAGGATCACCATTATCATTGCTCAACTCAAGATGTACACCTGACAAAGGACCCCCCGCCCTTAGGCGTTACAATTGGACAACACCCCACTCTCTCTCTATAGGATTTGGTCTCAAAGTAAGCCAATCTCGGAATACCCCAAGGCCTGTCTCTCTGCTACTTTTATATGTCACGAGGTGGGGGTTGGTTACCAGCCAAGGATATTCCTCGAAATATCCTTTGTGTTAGCTGGCGCTGGTTGGTGCCCGCTGGCCTCTAGACATTTCCAGTCCCTGGCTAGTTACAAGACATTATACCCCTTCTAGCTTAGACCCAACCCTCTTAGCTAGGTCAACCTAATTACAGGTTACTAAGTGAGGCTTTACAAATGTCCCAAGTCCAAACACGGGTTGCACTATCCAACATTTGGTGTCCAAGGGGGAAAGGACTGCACGCGGTGACTGGGAGCTCTCGAGTGCACTAGGGTTGAAGCGGTTGGGTGCGTGGTGTTGTGCCGTGGCCGTTGCATGCGTGTGTGCAACTCAGGGTCTAGCTTGTGACAACTCTCCTCTAGCTAAGTTAGGACTCATCCTCGAGGCTTCGTGAAATGCTGATCGAATGTTTGTATTGCTGCAGTTGTGAACTCTTTCGAATCTATCATATCAGGTACTGAAGTTATCCTCTCAATTTTGTACCTTATGCTTTGTGTTTCAATACAACATCAATGGCTGTGACTTCTTCTCATATTGGTTGTATTTGATGATTAGTTCTCATTGGATCCTCAAAATACCTTTTTAGCTAGGATACATGGAACACTAGGTGGATCTTCAATCTATCTGGGAGTTCTAATCTATAAGCTGCATGTGTCACTCTTTGTGTAACTTTGAATGGTCCATTGTACTTCAGAATGAGCCCCAAGTAGCTCCCCTTGTAATCCTACCGACGGATATATTTCGGAATTCAAAGTAATACCTAATCTCCTACCTCGAATTCTACCGGTCTGTAGTGCTTGTCTGCGTACTTTACCATCCTAGCACGAGCTCTCTCAAGTGAAACCTTAGCCTCTACATACACGGTTCTTTTCTCTCTTAACTCCCTTAGTATGGTTGGACAAATGATGTCTCCATCTCCTTGCACCAACTCTAGTGGTCCTATCGTAGTGCACCGGTTCAGGGAACTATCGTAGTGCACTGGTTCAGGCATCTTAATTCTGGTAGAGAAAAGAGTTACCTCGGCCGTTAGATTGCTGAAGCTACTCAGCAGTGCTTGGGTTGGACTGAGCTGAGTTCACTTGGCCTTGGGTCGGCACCAATGGATATGGTGGTTGGGGTTGCTGCTGCTATACCTGGAGAGAACTACTTGCTACTGAAGACTGTCTAGATGCAACATCACCTGCGCCAAGACATGCTCGAGTGACACCTGGTCTGAAGACCCCTCATTTTCTGTCATCTCTCTTACTCTTCCCACAGACTATATTACAACCTTAATACCCTTCTAACTCACTTGGACAACTTTCTTACAAACGTGCTACCCAAACAGACCCGAATTTACAACTTTTCCCCAAACATGATTTACAGACGACTGTCCGTGAAAATGGCTGACTTAAAATACAAATTTTGATAACTTTTGACAATCGTCCTGTCAAAGTGTTGATTTTATATGTAAGTACAGTGTGTCTAGTATTTTTCACAACAAATTTCACAGAAATTTTCCTCCATTTGCTTAGAAAAAGTAACTATACACCCAAACATGTTTCTGACACTGGCTGTTCTGTCGGACTTCAGTTCAGCTGCACTTTCTAGTAGCAAATGATCTCCAATTTCTGTGATTTTTGATTTCCGAACCCTGACAAACAGTAGCAGCTTTGCTCTTTTTATAGATCACGGTCTTTTACCATCAATCGTTCGGTTTTCCAAGCACAAACTCAACAAAGTCTTTTAGTCAAACAGTCTCAATTCTGTTAAGCAGTGTTTTCCAACTCGCCGGAATTGTTTTCCACTAATTCCCATAGATTCCGGTCAAATTTGATTGAATCCAACTTGAATCAAAGTAATACTTCAATAATGAACTTTGATTCAGAGAGAGTAAGGCATGGATTACCTGTCATTGGATGAAAATTGAACCGAACAGCTTGCAGAAATTTGTTGCACATGTTCTGGTTCGATTCACACTTTCCGGCCACCGATCTTGTGCCGATCTTGCGTCGATCGAACGTCAACATCACTCTGATACAATATTGTCACAAAATTAAATCTTACCTCAGCTCAAATGAGGGTTTTAATATCATGATGATAAATAGAACCCTTTCTGCTTTCAGCCAATTCCAAATATGTGTAGGAAACCGCACAAACGTCGATTTTTGCAAATTTGGCTTCGGTTGCCAATGCCGAAGGCCTTTCCTCCTCTTTGGGTCTTCTACCTACACTAGACCTGGTCTTGATCACTCACACAAGACACGACTCGGTTAGGCAGCAAGAAGAAGAAAGCAGGATCGCCACTTTATTAACCAAGACTTGGTACATTCTAGTTTGGGACAGCACCCTCAAGCAGGTGACACGAGACATACTAAAAGCCCTTAGCTCTCTTTCTCTCACTCACCAAACCTTCCAAGGATTATCAATCAATTACTTAAAGCCTATCGCTTGATGTAGGGTCTCTCTTAGTCGCTTGATGTAGGGTCTCTCTTAGTCGGGATATTTCAGATTTTTTAACGCTTTTCCCTTGAACTTCAATCACTGAACATGAGTCTTCTCAGTCTCTAAGGTTCTTCGTTAGCTTCTTTCCTCCATGCTTTTGACCTTAATGTTCTATTTTTGCTTTTTAATTCAAATATGTTTGTAGGAGTAAAATGGTTATTTTCAATGTTATAAAAGTCATATTGATGCCCGTATCGCACTAGGCACTAATATACCTGTATCGTATGATACGGTGTAAACTTTCATTTGTTGATAAAAAATAAAAAAAATATTAAAAATTTTGAAATTTGAAATTAATGAACAAAATATATATAGCACAATAAACATTAAACAAAATTGAATCCAAAAAACTTGATTTAAAGCAGATTGTGAGAAGAGAAACACAAAGTTAAATAACATCTCATAATGAACAAGCATATGCACCATAACATGAATATTGAATACCTTTAATTAATAAACAATAAAGTTCCAAAGTTACAACTTACAATAATCAAGACCAAAATGTTATAAAGTTAGAATTAAAAGTTAAAACAAATTATAATCGTCCATAACATGTATCATAATCAACAAATGCATTCTAATCAACATAGTTAGGACACCACCATCATCTCCTCCCTCTTTCTTCTCCATAATTGGATCTGCCATCTAACACCTTTATTTTTATCATCTCCAACTCCAAGTTATGCTTCGGCTTATAGTGTCCTCTAGTTTTCATTCTCTAAATTGATGAGGGCTCTTCCTCTTCGACCCAATCATCAGGAATATCAATATTTTCATAGCTCAATGGATCATATGGTACCTTTCTTGCACTTCTTGCATCCTTTTGCATTTGTCTATAAAGAAAAAATATCCAAATTATAAAGAATATCAAATACAATATAATCACATTAATCATTCATTATTAATAAGAAGAACTAGGCAACAATAATACATATTTTTAAAATTGTTACCTTTGCCTTAACTTCACGTTGTAGGCAATGTATACCAAATCACTTTGTCGAGCATGCTCTAGTCTGTTACTCTTTTTCATGTGAATGCATTAAAAAAAAACTCCAATTTATCTTACACCTACTCAAACTTAACGTTTGGCTCAATATACGTTGAGCAAACCTTGCTAAGTTCGGTGCATCTACACCAAAGTGAGTCCACCATTCATTTGAAATAAAATACAATAATGATTAATAAGAAACACTCAAAGTCAATCAATTGATGACTTAAATAAATATTAATAAAAACACTTAATACCAAGTTGCATTTGAGAGCAGAGTTGAATTGTAATTGGCCTTCCAAAATCTCCAACACTCTGTATATACTTGCTTAACTATAAATGGATATTATAACTCTAAAATAACCAAATTCATGACATTGTATGGCTTTATTACTTGTTATAGTGACACAACCATGTTTGTAAGGAAGTCTTATGAAGGTATTGTTATACTCTTACTATACATCGATGATTTGATTATTATAGGTAGTAATAATTATGGGATTCAACAAATCAAACAAGAACTTGCTAAGATGTTCGAAATGAAGGATCTTGGTGAACTCTCTTATTTTTTGGACATTGAGATAACCCATGATGATAAAGGTTTTTTCTTATCACAAACTAAATTTACTAATGACATTATTCTTATACCAGGACTTTCGGATGACAAAGTTGTTGAGGCACTTAAGATAATCAACCAGAAGATGTGACTTATTGATGGAGTCATTTAATGATCCTACTCCTTACAGACATATGATTGGAGCACTCACTTATTTTACCATCACACGTCCAGACATTGCTCATCTTGTAAATACTGTCAGTCAGTTTCAACATTCACCTATCTTAGTTCATATAAGTGTCGTCATAAGGATTGTTCGATATATTCGACAAACCTCATATAAGGGAGTATTTCTATTATCTTCTTTTCTACTTCAGTTAGCAACATATACGGATGTTGATTGGGGTGGTGATGTAAATGACAGGCACTCTACTATTAGTTACTATATTTTTCTTCGTAATTCTTTTATATCATGGAAATACAAGAAACAACAAAATGTGACTCTTTTCTCTACTAAAGTAGAGTATCATGCAATGGCCAACACAACCACTTAATTAACTTACCTCACACGACTACTTCATGACTTAGATGTAACATGGGAAGTTCTTCCAACCATGTACTGTGATAACAAAAGTGTTATGTATATCGCCAACAACCATACATTTCATGAGCGGACCATACACATTGATATGGACTGTCATTACGTCCATAAAGATGACTTAGATGTAACATGGGAAGTTCTTCCAACCATGTACTATGATAACAAAAGTGTTATGTATATTGCCAACAACCATACATTTTATGAGCGGACCAAGCACATCGATATGGACTGTCATTACGTTCATAAAGAGCATCTATAAGGCAATTTATTACTATAGTTTGTAATATCTGAATATCAGCTTGCATATGTCTTCACCAAGTTGCTACCAACCCCATGATTTCAGTTTTTGCTTGACAAACTTAAGGTTATGGACATGTCAGTTTGAGAGAGATGTTAGAAAATATAACATGCCACTAGGGCAACAAGGCATGGCCCATCAGGCCACCAGGTGATGCTAAACTGCTTGATGGAAGCAGAGCAACTGGTAGCATTGAACTTGTGAAAGGTGTGGCATAGGGCTAGTTGTTTGAAAATATCTGATATGCTTTGGTAATTCTGGCGCCCTATTTTATCTACCCAGGTAGAAGGCGTTCCACAGGAATAACACGCTCTTTGGTGGAGAGCTGGGAGAGAAGGGAGAGATCTCCAAACGATGATGCTCTAACAATGAGTGCTTCCTCAGACTCAATGTCTGGACCTGATTGCTTGCCTTCTGTTTTGGTGGGATTTTAATTTCATGTAACTGCTGCTTAAGTTCTTTGTAACGTCCACCACTTTGCTGAGAGCCTTTTCTAAAATTTCTGTTGGAGTTCGTTTCTTTAGGATATAATCTCACTATGCAAGTGTTGAGTTAATGTTATATACCAAGTCTATGAAGCCTTAGGAACTTGATTAGAAATCTCGAAATCCTTCCCATTCCCAACGAGGTAATTGCAAGGAACCAACCAGACCAAACGAAACCCTAAATTAAGCCTTCTCCCACATTAGACAGATTTGACTTAAGCAGATTCTTTATTTCGTTGTGCATGATCAATTGTCATGTAGGCATTTAACTCAAAGGCAACAGTGTTTTATTTTTATCATTTGGCATACTTCTACCTGTTTGAATTCTTGGATGAAGTGGCATGAGGCTGCTTCATCCACCCACTCGGTGGCAGAGGCATGCCTCTGTTGCGGGTAAAAAACACACTCCCCAGGCCATTATCTCATTGTACGGTCCATTGATGCAAACATCCTGTAGACGTGTCTAAATCACCTTAGACATGTTGATCTAATTGTGTCTTCTATTTGGGTCACTCAACTTTACCTCTAATCGCTTCATTACATATATCTTTGTCTTCTTAATCAGAAAAGATATTTCACGAGTGTACACGCATACATCTGAAAATCTTCATTTTGCCAAGACTCATTTTCTACACATTGATGAAAGATGAAAAGGTAGGTTCCTAACCTAGCATGTGGAGAATATGAATAGGCAAGATTAGGAATAAGCTGATCCTCATGCTTAACTTTGGAAGCGGAGACCATTTTATACAGATAAGGAGGTGTCGGGTTAATTTTTTGTGACGCAGTAGAATTATATTGTGAATAAGAGGAGGCTGCCTGTCAACATATTTATGATTTTGTGTTGATTATGTTGGTGCTATCTTTGAGCTAGATTTTGTAGAGAAATGGTGCTGTTTGTCTTCAGGAGATATGACCGAAGATCAAGCTTCGCAACTAGGTACCCTTGAAGCCTTTCCCACTAAGTACGGGAAAGCTGGGTTCTGAAGGGCTCTTATTTGCACGTTCAATCACATAATTTAATACATGCGCTCTAGACAACGAAACATAGAATATGAGAGCCTTATTTAGACTTTAATTGCATATAAGAGGAGACTTCAAATAATCTTATCAATGCTTTAATTGAATTATTTCCTTATTCTTCTTGCATTTGACATATCTCCATAAAATCCTCTTGTAATTAGAAACTTGTTCTTCATTTGCATTTGAGATTCATGCCTTCATATTGTTGGACTCCTTGTTAACTTGGGTCTCTTCTTTTAGCCAAGTCCCATTTGAATTGGATCTCCAATAAGCTTTGGATTCTGAGTATAGATTCGGACCTGAATTGGATTTTCAGGTCTTCAAATTTGTTGTAGATCTTGAAGTAAGATCCTTGTCACATGCTGAATTAGGCTTGAACTGGATCATATAAAAAGGTAGTCTGAATTCGGTAATTAATAAATCTCTCCATTATGATAGATGTAGATCCTGCTTAAATGCATCACATTGGGTCACTACATATATTACGTTAATTCTATTGTAAACACCCTTTTTGCTTGAGCTCATTGTAACTAAATTAGCTTCTCGTGGCTCATAACATCAAGTGATCCTATTGTAAACAAGTCTTTGGTGAATGAAAGCAGCAACGTGCTCAGTTTAGTGAGTTTTGGTGAAGAATTCATCTAACATCAAATCATAAATTTAGTTTAGGTGGACACATCTACTTCCTAAGAAACCAGCACCTATATCTGTTTTTTGCGTCGAAATATTAAAAGGCAATGTTCTACTTAACAAATTCTTTTCCATATTATCTGCTTGATGGCAATGTTTTGCAACTTAATCGGATTTTTACATGGACTCCCCAATTCTGAGGTGTCACACGCTTGCAGAAAGTCCCAAGCAATATTCCACGCAGAGTTCTACATTTTCTTGGATTTAATCAAAGTTATTTGACTTTGCAGGTGGACTCAAATTGGATTGGCCTTTCTTAACCTCATCGACATCATTTTAGTATCAAGACTGAATGTTCTTGTAGGTATACCCGACAAGGTCATGGTGCTTGGGGGATCTGCTCTTGCAGATGCAGTCCATCAGTTCAAGTACGACTACGTCACTGCATACTTTATTGGTTAAACTGTTTCTTCTTGATTTTTAAGTTTGACCAGTGTCCAGCAATTTTTACTTCCGTAACTCATATACTGAACCTTCATTTGTGTCCTATTGAGCTCAAACATTAATTTGATCGCAAACAACTAATAGCTATCCATTGAGAAAAAAAATTGCATTTAGGTTTACTCGATTAATAGCAAATGAGTCTCTGCTCTTGTTTTTGGAATAACTTATCTTGTTGGACGTTGCTCTAAGAATTTGTTTTGATCAGCAGTTTTCTTTTTCTTTTGTTAATCTGCAGATTGATGCCATTCTTGATAATTTCTGGACGACTATGCCCTCCAGGAATTGAAGGCACTCTCTTCGCTCTATTCATGTCCATAAACAACTTAGGCGCTACATTGAGTTCATTCTTAGGAGCTGGTTTGGCATCTGCTTTGCACATACAGTCAGAAGCTTTTGACAACCTTCTTCTTGGAAATCTTATCCGGCTTATCTGCAGTTTCATCCCCATCGCCTTCCTTTTCCTGATACCGAAGGATGCCGTCCTGACCTGTTAGCCTTCTATTGTTTCTGTAGCACTTTTACTAGGAAGCTGAAGTCGTAGTGTCGTGTAACCATTCATTGCAGAGATTCTTTGTGACAAATCACTAGCATAACCAACACAGAAACAGTTCATGACAGGATAAGACGTTACATGAATCTGTTTCATACCAATATGTAACTTAGTTGCTAGCGAAATTTCTTGTACTCCTTAAAAGCAAGGTGGTAACACCTGCATTGTGGCATCTTACGATTTTGACAATTTGGAAATGAAACTAACGAGATAATTCATGACATAAGAGATATTCAGTCTAGACTTACCAAGTTACAGGTATGTGTTTCCAGTGCTTTGGGAGTTTTACTTTTTCAGTTAGAAGTTTGAGAGGAATTTATATTGGCTTTTGCTTAATTCACTGAAAATCCTGTTCATGATTGTGATAGATAAATAAGTTTTCAAAGTAGCATAAATTAGTTTCTCTGATAATGTTATTTTGGTTTTATGCTGACATCTGCACCAGAAAACTGATTGTCAGTCATCCTTCATTTAAGCCATCTAGACGGTGAATGAGATCTCTCATACTAAGATCATTTATCTTTCTCTAAGAGTTTGCTGTTTTCTAGATAGTTGGGTTGTCACTTCAAGTAGCTTGCTTAACAGCCATAGGGGCCAAGCAGCCATTGCGTGTTGCTTCCTTTTCGTTTTGGAGCTTGGCTGATTGGTTTGTTGACATCAAGTTGCAGTAAATACTCTTTTCCCAGTGTTTAAGCTTTCTTATTGCTGCAGTTCTGAAGAGGATTCCTTTGTTTGTTTTTTTTTAACCTGAGCCATTGCAATACAGCATGAATCCTTTGGAAACAATTCTTGGAACTGCTTACTTGTCTGGACCCATACAACGCATTTCTCAACCACTGTTTTTACAGCAGTGTCCACTTTAGTTCTTATATATAAACATACAGATACAATAATTGGACCGTGCAGACAATGCTTCTACTTAGACAGTCCAAAAACACTTTTTGAACAATGCGACCACACAAGTGTGTTCTGCATCATCAATTCCATGAAAATTGGCTGCTGGATCCCTGGATTCAATTACCCGGTGATTTCCGAAAGAATGTAAATGAAGGCTTTGTGTTCATTTATAAAATTGTTTTTCTAAATCAAGGTCAGCGATCCAACAGCCGGTTTTCACGGATGTCGTTAGACTTCAAGAAAAGGGAGAAACTGGCACATCCACATGGTCCACATGAAAAACACAACCAAGTTGAAGTTGTTTAATATACATACGTCTGCGTGTGTGTCTGTGCTTATACTCATCCACACATAGGATAGCATAGTTATTGAGTTATTATATGCAATATTTTTTTTTGCTATATTTATTTATCTATTTTGTTCTTTCAAGGATAGTGGGTGTTGGACTTATCAGATTAAAACTATTTTTTGGCGGACATGCATACTGCATACTAGTGCTTTCATGATTAAAACAATTTGTTTCCAAGGTTTTGCTTTACTCTTTCTGTAATTTCGAATTGAAATACTGGATAATCATATTATGTAGGCAATGCTGGATACTTTCTATTAACTTGTTATATATTACTCTTTATAAATAAAATGGCTAAACCAATGTCCTATGCATGTTGGAATTGAGATGAAGAACAATGAAGTTTGATTATTTGATTAGGTTAGTGGGTCCAAATTGTACGGTTGGTTGTTGATTAACATCCTCTGATGATGCTCTCTCACTTGATTCGCTCCATTTGAGTGCTCTCTGTGTATCACTTAGTTCCATATTGCATTCATGGCAAGGTTTTCCTAAAGTCTTCAATAGCATGAAGTTAAATAAACATGAAAAATTATGGAGCTAATACCATTAGAAACAAGCTCAAATACTAACAGAAGTCTCTTCTATGGTTCTATCTTTCTTCTTTTTCTTTTCTCCTTTTCTGCTTCTTCTTCCTTTAGTTTCTTTGTCTGTCAATATGGCGCCTCACATGCCTCTGCATATCCTCACAATGCACCAAGTTCACAACTCCATTTCTCTCAAGAGCCAATGTAGTCAATAACCCTGATCTGCACACTTCCAAAATATCTTTTCCTTCCTCAAATACTTGCACCTTTCAGTTAATCCCAGATTCTAAACTTTTGAAGAATGTCAACTGTCCCCATGAACAAGCGAGTCAATAGTTTCAGCTTCTTCACATGATCATTTTTTGTTTTGGTAAATAGGCATGTTTTAGCTGCTTTTGAAACATAGTCGGGAGTTTTCTTAACAGGAAGGTTGTTTTCCTTTAATAAGTATAACACTTTTAGTTAATTTAATCTGGTTTTTGGACTAAATCAGCTAAGAATTATAGCTTGAATCACATGCTCTTAGAATTTTATGAAATTTTCTTTCTGAATTTTATTAGTCCCAGAAAAACAACGCATGAGAAACAGTTCTTGAGGAGAAACAATGTTTATGCTTAAATCAGGTAATGGTCTATTCTTGCGAATTTTCATTTTTTGACTTTTAGATCGTGAGGCGCTCCGGGGAGAGGAAGGACATAAGGGGTACCATCAATACGATGGAAAATATGGCTGATCATAAAGTAGGTATTCTGTTCAAGTTACACTAGTGTGTCTGATACCTGCTCTTCCTTGGCTTTAGTGAGCATAAATAACATTTTACATATGATCTGATAATAATGGGCACACAGGTGCAGGCTGATGTAATCAGTGCTTTCATGGAGAAAATCGACTTTGTTAAACTAGATATTTGTGCTTGCATGTTACCGTTGCTTAGTGGCTTACTTAGCAACAAGATTGACAGATCTCTGTTTCCTTTCCTGTTCACTCCATCTTTTGCAGCATCACAAAGAGTATCTTTGTTTATGTCAAGAGTTTCACTTTCTAACACTTTATTTTGAATGCTAAAAGAACAGGTGTTGAATAATATATGTATCTACTGTTTTTTAGTGTTAATTTGTAATTTTTGATATTTAGGTATTCTTGTAATTGCCTGTAGTACTAAGGGCATTAATAGAAAGAGAGAAAGAGAGGGGGGCAGCCTCCATTGGAGGGCCTACCCCTTCTCCAATCTCCCATTTTATTCTTTATTGTTGTTGTTGTTCTTCCATATTTGATTATCCGCTTCATTTACCACAAATTTCAACATGGTATCAAAGCTTATCGTGACTTTGAAAGTTCTGAGATGCTGAAATCGTGACCACTGGTTGAAGGTTGTTGCACGTTGCAGTTTGAAGACGAGACTTTGATGATGGAAGAGATAGATGGATCCTTATGCAAATATGATCATGTGGTTTCTACGGATGATGATGATGTTGTTTTTAAGTGCCCTAGAGTTCCTGAGAAACCAAAAGTCGAGACTCTTAAGGAGTCTTTTGCTAATGTTGCTACAAGGGAAATAAGATCTGTGAATGAGAATTATTTTGGTTCATATGGATATTTTGGTATCCACAGGGAGATGCTCAGTGATAAGTTTATTTTCATCTCAAGCAGGAGCTTCGTCAGTGATAGATGTGGAAGCAAGTGACAAAATTGCCACGAAGGCTATGTAGATCGTGAAAGATAATGGCATGTTGAAGGAAGAAACTGGAAATGAAAACTCTGGACAAAATTCTGGGGTGATAAAAGTCATCCAGGGCATGGTCGAAGATCTGCACAAACTTCTTCAAATGTCACAGAACAGTGTTGATGTGTTGTTGAGCGAGTGGATGGGTTATTGCCTTCTCTATGAATCAATGCTCAGTGCTTATGGCATGTGACAAATGGCTTAAACCTGGTGGTGCAATTTTACCAGATACTGTAACCATATTTGTCGTTGGCTTTGGAAGCGTTGGCTTTGGAAGAGGTGGTACGGGCATTCCTTTCTGGGAAAATGTATACGGTTTCAACATGTCATGTATAGCCAAAGATATTGCAGAAGATGCATCTCGGTCCCCTATTATCGACACAATAAACAACCAAGATTTGGTGATTGATTCAATGGTCCTTCATAAATTTGATCTGGTGACTATGAAGCCTGATGAAATGGACTTTATTGCATGCGTTGAGTTGATGAAATGGACTTTACTGCATGTGTTGAGTTAAGAGCCAGGGGGGATCAACCTGGGAGCTATAATGATGCTTCCTCCTTGTGCAGTAAGATGACGTGATCAGAAACCACCGAGTGTTATGGGCTTGTCCTATGGTTTGACACTGGTTTCACAAACAGATTCTGCAAGGAGAAGGCTGCTAACCTACCGATCTCCACTTTCTTCTGCCTTGGTGTGAAGGTTTTCTCAAGGTAGAAGAAGACGAAAAAGTAAAGTGTTGGCTGTCAAAAGTGACGATGGTAGCTGACCCATTATTTCCAGATTTTTTGAAAAAATGGTTACAAGAAATTCTGGAAAAAAAGATATGATTTTTTGAAGAGAAAAAGGTAATTCCAATTTTTGAATATCAAACGTTGGAGCTGAAAAAGGTAAGTTACATGTTACTTTCCTGATTTTATGGGAAAGCAAACCAGAAAGGTAGTTATGAAAAGTTACTTTCTTGATTTTGTGGAGAATGAAACCAGAAAATAGTTATGAAAGATCACCTTCCTAATTTGGTGGAAATGATAAGATAAAGAAAAGGGAAGGATTATGCCCATGACTTTAGGAAAGAAAATCATTAACTGTTGCCCATCCATAAAGAAAGTGGATGGAGAAAAAGGATTGTTGGTTACCCAATTCAGATTTTGTGTGATTTATTGTAAAAAGAAGGTGTTTCTAGTGTTTTAGCAAGGAATAAGTCATTATTGGAGTCACCACATTGGGACGAATATGGTGAAGGCAACATGCCTATTCAGTAACGATAAAGAAGGACAGTTCTTAAGAAGGGTAGGGTTTGATCGAGCAAATCTGCCACCCGCTCCTCATATGGAGAACTGCTAATGAAGAAATTCAAAGTAAACTTTATCATCATGGATCAGATGGAAGCTTCCCACCATGGAGAAACTGGAGGGGATTACTCGAACTTTGACAAACACTATTTGTGGGAGAAGGGGAAAAGAAAGATGCCTATCCTCCTTGGATTGTTGGTTCTACAAGAAAGGTGCAGCAAGATATATGGATGCATCTACATCCAAGGATTTGTAGTGACCCTTATGTGCATTTTCTTATTGCTGATTGGGAAGTGGAGCGTGGATTTGGACTTGGTGCTCAAATTTCTAGAATGTGTGGACTTCTTTCCATCGCAATAAATGAAGGAAGAGTTTTGGTCACAAACTACTTCATCCGTGCAGACCATGATGGTTGTAAAGGTGTTCTCATTGGTCTTGCTACTTTTTTCATGAAGTTTTTGTAAAATGTAGAAACCAAGCCATGAAACTGTTAAGTAGCCAGAAAGCTTGGAGTGAAAACAATATCAAAATAAAGGAGAACTACACGTCAAGGGTAATATGGGTTGGACCTGTCCCACGAATTTGGGGAACCCATGGGATGAACTGCAACCACCAACTGAGGTCGATGGTTACCTACTTAAGTGTCACCACAAAATGGATAAAAGATGGTGAAGATCACAGGCAGTGCGGTATCTCATGAGATATAAGAGTGAATATACATGTAATCTGCTAAGTACTGCTCGTCATAGGGCATATGGTCTCCAAGTTGCACAAATGGTTCTGAGAACTCTTCTCGAAGACTGGCCAAAGTCAAGTAATCTTGAACCTCAAGCTGAGATGGAGAGTTACGTATGGTCTTACCACAGACCTTGGATACCTAGGCCGCTTTTAAGTGTTTATGTGAGGATGGGTGACAAAGCTTCTCAAATGAAGGTTGTCTAATTTGACGCCTACATGCAACTTACAGACCGAATGTGCAGACGCTTCCCCGATCTTAGAGATATATGGATATCTACAGAATTGCAGGAAGTTATAGACAAAATTGAGTTTCTACCCACAATGTAATTTCTACTACACAAAGGTGGCATGGCATGTCAGGAACGATAATGATGTGCTGGATGTGTGCAACTAAGAGAGTTGCTGAGGATGTTGAAATTGTAGTCATGAGGATTGCAGAAATGCTTTTATTTGCACCTAGTGAGGTTGCAGGAATTTGCAGCTATGAAAGCTGCTGGAAAAACAGTCATAAAGGATGATAAAAGTTTGTTACAGCCATGAAGCTACTGAAAAAAGGATAGCCATGAAGGCTGAATTAAAAAATTATTGCAGTAAAAAAGCTGCTGAAAATTATCGCAGCCATGAAGCTACTTAAGATGAATAACCATGAAGGCTGAGTTGAAAAGTGTTGCAGTAAGAAAGGTTGCTTGAAAATGGACAACCAAGAGGGCTGTAAAATTTAGAAAATATGCAGAAATATAAAGTTATATGTAGTGAGTATTTTCTTATTTGGTCAAACATCACAAATACAAATTGAAGAAAAAGACAGAGTGCAGAAAATATGTTTTCTTGTCACCACATATGCTAAAAATCAACTCAAAGAAGAAGCAGATGCATTGTTTCTTATGAAATGTGGCAGTATCACCAAAAAGTATAAATATTAAGACCTTGAGTTGCTGAAGTAAACAGTCAGGAGGGCTGGAAAAGCAGTTGCAAGGGGCGCAGACCGACTAGTATGAGCAGAAGTGTGTATTATACTATTTGAGTGGTAGAGAGAGGACACCCAACCAACACATCGGCCATAGCCACCAAGTGAAGGAGCATAGGAAAAGTTGTGTAAAGTGTGTATGGTGAAGATTTTACCTCCTACCATAAAAGATCAACTTTCTCAAGAGTAGAAAAATATGATTTTTGAAGTGTAATTGCCTAATCACTTCATGAATAAGAAGGAAGAAGAGAGAGAGCCACCGATACCTATAGAAGGGTCGTGTGTTACTCATATGTTCTTGATTGTTTAAGTTGATTTAAAGAAGCCTCATAGAGATCATTAGTGCACGTGTGGTGAAGAAAGAACCAGTTTTTTTTGGCAAGTTTGAAGTTCGAAGTATCTCACTCTCAACTTGAGAGCGGGTGTTGAAGAATATATGTATTTAATGTTTTTAATATTAATTTATAATTTTTGATATTTGGGTATTATTGTAATTGTCTATAATAGTAAGGGTATTTTGGTAATTTTTTATTTTATAGCCCATTATATAAGGGTGATGTTTTGTATTAGGGTTAAGAGTTTGGTTAATAGAAAGAGAGAAAGGGAGGGGGAAACCTCCATTGGAGGACCTACCCCTTCTCCAATCTCTCATTTTACTCTTCATTATTCTTACCATTCTTCCATATTTGATTATCATTTACGACGAATTTCAACAAATGGCACATAACCGTGTTGCTGGAGATGTTGCTAAAGCTTGTTAAAACTTTTGGCCCTGTAATCCATTCAACTATATCAACACCGGCATTAGTTGGAATTGATCTTCATGGAGAACAAAGGTCTCTAATCATAATCGTTAATAATCCCATATTCACTTCTTCTTGTGGTCAATGCTCTTTTTCCTCACACATCGTTTTGCCTTGGCTGCAAGGCTGGAGCGTTGTAGTCGGTGCTTTTCAAAATTGCAAAAGATCAAGCAATGCCTCAATCCTTTACTAAGGCAAGTAGGTCTAACATTAGAATAAACTAAATTATGGTACTCGATATTGAGCTTTCACATATGAGCTTTCACTTCTCTCGATATTTTGGATAACTATCCCGATCAATGTTATAAAAAGGATATTAGACCTCACTGGGGGTCTGATACGCCATAGACGCTGTATCATACAATACGGTTGACACGACACAAAACCAATTTATTTAATGTGAAAAGTCAAAAAGCTGAAAATTCATTAAAAATCAGTAAATTTTGAAGTTAATCAATACAACGTGCCAAAATGCAAGAAGACAACCAACGACACTAAAATATCAATAACACCAGAGTGCAGTACTTGCAAGCTGCATTAGACCATTGAGATGCAATTGATGCTCGGATAGAGATGATTTTCAACAAAAAAAACTTGGGAAAGGTGAGGAAGTTTGTCTTCGTAGGAAAACCACAATTTTTTCTGGTGAAAATTGGTGAAATGATTTGGGAACCCAAAGAAGCTATGAGGCTCAGGATTTCAGAAAAACCCCACGGGTTTTACAACATTGGGTGAAAACCAGATGATTTTTCTACTAAATCGAGTAAAAGAAGGTAGGGACAGGGTTTGGGAGTGAAAAAGGGCAACAAAAAAGAAAGCATCGACTCGCATTGACATACCTTATAGGACAATATGGTGCGATACAGCACTGATACTCATGATACTGTATGATATGTTACAATAAATGATGCAGAACGGTACAGGTACCTGGATCGATGTTACAGTGAATAATGCAGAACGGTACAGGATCATATCGATCCAGGAACCCATACATATGATACATGAGACACGTATGATTTGGTACAATTTTTATAACATTGGTCCTGATTGAATGAGGAAAATATTTGCTCACGGTGATCTTTTTCTCGTGGTCAAATCATATAGATAACATGATCTTTGGGCAAGTAATTCTCAAATACATTATATTCCAGTTTAAGATGCACAAGGTGCAAGTATTTTTTCTGTTTTTGGATGTTTCCTCTAGAGAAAAAAAGAACCTTTAAGCTATTGGGACTATCTCTGTTATAAACTCTCATACGGTTGTGTAATACATTTTGTTAATTCTTGAGACATGCGTAGGCCCTGCTTAATAGCCAAGCTTGGGTTAGGAAGACCCTGTACTTGGCTATGAAACTCCAGATCTAGCATGAGAGAGCCAACCCCTTACGCATACACTGTTTTGCTCCATTTGGGCACGTCTTGGGTATCTTTACCGTGTTGGGTACTTTGGCATGGATTGTACATTTTGATTTTCCACTTAGATCATGGAAGGATTTAATAATTTGAAATATTCTGACGCCATTCAAGGTGATTCTTAACAGCATCACCAGTTAACTATATGCTTCTCCTTGCCGCTGTCATACAGGAAGGGCGGGCTTATTTCGAAGGCTGTACTTGAATTAAATGTAGCAATTCAACAAGTATGATAAAGCAGCATTTGAAGCTTTGTGCTATCTGGTCTTATACGGCTTTCATTTGTAAGAAATTGATTGTCCATAATCAACCACTCATGCTGCAAGGGGAGCTACATCCATGAAATTCTTTGCACAGGAAAAAATTTCTGTTGGGATTGAATTCTCCATGCCCAGCATGATCTGCAATTAAGACTCGCTAGCCTACAGAAATGTGCTGTCATAAAGAAAGTATTCTTCTTCGTATTGAAGCCATACACGTGGTTGTGGATCACCTTGTACCATAATTTAGCTTTCAACCTGGAATTGTATAAATGTCTTGTATACCAATTAATTGTTGTACTACTACAAGGTTGAATCAATAGTCAATTTTTATTTATACACTTTTTCTCGGGAAGTCTTTGGTTTTATGCTTTGTCACTACCGTCTTTACTGAAACATCGTCTGTTTATGAACCTCGGTTGAAGTGGAACAGTTGAAACCCTCGGCGTCAAAAAGGTAAACTGAAGTTGTAACGATACGAGACGTCTTTTCGTCTGTGTCATGGGTAGGACAGACATGCAATCAGGTCAGATATGCACAAAGAAATTTCAGAGCCTATGTTTGGGATTCACAATATATCGAATACCGTACCTTTCAACTCATGTTTACATAATGCGGTTCATTCTCACCGTAAATAGCATTCTGACTACCATACGTAGAAATGTTATAAAATCTCCACACAGTTGGGTGGTTCCATAATTTTTCGTACTGAATCCAGTTAATTTCGAAACAACTAGCCACTCACATTCGAATACTGATGTTGAGCTGCAATTTTTGGATCAACATGCCATGCCCCCTTGATGTATCAGCTAAATGAATTTCTAACGTAATAAAATGAAATTTAGCTAGTGCGTAGGGTTACTGTATCGATCCCAACATTCAATGTTATCTAACAGTTTTCATTGTCAACGTTTACAATGTAAACTGCTCATCCTGGATTGACGCCTCCACTGGGTGCATAAAATAGTTTGAGACTGCTGATATAGTACTTTGTTTTCTGTCAAACCCTACGTTACATTCTCTCTCTCTCTCTCTCTCTCTGGCTGGTTTGCACCTGGGACCACCCCTGACCTACATGGCCATGCTTTCGGGGGTCTGGTCTGCGGGAGCAAACAGCCCTTCAAAAATGGCTTGTGGATCTAGGGTGACGGGTTCTTCGACACTAAAATCTTCAACACTAAAATGGCTCACAACGTTTTGAGAGGGAAATGGTTGGACCCACAAAACAAGGATTGTGAATCTTCTTTTGGTCCAGGTTGCTTAAGCTCCTCAACCCCATGGAGTTCGGCTTCTTCTGTGCCCACCTGGGTGGTGGGTTAATAAAAAGTTTTACCAATCAAATATTTTCTACTAGTCAATTTAGTGCTATCAAGGTTCGCGTTACCAATACTTGTATGGTCGCCTTCAATTGTAGAATCAATACCTTTTGATATATCAAAGTTATAAAAAATATGTGCCTACACCAAAACATGGGGATTCAATAATAAAGTTGCACTTCCTTCAACCTTTAGTTTTCATAAGATAGATGTGTGCAAAATGTATTTAGGCCACCTTCGAGAGAAGGTTTCTCTTGGCTAGTGCAAAGATGCACTCTGACATGAACTCTTGTCGTTACTATACCTTGAGATATTTGTACATTACAAAACTCTAGTGGCACAGACAAGTTCACCTCTGTTTTGGCACTAGTGGTAACAAATATAGAATCACATCCATTTCACAAACAAGAAATGCAATTTCTCCATCATCATCCATTACGCATATGAACCATGAAGTGTACTTTGTGATTGCTTACATATACCTAAATGTAAAAGCACCTCTAATCCAAAGTTAACTGTCATTTCCTATATGAATTTATTGTGTTTTAATATTGCCTCTAATTTGGAGCAACTATAAAGTAGGTCATTCTAGCGACCCTTTAGCTTCACCATCAAAAAGCAGTTCAAAAAGATGGGAATTCTTCATTAATTTCTAATTCGCATTGAACCTTTTCCAAGCATTATTATATTCATTCCATTGTGCTTCAAACCACTTTTCATAAACATGGTAAGGAAGCTACATTAAACCTTATGAGCATTTGTGTAAACACGTTTTGCACAACATTCAAAAGTAAGACAATTTTAGACATTCAAATGAAGACATCACAGAAAGAAACGATGCAAGTGGGGTGAAATGGAGAGGTGTATGGGCTATTCTCCTTGCAGGAAACATCACTTAAATTGAGAAGAAATGTTATATGTGCATTGGACATATGGTACAGCAAAAGAAGTACCAACATTGAAAGGTTAGAAATTGAATGATGAAAACTGAAAAATAGGTCATGGACAGATTGTTCAAGGTAATGCCGCTCATCAGACTGCAATTATTGCAGGCAGGCACATGTCCTTTAATTGCACAATATCTCATGATCACCTTTAACAGCGAATTCATGCCCATATTTAGCAATGTGTGTCAGAGAACATAGCTCAGGATTCATGAACATGTTAATCAGATGTGGTGCCCTTTATTCGCTACTGGTCTCCAACGGCTTCAGAGGTAAATACTCCAATATGAATTTGTGGTATAGCTGTTATCTTCAGCCACATTATGGAGCTGCCAATTCTAGCAATAGTAAAAGCATTGAACCATGATAGTTTGTCTAGAGATGGTAGACAAACCTACTCGTGGACACACCGAGAAGTATGTATCCTAAAATGGAGTATTGTGGACCAAGACAAAGCAGTTGCTGATTCCGAATGCTGATGGATTGAGACGAGCCCTCTTATATGAGGTACACGACACAGCACACTCTGTACATCCAGGAGTTAAGCACACAGCCGCATTGTTGGCATGTGGATACTACTAGCCTCGCATGGTGCAGGACGTTAGTGACTACGTTCGAGACTGTCCTGTGTGTCAGCAGGACAAGGTGGAGCGCAGGCAGCCTGCGGGGTTGTTACAGCCGCTTCCCATTTTGGATAGACCTTGGAAAGCTGTCTCTATGGATTTTATCTCAGGACTACCGAGAGTGGACGGTTTTGAGACTATCTTTGTGGTAGTAGACAAATTTTCAAAGTATGGAGTGTTTATAGCAGCACCTCAGGAGTGCAGCGCTAGGCACACCGCACGACTCTTTATGCGGAATGTGGTGAAACACTTCGGAGTTCCGAAAGAGATTATATCTGACCGAGATGCTCATTTTACGAGTAGGTTTTGGAGTGAAGTGTTTAGGATGATGGGAGCTCAGCTTCTCTTATCGTCAACACATCATCCACAGACGGACAGTCTGATGGAGAGAATGAATTCCTTGTTGGAGGAGTATCTTCGCCACTACGTATCAGCCAGTCAGAAGAATTGGTAATCCTTGCTGGACATTGCGTAGTATAGTTACAACACACACCGGAATTCATCTACAGGCATGAGTCCATTTGAGTTGGTGATGGGTTGGCAACCACTAGGACCGTTGGATCTCATACAGGGGGATGGCACGAGCAGTTGTCCCACCGCTCTTCAAGAGGTTCGAGAGAGACAGGCATTATATGAAGAGAAGAAGATGGCCCTTGCACAAGCGCAAGCCCGCATGGTGAAATATGCGGACCGACATAGACAAGTAGTGGAGCACAAGGTAGGAGATTTTATATGGCTGCAGATTCCCGAGTACATCAGGAAGCAGGTATACAAAGGTAGCCAAATGGGGTTAAAACCAAAGTATGATGAACCATTCAAGATTGTGCAAAGAGTAGGATCGGTTGCCTACAAGCTTGAATTTCCAGATAGGTTGAAGCTGCATTCGACATTTCACGTGTCGCAGTTGAAGCCGTACCATGAGGATCCGGATAGGTTCGAGCGTCGTCCACCACCGTTAGTGCGAGAGGATATACCGGCAGTGTCAGCGGTATTGGCGCACAAGGTTAGTGGAGCAGGACTGCGGCGTCAGACACAATATCTTGTGCGATGGATAGGGCGCTGGCCAGACGACGACAGTTGGGTTCCTGCATGTCAATTATGGCAGTACGAGCCGCTCTTGCGCACATATCATCAGGCCTCGGGGACGAGTTTAGACTTTGTTTAAGAGCAATATGGCTCAAGTGTATGTGGGTGTCTTGTGTACGTTTAAGAGCAATATGGCTTAAGTGTATGTGGGTGCTTCGTATATCAAGCACCAATATTACATTTCGGGGGGAGACTCCGCTCCATTATTATAACCCCGTATCGAATCGAATTGAATTAAAAGGGAGTAAGGTAAAAACCGAATTTAAACACTTACAAGAGGATGACTTTTCCTCTCACTCGTGCTTGGGCTTTTGTCCACCTTGGCCGCCAAGAGATGGGTCTCCCTAGGTGGGCTTATTGACGTGAGTTTGAGCTTGGGAGAGGCTTGTGTGTTTGGAGCTTGGAAGGGCTTAGGTTCGGCCGGATATAGGGCTGGTTAGGGTGAGTGTCTTAGGCGCGTTGGCTAAGGGAAGTCATGGCCTACGTGGGTATGGCCCTAAGGCAAGTCACGGTTTGATGGAGGGTATTAGGTGGGGGCTGAGGTAGGTCATAGCCTAAGGTGGGGCTGGTTCTAGTTGGCCCTACGGGAGAAGGTTGACCCTGGGAGTAATGGCAGGTAAGTGCTACGGAGTGGGGTGCGGCAATGACGTGGCAACAGATGTACAGGCGGCAGGTGTTGCAGTGGCGCGCGGCAAGAGACAGGTGTAAACACCCCAAAATCCCATGATTTTCTCAAACACACCTGGTTTTGCAAAAGTTGCCCTAAAGGGCTATTTTGAGTCTGGAAAACTAAGAGCTTTCCAGGCAAACCTGTGCATATGTTTAAACTATATATGTTTTAAAATATGTATGATATAGTTTTAAAACCTTTTAAAACATGTTTTGAAACCCCGCAAAGCAACTTGGCCTGATGAAAACAGGACTAGAGGAGTGAAAGAGAGCCCGGAATTGGAGCATATGTCAAGCCCAGCACATCAACTCTCGTATTAGATTCATCCCCAGAATCTCGAACATCCAAGCCCCTGTTATCAACGAACTGCTTGAAATGATCTCCGGAAGGTGAAAAGAGGAGCGGACGACAATATTGGCGAAGACCCAACGCAAGACGGAGTACTGATGCTGTCAGGCCCCACACAAACCATTCATTTCGAACACACCATGAAGGAGTCAGAAATTCAGCTTTGGATTGGATCTGGACCATATATATCCAGATCCAAATCCAAACATATATGTGGATTTGGATTTAGATTTGGATCCAAAGATCCAATCCAATATCAACATCTAGGGCCCACATCACCTTCTCATAAATGGAGGTGGGGCCCACAAGAAAATCACGTGGAAAGCCTGGGTATGAGAGAGCATGGGGGGAATAAATATGAGTGAACATGTGTTAAGCTTGACTTTTGTGTCAAGTTTTGGGGTTCATCATGTGGGTTAGCCTAATGAGTGTGGGTTTAAGCTTGTATGCACCTACACCTAACCTAGGGCTGCACCAACTTGATGCAACTAGGTCCATGGGTCATGCAAAGGGATGCTCCTAACCCTAATCCTAAGCTAAACCCCCTTTACCTGGCCGTTTCCCCTAATCCTGACCTAATCCTAGCCTAATCGCCTAACCTACTTCCCTAATCCTAGCCTAATCACCTAACCCACTTCCCTAATCCTTCCCTAAACCTAGCCTAATCCCCCTAACCTCACCTTAATCCTAGCCTAAACACCTAACCCACCTCACTAAACCTCACCCTAAGCCCAACCCACCTAGTTAAGCTCTAAACCACTAAACCAGCCCACCTAATCACCTAGCACACCATATCCCTAAAACCACCCAAGACAAATATCTGGCCCACCTAAATGCCTAGCCCACCATATCCCCAAATCACCATCCCTAATACCAGCCCAAGCCCTAAACTACTAAACCAGCCCACCTAATCACCTAGCACACCATATCCCTAAAACCACCCAAGACAAATATCTGGCCCACCTAAATGCCTAGCCCACCATATCCCCAAACCACCATTCCTAATACCAGCCCAAACAGACCCCACAAAAACCTATAAAAAAACCCCCTCTTGGGGCGGTTTTTTCATGAAATTCTTGGGCAATTTAGCCCTTCCTCTCATCTCTCATCCCTTTCTCTCTTGTCTCACCTGCTCCCCCCTTGGAACCCGGCCAGCTCCACTCCACGCCACCTCCATCCTTCGGCCAGCTCCACTCCTTGCCACCAGCTACAACCTTCCTCCACTTCGGCAACATCTCTTCCACCCGCCACCTTCACCCTTTGGCTAGCCTTCATTCCGGTTAGTACCCCATCTCCACCCCACTTCTTCTCCACTCCCCTCCATTCCTAGCTACATAACCACCCGCTTCCCTTAGCCTAGCTAACCTCTCATCCACCCGGCTGCAACCTGCCACCTTCCATCATTCGGCCACTCCACCCGACTACACCACCTGCCCCTCCTATCCCAGCCAGCCACGCCTAACACCCTAAACTTTACCTCTCCCTAAGACCTGCCCCCACTTCCCTTAGACACACCCTAACTAGCATCCTTACCTTCCCTAAGCACCCCAACCTCAGCCAAGGTAGCACCCCCATCCACTCGGCTAGCGCCAAGGTGCCACCCGCCTGCACCTTTGCCATCCAGCCCGCACCTTCCTTTGCCGCGCCCATCCAAGGAGCTCCCCCTTGCAGCCCAAGGCGACTCACTAGCCCAAGCGCAAGCAAGTCATGCCCGGACCAGCTATACGTAAGTGCCTAACTCGGTCCTTGTTATAGACTTGCTTATGCTTAATTAAATTTGATACGGGGTTGTAATAATGGAGCGTTGTCTCCCCTCGCTTGTAATAATGTGGTTTGGCATACCCACACACACATGCACTTGAGTCTATTCCGCTCTTAGCTGCACACGATTATAGCACACACACGGGTCTAATCAGCCCTTAAGATATAGCTATACTTATGTATATTTAAGTTGCGTGGGTTTTCATTAAGTTGTGTGTGTTGTCTTTCAATTTTCACACTCACACACATTGAGCTTTCGCTCTTATTTCCAAGACCCTAGTAAAGGCCGTGTTACAATTTCCCTTGGGTGTTTAAATTCATGTTGTGTGCGTAGTATTTCAATTCTACACTCACACACATTGAGCTTTCGCTCTTACTCCCAAGACCTTAGTTAAGGCCCTATTGCAATTATATTTGGGTTTCATTTCATGTCGCGTGCGTAGTATTTCAATTTTGCACACACACATTGAGCTTTCGCTCTTACTCCCAAGACCTTAGTTAAGGCCCTATTGCAATTATATTTGGGTTTCATTTACAAGTCGTGTGAGTTGTCTTTCAATATACACACAACACCCACGCACACGTTGGCGACCTTCGGGCCCAAATATATTATAAGTATTTCCCTTTCGGCTATGTCTTTAAGATTTGGGTTTTAAGGTTCAGCAGTGTGCATAGTCTTTACATATATACACAGCACACACTTGCACAATTGAGCCTTTCCGCTCTTAAGATATAGCCATATTTCCCTTTTACAATTTTCCTTTTGCAATTTACATTCAAGTCATTTCCCTTCCACATTGTCTTTCAATTCGGGTTTTCCCTTTGGAGTTGCATGAGTTTGCATTGCATATACACCATACCACGCGTTAGGATGCATATTGCATCAAAGCAAACCCCACACTCCCGCTCAAAATCGCCCCACTTAGGTCACATGTGCATACACACACCTAGTTGGCCCGAAAAGGGATAAAAAGAAAGACATAGGCACGCGCAAATCCACGTGAAATAAAACTTGAAAAACATACAAATCCACCCGAATCGAACACGTCAAACACTTTCCTAGGTTATCATGTCTAAAACTTGATTTTCTAAACGTACAGATTGACCCTTGCACATCGGTGCAAGAAGGTCTGCGACGAAAAGAGCTTGCTTGCTCATAGTCGCCACGATAGAAGTCAGTTTTCAAAATATTTCTTCGCTAGCTTAAGCAAGCTAGCTGGCACGCCCTTTTGCTTAAATACGACTTAGACAATGAAGAGATCTGCTCAAGGCCTAAGAACCAGAGGTGGGGATTTTCGGCGTCTACAGGATTTGGCACGCCCGGTGGGACGTGAGTCTTTTGAAAATCGAGTCACATTAGAAACCTTGCGAAAAATTTTCCAAAGGTGTCGTTTTAACTCTTTTCTTACTTCATACATACGATTTTGAAAGCTTGAAAGCATGTCGAAATCCAATCCAAGTGAAGTGTTGAGCTAGGGCTCATGCGCATCAAGTTCTCACTCTACGAGGGTTTTAAAAAATAAAAACAAACTAGAAGAGATAGAAGATTTGAGAAGGGATTTCGAGGCCAAAATCGATGCTCTTAGCCAAGAGGCTGAAGCAAGTGATTCGTGTTCATCAAATGGTGAACAAAAGGCCAAGAAATGACCTGAAAAACCTCGCAAACATAAAGAGGCCTCCGTAATGGAAGGCAACCAATACCACAAGTCCTTCAAACAAAAGGACCATAAAGCCCTACAGCAGCTGCTAAAAGGGCAAGAGAAAAGGAGTTACGCCCTGTCTGATTTCCTACCTATGGATTATGAAACAGACAGTGACGATTGTAAACACCCCAAAATCCAAATATTTTCCAAAACCAAATGCCTGGTTCGAAAATCAGCTCAAAAAGCCAAGTTTGGAGATTTCGAAAACTCAGGAACTCAAACGCTTTAAAACTCTATTTTTCAACCCTGTTCGAAACATGAAAAATCTTGAAAGTGGACGAAAGTCCTATTTTTATGAAAGACCAGACGAATAGATGAAGTCTGGCTCAAAATAGTTGCAAAAGATTAAAAAAAAGCTCAAAGGTCAAGCCCAGCCCTATGAAAAGTGAATTTCAAGGACGAAAAAGGAGCCCAGGCCACGAGTGTACTTCAAGACTGAAGCATCGAAGGCCAAGCCGAAAGCACATCTAAAATCATGAGCAATCCAAGTCAAAAACAAAAGAAACAATTGAAACAGAGTCTAGAAAGACGAAAAGAAGCTCGGACGACGAACTTGGGAAAAACCCAACATAAGACGGAATCTTGATGAACTCAGGACCCGCACGAAGCGCCCGGCTCAAAACGCCAGGAAGGACTGAAGAAGAGAAAATTTTGGATCGAATTTGGATCCAAATATCCAAATCTAGATCCAAGATCCATATCCAAACAAGGCTTGAATTGGATCCGGATTTCAGAACCCAACAAGGATCCATATCCAAATAAGAGGCCTATAAAAGGATGTGAGAGGGCTGGCTTTTAAAGGTCACGTTTTGCAGCATTTCATGCCTCTCCACTTGGGGAAAAGAGAGAGAGAGAGAGAGAGAGAGAGAGAGAGAGAGAGAGAGAGAGAGAGGAAGGTCAACAAAAGGGGCTGGCCTTCCCCTCTTGTTTTGGTGAGATTGTGGGTTGAAGTTGTGGGTGGGTTGAAGCTTTTAGTTCACGTCTTGTACATGGCTGAAAAGAAAAAGAAATCTGGCGGCATTGGATGGCCCTTGCTTGGTGAGGATTGGCTGTGTGGGAACCAAGAACTAAATGGCTGAAACGTTGTCAAGGTAAGTCCCCTAGTTCTTGCCCAAACCTCTTCTTTTCTCACCTCTCTAAACCGCCTAGACCACTAACAAAAAGACGCAGCAAAGTCCAGCCAAGGAGCTGGCCGAACTTCACTAAAGGAGTTGACCTAGTTCTACCTAAGACCATCCTAACCTAGGACCATACCCAGCTCGGCCATTGGCTGGCCGAGCTCACCTTAGTTCTGTCCTAACGAAAATCCTAACATCAAAACCACTACCTAAGCTATTTCCTAACTCAAAATTACTCCCAAAGACCTGGCCAAACCGAGTGTCTAAAACACTCGGTTCTGTCCTCTTGTCGAACCCATCCTCACCCACTTAGCTCGGCCCATATTGGCCGAGCTCATCTTAGGTCTATCCCTAACCTTAAACCACTACTTAAGTTAGATCCTAACTAAAAGACCACTCTAAACCTACCTAGCTCGGCCACCCTTTGGCCGAGCCACTCCCTTAGGATCTCACCCGAGATCAACCACCTAACATCAGCCAAAACTCGGCCACCATCTGGCCGAGCTCTTTCCTTAGGACTCAACCTTAGATCCTACCTAATCCTTCTCCAAAAACCTGCCCAGCTCGGCCACCCTTTGGCCGAGCATTACCCTAGAGCTCACCTTAGGATCTCCCCTAAGACCATTCACTAATCCCCAACCAAGCTCGGCCATTAGTTGGCCGAGCATTCCATAGTGTCTCACCTAAAACAATCCCGTAGACACCACCTAACTCGACCATTAGTTGGTCGGGTTTTTCCCTTAGGACCTTGGTCTAGCTTCCAACCAAAACAACCCGCCTAGACCTGACCTAGATCCATTAGTTCTCACCCTAGATCTGTCGTGTCTAAGTCCAAAACCCATAGCACCTTAGTGTGTCAACCTAGCCCAGGTCACGATCTAGGATCAACCTTCCACGCAGCTGGTCGTTTCGCAGAGAAAGGTCCATCCAACGGCTATATCCAAGGTCAGATTTTATTGATAAAGGAAGTCCAAGCAGACTAAGTGTAAGTGCTCAAATCTGGTTCTTTACATTGTTTCAAGTTCAATTAAATTCGATACGGGGTTGTAGTAATGGAGCGTAGTCTCCCCCCGAGATGTAATATTATGGCTTGAAACACGAATCACACACGTACACTCGAGCCTTTTCGCTTTTATCTGTACACCTTTTGCACACAAAACGGGCCCAAACAACCCATATGATATAGCTCTATTTATATACATTCAGCTGAGTTTTAAGGTTCAAGTCGTGTGAGTTGTCTTTCATTTTATACACTCAAAGCACTCACTCACATTGATCCTTTCCGCTCTTACATATATATACGTATTTCCCCTTTCAGCTGGGTTTTTAAGGTTCAAGTCGTGTGAGTTGCCTTTCAATTTATACACTCAAAGCACTCACTCACATTGAGCCTTCTCGCTCTTAAGATATAGCTATATATATTTTCCCTTCCGCATCTAAGATATAGCCATATTTCCCTTTCTACTATTTCCCTTCTGCTATGTCTTTAAATTCTGGGTTTTCCCTTTAAGTTGTGTGAGTTTGCATTGCATATCCATCACACTCGAGATAGGGAGCATACTTGCATTTGAACTAGATTGATCAAATCGTGTAGAACTTGCCCGAAATCGAGCACTAGATGCACACAGAAATTGGCTAAAACCCGAGAGATGTAGGAACGCATAGATCCCATGCATAAAAGTTGCAATTTTGACAAAACCAATCGATAAAACACTTTCGAGTTTTCAAAAGAGTCGTGTTTGTTTAAAATCAAGTTTTTCCTAAAGCATACAGACTGACCCTTGCGCGCCGGTGCAAGAAAGTCTACGACGAAAAGAACCCACTTGTCCACAGTCGCCCCAAAAGTCAGATATTTTCGAAAACTTACTTCGCTAGTTTGAGAAAGCTAGCTAGCACGCCCCTTTTAAAGCGACGTAAGCACGAAAAGATTCGCTTCAAGCCTAAGAAACCCGGAGACGAGGATTTTCCGTGTCTACAACGATGAAATACCGAACTTCCATCGGTATGATGGCATGGGAGACCCTAGGACTCACCTGTAACTTTTCTCACGTCGAGCCCATAAGAAGAAAAAGGACTCGATGAAATGGGTGTATTGGTTCTCTCTATCCCTTAAAGGCACAGTTGCCAAATGGTTGGCGTCCTATGATCTAAGCCAGTTCGCTACTTTTGAAGAGTTGACGAACTGCTTTATGCAAAGATTTGCACATAACGTAGAAGTCACGCCGACTTTAAACACTTTAAGGGATACAAAGCAAGGCATAAACGAAGACGTACATGCCTTCATTATTCAATGGAGGTCCCTTTTAGGGCAAGAGCGAGAGCCAATATCCGAAGGATGCGCAGTCATGCTCATCCTGGATAATTTTAAAAATGAGTTAAAGACCCTTCTCTCTCTTCACGAAATCTCAACTTTCCATAAGTTGATCAAAAAAGTATCCATTTTCGAAACCAATTTAAAGAAAGGGATATACGATCACTTATGGAAAGGAAGTGCCATTTCAAAAACTCGCTTGGAGAAGCCCATCAACTATGGGTCGTCCACCGCAGACAAAGGGGCAAAGCTCTATAAAATCGCCAATGTTTGGCATGTGCTTCAAAGGCTTTTAAAAAAGCTGAGAATAAAAAGGAGTGGAGTTTTTAAAAACCCTTCGAAAGACGGGAGTACACTCCGCTAGGGCAACCTGTGATGGAGGTCCTAGACCTCCTACTTGCCCAAGGCATGATCGAACTCCCCGAGATTCTTGAGGGAGTCACTTCGAAGGGAGGGTTTTTAAACAAGTATTGCAAGTATCATGGGCTCAAAGGCCATGATACAAGGCGGTGCTTCTCCCTCCTTAATAAGATTGAGAACTTGATAGCGGAGGGCCGGCTCCAGGTCACTGAGGAACCTGAGCCAGCTCAAGCTATCTTTAAAGAACCCTTTCCCAAGCACGCCAGTAGCAGTGAGAAAGGAAAAGAGGTATGTACCCTCACATTTTCAAAAGATCTAGCGCATCCATCTGAGTCTGGTCGATCCACTTGTGCGTCTACTCTTGTACTTTACAAGAAGCCCGCCCAAGTAATCATTTGGGGACCACCAAGAGCTGAATCCCTAGCTAAACCAGTTTTAAAGATTCAAGGTGCTCCAAAACTCGCGTTAGAGCCATATTAGGTGCGAACCCTAGGTTGGTCGTGGGGAAAGTAACAAGATCCGGAAGGATCTATCAACCCCTACACCTACAAAGTGCTAAAAAGGTGGTCAGTGTGCCTGGCCCCTCAAAAGCATGTATTCCTAGAGTTCTGCCGAAAGCAGACAATGGGAAAATCATTTTAAACCCTTATGATTTTGAAAACCATCTTTCAAAGATTTCTATCCACATGTCCATCCTAGAGCTAATACAAACTTCGCCTAGGCATAGACTCGTGCTAGAGAAAATTCTAGAAAGAGCTAAGGTTAGTTCGAACATAACCCCTGAATCCCTGTCTGACCAAGTGGGGTCAATAGGAGCAAAATCGCCCATCACCTTTTCGGAAGATGATGTAGATAGACCCTACGAAGCCCATAACCAGGCCCTGCATATCGAGGTGGTTCTGAATAACCACTCTCTGGACAGGTGCTTAGTCGATGGGGGAGGAGGGCTCAACATCCTTCCACTTCATGTGGCGTATCAAATCGGAGTCACCTTGACTTCTGTAAACCCAAGTCCCATCGTTATCACTGGATACGATGAGAATGCGTCTAGACCCTTAGGATCAATCAAACTCCCTAGGGAAATGGGAAGGATCACACACACGGGGGTGTTCCATGTCTTGGACATCTATCCCCATTATAACCTATTGTTGGGAAGGCCCTGGATACACAGCTTGTGCGCTGTTCCATCCACCTTCCATAGGTGTGTTAAAATCCCTTTCAGGGACCAAGTCGTGGTGATCCGAGGTGAGAGTCACCCTCAGCTTCAGGGGATCATAAACTCCCCTTGTTTGTCAAGTTTCCAGGCCCATGAGGCTAACCTGGGACAGACCATGGTTGAGCCGCCAAGGCTCGTGTTAAACAACCCTAGGAAGGTCGTATATGTGAAGGGGCCACCCTAGCTTGGCCCCCTCAAAGTTTTGACCCTTTTAGGAAGACCCAAATACCCCTTTTTTCCAAAACCCCTGGACAAGAAGCCATATGTGCATGATATGGACGACAGCAAGTCCCAGGACCACGATTTATATTCAAATTTTTCAAAAAACAAAAAATCGTGGAATATGCTGTTGAACATGGGCTATGCACCCTATAAAAGTCTAGGGGCACAAAACCAGGGTCTCCTAGAGCCAATCCTTCCTAGGGCCAACCCAAGCCGATATGGGATCGGCTATACTCTCAAAATACCACCAGAGCCACCCCCTGTGACCACCTAGGTCAAGGGTGCCTTGGAGTCTACCCTAGAAGAAACCTACGATTTGGACCTCTTATTTTGAGTCTAACCCGTAGTGTTTTCCCTTTGTAGGTATGATGGAAGATCCCTTTTATAAAAATACAAAAACATTTGAAAAACTCAAAATCAAAAAAATAAAAAAAATTGCAAAAACCAAAAACATTGAAAAATCAAAAACTCGAAAATAGGGTAGTTTGTATAGTTCCTCAAGTTCTTGTTTTGCAAAAACACAAAAAAATCAAAAATCTACAAAATACCAAAAAGATTTTGTACATAGCTGCTCCTAGTAAGGCTTTGGAAAAAGGAAAGGATTTCGAAAGGAACGTTGTCTGCATAACCAGACCAAAAATTTCGAAATCAATTGAAATTCCCAGTGTAAAACCAGGTCTTCTGAAAACTCACGCATCAAATTCCCTCGGGTCTATAACCCACGAGAATGATCAAAACCCAGAAGTGGATTCCCTTGAGGAAGATTCCACTTCTGAGCTCCCAGAATTTCATAAAATTCTCGATTTTGAAAGACCTTCCAATTCAGTAGGAGGAGATTTCATAGAGGTGAACCTAGGGAGTGATTCCAATCCCAGACTCATTAAAGTTGGCGCATGTTTGCATGAGCATGAAAGATCAGCATTCATTGCATTTCTACGAACCTACTTAGATGTGTTTGCATGGACGTATAAAGACATGCTGGGCATAGATCCCAGCATTATCGAACATCGTCTTCCCTTAGATGTCGATGTAAAACCCATAAAGCATAAGCTTAGGAAAATACATCCGAATGTACACGCACAAGTCAAAGAGGGTTTAGAAGATCTGCTAAAAGCCGGATTTATAAAACCCATTGCGTATTCTGATTGGTTATCAAATATTGTTGTGGTTCGAAAAACCAATGGGAAAATTCAAATATGCATCGATTTCAGAAACCTGAATAAAGCTACTCCAAAGGATAATTATCCTTTACCAAACATAGATTTGATAGTCGATAGTACTGCAAATCACGAGATGCTTTCGTTTATGGATGGCTATTCAGGGTATAATCAAATTAAATTAAGTCCACGAGATCAGGGTAAGATTGCATTCACAACCCCGTGGGGCACGTACTGCTATACAGTCATGCCTTTTGGTTTGAAAAATACCGACACGATATACCAAAGAGCCATGACCACGATCTTCCATGATCAGATTCATGAGCTCGTAGAAGTGTATGTAGATGATCTCTTGGCAAAATCCAAAACCCGATGCACTCATATCGAATGTTTGCAAAAGATTTTCGAAAGGCTTAGACTTTACAAAGTAAAGCTAAACCCTCAAAAATGTGTATTCGGGGTAGAGTTCGGAAAGCTTCTAGGCTTTTTGGTGAGCCAAAGGGGTATAGAAGTCGACCCCTCTAAGTGTCGAGCCATCATAGACATGACTCCACCCTCCAATCTCACACAAATTCGTAGCCTCCAAGGTCGATTACAGTCCATTCGCCGGTTTATATCAAACTTGGTGACTAGATGCGAACCCTTCAACAAACTGTTGAGGAAGGGCACGAAATTTTCATGGGATGACAACTGCCAGAAGTCCTTCGAAAGACTAAAGGCATACCTGGTTAATCCCCCCGTTTTGAATCCTCCGAAGCAAGGAAAACCTCTTTTACTTTACATTTTTGTGCATGCGAATGCTTTGGGAGCTCTATTAGCTCAATATGAGGATGACACCCATAAGGAGTATGCCATCTATTATATTTCGAAAACTCTCTTGGCTTATGAAAGGAATTATCAAGCCATGGAGAAGACGTGCTTGGCCCTAGTCTGGGCCTGCCAGAAATTTAGACACTATTTCCTAGATCATGAGATCTGGATAGTGTCCAAGCTTGACCCAATCAAGCACTTATTCGAAAAACCCATTCTCACTGGTAGATTAGGCAAATGGCAACTCCTTCTAATGGAGTATGACCTAAAATACCATCACCAGATCTCCATTAAGGGGCAAGCCCTAGCTGACTACGTGGCTGAGTTCCCCCTGGAGGACTCATATCCCACATTTGATGAAATGCCTGACGAAGGCATATTGCAAAACCATTTTCAAAACCACATTTTGGCAAACTCTTTCGAAAACGAAGTGTGGAAAATGCACTTCGATGGGGCATGAAACCAACGAGGGGCTGGTGCTGGGGTCATCCTCATATCCCCTGAAAAGAGCGAGATTCCCATAGCAATCCACCTAGATTTTGAATGTTCCAACAACATAGCTGAGTATGAAGCACTCATACAAGGCTTAAGGGTTTCGAAAACTCTAGGAACATCATGCATCGAGGTCTTTGGAGATTCGCTCCTTATTATAAACCAAGTTTTGAAAATTTGACAAGTGCGAAATGAGAAACTTCTTCCATATCACGAGTTGGCCACTCAATTGGTTGAGTCATTCCAATCGTGTAAACTCACACACGTGGGAAGAGAGGATAATGGCATTGCCGATGCCCTCTCCTCCTTGAGTTCAGCCTTAAAGGTCGATCCCATTTCAGGGACTCGATCTTTAAAAATATGGCATGCGCCCAACCCATCCACACACGATTTGGATATTTGCCAAAATAACACAGATTCTGTTGAAAAACCTTGGTTTTACGACATCAAACATTTTCTAGAAAATGGGGGATTCTCCGAGGATGCCACGTCCAAAGATATGGCATTTATCCATAAAATTTCAACCCGATACACCATTCTAGGTGGGGTTCTATATAAGAAAAGTTTTACCGGCATCCTGCTAAGATGTGTCGATCTAGAGGAGGCTAGGACTGTTATGCATGAGTTCCACGATGGAGAATGTGGAGGTCATGTTAATGCCAACATGATGGCAATGAAAATACTTAGAGCGGGCTATTTTTGGTCCACCCTGAAAAAGGATTGTCACGATCATGTTAGGAAGTGTCATCCATGTCAAGTGCATGGGCACGCCATTCATATCCCATCATTTGCATTGCATTCCGTGGTCATCCCCCGGCCATTTACCATGTGGGCGTTTGATATCATAGGCCCGATCTTTCCAAAGGCATCGAATGGGCATAGATTCATTTTAGCAGCCACTGAGTATTTTTCCAAGTGGGTTCGAATTGGTCTATGGCACGAACACCATTTCTCCAAGTAGGGATGGTGGTTGGGGGGTATGGTGGTGGTTGTTTGGGGATATGGTGGGCTAGGCATTTAGGTGAGCCAGATATTTGTCTTGGGTGGTTTAGGGATATGGTGTGCTAGGGATTTAGGTGGGCTGGTTTAGTGGTTTAGGGCTTAGCTAGGTGGGTTGGGCTTAGGGTGAGGTTTAGTGGAGTGGGTTAGGTGTTTAGGCTAGGATTATGGTGAGGTTAGGGGAATTAGGCTAGGTTTAGGGAAGGATTAGGGAAGTGGGTTAGGTGATTAGGTTAGGATTAGGGAAGGATTAAGGAAGTAGGTTAGGTGATTAGGCTAGGATTAGGTCGGGTTTAGGGGGAAATGGCTAGGTAAGGTGTTTAGGCTTAGTGTTAGGTTAGAAGCATCCCTTTGCATGACCCATGAACCTAATTGCAGCATGTTGGTGTAGCCCTAGGTTAGGTGTAGGTGCATACAAGCTTAAACCCACACTCATTAGGCTAACCCACATGATTAACCCAAAACTTGACACAAAAGTCAAGCTTAACACATGTTTACTCATATTTAATCCCCCCATTCTCTCTCATACCCAAGCTTTCCACGTGATTTTCTTGTGGGCCCCACCTCCATTTATGAATAGGTGATGTGGGCCATGGATGTGGATATTGGATTGGATCTTTGGATCCAAATCCAAATCCAAATCCATATACATGTTTGGATTTGGATCTGGATATATATGGTCCCGATCCAATCCAAAGCTGAATTTCTGACTCCTTCATGGTGTGTTCGAAACGAATGGCTTGTGCGGGGCCTGACAGCATCAGTGCTCCGTCTTGCGTTGGGTCTTCGCCAACATTGTCGTCCGCTCCTCTTTCACCTTCCGGAGATCATTTCAAGCAATTCGTCGATAACAGGGGCTTGGAAGTCTGAGATTTTGGAGATGAATCTGATACGAGAGTTGATGTGCCGGGCTCAACATGTGCACCGGTTATGGGCTCTCTTTCGCTCTTCTGGTTCTTCTTTCATTAGGCCAAGTCGCTTTGCGGGGTTTCAAAACATCTTTTAAAAGGTTTTAAAACTATATAACACATATTTTAAAACATGTATAGTTTAAACATATGTATAGGGTTGCTTGGAAGGCTCTTGGGTTTCCAGATTCAAAATTGCCCTTCCGGGCTGCTTTTGCAAAACCATGTTTTGGGAAAAATCGTGGGATTTTGGGGTGTTTACAGCTGGTTACCTAAGATGGGCCAAGGAGAGCTTAAGGGTTCAAGGCACACACGGTTAAGCTAGGTGAGTAACCGGATGGTAGGTCTTGTCTCGGGTCTTTGTAAGGGACCACGGCCAGTATGGCTGAGTGGTTTTAAGGTGAATGGCCTGCCTTAAGGCAGTCCTGGTATGGTTTCAAAAAAGGGTAACACATGGCCTGGTTTGGTCGTGTATTTAGGTTTAGGTGGCCTGCCGAATGGCAGGCCAGGTTATGGTGAAAAAGGAAGGACGCCCGACCACCTTTGGCCGGGCTGTTTTGGGTGTGTGGGAGAGGGAAACCAGCCAAAGGCTGGGCTAGTTCTTAGGTAGTTGGCCTGCCCTAAAGGCAGGCCAGAACTTGGGTGGAAAATGGGACACGGCCTGCTGGTGTAGGCCATGGGTTATAGAGAAAGAGCTCGAGCCAAGGTGGCTCGAGCTAGGTGGGTTTCAAAGGGAAGTTCGGCCAACACTTGGCCAAACTTTAGGTGGTTTAGGGAGGTTGTTTAGGGTAGAAGTTTAGGGTAGAAGTCTTGGTGAAAATCGGCCAGAACTTGGCTGGTTTAGTGGCGGTTTTAGGGGTTGTTTGGCTAGGATGGGTGGTCTAGAGGATTAGGGGAAGAAGGGGGTTAGGTTAGGGCTTAGGGGACCTACCTTGTTGCAACACCACTCCAAGCCGCCGCTCAAGCTGCCAAGCTCCACCATGCAACGCTCCACTTCAGCTTGAAGGAGACGCCAACCCGTTGGTGCAGCCCTTGCCTCCATGGGCCAATCCCAACTCAAAAACAAAAGAACGTTTTTGGCCAATGTCCTTTCTCTCTCTTCCCCCCCTTTATTTCAAGTGAGGAGCTTCCCTAGAGAGTTCACCCGTCTGATTTTCCAGCCCACTCACCTCTATTTATAGAGGTTTTAATTGGATCCTGGATATTAGGTCTTGGATTTGGGTCTAGCTATCCGGATCCAATCCAAACTCTATGTGAATCTAGATCGCGGATCTCGAATATTTTAAGATCCAGATCCAGTCCAAATATTTATTTGGGTTTGGATCTCGGATATTTTGAGATCCATATCCAATCCAACACCATTTGGATCTGGATCTGGATATTTTTGAGTCCAGACCCAATCCAGACTTTTCTTTTGCTCCTTGGTTTTCTGGTCCTTTTTGGTGCTTTTCATCATCGTTTTTGAGCGGGCTTCAATTCATCGGACGCCCAACTCTAGCCTAGGTCTTCCCCAAGTCTTCCTTCCAACCGGTGTTCTGCTTTTCAGGACTTTTTCGGCATTCGTTTCAATCCATCGTTTTGGTTTTTGGCCAGTTCCTGTTGATATCGAACTCAGATTGCCACACGGATTCCGTTCTTCATTCTGACGGGACGTGTTTCGGACTTCTGTCGACTTCTCAGGTATTGGGCTTCTTTATGCATTTTGGAGCTGCTTTGCACTTTTTCTTTGACCCAAATTATATTTTTACCCTTTTGTTAGGCTTTTCTCCAAACGAGCTCTCTTTTCTTCTGTTTTTGAATAGGGGGTGGCTTTTGAGACTCCGGGCTTGATTTGCTCTTCTTGCCGGGGCTCTCCTTTTTGCCTTTTGTACCTATTTTCATATTTTAAAATAGGTTGTCGTTTTGGCTCAAACGAGCTTTTTGTGTTTTTGAAAGTTTTTGATTTTTAGAAAATTCGGGGTGTTTACAGTCCCAATTTTGTAAAAGCCCAAAACAAATAGGTGGAGCCTGATCAAAAGGAGGTTCAAAAGCCCAGAATGCATCCTGGCTTGATAAAAGCAGGATCAAAAGGCAAAAAGAAGTGCCGAGGCCAGAAGCAGACTTCAAGCCTGGAGCATCAAATACCAAGCCCAAAGCATCCACGAAATCATTAGAAATCCAAGCCTGAAACATCAAAAATCAAGCAAAATGAAGTCCAGAAAGGTGAGAAGGAGTTCGGATGAAAATGTTGGGGAAGACCCAGCCCAAGACGGAGCACTGATGAAGTCAGGGCCCGCAGAAACTGTCCATCTCAAAATGCCAATAAGGACTGAAGAAATGAAATTTTGGATTGGATCTGAACCCAAATATCCATATCCAGGCCCAAATAGTGTTTGGATCGGATTTGGATCTCAAAATCCAAATCCAAGATCCATACCCAAGACCCAGCTCATTTGCCTATAAATAGAGGTGAGGGGGTGCCATAAATTCATGTGAAATTGAAATTGGGAGGCTTGGGAAGAGAGAGAATGAGTGGAGGGCATAAAGTAGATACGGTGGGCTATAGCCATGTGGGCTTGATCATGAGTGTGGGTTCAAGCCTTGTATGAACCTAGGCTCAAGCAAAGGGTTGCACCAACTTGAAGAAGGGCTGCAAAACGGCATGGAAGCATGGGCTAGGCGTGGTGGACCGGCTCCAAGAGGTAGGTCTCTCAACCTCACCCTAACCTAGCCTAAACTACCTAAACCGACTCAAACTCCCCCTAACCGACCTAACCTAAACCCCCTAATTGAGTGCACTTTACACTCGTTTTTTCGTCCTACACTCTCCCTAGACACCACCCGGCTCCCTCACCTCCCGGCGCACCTAGTGCCACAATACATCAGCTCCCGGCCAGCATCACCTTCCTATCGTGACCCCCCACCTGCCATCTTCCAACACCCAGCCACCCTAGCACCTGTCGCCTGCCATAACCTACCGGCCAGCACCACCTCCTGCCCTACCGCTTGTTGCTTAGCGCCGCACCCCACTATCCCCAGCACCCTACCTTCTGCCATATCCCTCACCTTCCCTAGTCGCAACCCCCTGCCGGATGCACCTGTCGCCCGCACTCCATTTCCTAACCCCCATCCGAACCACCTCCACCTGCCATCACTACCCGACTCTCCCCAGCTCCCAGCCGAGACCTCCACCTGCCATCACCACCCCACTCTCCCCCATTCCTTACCGACACCCGGCGCACCTAGCGCCCCTCCACTGCCGCACCTGCCCTAGCACTACCCCAGCGCCGCATCCCATCTCCCTGTCGCCTGCACCCTGTCCCTAGCACCTAACTCCAACACCCTGCCACAACCTCCGTGCCACCAGCCAGTTGCACCCTTTCCCATCTTACCTTAGCCGAGACCTGACCAGCTGCATCCCTTCTCTTTAGTGCCGATTAGGACTAGCCCTACTTAAGCCGTGACTTACCCTAGCCAACCCACACCTTGGCTGAACCAAGTCCCTCCTAGGCCTAAGCATCCGGCTACCCCCAAGCATACCCTAAGCCTAAATTCATGTCTAAACCCACCTAGGGAGACCCATCTCTTGGCTGCCAAGGTGGACGAACTCGAGCAAGTGGAGAGGAAAAGCCGAACACTTATAAGTGTTTAAATTCGGTTTTTACCTTACTCCTTTGAAATTTAATTCAATTCAACATGGGGTTGTAATAATGGAGCGTAGTCTCCCCTCGAAATGTAATATTCATACTTGATACATAAGGCACACACGTATACTTGAGCCATATTGCTCTTAGACATACACAAGACACCCACGTGCACTTAAGCCTTTCTGCTCTTAATTGCACACGATTGCACACACATTGAGCCTTTCCACTCTTAAGCTAAAGTATATATTTCCCTTTCGGTATTTACTTTAGTGAAAGTTATGTGAGTTGCAATTCAATTCGGGTTGTTACATTCATGTCGTGTGAGTTTGTCATTTAAATTTCACACTCGCACACAAAAGTACTCGAGCACTTGCTCTACACTCTCACGCACATTTTGAGCCTTTGTTGCTCATAAGATATAGCATACTTATATATTTTCCAGCTGCATGAGTTTTACATTAAGTCGTGTACACACTTACATTTTTGGGTGGGTTTAATTCAAGTTTTGTGAGTTGTCTTTACATTTACACACCAAGAGCACTCACTCGCATTTGAGCCTTTCCGCTCTTACTATATACTTATATTTCATTTCGGCAAGTTCAATTCAAGTCGTGTGAGTTGTCTTTCCATTTACACACCAAAAGCACTCACTCACAATTGAGCCTTTCCGCTCTTAAGATATAAGTATATTTCAATTTTGCAATTTACATTCAAGTCGTGTGAGTTACTTTCAAGTTCAGGTATTTCCCTTAAGCAACATTGTACTTTCAATTTCGGGTAGTTACTGTAGACACGCGAAAATTTTCACTCCGATTTCTTAGGCCTGAAGTGAACCTTTTTCGTGTCTAAGTCTCTTTAAAAGGGCATGCCAGCTAGCTTACTCAAACTAGTGAAGTAAGTTTTGAAATATCTGACTTAGGGGCGACTGTGGACAAGTGGGCTCCTTTCGTCGCAAACCTTCTTGAACCGATGCTCAAGGGTCAGTTTGTACTTTTAGAAATCTCGATTTTAAACAAGCATGGCCTTTTTTGAAAAAGTATGAAAGTATTTGATCGATTTGTTTGTCTAATTGCAGATTTTATTTACGTGGGGTTGTAGACATGCGGAAATTTCTGACCCTGGGCTTCTTAGGGCCTAGAACGAACCTTTTCGTATGTCTAAGTAGCTTAAAGGGCGTGCCAGCTAGCTTACTCAAGCTAGCGAAGTTGGTTTTGAAAATATCTGACTTGTTTGGGGTGACTGTGAGCAAGTGGGCTCTTTTCGTCTCAGACCTTCTTGCACCGATGCACAAGGGTCAGTCTATACGCTTACAAAGTCGATTTTGAACAAATGTAACCTCTTTGAAAACATACGAAGTGTTTGATTGGGTTTTGTTTGTATTGTTGCAGATTTTATTTCACGTGGGATTCACATGTGCCTATGTCTTTGATTTTAGCCAATTTGGGCGTGAGATATGTGCGTCAACTGCCTAAATGTGGCGAGTTTTGCACGGGTGTATGGGGTTTGCTTTGATGCAATATGCGTCCTAACTCGTGGTATGGCGAATATGCAATGCAAACTCACACAATGGAACGGGAAAACCCGGAATTGAAAGACATAGCCGAAGGGAAATTGCAAATGGGAAATATGGCTTGTATCTTAAGAGCGGAAAGGCTCAATTGTGTAAGTGTGTGTCGTGTATATATTGAAAGACTACTCACACAGCTGAACCTTAAAACCCAAATCTTAAAGACATAGCGGAAGGGAAATACAACTATATATATATGGGCCCGAAGGTCGCCAACGTGTGCGTGTGTGTTGTGTGTAAATGTAAAGACAACTCACACAACTTGAAAATAACACCCAAATTGAATTGCGATATGACTCTTATTAGAGTCTTGGGAGTAAGAGCGAAAGCTCAATGTGTGTGAGTGTGGAATTGAAAGACCACACATACAACTTGAATGTAAAACCCCAAATTAAATTGCAATATGGCTTTTATTAGAGTCTTGGGAGTAAGAGCGAAAGCTCAATGTGTGTGAGTGTGGAATTGAGAGACAACACACATGACTTGAATGTAAACACACGCAGCTGAACTTATATAAATAAGACTATATCTTAGGTGCTGCCAAGGCCCATTTGTGTGCAAAAGTGTGCAACTGAGAGCGGAGAGGCTCAAGTGCACGTGGGTGCTTGATGTACAATTAAGAGCTAAAGCTCAAGTGCACATATGTGCTTGCGTGTCATACATCAATATTACATCTTGGGGGGAGACTACGCTCCATTATTACAACCCCATATCAAAATTTAATTGAATATAAAGCAAGTTAATGTAATAGACCAAGTTTAGACACTTACATGTAGCTGGTCCATCTTCAACTTGCTTGGATTTGGACTTGTGATTCGCCTTGGGCAGCCATGAGGAGTCCCTTAGGTAGCTCGAGAGAGGCTGGGATTCGGGTATGTTTTGGGACAGGTAGGGGTGTTGGAAGTTGGGGTTTGGGCACTAAGGTGACAGGCCGGGTGGAGTGGGAGTGTGGTATGGTGAAGGTGTTGGCCGGGTGGAAGGTGATGTTGGCTGGGAAAGATGGAAGGTGTTGTTGCTTTGGGGAAGGGAGAGTTATGCTGACCAAGAATGAAGGGAGGATGGCAGGTGGGGCTTGGCTGGGAGTGAAGAGGATGGCTGATGGTGGTGCTCGGTTGGGAGAGATGGAGCTGCTGGCCGGGTGGAAGAAAGGTGGTGCTGTTGGCCGGGTGGAAGGGAGGTGGTGCTTGGCTAGGAAGGAGGCGGTAGGTGGTGTTGGTGGCCGGGTGGAAGGGAGGTGGTGCTCGGCTGGGAAGGAGGCGGCAGGTGGTGTTGGTGGCCGGGTGGAAGGGAGGTGGCAGGTGCTGCAGGTGGAAGGGAAGTGATGGAGTTGGCCGGTTGGGAATGAAGGGAAATGAATGGAATGAGATGGAGCTCCTCGCCGAATGTGGGAGGGGTTCCAATGAGTGCCGGCTGAATGGGAATGGGATGAGTGCTGGGGGGATAAGGGAGCTAGGTCGGTTGGGCTGGGGGGCAGATATTTTATTTAGGTGGGCTGGGATATATTGTGGGCTAGATATTTTATGGTTTAGGATGGGGGTGGCTGTAGCTAGGCTAGGTCGGTTTAGGGAAATATGGTGGGCTGGGCTAGTGGTTTGGGGTAGGTCGGTTAGGTGGGTTGGGTTTAGTTGGTTAGGGACTTAGTTAGGTGAACTAAGGTTAGCTTAGGGCTAGTTGGTTAGGGTCTAGGTGGTCCATCTAGGTGAGGTCGGCTAGGTGAAGTGGGTGTGGTTTTGTGTGAGAAGGGCTAGGTCTAGGGTAGGTTTGGGTTAGGTTTAGGAAAGATGGCTAGGTGAGATAGGCTAACTTAGGGCTAGGTTTAGGAACTGCCTCTTGGAGCCGGTCCACTACTTTAGTTGCAGCCATATCCAAGTTGGTGCACCCCTAGGTCAAGTGTAGGTGCATACAGGCTTGAACCCACACTCTTGGTTAAACCCACAAGGCTAACCCACTTTGACCAAAAAAAGTCAAGCCTACCAACTTTCTCACTCTTACTTTATGGCCCTTTTCTCTCTCTACCCAAGCCTTCCAAGAGCATTCACGTGAACTTTTGTGGGCCCCTCACCCCTATTTATGGGGAGGTGAAGTGGGCCATGGATATAGATATTGGATTTGGATCCCAAATCCAAATATATTTTGGGTTTGGATTTGGATATATATGGTCCAGATTCGATCCAAATTTGATTTTTTTTTATTCCTTCATGGTGTTTCGAAACGGACGGTTTGTGCGGGGCCTGACTTCATAAGTACTCCGTCTTGCATTGGGTCTCGCCAACATTTTCATCCGATCTCGTTCTCACCTTCGGGATTTTATATTGATCATATTTATGATATTTGGGGCTTCGATGTTTGAGAATTTGGGGATGATTTTGACATGAGAGTTGATATGCCAAGCTTGAAGTATGCTTCGGGTTTGGGCTCTCCTCTGCCTTTTCGATCCGCTTTTATCAGGCCAGGAGGCTTTTGGGGCTTTTTCACCTGTTTTTGTGGCTGCTTTTGATCAAGCTGTACCTGTTGGATTCAGCTCTTTGCAAAATTGGGACTTGGCCCAAGTATAAGACATTTCATATCAAAATGGAGTTTTATACAAAATTTGGAGCTTTTACAACTCCTAGGCTTTCGAAAACTAAAAATCTGGTTTTGAAAAGGGGATTTTAAAACCAGGTATGTTTTATGAAAACCTTAGAATTTCGGGGTGTTAACAGATGCTTCTCTTTGGCATTATCCAAATAAATTTGGATAATGGCAAAGACGACAACACCCCTTTCGATGTTTCCCTGGATCTATCCACGAAAATATGGGATCGTCCCAATGTTTTTAGCAAAACCTTTCTTTAAAACCTGATAGGAGGAGATATTACGCCAAAGAGAAAATTTTTCTATGGTTTCTAGTCCTAAATGGGGATCATGTTATGCAAGTGTTCATGCATGGATATGCACATGCATGACATGGATGAGACGCCAAGAAGGGCGACCTCCTAGAGACCAGATGGCATGGTCGAACTCTTCAGACTTACGAAGACCTACTGCTTCAAGTGAGCGGGCCCTATGTTACTCGATGTTCATTTTTTTTTTCAAAATCTATTTACAATAGTGAAACTGCTTTTAGCCTCGGTCCTAAGGATCTCGAGCTCTTCGCATTTGCCTTTGCTTGAGTCTTGATACTCGCTAATCTAGTGGAGGTTTTATAAGAAATAAGCTATATTTCAAAATTCCTACGCCTTACTCAAAACGTCAAATTCTCAAACAAAATGAAATTCAAGTAAGTAAATCCTATTTTTACTTTAGGATTCCTTGAAATGAACCATGTTTTACTTGGGATAAGTCGTAGGGATGGGAAAGAGATACTACGGTCCCTTCTGAAGCGTCCCGTGGTTTTAGGCATAGAAGGCGAAAAACTGCTCTTTTTGAGCCTTTTGGCCTTTTCTTCCTTTTTTTCATAGAGGGTCTCCCTTTGGGAGTATTTTTTCTTTAATCCCTCTTTTCCATAAAAGAATCGAATTTTGCTTTTGACTCAGGTTTCTTTCTTTGAGAAAGAGATTTTGGTGGGGGTTTCTCTTTGTTTTTGGCCATATTTTCCTTTTTGGAAGGAGAAGAGAGGAGGGGAGGACTTATCCCAAGGTCATACTCGATCCATTCTAGATTAGCCTATTTAGAAATAGCACGTACTACTTGCAAGTATCTTGCTATATTAAACTAGGCCTTTCTTTGTAAGAAGAAGGATTTTGAAATGTAACCACGTATTTGGAAAGCTCCACTCTTTCACAAGTGTGAATTCTCTCGCTCAGGGTCACACAATTCGCCTTTGAACCTTACTTTCGAGGTTTCAAAGCAGCTATCCCTAAGAATTTTCGAAAATGGGAATTTTAACCCAAACCCTACACATAATACTTCTTCAAGTATTGAATATTAATAGGATCTGCTAAATTTCTACCTTCTACATCGATCAACCAGTATGAGTTGTTCGTGGTGGTTGTACGCACAACATAAGGTCCATCCCACTTGGGGCGCCACTTTCCAAGTGGATGTGGGCCACGATAGTGGATGATTTTCAAAACCAAATCTCCTACTCCAAAGTGGCGAGGTTTCATACGTTTGTCGTAGTGTCGGGCGATCCTTTGCCGGTATGCATGAGCATGATCCGTGGCAAGGAGTCGCCTCTCATGTAATAGGTCTAGTTCGGCCATCCTAGCATGCTGAAGCGTCTCTAGGGGGAGGTCCAATGCAATGGATGTATGGACATTCTCTCTCTTCCCAAGCCTCCCAATCCTGATTTCACGTGAACTTATGACACCCCCTCACCTCTATTTATAGGCAAATGAGGTGGGTCTTGGGTATGGATCTTGGATTTGGATTTTGAGATCCAAATCCGATCCAAATACTATTTGAGTTTGGATTTGGATATTTGGGTCTAGATCCAATCTAAATTTTTATTTATTCAGTCCTTCTTGGCATTTCGAGACAGATAGTTTCTGCGGGCTATGGCTTCATCAGCACTCCGTCTTAGGTTGGGTCTTCTCCAACCTTTTCGTCCGAACTCCTCCTCACCTTTCTAGACTCTGTTTCAGTTGATTTTTGTTGTTTCAAGCTTAGATTTCTGCTATTTTGGTGGATGTTCTTGGCTTGGCATTTGATGCTCCGGGCTTGAAGTCTGCTTTTGGCCTGGGCTCTCCTTTTGCCTTTTGATCCTGCTTTTATCAAGCCAGGATGCATTCTGGGCTTTTGATCCGGCTTTGGAGGCTGCTTTTGGAGCTAGCTCCACCTGTTTGTTTTGGGCTTTTACAAAATTGGGACTTGGCCCGAGTTTGAGAAATTCATATTTCGAACGGGGTTTTAAACAGAAGTTTAAAGCTTTTGTAATTCCTGGGTTTTCGAAAACTCAGAATCTGGTTTTGAAATGGTTTTTCAAACCAGGTGTTTGTTTTTGAAAATTGTTTGATTTTGCGGTGTTTACAGGGAGTCATCCTCATGTCCCTTGAAAAGGGAGAAATCCCCATTGCTATTCGCCTAGATTTCGAATGTTCCAATAATACAACTGAATATGAAGCACTCATACAAGGTTTGAAAATTTTGAAAAAACTAGGGGCATCATGCATCGAAGTCTTTGGAGACTCTTTACTAGTTATAAACCAAGTCTTGAAAATTTGGCAAGTCAAAAATGAAAAACTCCTTCCATACCATGAATTGGCCACCAAACTGGTCGATTCCTTCAAATCATGTACGCTCACACACGTAGGAAGAGAGGACAATGGCATAGCAGATGCCCTCTCATCCTTAGGATCAGCCCTAAGGGTCGATCCTACCTTGGGAACCCGATCCTTAGAAATATGGAACTCACCCACTCCATCCATCCATTTGGAGATTTGCCAAAACAACCAAAACTCCACTGAAAAACCCTGGTTTCAAGACATTAAAAACTTCTTAGAAAACAGAGGATTTTCAGAATTAGCTTCTTCTAGAGACAGCTTTCATTCGAAAGATTTGAACCCGATACGTGGTTTTGGGAGGGATTCTTTACAAAAAGAGTTTTACCGGCATCTTATTGAGGTGTGTAGACCTTGAAGAGGCTAGGATTATAATGCATGAATTCCACGGTGGAGAATGTGGAGGGCATGTCAATGCAAACATGATGGCTATGAAAATACTTAGAGCTGGTTATTTTTGGTCCACTCTAAAGCAAGATTGTCATGATCATGTTAGGAAATATCACCCGTGTCAAGTGCATGGGCACGCCATTCATATTCCATCATCAACCTTGCATTCCATTGTCAGCCCATGGCCATTCGCCTTGTGGGCGTTTGACATCGTAGGACCAACCCGAATGCATCAAATGGACATAGGTTCATCCTAGTAGCCACCGAGTATTTTTCTAAGTGGGTTGAAGCTACCTCCCTGACTAATGTCCAGGGGCAACATGTAGTGGCATTCATTAAGAAGAATATATTGGCTCGATTTGGAGTTCCAAGAGACCTAGTGTCTGATAATGGCACCCCTTTCAAGAATGAGATGATGGAAAAGTTATGTAACACCTATGGCATAACTTATCACTTCTCATCGCCCTACTACCCAGGCAATGGCCAAGCCGAAGCCACCAACAAGACTCTCATAAGTATCATTGAGAAAACTTTAGAGAAGGGTAGGACATGGTATGAGAAGCTTGACGAAGCCTTATGGGCTTATAGGACTTCCATCCGAACTCCCACAAATGCCACGCCATTTGAGTTGATCTATGGTACAAACGCCATTCTCCCCATCATACCAAACTGCATTCATTCCATACATCACTTGCACTCGACCTCCCCCTAGAGACTTTTCAACATGCTAGAATGGCCGAGCTTGATTTGTTAGATGAAAGAAGGATCCATGCTATGGATCATGCACATGCATACCGGCAAAGGATAGCCCGACATTATGAAAAGCATATGAAGCCTCGCCACTTCAAAGTGGGAGACCTTGTATTGAAAATCATCCACCATCGTGGCCCACATCCACTTAGAAAGTGGCGGCCCAAGTGGGATGGTCCTTATGTTGTACGTGGAACCACTACAAATAATGCATATTGGTTAATCGATGTTGAGGGTAGGAATTTAGCAGACCCTATAAATGCCCAATATTTGAAAAAATACCATGTATAGGGTCTAAGCTGAATACCCTTGTGAAAATGTTTTGAGGGGATCTCCTTTGAAACTTCGCGAATGAGGATCAAAGTGGATCGTGTCACCCTGAATGAGAGAATCGATGCTTGTGAAAAGCGGAGTTTTCAAAAATCGATGGGTTACATTTCAAAAGTCTTCATCTTACAAAGGAAGGCCTTGTTCAATATAGCAAAATACTTGCAAGTAGTGCATGCTATTTCAAAATAGGCTGATCTGGGATGAATCGAATAAATCATTGGGATAAGTCTTTCCCCTCTTCTTTTCTCCTCCCCAAAAGGAAAATTTGGCAAAAAGCAAAAAAAGGGAAATCCCTCCAAAAAAGTCTCTTTCCAAAGGAAAGCAGAATTGCAAAGAAAAATCGTTCTTCGATTGAAAAAGAAAAGAGGGAAACAAAAAGAAAATCCTCCCAAAGGGAGGCCCTCTATGAGAGAAAAAGAAAAAATTGCCAAAATGCTCAAAAAGAGCAAAATTTTTTGCCTCTTTGCCTCAAACTATGGGACGCTTCAGAAGGGACTGTGGTAACTCTTTCCCCTATCCCTACGATTTATCCCAAGTGAAGAAAGATTCATTTTAGGGAGTCCTAAAGTAAAAATAGGATCTGCTTACTTGAATCTCATTTTGTTTGAGAATTAGACGTTACTGGGTAAGGCGTAGAAATTTTGAAATGCTTCCTGATTTCCTTATAAAACCTCCACTAGAGTAGCGAGTGTTAAGACTCAAGTGAAGGGAAATGCAAGAAGCTGAAAATCCTTGTTATTGAAGCTAAAAGGGTTTTTCCTCTTTTGAAATCGAATTGAGAAAAACCCCGAACATCGAGCAATGTAAGACCAGCTCACTAGGTGCAGCCAGTCTTCATAAGCCTCCCCAAGTTCGACCATTTCATAATTCAGGTCTCTAGAAAATCATTTTCTAGCATATCATCCATGTCATTCACTCATACGTGCACACATGGTCGTCAAATGCATGATCCCAATTAGGACTAGAACCACATTAGGAAAAGTCCCCTTTGGTAAAAATCCCTCTTACCAGGCATAAGGAAAAAGGTTTTCTCAGAAAACTGGGACGATCCATATTCTCGAGGACGAATCCAAGGAGAAAGCAAAAAGGGGTGTTGTCTTCTTTGCATTTATCCAAATGAATTTGGATAATACCAAAGAGGGGCATCTGTAAACACCCCAAAATAAGATTATTTTCAAACAAAACACCTGGTTTTCAAAAACCATTTTCAAACCAATTTTGAACTTTCAAAACCCCGGAGTTGCCAAGTTTTAAACTTTTGTCTAAAAATCCTTCAACATAAAGGTTCTTAGACCAGGGCCAAAACCCCAAATTTTGTAAAGCAGCTGAAACAAGCAGGTGAAGTCTGATAAAAAAGCAGCTCTAGAATAGGTAAAAAAGCAAAAGTTTAGCCCTGCTGGATGAAAGCAGGGCCAAAAAGCAAAAGGAGCATGCAGGCCAGAAGCAGACTTCAGCCCCGAAATATGAAATACAAAGCCAAAGCATTGATAAAGCTGTCAGAAATGAAACCCCAAGCCTGAAAAATCAGAAATTAGACAAAATAAAGTTCGAAAGGTGAGAAGATGGTCGGACAAGAAGACTGGGAAAAAACCGGCTCAAACGAGTCACTGGCGACACTAGGGCCCGTTCAAAACCGCCCATCTCAAAACACCAAGAAGGACTGAAGAAAGAAGATTTTGGATTGGATCTAGACATAAATATCCAGATCTAGACCCAAATAGTGTTTGGATCATATTTGGATCTCAAAACCCAAATCCAAGATCCAAACTCAAGACCCACCCCTTGGCCTATAAATAGGACCAAGGGGGGGTGAAAAAGTTCACGTGAACTTGCTTGGGAGCCTTGGGAAGAGAGAGAGAGAGTGGGTGCAAAAGTCAACATTGGTGGGCTTTAGCCATGTGGGCTTAATCAAGGGTGAGGTGGGTTCAAGCCTTGTGGATCTAGACATAACTTGGGGCTGCAACAAGGGGGAGTTGATCAAGACGTGGGCTACAACCATGGAGGCTCGAGGTGAACCTAGCTTGGGCTACACAAGATGGACCGGCTACAAGGTAAGCCCCTAAACCTAACCCTAACCTATCCACTACACTTAACCTAAACCTAGCCAAAACCGCCCCACCTAACCCAACCACCCTACCACCGACTCCACCCTAACTAGCCCTAAACCGACTCCACCTAACTAGCCACAAACTACCCTAAATTGGCCTCACCTAACACCTAACCCAGCCACCCTACCAACAGACTCCACTTGACCCAGCCCCTCACCATTAACCTAACCAAACCCAGCCCATACCACCAAAACCTAGCCACCAAGAACCGAGTGCACTTGGCACTCGGTTTGACTCTTAGCCCCAACCAAAAACCGAGTACACTTGGCACTCGGTCTGCCCCCAACCACGAGCCCCAGCTGCGCTCCGGCATGCACCCCAGTTGCACCCCGGCCTGCACCCTAGTAGCGCCCCAGCTGCGCCCCGACCTGCACCCCAGCTGTGCCCCGACCTGCACCCCAGCTGCGCCCCACCCTGCTGCGCCCCACCTAGCTCCTCACCTAACCTAGCAAAATACCCAACCGAGTGCACCCACCTTGCACTTGGCCTAACCTCGCTAGTTGGCCACTTAGGTTAACCTGCACCCATATACCCCAACACCACCTAGGCTTGTCCCAAAGTCCCCCCATAACCCGCACCCTAAATCAGCAGAGTGCACCTAGCACTCGGCCAAGACTTGTTGGCCGTGCACCAACCTTGACAACCCACCCAACCGGCTTACCCTTGGCTGGCCTAGCTCCGTCCTATCTTCCTAAACCAAAACCTAGATCTAGCTAGGACTTGACCAACCTAACCCCTTGGCCGAACCCAGCCAATACTAAGCCACACCCACTTGGCTGCACCCAAGCCTCACCTCGGAACCCACTTGAAGGGACTTACCTTGCGGTTGCAAAGAAGGACGGACCCGAGTGACTCGAGAGGCAAAACCAAACATTTGTAAGTGCCATTTACATTCGGTTTTACATTACTCGTTTAAATTAAATTCAATTCGGAATGGGGTTGTAATAATGGAGTGAAGTCTCCCCCCAAAATGTAATATTTGTGTATGATACACAACCACACATGCACTTGAGCCTTCTTGCTCTTAACTGCACTCAAAGGACACCCACGTGCACTTGAGCCTTTCCACTTTTATATTGCACACAATTGCACACACATTGAGCCTTTCCGCTCTTAAGCTAAACGTATATACTTCAATTCGGGTATTTACTTTAGTGAAAGCTGTGTGAGTTGCAATTTCATTTCGGGTGGATTTAATTTCAAGCATGTGAGTTGCAATTTCAATTTCACACAAGAACACCCATGACCACTCGAGCCTTTTCGCTCTTCACACTCACACACATTGAGCCTTTCCACTCTTAAGCTAAGCATATATACTTCAATTTGGGTATTTACTTTAGTGAAAGCTGTGTGAGCTACAATTTCCTTTCGGGTGGATTTACTTTAAGTTGTGTGAGTTGTCATTTAAATTTCACACGAACAACACCCACAAGCACTCGAGCCTTTTCGCTCTTTACACTCACACACATTGAGCCTTTTAGCTCTTAGGATACAACATATTTATATATTTTCAAGTCATGTGAGTTTACTTCAAGTCGAGTTACATTTCCCTTGGTGTGGATTTACATTTAAGTCGCGGGAGTTGCCTTATATTTTGGGTATTTACATTGGTGAAAGTTGTGTGAGTTGCCTTACATTTGAGGTATTTACATTGGTGAAAGTTGTGTGAGTTGCACTTCAATTTTGGGTATTTACATTAGTGAAAGCTGTGTGAGTTGCACTTTCAATTTGAGCCTAGCTCATGTCATCACTATCAAAACCTGAAAAAGATTTTTGCATCCTTGCATTCACTCGCTTTCAAAAGCCCCCGAATCCTCGCTCAAACCACGTTGAAAATAAACCACATATTCACACACATATTAGGCCTAAATAGCTAAAACTCAAAAGACTTGGGGTCATCCAAAAGTTGTAATAAAATTTGCAAACAAGGCATGCAAAGAATTCATAAAACACTGGTCTTTTCAAAGTTAGTATTTGATTTAAAAATCAAAGTTTCTAAGTGTTTAAACTGACCCTTGGGCATCGGTTCAAGAAGGTTTAAGCGAAAAGATCCCGCTTTCCCACAATCGCCAAAAAGTTAGAATATTTCAAAAACCTTCGCTAGCTTGAGTAAGCTAGCTGGCACGCTCACAAAATGACTTAGTCACTAAAAGGTTCATTTCCGGTCTCATAAACCAGGAGTGAAAATTTTCACGCTTATAGTTTCTTTGTAAGTCAACTTGCCCCATGTAATATGGCAAGTTACCTTGTTTAAAGTTGCTAGAATTGGGGTGAGATACTGTCTAAAGACCTACCAAACTAGGCCATAGTTGATGCACCCACTTGCCAAAGTCATCCAACACATGATATGGTAAGTTGTTGGCCTTCACTTGCTGAATTTGTCTCAAGCTGCTCATTGGAATCAGTAAGTGACCTGCCCATTTGGTGAAGTCAGTTGAACTATGAATATGGTAAGTTGTTGGGTTCATTCAAGGTTGGCTTCGTTGCTGAACTCGGTTGGCTGCTTGGTTGTTGGCCTGGTGCAACCTTGCTAGGATTTAGCTAACTAGCTTTCCATCGTTAGTTGTCCATTTACTGAAGTCGGCAAGTTGATCATGAAGCATCCTACTTTAGCATTGTTGAATTCGGCTGAGCTTGGAGCTATTGGATGACCTATCTGTAAGCACTCGAAATTCTTTTCAAAATAAAGAATTTTATCATTTAGAAATTTTGCTTTTTAAAGCATCTTTTGGTTTTTAAATAAAAATACATCAAATGAACTCATTTTGGTATCAAAAAATTCTAACAACCTCAAAATGATGATATATTGCATCCCTTTCAAAAAAAATCAAATTTGGACAAAATTTTATAAAAATGACTATTTTACCCTCAAGACCAAATTGGCAGGATTCTGCCTTTTTAAATGATTGCCTTCTAAGGGAAAATTATTTCAAAAAATTTTTCTTTAAAGAAACAAATGAAAAAGAAAACATTTGAATCAAACCCAAAAATGTTTGCAAATTGATAAATTTATGAAATTTTAGAACCCCTAATATTCAAAAACAAATTAAATTAAAATTAAACCTCATAAATTTGCCCGGTCGAGAATAGTCTCATTTCGAGACCTGATACCCAGGGTTAAAGTTGTTCGATACCCTACACCCGTTAAAGTGGTTCAATACCCTACACCCATTGAAGTGGTTAAAGTGGTTTGATACCCTACACCTGTTGAAGTGGTTAAAGTGGTTTGATACCTTACACCCATGAAAATTGTTAAATGGTCAAGGTGGTTATAGACTGACTCATGGAGAAAAAGTCGGTCACCCTCTCAAACAAAAACTATGAATGAAACCCGGTGCTTTTCCAAAATAATTTTTGAAGATTTCATTAAATTTGATATTTTAAATATAAAATGTTTTTTTTTATATAAAGTGTTTGAAACCTACAATATATAAAACTCGGACTGAAAGGAGGCCAATTTCCTGAAAAGAGGGGATGGCATAAAGCAAAAGGGCAACGATCGAGCACCTACCAATTTCAGTGTTGTTTGGCAAGGTAACCTGTCATTTTTAGTTTTAGGTATTACAAAGGTAAGTCAACATTCAAAAAAGAAAAGTCAACGTTCAAGAAAGAAAGTCGACGTTCGAAAATGAAGGTCAATGTCGAAAAAGGAAAGTCGATATTTAAGAAAGGAAGGTCGATGTTCAAGAAAGAAAGTCGATGCCAAGAAAGGAAGGTCTGCGTCCATGAAAGAAAGTCAACATTGAAATGAAAGTCGACGTTGAAGAAGGAAAGTTGACGCCCTGAATGGAAGGTCGACGTCTAGGAAGGAAAGTCACGGTTATCCACACAAAAGGAAAGTGATGCTCGATTTGGCAAGTAATGATATTTAATTTGGTAAGCCACTAAGAGGAAACTTACCCGTTTTGGAATTCAGCATCAAAGGATTAAGCAACATACCTTATCAAGCTACATCAAATGAGTAGTTACACTTACCATATCAGACAGAGCAAGTTTTTGGCAAGAAGGGTCAGTACTTCACTAACCTTGTCTAAGAGAGCAGGTTTTTGATAAGTAGGGCCAGCACTTCACTTACCTTATCCAAGGCAACAGTTTTTGGCAAGAATGGCTAACATTCACTTGCCAAATGCAACCATCTTCAATATGGCAACTTGCCTCATGAAAATTTGCAGCAAAGAGGCAGCCCTTGGCCTATAAAAGGGGCCTCAAGGGTGTTGCAAATCATCAATCCAAGTTCAATCATCCCATCTGTAAACACCCCAAATTTTCCAAAAAAATCAAAAACTCTAACAAACACAAAAAGCTCGTTTGAGCTAAAATGACAACCTATTTTAAAATGTGAAAACAGGTACAAAAGGCAAAAGGAGAGCCCCGACAAGAAGAGAAATCAAGCCCGAAGTCTCAAAAGCACGGAAGAAAAAAGAGCCCGTTTGGAGAAAAGCCCGATAGAAGGGTAAAAATGTAATTTGGGTCAAAGAAAAAGCACAAACCAGCTCCAAAATGCAGAAAGAAGCCCAATACCTGAGGAAGTCGACAGAAGTCTGAGACATGTCCCGTTAGAATGAAGAACGGAATCCGAGCGTCAATCTGAGTTCGATATCAACAGGAATCGGCCAAAAACCAAAACGGCGGACCGAAACGAATGCCGAAAAAGTCCTGAAAATCAGAACACCGGTTGGAAGAAAGACTTGGGGAAGACCTAGGCCAGAGTTGGGCGTCCGATGAATCGAAGCCCGCTCCAAACCGATGGTGAAAAGTACTAGAAAGGACCAGAAAAACAAGGAGTAGAAGAAAAGTCTAGATTGGGTTTCGACCCAAAAATATCCAGATCCAGATCCAAATTGTGTTTGGATTGGATCTAGATCTCAAAATATCTAAGATCCGAGATCCAAGATCTAAACCCAAATAAATATTTGGACTGGATCTGGATCTCAAAATATTCGAGATCCGCGATCTAGATCCACATAGATTTTGGATTGGATCCGGATAGCCAGACCCAAATCCAAGACCCAATATCCAAGACCTATTTAAAACCTCTATAAATAGAGGTGCTGGGCTTGAAAAAAGGCACGAGTGAGGCTCCAGGGAAGCTCCTCACGTGAATAAAGGGGGGGGGGGGGGATGAGAGAGAAAAAGGCCCATAGGCCAAGTTCGTTTGTTTGAGTGCTTGGGATTGGCTCATGGAGCCAAGGGCTGCACCAACCAAGGAACGTCCCCTACAAGCTGGCTGGGAGCATGGCGTGGTGGAGCTTGGCGGCTTGAGCAGCGGCTTGGAGCGGTGCTGCAACTAGGTAAGCCCCTAAGACCTAAACTAGACACCTTCTTCCCTAACCACTCTAGACCACCCATCCTACCCAAACGTCCCCTAAAACCACCACCAAACCAGCCAAGTGCTGGCCGTTTTTCACCAAGTATTCCACCCAAAACCACCACCTAGCTAAGCCCTACCTAGAACCAAAGAAAAACCTAACCTAGCTCGGCCACTTGCTAGCCGAGCCACCCATTTTACCCGGACTTCAACCTAGAAACAAGCCTAACTCGAGCCACCTTGGCTCGAGTCCTTTCTCCCCAAAAACCCATGGCCTGCACTAGCAGGCCGTGTCTCATTTCCTACCCAAAGTGGCCTGCCCTAAAGGCAGGCCAACTACCTAAAAACCAGCCCAACCTTTGGCTGGTTTCCCTTTCCCACACACCCAAAACAGCCCGGCCAAAGTTGGCCTGGCGTCCTTACTTTTTCACCAAGACTTGGCCTGCCATTCGGCTGGCCACCTAAACCTAACACACGGCCAAGCCAAGCCGTGTGCTATCCTCTTTGAAACCATACCAGGCCTGCCATAATGAAATGCCATTCACCTTGAAACCACTTGGCCATACTGGCCGTGGTCCCTTACCTAAGCTCACCTTGGCCCATCTTAGTTAGCCAACCCTCAACCTAGTCGTGGTTTGCCTAGGATCAGCCCCCATACTTACCTAAGTCGACCCAAGACAACCCCACAACCACCTTGACCGAACCCTAGAGCAAGTCACTCCTACTTGAGCCACCTTGGCTCGAGTTTCACAAGACCTAAACTAAGGCCAAGTGCTGGCCGTATTCCATACTAAAACCATGCCACTCGAGCCACCTTGGCTCGAGTCTCACAAGACCAAACAAAGTTCATGAACCTTGGCCGAAATCTCAAAACTTCAGCCAACACCTAACCTAGGACCAGCCAACTCTATCCTATACCTAAACCAAGACCAAATGCTGGCCTAATACTAAGTCTAAACCATACCTAAACCAAGGCCAAATGCTAGCCTAATACCAAGTCTAAACCACACCTAAACCAAGGCCAAGTGTTGGCCGAATCCCATACAAAAACCCAATCACTCGAGCCAAGGTGACTCGAGTCTTACCTTGCCCAAACCGGCCCCAAGTAGCCCCAAACCCATTGAAGCTTGCAGCTCCCCGAACTCCAAGTCTCTCCAAGCTCTCAAGCTCTCCGGCTTCGCTCCCACGTGCCCCGGACTCCATAACAAGAAGGTGGATTCGCTCCTTGTACAATCCCAAATCAAGAACCTGGAAAAGTGTAAGTCGTTTGATATATATCAAGTTTCTTTTCCATTCAATTAAATTCGTGATATAGGGTTATAATAACGGAGCATTGTCTCCCCCCGGAATGTAATAACGGTGCTGGACACACGAGACATACACGTACACTCGAGCCTTTTCGCTCTTATCTCGTACACAAGCACCACGTACACAATTGAGCCTTTTCGCTCTTATCATATACATATGTATTTCAATTCAGCTGGGTTGTTACATTAAGTCATGTGAGTTTGTCTTTCAAATACACACTCGCACCCAAGAGACACCCGAGTGATTGCTCAAACACCTCACGCACATTTTGGCCTCAGAAGCCACTAAGATATAGCCATATCTATATATTTTCTGCTGCATGAGTTTTCCCGGTTCAGCTGTGTATGCATTTCAATTCCAGGTTTTAAATTCAGTCGTGTGTGTTGTCTTTCAATTCTTACATACACACACGCCACAATTGAGCCTTTTCGCTCTTATATATATCTATATCTCCCTTCTGCTGCGTTTTACGGTTCGGTTGCGTGTGTTGCATTTCAATTTATACACAACACCCATGCACACATTGAGCCTTTCCGCTCTTAAGATATAGATATATTTAAATTTCTACAATCTACATTCAAGTCGTGTGAGTTGCATTCAATTTGGGTTTTCCCTTCTGCTAAGTCTTTAAATTTCGGGTTTTACATTCAAGTTGTGTGAGTTGCATTGCATACTCGCCATACTCGAGCTAGGTTGCATACCTGCATCGAACAAACCCCGAACAAAATCGTGCAAAACGCCTAACTTAGGCCACTGGATGCACACACTCCACGCCCAAGTGATTAAAATTGAAAGACTTAGGGTCGCCCAAGCCCAGTAAAAGCAAAAACTCGCCAAAATGCATGATTTCAAAAGTTTTCGAACACCTGATCATTCAAAAATCGAATTTTGAGTTTAACTTGTTTCAAACGAAGTCTCTAAGCATACAGACTGACCCTTCCGCGTCGGTGCAAGAAGGTCTACGATAAAAAGATCCCGCTTGCCTACAATTGCCTTTCAAAAAGTTAGATATTTCAAAACTACTTCGCTAGTTTGAGTAAGCTAGCTGGCATGCCCTAAAAGCGAACGTAGATTGCAAAAAGATTCGCTCTAGGCCTAAGAAACCCGGAGTCGAAGATTTTCTATGTCTATAGATTTGGCACGCCCGGTGGGACTCGGGACTTAAATTGATTTCAAACAAACAAGTTACACTCAAAATTTTCGAAAAAAAGGTGTTTTCCAAAAATCGTGCATACTTAGAAAAGTTGTAGAAAATGGAGCGAAAACCAAAATCCTCGTCGAGTAAATCAAAAGTGGTTTTCAAAACAGCCAAAGAACGAGAAGCGCTAGCTGATATATGGGCGATTTTCAAAAGAATGGAAGTTTTAAGCAAGGAGCTTAAAACCCATAAATCCCGTAGCAGCTCTTCTCGGGCACACAAAAATTGTGAAAAGAAAACCAATTTCAAAATCGATGAAGAAATTAAGGTAAAAGGCCAAACCCTAGAAAAGGGGGAGACTTCCACTCCCACAAATTCAAAATTCGAAAATTCCAAAGAAAATTCAAAAAAAGTTGTTTTTATTTCAAAAAATCAAAAAAATTCTTGAAAACTTTCAAAAAGACAAAAAAATTGAAAAATCAAACTTTGAAATTTCAAAAAATTCAAGTACAATTCCTAAGTCTAGGCACACACACACTGTGGGACATAAAACCCGCACCCCACACACAGACGAGGGTGAAAAACAGGTAGGTTTCGAAAAGGAACGCCTCGTGAAACCCTGGGGGCTCAAAACAGAGTTACCCGAAAAAATGGCCTGCTCTCACCCTGAAAAGGTAGACAAGCCACAAAGAGGTATGCTTGAAACTTATCCTCCTCAAAACTCTCTTCTTCGTATAGGGTCATCAGATGCATTGGATAACCCCTTTGCACACAAACCCACAAAATGTGCCTAAGTTAGAGAATTTTCAAGGTGCGCCAAATGTCCCGCACCAGCCAAAAGAATTTTAAAAACAAAAACAAAAAGAAGTTGAAAAAATGGTAGACATGGAGACCCCTAATGCATGCATCGACATCTTAGGAGCTCATAACCCTGCCATAGAAAAACCCACTTCATCGAGCCTAGTCTTGTACCCTAGAACCAAGATTAGGACTTTGAAACAAAAAAATCCATCCCTAGGGGCACCACGAGTTGAACCTAGGGAGCAAGTCAAAAAATTCGAGGGAGCAAGCTTGCCTTCTCTCGAAGAAAAATTCTCCCAAATACAGGTTGTGTGGAAGCTTAAGTCTTCCATCACCCTACAATATCCAAAGTCTCTCGAGGGACCAAGTACGGTTTCCCTTGAAGACAAAATCATCCCGAAATACCCAAAACTTCTCAAAGAACCAAGCACGGTTTTCTTTGAGAAACAAACCTCCCAAATCAGTGTTGCATGGAAGCCCAAGTCTTCCATCACCCCAGAATCCAAAATCCCAAAATCCAAAAGGGTATATATCCCTGACATGGACGATTCCATGTTTCAAGGCCATGATTTATACAAAAACTTTTCAAAAAACAAGAAGTCTTGGAACATGATTCTAAATATGGGATATAAGCCCTACCAGGGCCTGGGAACCCAAAACCAAGGTAGGCTCGAACCTGTCCTACCTCAGGCTAATCGACAAAAGTATGGACTGGGCTACAGCCCACCCATACCCCCAAAGCCACCACCTAAGACCATATGGGTCAAGGGTGCCCTGTAGAACCTCTAAAACCCAAACCTCATGTCTTAGACCTAGTGATTAGAGTCTGATTCATGAATGTTTTCTTTGTAGGTTCATGGGAAGATCCCTCCTTTTGAAAAAGCCAAAAAAATCCGATATTTGCCAAAAACCAAAAAAATTGAAAACCCAAAATAAAATCTCAAAAACATTTGGAAAAATGAAAATTTCAAAAAGAAATTTGTTTTAAAGCCTTTGGCCATGTACAAAGTCCATTTTCGAAAATTGTAAAAATGTTTTTCAAAAATTGAATATAACTCCTAAAAACCAAAAAAATCCAAAAAGTTGATCTTGAACACCCTTTTGTCTAGAGCTTTTGCAAAATGAAAAGCTCGAGAATCACCAAAGCCTAGAGAAATAAAAAACCTCCGAACTTCCTGAAATTCGCAAGATCCTTGACTTATGCAAAGATTGGGGATTTTTAGAAACAAGCCTGACCCATAGTGTGTGCATATGCATCATGCATCACACTCTGAAATCATTCATATGCATCGAGTCTAGACATCATCTTAGAACTCGAATTCAGGGTTTTGCAAAACCAAAGGGGCAATGAAAGTCGACCCCCTAAGTATCGAGCCTTCATAAGCAGGTCTCCATACGAATCAAATCCAACACCTTCAGGGCAAATTTCAAAAGAAATGAAAATCTCGAAAAAGGGTTAGCATTTCACAAAAGCCTTTTCAAAATTCTTTTGATAAAAAAACCTTCCATGCTCTGCAAATCCTGCATTGTTTGCTTGACTTGATCAGATGAAGATGTTGTTCATACTAAATGTGCCATACATTTTCGAAAACTCTTTTGGTGTGTGAAAGGAATCACTAAGCCAAAAGAAAAATCGTGCTTGGCCTTGCTGTAGGCCCTAAAAGTTCGAGACATCATCTCCCATGTCATGGAAAGGGGAATGATGTTCATTAAAGCACTCATTTTTAAAATCCTATCTCAATAGGTAGGCAAAATGGCAGCCCCTTTCAACAGAGTATGAGTTTCAAAACTCAAGACTCAATTAAGGGAAGCCCTGTATCATGTGGCTGAAGTGCCTCTTTGAGACACACTCCCCATACTTGATCAAATGCCCCATTAAGGCGCGAATTTTCAAAATGAATTCCAAAAACCCTGCTTGACCAAAACCAAGTATGGAAAACATATCAAAAGGGCGGGTATAAAACCATCTTCATATAAAAAGGGAGGATTTCCCAAAATTTGCTTTCTCGAAAGGGATCAAAATTTTGAAAATTTAACCCTACATATACTTTGAAAAGAAAGATTTTCAAAACTTCAAGTTTATATGAAAACTTTGATTGTGTTGGATAAGAACATGAATCTCACGATGAAATATGGAGACCATGTCAAAATCAAAACCCGATGGCCATGATGATCACTTAGGGTTGGTTGTGTTTTCCATCCTTGAGCAAAAAGTAGCATGATCATGTTAGGAAAATCGTGGAAATGCATGGACATGAACATACCATCGTCCATCCAAAAAAGTCTTTTGAAAAGCCATGGCCCTTCACCATGTGGCCATGCGAAATTTCCCTCAAGCTAGGGGCATTTTTAAATATATTCCCTAGACACCTTCCATGAAGAAACGAATTTCATAGAATGCACCTCCTTCTTGACTTGTGAGATACATTTCATATGTTCACTCTTGCATAAAATCGTGTATTTCCATTTTGAATCACATGGAGTGCATAGCATGCATTATATTCATATCATATCACCCCGAAGAAAGCCTAAGAGGTGGGCAAACCTGAGTAGGAATGTCCCCATGTCTTCAAAAAAGGGCAACAAAAATCGAAAAATTTGTTGATGTTGTGGGTAGAAATTAGCAAAACCCCGAATATTCAAAAGGGTTTATGTTAAATTCTTTTTCAAAAATATTTTAAAAACTCGAACTCCTTTGAAACTTCTTGAAAGAAGGATCGAAGTTGATTGTATAACCCTGAATGGAGGAATTTATACTTTTCGAAAGGTAGAGTCTTCCAAAAACAAATTGGCGATATTTCAAAGAACCCTGGCTTACAAGATTAAGCCTTGTTCAAAATATCAAAATATTTTCGAATAGCAGATGCTATTAAGAAATAGAACGATCTCATTTGAATCGAGTAACCAAAGGGATAAGCCTTCCCCCATTCTATTTTCTCTCCAAAAAGGAAAATTGGTTGTGTTCAAAAGAAAGAAAAAAAATCGAGAATACAAAAACTCCTCCTAAAGAGGTCTTCTTGTTTCAAAAGAAAAAGGAGATATAAAAACACTCCTCCCAAAGAGGTCTTCCCTTCATAAACAGGGAATACAAAAACTCCTCCAAAGAACTGCTCTCCTTTAAAGAAAAGAGGGATTAATGAAAAAATACTTTCAAAGGGAGACCCTCTATGAAAAAAAGAAATAAAAAGCCAAAGCTCAAAGAACAATTTTCCGACTCTTTGCCTAAAACCATGGGACGCTTCAAAAGGGACCGTGGTATCTCTTTCCCGTATCCCTACGGCTTATCCCCAAGGAAAAAGGTTCAAATTTGCGAAAATCCTAAAGTACGAATAAAATAAGCTTATTTGGATTTCATTTTGTTTGAGAACTCGACTTTGTTTTGTAGGAAATGGAATTTTGAAATGTTTTCCAAGTTTTCCTACCCAAAAAACCTCTATTGAGTAGCAGGTATTGAAACCCGAATGAAGGGAAGTATGAAAAACGGAAGTCCTTTTCGATACAAGCTAAAAGGAGTTCGCTTTCAAAAAGAAAAATTTCAAAAAACCCACAAATGTCAAAAAGACAAGGGTAGAACCTGCATAGAGCAGACAGCCTCAAAAGGCTCTCTCCAAAGCTCGAAAATCCAAAAATGTCTAGAAGACATGGGTAAAACCTGCTCGGAGCAGCCTGCCTCAAAAGGCACTCTTCAGGCTCAAAACCCCAAAAACAAAAACGTTTTTCTCATGCATGCATCCACAAAATTATCCATGCATGATCATACATAGGGAAACTTAGGAAAAGTCCCCTTTTTGCTAAAAATCCCCACCTATGGTAAAAGAAAACAGGGTTTTGCGAAATAAAAATGGTGTATTCTCGAGAAAATTTGAGAGGAAAACCAAAATGGGGTGTTATCTTCTTCACATTAATTTGGATAATGCCAAATAGGGGCATCTGTAAACACCCTGAATTTTCCAAAAAAATCAAAAACTCTCAAAAACAGAAAAAGCTCGTTTGAGCGAAAATGACAACCTATTTTAAAATATAAAAATAGGTACAAAAGGCAAAAGGAGAGCCCCAGCAAGAAGAGAAATCAAGCCTAGAGTCTCAAAAGCCACCCCCTGTTAAAAAACGGAAGAAAAAAGAGCCCGTTTGGAGAAAAGCCCGATAGAAGGGTAAAAATGTAATTTAGGTCAAAGAAAAAGTACAAAGCAGCTCCAAAATGCAGAAAGAAGCCCAATACCTGAGGAAGTCGATAGAATTTCGAGACACGTCCCGTCAGAATGAAGAACAGAATCCGTGCGGCAATCTGAGTTCGATATCAATAGGAACCGGCCAAAAACCAAAACGACGGACTGAAACGAATGCCGAAAAAGTCCTGAAAAGCAGAACACCGGTTGGAAGAAAGACTTGGGGAAGACCCAGGCCAGAGTTGGGTGTCCGATGAATCGAAGCCCGCTCTAAACCGACGGTGAAAAGCACTAGAAAGGACCAGAAAACCAAGGAGCAGAAGAAAAGTCTGGATTGGGTTTGGACCCAAAAATATCCAGATCCAGATCCAAATTGTGTTTGGATTGGATCTGGATCTCAAAATATCTGAGATCCGAGATCTGAGATCCAAACCCAAATAAATATTTGGACTAGATCTGGATCTCAAAATGTCCGAGATCTGCGATCCAGATCCACATAGATTTTGGATTGGATCCGGATAGCCAAACCCAAATCCAAGACCCAATATCCAAGACCCATTTAAAACCTCTATAAATAGAGGTGCTGGGCTTGAAAAAAGGCACGAGTGAAGCTCTAGGGAAGCTCCTCACGTGAATAAAGGGGGGGCGATGAGAGAGAAAAAGGCCCATAGGCCAAGTTCGTTTGTTTGAGTGCTTGGGATTGGCTCATGGAGCCAAGGGCTGCACCAACCAAGGAACATCCCCTACAAGCTGGCTGGGAGCATGGCGTGGTGGAGCTTGGTGGCTTGAGCAGCGGCTTGGAGTGGTGCTGCAACTAGGTAAGCCCCTAAGACCTAAACTAGGCACCTTCTTCCCTAACCACTCTAGACCACCCATCCTACCCAAACGTCCCCTAAAACCACCACCAAACCAGCCAAGTGATGGCCGTTTTTCACCAAGTCTTCCACCCAAAACCACCACCTAGCTAAGCCCTACCTAGAACCAAAGAAAAACCTAACCTAGCTCGGCCACTTGCTAGCCGAGCCACCCATTTTACCCGGACTTCAACCTAGAAACAAGCCTAACTCGAGCCACCTTGGCTCGAGTCCTTTCTCCCCAAAAATCCCACGGCCTGCACCAGCAGGCCGTGTCTCATTTCCTACCCAAAGTGGCCTGCCCTAAAGGCAGGCCAACTACCTAAAAACCAGCCCAACCTTTGGCTGGTTTCCCTTTCCCACACACCCAAAACAGCCCAGCCAAAGTTGGCCGGGCGTCCTTACTTTTTCACCAAGACTTGGCCTGCCATTCGGCAGGCCACCTAAACCTAACACATGGCCAAGCCAGGCCGTGTGCTATCCTCTTTGAAATCATACCAGGCCTACCATAATGGCAAGCCATTCACCTTGAAACCACTTGGCCATACTGGCTGTGGTCCCTTACCTAAGCTCACCTTGGCCCATCTTAGTTAGCCAGCCCTCAACCTAGTCGTGGTTTGCCTAGGATCAACCCCCATACTTACCTAAGTCGACCCAAGACAACCCCACAACCACCTTGACCGAACCCTAGAGCAAGTCACTCCTACTCGAGCCACCTTGGCTCGAGTTTCACAAGACCTAAACTAAGGCCAAGTGCTGGCCGTATTCCATACTAAAACCATGCCACTCGAGCCACCTTGGCTCGAGTCTCACAAGACCAAACAAAGTTCATGAACCTTGGCCGAAATCTTAAAACTTCAGCCAAACACCTAACCTAGGACCAGCCAACTCTATCCTATACCTAAACCAAGACCAAATGCTGGCCTAATACTAAGTCTAAACCATACCTAAACCAAGGCCAAATGCTGACCTAATACCAAGTCTAAACCACACCTAAACCAAGGGCTAGGATCTATTGAACTCTCCATGGAAACGAGAGGGATAGCACACACGGGGGTGTTCCATGTCCTAGACATCCACCCCATTATAACCTGTTGTTGGGAAGGCCCTAGATACACAGCTTGTGCGCTCTGCCATCCACCTTCCACAAGTGTGTCAAGATCCCTTTCAGGGACAAAGTCGTAGTGATCCTAGGAGAGAGTCATCCTCAACTTCAAGGGGTCATAAATTCCCCTTGCTTGTCAAGCTCCCAGACCCACGAGGTAAAATTGGGGCAAATCATGCTCGAACCACCAAGGCTCACTTTGTACAACCCTAGGAAGGTCGTGTATGTGAAGGGGCCACCCAAGGCTGGCCCCCTCAAAGTTCTGACCATTTTAGGAAAACCCAAGAATCCCCTATTTCCAAAATCCCTGGACAAGAAGCCCTATGAGCACAACATAGACGACAGCAAGTTCCAGGACCACGATTTGTATCAAAATTTCTCCAAAAACAAAAAATTGTGGAACATGATGTTAAACATGGGCTATTTTGCCTTATAAGAGTCTAGGGGCACAAAATCAAGGTCTCCTAGAACCTATACAGCCTAGGGCCAATCCAAGCCGATATGGGATCGGCTATACTCCCAAAATACCACCAGAGCCACCCCCTGTGACCACCTGGGTCAAGGGTGCCCTGGAGCCTACCCTAGAAGAAACCTACGATTTAGACCTCTTATTCCGAGTCTAACCCATAGTGTTTTCCCTTTTGTAGGTATGATGGAAGATCCCTTTATCAAAAATACAAAAACATTTGAAAAACTCGAAATCCATAAAATAAAAAATTTACAAAAGCCAAAAAAAATGGAAAATGAAAAACTCGAAAAAAGTGTAGTTTGTATGGTTCCCAAAGTTCTAGTTTTACAAAAGAACAAAAAAATCAAAAAATTACAAAACTCCAAAAAAAATTTGTACATAGCTGCTCCTGGTAAGGCTTTGGAAAAAGGAAAAGATTTCGAAAGAAACGTTGTCTGTATAACCAGACCAAAAATTTTGAAACCAATAGAAATTCCAAGTGTAAAACCAGGTCTTTTGAAAATCCATACATCAAATTCCCTAGGATCTATAGACCATGAGAATGATCGAAGCCCAGAAGTGGATCCCCTTGAGGAAGATCCCACTTCTGAGCTCCCAGAATTTCATAAAATTCTCGATTTTGAAAAACCTTCCAATTCAGTAGTTGGAGATTTCATAGAGGTAAACCTAGGGAGTAATTCAAATCCCAAACTCATTAAGGTAGGCGCATGTTTGCATGAGCATGAAAGATCAGCATTCATTGCATTTCTACAAACCTACTTAGATGTATTTGCATGGACGTAAGAAGACATGCCGCCGGGCATAGACCCCAGTATTGTCGAACATCGTCTTCCCTTAGATGCGGATGTGAAACCCATAAAGCAAAAGCTTAGGAAAGTACATCCAAATGTACACGCACAAGTCAAAGAGGGTTTAGAAGATCTGTTAAAAGCCGGATTTATAAAACTCATTGCGTATTCTGATTGGTTATCCAATATCATTGTTGTTCGAAAAACCAATGGGAAGATTCGAATATGCATCGATTTCAAAAACCTAAATAAAGCCACTCCAAAGGATAATTATCCTTTACCAAACATAGATTTGATAGTCGATAGTACTGCAAATCACGAAATGTTTTCATTTATGGATGGCTATTCAGGGTATAATCAAATCAAATTAAGTCCACGAGATCAGGATAAGATCGCGTTCACAACCCCCTAGGGCACGTACTGCTATACAGTCATGCCCTTTGGTTTGAAAAATGCTGGCGCAACATACCAGAGAGCCATGACCACGATCTTCTATGATCAGATTCATGAGCTCATAGAGGTATATGTGGATGATCTCTTGGCAAAATCCAAAACTCGATGCACTCATATCGAATGCAAATCACGAAATGTTTTCATTTATGGATGGCTATTCAGGGGATAATCAAATCAAAGTAAAGCTAAACCCTCAGAAATGTGTGTTCAGAGTAGAGTCTGGGAAGCTTTTAGGCTTTATGGTGAGCCAAAGGGGTATAGAAGTCGACCCATCTAAGTGTTGAGCCATCATAGACATGGTTCCACCCTCCAATCTCACACAGATTCGTAGCCTCCAAGGTCGATTACAATCCATTCGTAGGTTCATCTCAAACCTGGTGAATAGATGCGAACCCTTCAACAAATTGTTGAGGAAGGGCACGAAATTTTCATGAGATGACGACTGCCAAAAGTCATTTGAAAGACTAAAGGCATACCTAGTTAATCCCCCTATTTTAAATCCTCCAAAGCAAGGAAAACCTCTTTTGCTTTACATTTCCATGCATGCGAATGCCTTGGGAGCTTTGTTAGCTCAATACAAGGATGACACCCACAAGGAGTATGCCATCTATTATATTTCGAAAACTCTCTTGGCTTACGAAAGGAATTACCAAGCCATGGAGAAGACGTGCTTGGCCCTAGTTTGGGCTTGCCAGAAATTTCGACACTACTTCCTAGATCATGAGATCTGGATAGTGTCCAAGCTTGATCTAATCAAGCATTTGTTCGAAAAACCCATTCTCACTGATAGATTGGGCAAATGGCAACTCCTTCTAATGGAGTACGACCTGAAATACCATCATCAGATCTCCATTAAGGGGCAAGCCCTAGCCGACTACGTGGCTGAGTTTCCCCTAGAGGACGCATATCCCACATTTAGTGAAATGCCTGATGAAGGCATATTGCAAAACCATTTTCAAAACCACATTTTGGCAAACTCTTTCGAAAACCATGTGTGAAAGATGCACTTCGATGGGGCACGAAACGAACGAGGGGCTGGTACCTGGGTCATCCTCATATCCCTTGAAAATGGTGAGATCCCCATAGCAATTAGCCTAGATTTCGAATGTTCCAATAATATAGCTTAGTATGAAGCACTCATACAAGGCTTAAGGATTTTGAAAACTCTAGGGGCATCATGCATCGAGGTCTTTGGAGATTCACTCCTTTCTATAAACCAAGTTTTGAAAATTTGGCAAGTGCGAAATGAAAAACTTCTTCCATATCACAAGTTGGCCACTCGATTGGTTGAGTCATTCCAATCGTGTAGACTCACACACGTAGGAAGAGAGGATAATGGCATTGCCGACGCCCTCTCCTCCTTGGGTTCAGCCCTAAAGGTCGATCCCATTTCGGGAACCCGATCCTTAGAAATATGGCATGCGCCCACTCCATCCACACACGATTTGGATATTTGCCAAAATAATCTAGATTCTATTGAAAAACCTTGGTTCTATGACATCAAATGTTTTCTAGAAAAGGGAGGATTCGTTGAGGATGCCACATCCAAAGATAAGGCATTCATCCGAAAAATTTCTACCCGATACACGATTTTGGGTGGGGTTTTGTATAAAAAAAGTTTTACCGGCATCTTACTAAGATGTGTCGACCTAGAGGAGGCTAGGACTGTTATGCATGAATTCCACGATGGAGAATGTGGAGGTCATGTTAATGCCAACATGATGGCAATAAAAATACTAAGAGTGGCTATTTTTTGTCCACCCTGAAAAAGGATTGCCACGATCATGTTAGGAAGTGTCATCCATGTCAAGTGCATGGCCACGCCATTCATATCCCTCATCTTCATTGCATTCCGTGGTCAACCCCTGGCCATTTACCATGTGGGAGTTTGATATTATAGGCCCGATATTTCCAAAGGCATCGAATGGGCATAGGTTCATTTTAGCAGCCACTGAGTACTTCTCCAAGTGGGTTGAAGCCATCTCCCTGACCAACGTACAGGGGCAACAAGTGGTGGCTTTCATTAGGAGGAATATCTTGGCTCGATTTGGAGTTCCAAGAGACCTTGTGTCCGATAATGGCACCCCATTCAAAAACAAGCGGATGGTCAAGTTGTGCAACACTTATGGCATAACTCACGACTTCTCCTCGACCTACTACCCTCAAGGCAACGGCCAAGCCGATGCCACGAATAAGACTCTCATTAGCATAATTGAGAAGAGTTTAGAGAAGGGTAGGACGTGGCACGAGAAGCTGGATGAAGCCTTATGGGCTTATAGGACTTCCGTCCAGACTCCCACGAATGCCACGCCATTCGAATTGGTCTATGACAGGAACGCCATTCTTCCCATTCATACACAATTGCATTCATTCCATACATCCATTGCACTCGACCTCCCCCTAGAGATGCTTCAGCATGCTAGGATGGCCGAACTAGATTTGCTAGATGAGAGGCGACTCCTTGCTATGGATCATGCTCATGCATACCGGCAAAGGATAGCCCGACACTATGACAAACATATGAGACCTTGCCACTTTGAAGTGGGAGATCTGGTTTTGAAAATCATCCACTATCGTGGTCCACATCCACTTAAAAAGTGGTGCCCCAAGTGGGATGGACCCTATGTTGTACGTGCAACCACCACGAACAACTCATATTGGTTGATCGATGTAGAAGGTAGGAATTTAGCAGATCCTATGAATATTCAATACTTAAAGAAGTATTATGTATAGGGTTTGGGTTAAATTTCCAATTTCGAAAAACCTTAGGGATAGCTGCTTTGAAACTTTGAAAGTAAGGTTCAAAGGCGAATTGTGTGACCCTGAGCGAGAGGATTCGCACTTTTGAAAGAGTGGAGTTTTCCAAATACAAGGTTACATTTCAAAATCCTTCTTCTTACAAAGAAAGGCCTAGTTCAATATAGCAAGATACTTGCAAGTAGTACATGCTATTTCTAAATAGGCTGATCTAGAATGGATCGAGTATGACCTTGGGATAAGTCCTCCCCTCTTCTCTTCTCCTTCCAAAAGGAAAATGTGGCCAAAACAAAGGGAAATCCCTGCCAAAGATCTCTTTCCCAAAGAAAGAAACCAAAATCAAAAGAAAAATTCGATTCTCTTATGGAAAAGAGGGATTAAAGAAAAAATACTCCCAATGGGAGACCCTCTATGAAAAAAAAAGGAAAAAAGGCCAAAAAGCTCAAAAAGAGTAGTTTTCCGTCTTCTATGCCTCAAACCACGGGACGCTTCAGAAGGGACCGTGGTATCTCTTTCCCATCCCTGGCTTATCCCAAGTAAAACATGGTTCATTTCGAGGAATCCTAAAGTAAAAATAGGATTTACTTGAATTTTATTTTGTTTGAGAATTCGATGTTTCGAGTAAGGCGTAGGAATTTTGAAATATAGCTTGTTTTCTTATAAAACCTCTGCTAGATTAGCGAGTGTCAAGACTCAAGTAAAGGCAAACACGAAGAGCTCGAGATCCTTAGGATTGAGGCGAAAAAAGTGGCTTTCTCTTTTGTAAATAGATTTTGAAAAATCGAACATCGAGCAACATAGGGTCTGCTCACTTGGAGCAGCAGGTCTTCGTAAGAGTAAAGAGTTCGACCATGTCATCTGGTCTCTGGGAGGTCGCACTACTTGGCGTCTCATCCATGTCATGCACGTACATATCCACGCATGAACACTTACATAACATGATCCCGTTTAGGACTAGAAACCATAGAAATCCCTTTGGCATGATATCTCCTCCTACCAGGTTTAAAAGAGAGATTTTCCTCAAAAATTGGGATGATCCCATATTTTCGTGAATAGATCTAGGGAGACATCGAAAGGGGTGTTGTTGTCTTTTTGGATAATGCCAAAGAGGGGCATCTGTAAACACCCCAAAATCCCACGATTTTTCTCAAATATGCCTGGTTTTATAAAAGCAGCCCCAAAGGGCTATTTTGAGTCTGGAAACCCAGAAGCCTTCCAGACAACCCTATATATATGTTGAAACCATATATGTTTTAAAAATACATACATATAGTTTTAAAACCTTAAAAAGGTGTTTTGAAACCCCAAAAAGTAGCTTGGCCTGATGAAAGCAAGACCGAAGAGGCAAAAGAGAGCCCGGACCCGGAGCATATTTCAAGCCCGGCACATCAACTCTCGTATCAGAATCATCCCCAGATTCTCGGACATCCAAGCCCCTGATATCAAGAATTTGTTCAAAACGATCTCCGGAAGGTGAGAAGAAGAGCGGACGACAATGTTGGCGAAGACTCAACGCAAGACGGAGTACTGATGTAGTCCGGCCCCGCACAAACTGTCTATTTCAAAGCGCCATGAAGGAGTTAGAAAATCATATTTGGGTCGAATCTGGACCATATATATCCAGATCCAAACCCAACATGCATTTCGATTTGGATCTGGATTTGGATCCAAAGATCCAAATCCAATATCCACATCCATGGCCCACATCACCTTCTCATAAATGGAGGTGGGTCCCATAGATATTTCACGTGAAAAGCTTGGGTATATAGAGAGAAGGAGTGATAAAGTATGAGTGAGAAAGTTGGTGGGCTTGACTTTTGGTCAAGGGTGGGTTAACCTTGTGGGTTTAGCCTAGAGTATGGGTTTAAGCTTGTATGCACCCACACCTAACCTGGGGCTGCACCAACATGAACATGGCTGCAACTAGGTCCATGGATCGATGCCAAGGGGATGTTCCTAAAACCTAGCCCTGAGCTAACCCACCTCACCTAGCCACTCTCCCCAAAACCTGACCCAATCCTAGCCGTCCTCACCCAAAACCACCCCAACCTCACCTAGCTCACCTCACCTAACTAGACCACCTAGACCCTAACTAGACTAAACCTAATCTCACCTTAATACACCTAATTAATCCCCTAACCATTAATTCCCAGCCATCCTAACCGACCTACCCTAAACCACCATACAACCCACCCTAACCGACCTACCCCAAACCACCCCACAAGCCCACCTTATTATAAATATCTACCCCATACTACTCCCCACCGACCCAGCTCTTGGGCCTATAAAAACCCATTTTTGCGGGTTTTTTTGTTCTCTCTCTTGCTCTCTCTTCCACCCCATCTCACTCTCACTCTCTCCTGCTCTCTCTTCCACCCCATCTCACTCTCACTCTCCCCTAGCTGTACCACTTCCACTGCCACTCCATCCTTTGGCTGCCACCTTCCCATTGCATCACCCGGCTTCCACCTTCCCACTCCATCACCTGGCTGTCATCTTCCACCTTTGGCGAGGAAGATCCTCCACCTGCCACCTCTGGCCACCACCTCATCCACCAGCACCGCGGTTAGTACCCCCTCTCAGCCCCATCTAGCTTCTCATCTCCCCTTCTTTCCCGGCCACACACTCCACCTCCCGCCACCTCTTCGTCCAACCTTCTCCCTTACACCTGGCCCAACTGTACCCTTCTTCACTACCATCCCTCAACACTAAACATCCCAGCCCCTAGCTGAACCTTCACCCTTAACCTGCCACCACCTAGCCAACACCCTAACCTGCCATAACCCAACCAGCATCCCTATTTGTCGCGCCTATCACCCGGCCTTCATCAAGTCTCCATCCGGCTAGCACCCTACCTGCCGCCAATCCACATCCAAGGAGCTCCCCTTCGGCTGTCCAAGGTGACTCACTAGGCCAAAGCCAAGCAAGTTGAGCACGAACCAATTACACGTAAGTGCCTAACTTGGTCCTTGATATGAACTTGCTTACATTTGATTAAATTTGATACAGGGTTGTAATAATGGAGCATTGTCTCCCCCCGGTTGTAATAATGTGGTTTGGCATACCAACACACACGTGCACTTGAGCCATTCCGCTCTTAGCTGCACACCATTTTGGCACACACACGGGCCTAATCAGCCCTTAAGATATAGTTATACTTATATATATTAAGCTGCATGGGTTTTAACTTAAGTCGTGGGTGTTGTCTTTCAATTTCCACACTCACACACATTGAGCTTTCGCTCTTACTCCCAAGACCCTACTAAGGGCCGTATTGCAATTTCATTTAGGGTGTTTTAATTCAAGTTGTGTGCATGGTCTTTCAATTTCCACACTCATACACATTGAGCTTTCGCTCTTACTCCCAAGACCCTAGTTAGGGCCATATTGCAATTTCATTTGGGTGTTTTAATTCAAGTTGTGTGCATGGTCTTTCAATTTCCACACTCACACACATTGAGCTTTCGCTCTTACTCCCAAGACCCTAGTAAGGGCCATATTGCAATTTCATTTGGGTGTTTCAATTCAAGTTGTGTGCGTGGTCTTTCAATTTCCACAATCACACACATTGAGCTTTCGCTCTTATTTCCAAGACCCTAGTAAGGGCCATATTGCAATTATATTTGGGTTAACATTACAAGTCGTGTGAGTTGTCTTTCCATATACACACAACACCCACACACACGTTGGCGACCTTCGGGCCCATATATATTATAATTATTTCCCTTCAGCTATGTCTTTAAGATTTGGGTTTTAAGGTTTAGCTGTGTGCGTAGTCTTTCCATATATACACGACACACACTTGCACAATTGAGCCTTTCTGCTCATAAGATATAACCATATTTCCCTTTTGCAATTTACATTAAGTCATTTCCTTCCGCATTGTCTTTCAATTCGGGTTTTCCCTTTGGAGTTGTGTGAGTTTGCATTGCAAATTCGCCATACCACGAGTTAGGACGCATATTGCATCAAAGCAAACCCCACACTCCCGTGCAAAAATCGCCCAACTTAGGTCACTTGTGCACACACCTAGTTGGCCCTAAAAAGCATAAAAAGAAAGACATAGGCACGTGTAATAAAACTTGCAATTGTACAAATGGAGCCCAAACACTTTGGATATTTTTCAAAGAGGTTTAATTTAAAAGACTTTGCCAAGCATACAGACTAACCCTTGCACATCGGTGCAAGAAGGTCTGCGACGAAAAGAGCTCACTTGCTCACAGTGGCCCCGATAGAGTCAGATTTCAAAACTTTCTTCGCTAGCTTGAGTAAGCTACCTGGCACGCCCTTTTGTTATAAAAACGACTTAGACACACGAAAAGGTTCACTACGAGCCTAAGAACTAGAAGTGGGAATTTTCCGTGTCTACACCTAGTCACCTCCCCCACGATCAACCTAGGGCTCATGCCTATCGTGGCTCTATTCGTGTGCTTTGGAGCACCTTGAATTTTCAAAATAGGTTTAACCGGGGACGGAACTCTGGGTGGTCTCCGGATCTCTACGTGGGCGATTTTCCTATAAAGGATGAGAGTATATGCACAAGTAGCAAAACCAGAACGACATGCATATGCCGGACTCTTTGAAATTGTGAGAGCACATACCTCTTTGCCCTTCCCACTGGTACTTGCATGGTTGGGGAAGGGTTCTTTAAAGATAGCTTGGGCAGGCTCTGGTTCCTCAGTGACCTGGAGCCGGCCCTATGCTATCAAGTTCTCAATCTTATTAAGTAGGGAGAAACACTGCTTTGTATCATGGCCTTTGAGCCGATGATACTTGCAGAATCGATTTAAATATCTCCCTTTGGAAGTGATTCCCTTGGGAATTTCGGGGAGTTTGATCATTCCTTGGGCAAGTAGGAGGTCTAGGACCTCCGACACAGGTTGCCCCAGTGGAGTGTACTCTCATTTTTCAAAGGGTTTTTGTAAATTTTTCTCCCTTTTATTTTCAATTTTTTCAAATTTTTTAGAAGTGCTTGCTGGGCTTGGATCCACTCGGACATTGGTGACTTTATGGGGTTTTGCCCCTTTGTCCATGGTGGGTAGCCCATAAGTGTCAGGCTTATCCAAGCGAGTTTTTGAAACCACATTCCCTTTTCACAAGTGGTCGTAAATCCCTTTCTTTAAATTCGTTTAAAAAAGAGATGCTTTTTTAATCAACTTATGGAAAGTTGAGATTTCGTGAAGGGAGAGAAGGGTTTTTAACTCGTTTTTAAAATTATCTAGGATGAGCATTACTACACACCCTTCTGATATGGGTTCTCGTACTTGCCCAAGGAGGGACCTCCATCGAACAATAAAGGCATGCACGTCTTCATTTTTGCCTTGCCTCATATCCCTCAATGTGTTTAAAGTGGGCGTGACTTCTACGTTATGCGAGAATCTCTGCATAAAGCAGTTCGCTAATTCTTCAAAAGTAGCGAACTGGCTAAGATCATAGGAAGCTATTTGGAATCTGTGCCTTTGAGGGATAAAGGGAACCAATACACCCATTTCATCGAGTCCTTTTTCTTATGGGCTCGATGAGAGAAAAGTTGCAAGTGAGACCTAGGGTCTCCCGTGTCATTATACCGATGGAAATTTAGTATTTTATCATCACTGTCTGTTTCATAGTCTAAAGGAAGAAAATCAGACAGGGCGTCATTCCTTTTCTCTTTGTTTTGCCCCTTCAGCAGCTGTTGTAGGGCTTTACGATCCTTGTAAGTGAAGGATTCGTGGTATTGGTTGCCTTCCATTGCGGAGGTCTCCTTTTGTTTTCGAGTTTTTTCAAATCTCTTTTTGGCCTTTGGTTCGCCATGTAACGAACACGAATCAGCTGCTTCAACTTCTTGGCTAAGAGCAACGATCTTGGCCTCAAAGTCCCTTCTTAACTCCTCGATTTCCTCCTTTTGATCTCGAGTTTTCAAAATTTTCCTAGAATGAGAACTTAATGCGCATGAGGCATGGCTAGACACTTCTTAGGAGCCTGGACTTGACATGGCACTGATGCTTTTAAAACCCAACTAGGAAAATGCAACACACAAAGAGTTAAAACACTTTTTCTTCAAAATTTTCAAGAGGTCTGTTTATTTGAATCGACTTTTCTTAAGACCTTCGTCCCACCGGGCGTGCCAATTCTGTAGACATGCGGAAATTTTCACTCCAGGTTCTTAGGCTTGAAGTGAACCTTTTCGTATGTCTAAGTCACTTTAAAAGGGCATGCTAGCTAGCTTACTCAAGCTAGCGAAGTAAGTTTTCAATATGGGTTCTACATTGCCCTGGTTTTGTGCTCCTAGACTCTTGTATGGCATATAACCCTTGTTCAATAACATGTTCCACGATTTTTTATTTTTAGAAAAAATTTCATATAAGTCGTGGTCCTGGAACTTGCTATCATCCATGTTATGCACATTTTTGTTCAAGGGTATTGAAATAGGCGACTCTTGGCCTTTCCTGGGATGGTTAGTGTTTTGTGTGGGCTAGCCTTGGGCTGCCCCTTGATGTACACGACTTTCCTAGGTATTTGGAGTGTGAGCTTTGGTGGCTCGACCAAGGTCTACCCCAGCTTGGCCTCGTAGGCCTGGGAACTTCATAAGCATGGGAAATTATGGATTCCCTGAAGCTGTGGGTGACTCTCACCTAGAACTACCACTATATCATTGTCGAAAGGGATTTTGACACACCTATGGAAGGTGGATGGCACAGCACGCAGGCTGTGTATCCAAGGCCTTCCCAACAATAGGTTGTAGTGGGGGTGGATGTCTAAGAGATGAAACACCCCCATGTGAGCTATCCCTCTGGTTTCCATGGGTAATTCTATAGATCCTAAAAGTCTTGATGCATTCCCATCGTATCCAGTGATTACGATGAGGCTTGGGTTCACGGAGGTCAAGGTGACTTCGATTTGGTACGCCATGTGGAGCAGAAAGATGTTGAGCCCTCCTCCCCCATCAACTAAGCAGCTATCCAGAGAGTGGTGATTCAATACCACCGAAATATGTAGGGCTTGGTTGTGGGTTTCGTAGGATCTTTCTACATCATCTTTCGAGAACATGATGGGCGTTTTTGCACCTATAGATGCCACTTGGGTCTATAGGGACTCCGGGGTTATGTTTGAGCTAACCTTGGCTCTTTCTAGAATTTTCTCTAAAACCAGTCTATGCCTAGGTGAGGTTTCTATCAGCTCTAGGATGGACATGTTAATAGGAATCTTTGAAAGATGATTTTCGAAATCGTACAAGGTTAAAACAACTTTTCCTTTGTCCGCTCTTGGCGAGACTCTAGGGATACATGCTTTGGAGGGGCTAAGTATATTGACCACCTTTTTAGCATTTTGTAGATGTGGGGGTTGATAGATCCTTTCCGACCTAGTCACCTCCCCCACGATCAACCTAGGGCTCGCACCTATCTTGGCTCTATTCGTGTGCTTTGGAGCACCTTGAATTTTCAAAGTAGGTTTAACCGGGGACGGAACTCTGGGTGGTTGTAGACACGTGAAAATCCCCGCCTTCTCACCATTTCAGGGCTCGGAGGGGATCCTCTCGTGTGTCTAAGGCTTTATCTATGCAAACAGGGCGTACCAGCTAGCTTACCTAAGCTAGCGAAGATATATTTAACGCTGACTTCTAATCGTGGCGACTGTGAGCAAGTGAGCTCTTGTCGTCGTAGACTTTCTTCCACCGATGCGCAAGGGTCAATCTGTACGCTTTGCAAAAATCGAGTTTTGGGATAGAAAGCCTAAGAAGCGGTTCGAGGTGTCTATTTCGGGTCTTTTAAATGCGATTGCATGTTTTAGATCACGTGGATTTGCACGTGCCTAAGTCTTTTTCTTTTATCCCTTTTCGGGCCACCTAGTTTGTGTGTTATGAACACTCCACTACATGGGCGAATTCGAGCGGGGCTTGCTTTGATGCAATATGCGTCCTACCTCGTGGTATCGCGTAGATGCAATGCAAACTCACGCTACTCCAAAGGGAAAACCCGAATGTAAAGACAATACTGAAGGGAAATAACCGAAGGGAAATAACCGAAGGGAAATGACTTGTAAAGTAAGTGCCGAAGGGAGATATGTATATAGGGTATGTATATGAGCCCTTACTCAGGTCTTGCAAATAAGAGCGAAGGCTCAATGTGGGTGCGTGCTTGAATTGAAAGACTTACACACACGACATGAAATTAAACCCAAATATAAATTGCAGTATGGCCTTGACTAAGGTCTTGGGAGTAAGAGCGAAGGCTCAATGTGTGTGAGAGTGCTTGAATTGAAGTACTACGCACACGACATAAATGAAACCCAAATATAACTGCAATAAGGCCTTTACTAAGGTCTTGGGAGTAAGAGCGAAAGCTCAATGTGTGTGAGAGTGCTTGAATTGAAAGACTTACACACACGACATGAAATGAAACCCAAATAGTATAGGTCGGCCCTTACTTGGGTCTTTCAAATAAGAGCGAAGGCTCAATGTGTGTGAGAGTGCTTGAATTGAAAGACAACACACCCAACTTAAGCAAAACCCTACAAAAATGAAAATATATGTATATACTTATGTATTAGGGGCTGATTAGGCCCGTGTGTGTTCAAAATCGTGTACAACTAGGAGAGTGCACGTGTGTGGGTGTGCCAAGCCACGTTATTACAAGCGGGGGGAGACTATGCTCCGTTATTACAACCCCGTATCAAATTGAATCTCAAGCAAGTATACAACTAAAGACCGAGTTAGGCACTTACTAGTAGCTGGTCCTTAGAGGCCTCGCTTGAGCGTGGGCTTGACCTTCGCCTTGGGCTGCAAACGGGAGCTTCGCGAGGGTGAACGACAAAGGGTGCTGGCCGGCTGCAAATGGGGCGCAGGATAGGTGCCTTGATGGTGGCCGGCTGCAAGCAAGGGTGTCGCCTTGGTGTGGGGGATTAAAGGGGCTGGGCAAGGTGAGTATGTAGGGTCACTAGGAGGGTATATAGCGTTAGGGAGTGTGGACCTAAGGGGAGCTTAAGAGAAGGTTGAATGGGACACCTAGGGGAAAAGAGATGGCTGGCCGAATGGAAGGGATAGTCGGTTGGAGTGGCCTACTAGGGGAATGTGGTGGTGGCGGGCTGCTAGGATGACTAAGGCTGGAGTATGGGAAGGTAGCTAGTTAGGTGATGGGGCTAGGCGGTAGTGGGTGTAGTGGGTATAAGGGAGTGCTATGGGTAGGTCTTAGGAAATCAGATAGGGTGGCCAGGTGTAACTAGGGTAGTTAGGTAGTGGCGAATGGCTAGGGCGGCTAAGGCTTGGCCGAGTGTAGTGGTGGCGGCAAGTGGCTGATGTGTAGGTAAGGTGGTGGTATGGTGGGTGGCTGGGAGTGGAGAGGGAGTAGAGAAGGAGCTAGGTAGAGTGTGGGGTACTTACCGAATGGAGAGAAGGTGGCGCTCGGCTGGAAGGAAGCTGGGCAGGTAGTGAGGCTGGGCCGGGAGGTGGTGGAGATGGCGGTGCAAGTGGTGGTGGGATGGAGAGATGGTGGTGGTGCAGGCGGAGTAGGTAGAGCAGGTGGAGCAGCTGGAGAAGTGGAGGAAAGAGAGGGCCCAGCTGGGATGGGTGAGGGGTTCTAGCTAGGAAAACCTGCCCCAAGAGGGGGGGTTTATATAGGGAGTTGGGTAGGTCGGTTAGGGCTGGGTTTGGGGTAGTGGTTAGGTGGTTTAGGTAGGGTGGTATGAAGATAAGGTGGGCTGGAAAGGGTAGGGCCAGATATTTTAAATACTAGTGGTTTGGGTAGATTGTGGGCTTGGGGTGGTTTAGGGGTTTAGGGTTTGGTTAGGTGGTTGGGTTCTAGGGTGAGGTTTAGTGAGCTAGGTTAGGTGATTAGGCTAGGATTAGGCTAGGTTTAGGGAAATTAACCTAGGTTTAGGGAAGGATTAGGGAAGTGGGTTAGGTGATTAGGTTGGGATTAGGCCGGGATTAGGGAAGTGGGTTAGGTGATTAGGCTCAGATTAGGGGTGGATTAGGGTGGAAGGCTAGGATTAGGTGTTTTTGGTTAGGTTTAGGTGAAGGAGCTCCCTTTGCATGGCCCATAGACCTTAACCACCTCATGTTGGTGCAGCCCTAGGTTAGGTTTTGGCTAATTACAAGCTTAAACCCACTCAATTAGGCTAACCCACATGATTAACCCCAAACTTGACACACAAGTCAAGCTTAATTACAACACTCTTGATCTTATCCACCCCCACTCTCTCTCATGCCCCTAATCCCACGTGAATTTCAAGTGGGCCCCACCTCCATTTATGAGGAGGTGATGTGGGCCATGGATATGGATATTGGATTGGATTTTTGAATCCAAATCCAAATCCAAGTCCATACATGGGTTTGGATTGGGATCTGGATATATATGGTCCAGATCCGATCCAAACTGAACTCTGACTCCTTCGAGCTGGGTTCGAAACGGACGATTTGTGCGGGGTCTGACAGCATCAGCACTCCGTCTGCGTTGGGTCTTCGCCAACATGATCGTCCGCCTCCGTTTCTGCCTTCCGGAGATGACTTCAAATGACATTTTGATAATAACAGGGTCTTGGACGTTCGAGATCCTCGGGGTATGGATGTGATACAAGAGTTGTTGTGCCGGGCTCGACATGTACTCCGGTTCTGGGCTCTCTTTGACTTCGCTGGTCCATTCTTGATTAGGCCAAGCTGCTTTGGGGTTTCAAAACGTGTTTTAAAAGGTTTTCAAAAGCCATATTATATATATTTGAAATATTAAGTTTAAAACATATATACAGGGTTGTCTGGAAGGCTCCTGGGTTTCCAGACTCAAAACTGACCCTTTGGGGCGGCTTGTACAAAACCAGGTTTGTTTTAAGAAATTCGTGGGATTTCGGGGTGTTTACAGTGGTCTCCGGATCACTACTTGGGTGATTTTCCTATGAAGGATGAGAGTAGATGCACAAGTAGCAAAACCAGAATGACATGCATGTGCCAGACTCTTTGAAATCGTGAGAGCACATACCTCTTTGCCCTTCCCACTAGTACTTGCGTAGTTGGGGAAGGGTTCTTTAAAGATAGCTTGGGCAGGCTCTAGTTCCTTAGTGACCTGGAGTCAGCCCTCTACTATCAAGTTCTCAATCTTATTAAGTAGGGAGAAACACTGCTTTGCATCATGGCCTTTGAGCTGATGATACTTGCAGAATCGATTTAAAAATCTCCCTTTGGAAGTAATTCCCTTGGGAATTTCGGGGAGTTCGATCATTCCTTGGGCAAGTAGGAGGTCTAGGACCTCCGACACAGGTTGCCCCAGCGGAGTGTACTCCCGTTTTTCAAAGGGTTTTTGTAAATTTTTCTCCCTTTTATTTTCAATTTTTTCAAAATTTTTAGAAGTGCTTGCTGGGCTTGGATCCACCTGGACATTGGCGACTTTGTGGGGTTTTGCCCCTTTGTCCATGGTGGGTAGCCCATAAGTGTCGGGCTTATCCAAGCGAGTTTTTGAAACCACATTCCCTTTCCACAAGTGGTCATAAATCCCTATCTTTAAATTCATTTCAAAAAGAGATACTTTTTTAATCAACTTATGGAAAGTTGAGATTTCGTGAAGGGGGAGAAGGGTTTTTAACTCGTTTTTAAAATTATCTAGGATGAGCATTACTACACACCCTTCGGATATGGGTTCTCGTACTTGCCCAAGGAGGGACCTGCATCGAACAATAAAGGCATGCACGTCTTCATTTATGCCTTGCTTCATATCCCTCAATGTGTTTAAAGTGGGCGTGACTTCTACGTTATGCAAGAATCTCTGCATAAAGCAGTTCACTAATTCTTCAAAAGTAGCGAACTGGCTAAGATCAAAGGAAGCCATTTGGAAGCTATGCCTTTGAGTGATAAAGGGAACCAATACACCCATTTCATCGAGTCCTTTTTCTTATGGGCTCGACGAGAGAAAAGTTGCAAGTGAGACCTAGGGTCTCCCGTGCCATCATACCGATGGAAATTCGGTATTTTATCATCACTGTCTGTTTCATAGTCTAAAGGAAGAAAATCAGACAGGGCGTCATTCCTTTTCTCTTTGTTTTGCCCCTTCAGCAGCTGCTGTAGGGCTTTACGATCCTTGTGAGTGAAGGATTCGTGATATTGGTTGCCTTTCATTGCGGAGGTCTCCTTGTGTTTTCGAGTTTTTTCAAATCTCTTTTTGGCCTTTGGTTCGCCATGTGATGAACACGAATCAGCTGCTTCAACCTCTTGGCTAAGAGCAGTGATCTTGGCCTCAAAGTCCCTTCTTAACTCCTCGATTTCCTCCTTTTGATCTCGAGTTTTCAAAATTTTCCTAGAATGAGAACTTGATGTGCATGAGGCATGGCTGGACACTTCTTAGGAGCCTGGACTTGACATGGCACTGATGCTCTTAAAACCCAACTAGGAAAATGCAACACACAAAGAGTTAAAACACTTTTTGTTGAAAATTTTTCAAGAGGTCTGTTTATTTGAATCGACTTTTCTTAAGACCCATGTCCCATCGGGCGGCCAATTCTGTAGACACGCGAAAATTTCCACTCTGGGTTCTTAGGCCTGAAGTGAACCTTTTCGTATGTCTAAGTCACTTTAAAAGGGTGTGCCAGCTAGCTTACTTAAGCTAGCGAAGTAAGTTTTCAAATATCTGACTTATGGGGCGACTGTAGACAAGTGGGCTCTTTTCATCGCAAACCTTCTTGAACCGATGCTCAAGGGTCGGTTTGTACGCTTTAGAAAACTCGATTTTTGAACCAGTATGACCTGTTTGTTTAAAAAGTATGAAATGTGTTTGATCGATTTGGTTTGTCTAGTTGCTGATTTTATTTACGTGGGGTTTGCATGTATCCTATGTCTTTGATTTTAGCTACTTAGGCGTGAGATGTGTGCATCAAGTGCCTAAGTCTTGGCGATTTTGCACGGATGGTTCGAGGTTGCTTTGATGCAAGTATGCACCCTATCTCGTGGTATGGCAGATATGCAATGCAAACTCACACAACTGAACCTTAAAACCCGAATTTGAAAGACATAGCCGAAGGGAGATTGCAAAAGGGAATTATAGTTATATCTTAAGAGCAGAAAGGCTCAATTGTGGGTGTGTATGTTGTGTATAAATTGAAAGACAACTCACATGACTTGAATGTAAAACCCCGCTCGACTTAAATATAAAGTTAGGAAGGGAAATACTTATATATATATATGGGCCCGAAGGTCGCCAACGTGTGCGTGTGTGTTGTGTATAAATTGAAATGCAACACACGCAGCTGAAATGTAAAACTCAGCTGAAAGGGAGATACAACTATATATATATGAGCCCGAAGGTCATCAACATGCACATGTTGTGTTTGTGTGTAAATGTAAAGGCAACACACGCATCTGAATTGGGAAAATGCAATGGAAAATATAGAGATATGGCTATATCTTAGTGGTTGCCAAGGCCAAAATAGTGCGTGAGGTGCTTGAGCAAGCGCTCGGGTGTTCTTTAGGTGCGAGTGTGTAAATGAAAGACAAACTCACACGACTTAGTGTAACAACCCAGCTGAATTGAAATACATATATATGATAAGAGCGAAGGCTCAATGCACGCATGTGTGGAGTGTATAAAATTAAAGACAACTCACGCAACTCTTACTAGAGTGTTGGGAGTAAGAGCGAAGGCTCAATCGTGCATGTGGGTGCTTGTGTACGAGTTAAGAGCTAAGGCTTAAGTGCTCGTGTGTGTCTTATGTATCAAGCACCAATATTACAACCCAGGGGGAGACAACGCTCCGTTAATACAACCCCGTATCCAAATTGAATTAAATATAAAGCAAGTTAATGTAATAGACCAAGTTTAGACACTTACAAATAGCTGGTCCGTCTTCAACTTGCTCGGATTTGGGCTTGCGGTTCACTTTGGGCAGCCAAGAGGGGTCCCTTTTTAGGTAGTTTGAGAAAGGTTGGGGCTCGGGTGTGTTTAGTGAGTAGGGGTGTTGGCCGGCTGGGAGAGATGGCAGGTTAGGGTAGGGTGACTAGGGGATAGGTGGAAGGTGGCTGGTGTGTGGGCTGCTAAGGTGGTAGGGTAATTAGGGCGGCCGGGAGCTAATGGCATGTCCTAAGTGGAGGGTACTAGCTAGGAACCAAGGTAGCCTAGGGTGACCAGGTGCAGGTCGATGTAGGGTGTAGGTCGGGTGGCTGACGCGTTGAGGCGCACGGTGCTCGAAGGCGCACTGAAGCACGCGATGCTCAGCAGGGGTACACGAGGGTGCACAGGGCTTACTGGGGCACAAGGAGGCGCATCGCGGTGCGCTGGTCTCCACGATAGGGGCACGCGAGACGCATGTCCAGGGTGAGGGCAGCACGCAAAGGCGCGCAAGGTTCGGTTCAGGTTTTTAGGGTTCTCTTAGGTCGGTTAGGTAGGTTTGAGTCCAGTCCGATTCAGTTAGGGCTAGGTTGGTTCAGTTAGGGTTAGGTTTAGTGAGGTAGGTTAGGTGATTAGGTTAGGTTTAGAGAGGACTAGGCTAAGGTTAGGGGACTTACCTCTTGGAGCCGGTCCTTCTTTACTTGAGCCCACCTTAAATGGTTGCAGCCTCCCTTGACCGAGCCCAGCTAGGATGCAGCCCACTTAGCCCACTTGGCTTGACCCACTCTCACCCTTGAGCCAACAAGGCTTGAACCACTCACTCACTCTCTCTCCTCCAAGCAAAATCCGTGAACCCCTCTCTTGGATCCCCTCACCTCTATTTATAGGCATTTCAAGTGGGTCTTGGGTTTGGATATGGGTTTGGATCATGGATTCCATGTCCGATCCAAACACTATTTGGATCTAGATCTTGGATCTCGAATATTTTGAGATCCGTATATGATCCAAATCCAATATTTTTATGGATATAGATCTGGATATTTTGGTCTAGATCCAATCCAAACACTATTTGGATCCAATCCAAATCCAAACACTATTTGGATCGACCCAAATCCAAATACTATTTGGATATGGATCTGGATATTTATGGTCCACATCCAATCCAAATTTTCTCTGGATGGTCCTTCTTGGCTTCTCAAGGCGGACGATCTATGTGGGCCCTGGCTTCATCAGCACTCCGTCTGGTATTGGGTTTCCCCAATCTTTGTCGTTCGAACTCCTTTTCGTCATTTCGAACTCTATTTCTGCTCAATTTGGACTTCTTCGGTTCAAATTCTTGATACTTGGGAGGATGTATTTGATTTGGCTTCCAGGTGTGCCGTGCTTGCATTCTGCATCGAGCTTGAGCCTTCCTTTTGCCTTTTGAACCTGGCTTTTATCAGGCCAGGATGCTCTTCTGGGCTCTGGAAACTGCTTCTGAGCCTGCTTCTGGAATTGGCCTTTATGAGCCACTTGTTGGGCTGCTTTTCGATCAGGTATCGTCTTCGTATGGTTCACCTGTATGTCTTTGGTTTCTCGAGAAAATGGGGCTTAGCCAGGGTTTAAAAGCTCATATTTGGACATGGGGTTTCAAAACACTATTTACAGGTTTCAAAACAATATTTACAGGGTTTTGGGAAGGCTCCTAGGTTTTCAGAACTCAAAGTGTCTTTTTGAAGTTGATTTTGTAAACCAAGTATGTTTTATGAAATCATGGGATTTTGGGGTGTTTACACCATCATATTGGCATTAACATGGCCTCCACATTCTCCATCGTGGAATTTGTGCATTATAATCCTAGCCTCCTCCAGGTCGACACACCTTAGTAAGATGCCGGCAAAACTTTTTTTGTACAGAACCCCACCCAAAATCGCATATCGGGTAGAAATTTTTCGGATGAATGCCTTATCCTTGGATGTGGCATTTTCAGCAAATCCCCCATTTTCTAAAAAGCCTTTTATGTCATAAAAACAAGGTTTTTCATCAGAATCTAGGTTGTTTTGGCAAATTTCCAAATCGTGTGTGGATGGAGTGGGTGCGTGCCATATCTCTAAGGATCTAGTTCCCAAAGTGGGGTCGACCCTTAGGGCTGAACCCAAGGATGAGAGGGCATCAGCAATACCATTATCCTCTCTTCCTATGTGTGTGAGTGTGCATGATTGGAAGGATTCGACCAATCGAGTGGCCAACTCATGATATGGAAGAAGCTTTTCGTTTCTAACTTGCCAAATTTTTAAAACTTGGTTTATAACCAGTAATGAATCTCCAAAGACCTCAATGCACAATGCCCCTAGAGTTTTTGAAATTTTTAAGCCTTGTATGTGTGCTTCATATTCGGCTATGTTGTTGGAACATTCAAAATCTAGGTGAATGGTGTAGACTCCAAAAATCCCCGCCTCTGGTTCTTAGGCCTGAAGCGAATCCTTTTGTGTGTCTAAGTCGTATTTAAGCAAAAGGGCACGCCAGCTAGCTTGCTTAAGCTAGCGAAGAAATATTTTGAAATCTGACTTCTATCGTGGCGACTATGAGCAAGCAAGCTATTTTCGTCGTAGACCTTCTTACACCGATGCGCAAGGGTCAGTCTGTATGCTTAGAAAATCGAGTTTTTAGATATGATAACCTAGGGAAAATGTTTGAGGCGTTCGATTGGGCTTGATTTGTATGGTTTCAAATTTTATTTTCACGTGGATTTGCACGTGCCTATGTCTTTCTTTTTATCCCTTTTGGGGCCAACTAGGTGTGTGTATGCACACATGACCTAAGTGGGGTGATTTTGAGCGGGAGTGTGGGGTTTGCTTTGATGCAATATGCATCCTAACTCGTGGTATGGCGTATATGTAATGCAAACTCACGCAACTCCAAAGGGAAAACCCGAATTGAAAGACAATGCGGAAGGGAAATGACTTAATGTAAATTGAAAAAGGGAAATTGCAAAAGGGAAACATGGCTATATCTTAAGAGCAGAAAGGCTCAATTGTGCAAGTGTGTGCCGTGTATATATGTAAAGACTACGCACACTATTGAACCTTAAAACCCAAATCTTAAAGACACAGCCGAAAGGGAAATACTTATAATATATATGGGCCCGAAGGTCGCCAACGTGTGCATGGGTGTTGTGTGTATATTGAAAGACAACTCACACGACTTGTAAATGAAACCCAAATATAATTGCAATAGGCCTTGACTAAGGTTTGGGAGTAAGAGTGAAAGCTCAATGTGTGTGAATGTAGAATTGAAATACTACGCACACGACATGAAATGAAACCCAAATATAATTGCAATAGGCCTTGACTAAGGTCTTGGGAGTAAGAGCGAAAGCTCAATGTGTGTGAGTGTAGAACTGAAATACTACGCACACAACTTAAAGTGAAACACCCCAAAACGAAATTGCAATAAGCCCTTACTAGGGTCTTGAAAATAAGAGTGAAAGCTTAATGTGTGTGAGTGGAAAAATTGAAAGACAACACACACAACTTAAACAAAACCTACGCAACTTAAATTATATACGTATAGCTATATCTTAAGGGTTGATTGGGCCCATGTGTGTGTCAAAATCGTGTGCAGCTAAGAGCGGAATAGGCTCAAGTGCACGTGTGTGGGGGTGTGCCAAACCACATTATTACAAGCGGGGAGAGACAACGCTCCATTATTACAACCCCGTATCAAATTTAATTAAGCATAAGCAAGTCTATAACAAGGACCGAGTTAGGCACTTACGTATAGCTGGTCCGGGCGTGACTTGCTTGCGCTTGGGCTAGAGTGTTGCCTTGGGCTGCAAGAGGGAGCTCCTTGGAAGGCTGCGGCAAAGGAAGGTGCTGGTCGGATGGCAAAGGTGCGGGTGGTGGTGCCTTAGCGCTAGCCGAGTGGATGGGGTGCTGCCTTGGCTGGGGTTGGGGTGCTTAGGGAAGGTGAGGGTGTGTCACTAAGGTGCGGGGTAGGTCTTAGGGAGAGGTAAGGCTGGTGTGTTAGTTAGGGGCTGTCTAAGGAAGGAGGTGCAGGTGGTGCGGCCGGGTGATGCTGGCCGAATGGTGGAAGGTGGCAGGTGGTGGCCGGTTGGATGAGGCGTTGGTTAGGCTAAGGAAGGGTGGCGGGTGGTGGCTAAGAGTGGAGGGGGAGTAAAGAACAGGTGGTATTGAGATGGGATACTAACCGGGATGAAGACTGCCCGAAGGGTGGAGGTGGCGGGTGATGAAGTGGAAGATGATGGCAGGCGGGTGTCAAGGTGCGGCCGAGTGGAAGTGGAGATTGCAACTGGTGGCGTGGAGTGGAGTTGGCCGAAGTGGAGTGGAGTGAAGTGGTGCTGCTGGAAGTTGGAGGTGGCAGGTTCCAAGAGGGTGAGAGAGAGATGGCAGGTGAGAGAGAGAGCAAGGGTTGGGCTGCCCAAGAAGTCATGCAAAACCCGCCCACAAGGGGGGGAGGGGTTTTATAGGTTTTTGGTGGGTTGGTTTGGGCTGGTATTGGGGGGTCGGTTTAGGAGTATGGTGGTGGTGGTTTGGGGATATGGTGGGCTAGGCATTTAGGTGGGCCATTTGTCTTGGGTGGTTTAGGGATATGGTGTGCTAGGGATTTAGGTGGGTTGGTTCAGTGGTTTAGGGTTGTAAACACCCCGAATTTTCTAAAAATCAAAAACTCTCAAAAACACAAAAAGCTCGTTTGAGCCAAAAATGACAACCTATTTTAAAATGTGAAAACAGGTACAAAAGGCAAAAGGAGAGCCCCGACAAGAAGAGCAAATCGAGCCCGGAGTCTCAAAAGACACCCCTTGCTCAAAAATGGAAGAAAAAGGAGCCCGTTTGGAGAAAAGCCCGACAGAAGGGTAAAAATGTAATTTGGGTCAAAGAAAAAGCGCAAAGCAGTTCCAAAATGCAGAAAGAAGCCCAGTACTTAAGGAAGTCGACAGAAGTCCGAGACAGGTCCCGTCAGAATGAAGAACGGAATCCGTGCGGCAATCTGAGTTCGATATCAACAGGAACCGGCTAGAAACCAAAACGGCGGACAGAAACGAACGTCGAAAAAGTCCTGAAAAACAGAACAGCGGTTGGAAGGAAGACTTGGGGAAGACCCAGGCCAGAGTTGGGCATCGATGAATCGAAGCCCGCTCAAAACCGACGGTGAAAAGTATTAGAAAGGACCAGAAAACCAAGGAGTAGAAGAAAAGTCTGGATTGGGTCTGAATCCAAAAATATCCAGATCCAGATCCAAATTGTGTTTGGATTGGATCTGGATCTCAAAATATCCGAGATCCGAGATCCAAACCCAAATAAATATTTTGACTGGATCTAGATATCAAAATATCTGAGATCCGCGATCCAGATCCACATAGAGATTGGATTGGATCCAAAGAGCCAGACCCAAATCCAAGACCTAATATCCATGACCCATTTAAAACCTCTATAAATAGAGGTGCTGGGCTTGAAAAAAAGAAAAAAAATGTGAGTCTCTAGGGAAGCTCCTCACGTGAAATAAAGGGGGGGAAGAGAGAGAAAAAGGCTATTGGCCAAAAAGGAATTTTGTTTGAGATGGGATTGGCCCATGGACGGAAGGGCTGCACCAACGAATGAGCGTCTTCTTCAAGCTGGCTGAGAGTGGAGATCGTGGTGGAGCTTGGCAGCTTGAGTGGTGGCTGGAGTGGTGCTGCAAATAGGTAGGTCCCCTAAGCCCTAACCTAACCCCCTTCTTCTCCTAATCCTCTAGACCACCCATCCTACCCAAACGTCCCCTAAAAAAAGGGCACTAAACCAGCCAAGTGCTGACCGGTTTTCACCAAGTTTCCCACCCAAAACCACCACCTAGATGAGCTACCCCAAGGCCTAACCTAGTTCGGCCACCACCTGGTCGAACTCCCACCTTGAACCCACTTAGTTCGGCCAACCTTGGCCGAACTCCCCTTTGAAATAAAACCAAACTCGAGCCACCTTGGCTTGAGTCTTTCCTAAGTCCCACGGCCTGCACTAGTAGGCCGTGTCCCATCCCCTTTCGCCCAAGATCTAGCCTGCCCTAAACGCAGGCCAACTACCTAAAAACCAGCCCAGTCATCAGCTGGGTTTTGCCTATCCAACCACCTAAAACAGCCCTGCCAAAGGTGGCCGGGCTTCCTTTCTTTTTCACCACAAGCTGGCCTGCCTTTTGGCAGGCCACCTAAACCTAAACACACGGCCAAGCCAAGCCATGTGTTCCCCTATAAAGGCCTGCCTTAAGGCAGGCCTTTCATCCCCATAGGACCTGCCATTCGGCAGGTCACTGAACCAAAGCCTTACGACCTGCCACAAGGCAGGCCGTGTCCTATTATCAGCCCAAAGCCTAAGACCAAGGGTTGGCTGTGAACCAGCGCCTAAACCATCTTGGCCAACCTTACTAAACCACACCTAAACCTAGCCGTGACTAGCCTAGGACAGCCAACACCTAACCTAGGATCAGCCCCAACCACACCTTAAAGTCACTCCTACTCAAGCCACCTTGGCTCGAGTTTCACAAAACCTAAACCAAATCCTATCACTCGAGCCACCTTGGCTCGAGTCATGCCTAATACCAAGTCTATCCTATACCAAACCCAAGGCCAAAGGCTGGCCGGATTGACTCCACCCTAAACCAAGTTCACTCGAGCCACCTTTGGCTCGAGTCACACAAGCAAAGCCTAAGGCCAAGTGTTGGCCGAACCCTAGAGCAAATCACTTCACTCGAGCCACCTTGGCTCGAGTTTCACAAGACCAAAACCTAAGGCCAAGTGCTGGCCAAATCCTAAACCAAAAAAACCTATCACTCGAGCCAAGGTGCCTCGAGTCATCCCTTGCCCAAAACCAGCCCCAAGTGACCCTAAACCCAGTATAATTTGCAGCTCTCGGAACTCGAAGTCTCCCTAAGCTCTCAAGCTCTCCGGCTTCGCTACCACATACATCGGATGTCATGAGATGATGTTGGACTCGCCCCTTGTACAATCCTAACTCAAAAGGCTGGAAAGTGTAAGTTGATTTCGATATATATCAAATCCCTTTCCATTCAATTCAATTCGTGATACGGGGTTGTAATAACGGAGCATTGTCTCCCACCAGAATGTAATAACGGTGCTGGACACACGAGACACACACTACACTCGAGCCTTTTCGCTCTTATCTCGTACACAAGCACCACGTACACAATTAAGCCTTTTCGCTCTTATCATATACATATGTATTTCAATTCAGTTGGGTTGTTATATTAAGTCGTGTGAGTTTGTCTTTCAATTACACACTCGCACCCAAGAAACACCTGAGCAATTGCTCAAACACCTCACGCACATTTTGGCCACTGAAGCCACTAAGATATAGCCATATCTATATACTTTCTGCTGCGTGAGTTTTCCCGGTCTAGCTGTGTACGCATTTCAATTCTAGGTTTTTAATTCAGTCGTGTGTGTTGTCTTTCAATTCATACATACACACACACGCCACAATTGACCCTTTTCGCTCTTATATATATCTATATCTCCCTTCTGCTGCATTTTATGGTTCAGTTACGTGTGTTGCATTTCAATTTATACACAACACCCACGCACACATTGAGCCTTTCCGCTCTTAAGATATAGTTATATTTAAATTTCTGCAATTTACATTCAAGTCGTGTGAGTTGCATTCAATTTGGGTTTTCCCTTCTGCTAAGTCTTTAAATTTCGGGTTTTACATTCAAGTTGTGTGAGTTGCATTGCATACTCGCCATACTCGAGCTAGAGTGCATACCTACATCGAACAAACCCGAACAAAACGTGCAAACACACCTAAGTGGATAAAATTGAAAGACTTAGGGTCGCCCAAATCAAAAACTCGCCAAGTGCATGATTTCAAAAGGATTTTCAAACACTTATTTATTCAAAAATCGATTTTGAGTTTAACTTGTTTCAAACTAAGTCTCTAAGCATACAGATTGACCCTTGCACATAAGTGCAAGAAGGTCTACGACATAAAAATCCCGCTTGCCTAAAATTGCCTCTCAAAAGTCAGATATTTCAAAACATACTTCGCTAGTTTGAGTAAGCTAGCTGGTACGCCCTAAAAACGAACGTAGATTACGAAAAGATTCACTCCAGGCCTAAGAAACCAGGAGTCAAAGATTTTCTGTGTCTACAGATTTTGGCACGCCCGGTGGGACTCGGGACTTAAATTGATTTCAAACAAACAAGTTACACTCAAAATTTTCAAAAAAAAGGTGTTTTCCAAAAATCGTGCATACTTAGAAAAGTTGTAGAAAATGGAGCGAAAACCAAAATCCTCGTCGAGTAAATCAAAAGAGGTTTTCAAAACAGCCAAAGAACGAGAAGTGCTAGCTGATATATGGGCGATTTTCAAAAGAATGGAAGTTTTAAGCGAGGAGCTTAAAACCCATAAATCCCGTAGCAGCTCTTCTCGGGCACACAAAGATTGTGAAAAGAAAACCAAATTCAAAATCGACGAAAGAATTGAGGTAAAAGGCCAAACCCTAGAAAAGGGCGAGACTTCCACTCCCACAAATCCAAAATTCAAAAATTCCAAAGAAAATTCGAAAGAAGTTGTTTTTGTTTAAAAAAATCAAAAAAATCTTGAAAACTTTCAAAAAGACAAAAAAATTGAAAAATCAAACTTTAAAATTTCGAAAAATTCAAGTGAAATTCCTAAGTCTAGGCACACACACACAGTGGGACATAAAACCCACACCCCATAAAGAGACGAGAGTGAAAAACAGGTAGGTTTCGAAAAGGAACGCCTCGTGAAACCTCGGGGACTCAAAAGAGAGTTACCCGAGAAAACGGCCTGCTCTCACCATGAAAAGGTAGACAAGCCACAAAGAGGTAAGCCTAAAACCCATCCTTTTCAAAAGTCTCTTCTTCATATAGGGTCATCAGATGCATTGGATAACCCCTCTGCACACACAAACCCACGAAATCTGCCTAAATTGGAGAATTTTCAAGGTGCGCCAAATATCCTGCACCAGCCAAAAGAATTTCAAAAACAAAAACAAAAAGAAGTTGAAAAAATGGTAGACATGGAGACCCCTAATGCATGCATCGACATCTTAGGAGCTCATAACCCTGCCATAGAAAAACCCACTTCTTCGAGCCTAGTCTTGTACCCTGGAACCAAGATTAGAGCTTTGAAACAAAAAAATCCATCCCAAGGGGCCCCACGAGTTGAACCTAGGGAGAAAGTCAAAAAATTCGAGGGAGCAAGCTTGTCTTCTCTCGAAGAAAAATTCTCCCAAAAACAGGTTGTGTGGAAGCTCAAGCCTTCCATCACCCTGCAATATCCAAAGTTTCTCAAGGAACCAAGCATGGCTTTTCTTGAGGACAAAATCTCCCAATTCAGGGTTGTATGGAAGCACAAGTCTTCCATCACCCCAAAATATCCAAAGTCTCTCGAGGGACCAAGTACGGTTTCCCTTGAAGACAAAATCACCCCAAAATATCCAAAACTTCTCAAAGGACCAAGCACGGCTTACTTTGAGAAACAAACCTCCGAAACCAGGGTTGTATGTTAGCCCAAGTCTTCCATTACCCTTGAATCCAAACTCCCAACATCCAAAAGGGTATATATCCCCGATATGGACGATTCCATGTTCCAAGACCATGGTTTATGCAAAAACTTTTCCAAAAACAAGAAGTCTTGGAACATGATTCTAAATATGGGATATAAACCCTACCAGTGCCTGGGAACCCAAAACCAAGGTAGGCTCGAACCTGTCCAACCTCAGGCCAATCGACAAAAGTATGGATTGGGCTATAGCCCACCCATACTCCTAGAGCCGCCACCTAAGACCATCTGAGTCAAGGGTGCCTTGTAGAACCTCTAAAACCGAAAACCCATGTCTTAGACCTATTGATTAGAGTCTGATTCATGAATGTTTTCTTTGTAGGTTCATGGGAAGATCCCTCCTTTTGAAAAAGCCAAAAAAAATCAGATATTTGCCAAAAACCAAAAAAATTGAAAACCCAAAACAAAATCTCAAAACATTTGGAAAAATGAAAATTCCAAAAAGAAATTTGTTTTAAAGCCTTTGGCCATGTACGAAGTCCATTTTCGAAAATTGTAAAAAAATGCTTTTCGAAAATTGTATCTCCCAAAAACCAAAAAAATCCAAAAAGCTGATCTTGAACACCCTTTTGTCTAGAGCTTTTTCAAAATGAAAATCTCGAGAATCACCAAAGCCAGGAGGAATAAAAACCTCCGAACTTCCTGAAATTCGCAAGATCCTTGACTTATGCAAAGATTGGGGATTTTTAGAAATAAGCCTGACCCATAGTGTGTGCATAAGCATCATGCATCACATCTTGAAATCATACATGTGCATCGAATCTTGATATCATCTTAAAACCCGAATACTGGGTTTTGTGAAACCAAAGGGGCAATGGAAGTCGACCCCCTAAGTATCGAGCCTTCGTAGACAGGTCTCCATACGAATCAAATCCAACATCTTCAAGGAAAATTTCAAAACGGAAATGAGAGTCTTGAAAAAAGGGTTATCATTTCACAAAAGCCTTTTCAAAATTCTTTTGATAAAAACCTTCCATGCTTTGCAAATCCTGCATTGTTTGCTTGACTTGATCAAATGAAGATGTTGTTCATACTAAATGTGCCATACATTTTTGAAAACTCTTTTGGCATGTGAAAGGAATCACTAAGCCAAAAGAAAAATCGTGCTTGGCCTTACTGTAGGCCCTAAAAATTCGAGACATCATCTCCCATGGAAAGGGGAATTATTCATTAAAGCACTCATTTGAAAAACCTATCTTAAATAGGTGGGCAAAATGGCAGCCACTTTCAACAGAGTATGAGTTTCAAAACTCAAGACTCAATTAAGGGACAAGCCCTGTATCGTGTGGCTGAAGTGCCTCTGTGAGACACATTCCCCATACTTGATCAAATGCCCCATGAAGGCACAAATTTTCAAAATGAATTCCAAAAACCCTACTGGACCAAAATCAAGTATGGGAAACATATTTCGATCAAAAGGGCTGGTATGAAACCATCCTCATATAAAAGGGAGGATTTCCCAAAATTGCATTCTCAAAAGGGATCAAAATTTCGAAAATTTAACCCTATATATACTTTGAAAAGAAAGATTTTCAAAACTTCAGGTTTATATGAAAACCTTGATTGTGTTGGGATAAGAATATGAATCTCACAATGAAATATGGAGACCATGTCAAAATCAAAGCCCTATGGCCATGATGATCACTTAGGGTTGGTTGTGTTTTCCATCCTTGAGCAAAAAGTAGCATGATCATGTTAGAAAAATCGTGGAAATGCAAGGACATGAACATGCCATCGTCCATCCCAAAAAGTCTTTTGAAAAGCCATGTTCCTTCATCATGTGGTCATGCGAAATTTCCCTCAAGCTAGGGGCATTTTTAAATATAGCCCCTAGACACTTTCCATGGATAAACGAATGCATCTCCTTCATGATTTGTGAGATACATTTCATATGTTCACTCTTGCATAAAATCGTGTATTTCCATTTTGAATCACATGGAGTGCATAGCATGCATCATATTCATATCATACCACCCCCAAAAAAGGCCCAAGAGGTGGGCAAACCTGAGTAGGAATGTCCCCATGTCTTCAAAAGGACAAGAAAAATCAAAAATTTGTAGATGTTGTGGGTAGAAATTAGCAAAACCTGAAAAATGCCCGAATATTCATAAGGGTTTATGTTAAATTCCTTTTTCGAAAAGATTTTGAAAAATCGAACTCCTTTGAAACTTCTTGAAAGAAGGATCGAAGTTGATTATATAACCTTGAATGGAGGAATTTATACTTTTCGAAAGGTAGAGTCTTCCAAAAACAAATTGGCGATATTTCACAGAACCCTGGCTTACAAGAATAAGCCTTGTTCAAAATATCAAAATATTTTTGAATAGCAGATGCTATTAAGAAATAGGACGATCTAGTTTGAATCGAGCAACCAAAGGGATAAGCCTTCCCCCATTCTACTTTCTCTCCAAAAAGGAAAATTGGTTGTGTTCAAAAGAAAGAAAAAAATCGAGAATACAAAAACTCCTCCGAAAGTGGTCTTCCCTTCATAAACAGGGAATACAAAAACTCCTCCGAAAGAGGTCTTCTCGTTTCAAAAGAAAAAGGAGATATAAAAAAACTCCTCCCAAAGAGGTCTTCCCTTCATAAACAGGGAATACAAAAACTCCTCCAAAGAGCTGCTCTGCTTTAAAGAAAAGAGGGATTAATGAAAAAATACTCCCAAAGGGAGACCCTCTATGAAAAAAAGAAATAAAAAGCCAAAGCTCAAAGAGTGATTTTCCGACTCTTTGCCTAAAACCACGGGATGCTTCAGAAGGGACCGTGGTACCTCTTTCCCGTATCCCTACGGCTTATCCCCAAGGAAAAAGGTTCAAATTTGCGAAAATCCTAAAGTACGAATAAAATCGGCTTATTTGGATTTCATTTTGTTTGAGAACTCGACTTTGTTTTGTAGGAAATGGAACTTTGAGATATTTTTCAAGTTTTTCCTACCCAAAAACCTCTACTGAGTAGCAGGTATTGAAACCCGAATGAAGGGAAGTATGAAAAATGGAAGTCCTTTTGAATACAAGGTAAAAGGAGTTCATTTTCAAAAAGAAAATTTTTAAAAAAACCCACAAATGTCAAAAAGACAAGGGTAGAACTTGCTTGGAGCAGATAGCCTCAAAAGGCTCTCTCCAAAGCTCGAAAACCCAAAAACGTCTAGAAGACATGGGTAAAACCTGCTCGGAGTAGCCTGCCTCAAAAGGAACTCTTCATGCTCAAAACTCCAAAAAACAAAAACATTTTTTTCTCATGCATGCATCCAAAAATCATCCATGTATGATCATACATAGGAAAACCTAGGAAAAGTCCCCTTTTGCTAAAATCCCCACCTGTGGTAAAAGAAAACAGGGTTTTGCGAAATAAAAATGGTGTATTTTCGAGAAAATTTGAAAGGAAAACCAAAATGGGGTGTTATCTTCTTCGCCATTATATCCAAATCAATTTGGATAATGCCAAAGAGGGGCATCTGTAAACACCCCGAATTTTCCAAAACCAAAAACTCTCAAAAATACAAAAAGCTCGTTTGAGCCAAAAACGACAACCTGTTTTAAATTGTGAAAATAGATACAAAAGGCAAAAGGAGAGTCCCGACAAGAAGAGCAAATCGAGCCTGGAGTCTCAAAAGCTACCTCCTGCTCAAAATCGGAAGAAAAAAGAGCCCGTTTGGAGAAAAGCTCGACAGAAGAGTAAAAATGTAATTTGGGTCAAAGAAAAAGCACAAAGCAGCTCCAAAATGGAGAAAGAAGCCCAGTACCTGAGGAAGTCGACAGAAGTCCAAGACACGTCCCATCAGAATGAAGAACGGAATCCGTGCGACAATCTGAGTTCGATATCAACAGGAACCGGCTAGAAGCCAAAACGACGGACCGAAACGAACTCCGAAAAAGTCCTGAAAAGCAGAACACCGGTTGGAAGGAAGACTTGGAGAAGACCCAGGCCAGAGTTCGGCGTTCGATGAATTGAAGCTCGCTCAAAACCGACGGTGAAAAGCACCAGAAAGGACCAAAAAACGAAGGAGAAGAAGAAAAGTTTGGATTGGGTCTAGATCCAAAAATATCCAGATCCAGATCCAAATTGTGTTTGGATTGGATCTGGATCTCAAAATATCTGAGATCCGAGATCCAAACCCAAATAAATATTTTGATAGGATCTGGATCTCAAAATATCCGAGATCCGTGATCCATATCCACATAGAGTTTGGATTGGATCCGGATAGCCAGACCCAAATCCAAGACCCAATATCCATGACCCATTTTAAACCTCTATAAATAGAGGTGCTGGGCTTGAAAAAAAGAAAAAAACGTGAGGCTCCAGGGAAGCTCCTCACGTGAAATAAAGGGGGGGAAGAGAGAGAAAAAGGCTATTGGCCAAAAACGAATTTTGTTTGAGATGGGATTGGCCCATGGAGGCAAGGGCTGCACCAACGAACGAGCATCTTCTTCAAGCTGGCTGAGAGTGGAGATCATGGTGGAGCTTGGCGGCTTGAGTGGTGGCTGGAGCGGTGCTGCAAATAGGTAGGTCTCCTAAGCCCTAACCTAACCCCCTTCTCCTAATCCTCTAGACCACCCATCCTACCCAAATGTCCCCTAAAAAAGGCCACTAAACCAGCCAAGTGCTGGCCCGTTTTCACCAAGTTTCCCACCCAAAACCACCACCTAGATGAGCTACCCCAAGGCCTAACCTAGTTCGGCCACCACCTGGCCGAACTCCCACCTTGAACCCACTTAGTTCGGCCAACCTTGGCCGAACTCCCCTTTGAAACAAAACCTAACTCGAGCCACCTTGGCTTGAGTCTTTCCTAAGTCCCACGGCCTGCACTAGCAGGTCGTGTCTCATCCCCTTTTGCCCAAGATCTGGCCTGCCCTAAAGGCAGGCCAACTACTAAAAAACCAGCCCAGCCATTGGCTGGGTTTTCCCTCCCCAACCACCTAAAACAGCCCGACCAAGGTGGCCGGGCTTCCTTTCTTTTTCACCACAAGCTGGCCTGCCTTTCGGCAGGCCACCTTGTTGACTCGGAAAGTTCCCGCTTCTGGTTCTTAGGCCCGAAGCGAATCTTTTCGTGTATCTAAGTCCTATTTAAGCAAAAGGGCATGCCAGCTAGCTTACTTAAGCTAGCGAAGAGATATTTTGAAATCTGACTCCTAATGTGGCGACTGTGAGCAAGTAAGCTCTTTTCGTCGCAGAACTTCTTGCACCGATGCGCAAGGGTCAGTCTGTATGCTTAGAAAATCGAGTTTTTAAATATGAGAACCTACGAAAATGTTTAAGGTGTTTGATTCGGGCTGTTTTTTGTATGATTTTCAAGTTTTATTTCACGTGAATTTGCACGTGCCTATGTCTTTCTTTTTATCCCTTTTCGGGCCAACTAGGTGTGTGTTATGAACACGTGACCTAAGTGGGGCGACTTTGAGCGGGAGTGTGGGGTTTGCTTTGATGCAATATGTGTCCTAACTCGTGGTATGGCGTATATGCAATGCAAACTCACGCTACTCCAAAGGAAAAACCCGAATTGAAAGACAATGCGGAAGGGAAATGACTTGAATGTAAATTGGTAAAGGGAAATTGCAAAAGAGAAATATGGCTATATCTTAAGAGCGGAAAGGCTCAATTGTGCAAGTGTGTGCCGTGTATATATGTAAAGGTTATGCACACTGCTAAACCTTAAAACCCAAATCTTAAAGACATAGCTGAAAGGGAAATACTTATAATATATATGGGCCCGAAGGTCGCCAATGTGTTGCGTGGGTGTTGTGTGTATATTGAAAGACAACTCACATGACTTAAATGAAACCCAAATATAAATTGCAATATGGCCTTAACTAAGGTCTTGGGAGTAAGAGTGAAAGCTCAATGTGTGTGAGTGTAGAATTGAAGTACTACGCACACGACATTTATGATATTAAACCTAAATATAAATTGCAATAGGCCTTGACTAAGGTCTTGGGAGTAAGAGCGAAAGCTCAATGTGTGTGAGTGTAGAATTGATGTACTACGCACACGACATTTATGATATTAAACCCAAATATAAATTGCAATAGGCCTTGACTAAGGTCTTGGGAGTAAGAGCGAAAGCTCAATGTGTGTGAGTGTAGAATTGAAGTACTACGCACACGACATTTATGATATTAAACCCAAATATAAATTGCAATAGGCCTTGACTAAGGTCTTGGGAGTAAGAGCGAAAGCTCAATGTGTGTGAGTGTATAATTGAAATACTACGCACACGACATAAAGTAAAATACCCCAAAACGAAATTGTAATAGGCCCTTACTTGGGTCTTGAAAATAAGAGCGAAAGCTCAATGTGTGTGAGTGTGAAAATTGAAAGACAACACACACAACTTAAGCAAAACCCCATGCAACTTAAATTATATAAATAAGTCTATATCTTAAGGGTTGATTAGGCCCATGTGTGTGTTCAAAATCATGTACAACTAAGAGCGGGATAGGCTCAAGTGCACGTGTGTGTGGGTGTGCCAAACCACGTTATTACAAGCGAGGGGAGACAATGCTCCGTTATTACAACCCTGTATTGAATTTAATTAAGCATAGCAAGTCAATATAACAAAGACCGAGTTAGGCACTTATGGATAGCTGGTCCGGAGGTGATTTGCTTGAGCTTGGGCTGGTATGTTGCCTTGGGTTGTAAGAGGGAGCTCCTCGGAAGGGTGTGGCAAAGGAGGGTGCTGGCCGAATGACAAGGGTGCGGATGTGGTGCCTTGGCGCTAGCCGAACGAGGGGGCTGCCTTGGTCAAGGTTGGGGCGCTTGGGAAAGCAAAGGGGAGCTAGTTGGGTTGTTGGCTAGGGGTTGGTTTAAGGGAAGAGGTAAGGTTAAGGGTGTGTAAGTTAGGGGCTATCTAAGGGAGATGTAGGGTGGCGGGTGGTGCAGTCGGTTGTGGCTGGCCGAATGGAGGGGGTGCTGCTACCTTGGCTGGGGTAGTTAGGGGGTGCTTAGGAAAGGAAGGGGAGCTAGGGTGTGTGTCACTAAGGAGTGGGGGTTGTCTAAGGGAAAGTAGGGCTGAGGGAGTTTAGCTAGGGGTGCCTAAGGGAAAGGAGGTAAGGCTGCGGGTGTTACAGTCGGTTGTGGCTGAATGGTGGCAGGTAGTTAGGTGGTGGCCGGCTGGGTGAAATGGAGACTAGGCTAAGGAAGGGTGGTATGTGGTGGCTAAGAGTGGAGGGGGAGTGAAGAGAGGGTGGTATTAGGATGGGGTACTAACCGGAGAGGAAGGTGAAGGTGGTGGGTGTCCAAGGGAGGCAGCCGAACGGTGGCAGGTTGGTGCAGTCCGTTGGCGTGGGGTAGAGCTGGCCGGGAGGTGATGGTGGCGTGGAGTGGAGCTGGCCGGAGTTCCAAGGTGGAGCAGGTGAGAGAAGAAGGGAAGAGATGAGAGAGGAGAGGGGGCTCGGCTGGCCCAAAAAGCTTGAAAAACCCGCCCACTAAGGGGGGTTTATAGGGCTTGCGTGGGTCAGTTTGGGCTGGTTTTGGGGGGATGGTTTAGTGGTTAGGTGGTGATGGTTTGGGGATAAGGTGGGCCAGATATTTGGGGGCGGGCAGATATTTAGGTTAGGTGGTTTTAGGGATATGGTGTGCTAGGGATTAGGTGGGCTGGTTTAGTGGTGTAGGGCTTAGCTAGGTGGGTTGGTTTTAGGGTGAGGTTTAGTGAGGTGGGTTAGGTGTTTAGGCTAGGATTAGGTTAGGATTAGGGGAATTAGGCTAGGTTTAGGAAAGGATTAGGGAAGTAGGTTAGGTGATTAGGTTGGGATTAGGGAAGGATTAGGGAAGTAGGTTAGGTGATTAGGTTGGGATTAGGGAAGGATTAGGGAAGTAGGTTAGGTGATTAGGCTAGGATTAGGGGGAATGGCTAGGATTAGGGGTTTTAACTTAGGATTGGGTTAGGAGCATCCCTTTGCATGGCCCATGGACTTAATTGTATCATGTTGGTGCAGCCCTAGGTTAGGTGTAGGTTCATACAAGTTTAAACCCACACTAATTAGGATAACCCACATGATTAACCCAAAACTTGACACACAAGTCAAGCTTAATACATTTCCCTCATATTTAATCCTCCCCATTCTCTCTCATGCCCAAGATCCCACGTGAATTTCAAGTGGGCCCCACCTCCATTTATGAGAAGGTGATGTGGGCCCGGGATGTGGATATTGGATTGGATCTTTGGATCCAAATCCAAATCCAAATCCACATATATGTTTGGATTGGGATCTGGATATATATGGTCTAGATCCAATCCAAAGCTAAATTCTAACTCCTTCAGGGTATGTTTGAAACGAACGGTTTGTGCGGGGCCTGACAGCATCAGTACTCCGTCTTGCGTTGGGTCTTCGCTAACATGGTCGTCCGCTCTTGTTTTCACCTTTCGGAGATGATTTCGAATGATTTGTTTGATAACAGGGGCTTGGATGTTCGAGATTCTGGGGATGAATCTAACACGAGAGTTGATGTGCCGGGCTCGACATGCGCTTTAGTTTCGGGCTCTCTTTTGCTCTTCTGGTCCTGCTTTCATCAGGCCAAGTCACTTTGTGGGGTTTCAAACCATTTTTTAAAAGGGTTTTAAAACTATTATACATATTTTAAAACATAGTTTAAAGCATATGTTCAGGGTATGCCTGGAAGGCTCCTGGGTTTCCAGACTCAAAATAGCCCTTTGGGGCTGCTTTTATAAAGCCAGGTAATTTGAGAAGTTCGTGGGATTTTGGGGTGTTTACACACCTAAACCTAAACACACGGCCAAGCCAAGCCGTGTGTTCCCCTATTTGAGACCATACCAGGCCTGCCTTAAGGCAGGCCTTTCATCCCCATAGGACCTGCCATTCGGCAGGTCACTCAACCAAAGCCTTACGGCCTGCCACAAGGCAGGCCGTGTCCTATTATCAGCCCAAAGCCTAAGACCAAGGGCTGGTCGTGAACCAGCGCCTAAACCATCTTGGCCAACCTTACTAAACCACACCTAAACCTAGCCATGACTAGCCTAGGACAGCCAACACCTAACCTAGGATCAGCCCCAACCACACCCTAAAGTCACTCCTACTCGAGCCACCTTGGCTCGAGTTTCACAAAACCTAAACCAAATCCTATCACTCGAGCCACCTTGGCTCGAGTCATGCCTAATACCAAGTCTATCCTATACCAAACCCAAGGCCAAAGGCTGGCTGGATTGACTCTACCGTAAACCAAGTTCACTCGAGCCACCTTTGGCTCGAGTCACACAAGCAAAGCCTAAGGCCAAGTGTTGGCCGAACCCTAGAGCAAATCACTTCACTCGAGCCACCTTGGCTCGAGTTTCACAAGACCAAAACCTAAGGCCAAGTGCTGGCCAAATCCTAAACCAAAAACACCTATCACTCGAGCCAAGGTGCTTCGAGTCATCCCTTGCCCAAAACCAGCCCCAAGTGGCCCTAAACCTGGTATAATTTGCAGCTCTCGGAACTCCAAGTCTCCCCAAGCTCTCAAGCTCTCCGGCTTCACTCCCACATACATCGGATGTCATGAGATGATGTTGGACTCGCCCCTTGTACAATCCTAACTCAAAAGGCTGGAAAGTGTAAGTTGATTTCGATATATATCAAATCCCTTTCCATTCAATTCAATTCGTGATACGGGGTTGTAATAACGGAGCATCGTCTCCCCCCGGAATGTAATAACGGTGCTGGACACACGAGACACACACGTACACTCAAGCCTTTTCGCTCTTATCTCGTACACAAGCACCACGTATACAATTGAGCCTTTTCGCTCTTATCATATACATACATATTTCAATTCAGCTGGCTTTTTACATTAAGTCGTGTGAGTTTGTCTTTCAATTACACACTCGCACCCAAGAAACACCCGAGCGATTGTTCAAACACCTCACGCACATTTTGGCCTCTGAAGTCACTAAGATATAGCCATATCTATATACTTTCTGCTGCGTGAGTTTTCCCGGTTCAGCTGTGTACGCATTTCAATTTCGGGTTTTTAATTCAATCGTGTGTGTTGTCTTTCAATTCATACACACACACACAGGCCACAATTGAGCCTTTTCGCTCTTATATATATCTATATCTCCCTTCTGCTAGGTTTTATGGTTTAGTTGCGTGTGTTGCATTTCAATTTATACACAACACCCACGCACACATTGAGCCTTTCCGCTCTTAAGATATAGATATTTAAATGTCTGCAATTTACATTCAAGTCGTATGAGTTGCATTCAATTTGGGTTTTCCCTTCTACTAAGTCTTTAAATTTCGGGTTTTACATTCAAGTTGTGTGAGTTGCATTGCATACTCGCCATACTCAAGCTAGAGTGCATACCTGCATCGAACAAACCCGAACAAAACGTGCAAACACGCCTAAGTGGATAAAATTGAAAGACTTAGGGTCACCCAAATCAAAAACTCTCCAAGTGCATGATTTCAAAAGGATTTTCAAACACTTATTTATTCAAAAATCGATTTTGAGTTTAACTTGTTTCAAATGAAGTCTCTAAGCGTATAGACTGACCCTTGCACATCGGTGCAAGAAGGTCTGCGACGTAAAAATCCCGCTTGCCTACAATTGCCTTTCAAAAGTCAGATATTTCAAAACATACTTCGCTAGTTTGAGTAAGCTAGCTGGCACGCCCTAAAAGTGAACGTAGATTACGAAAAGGGCTATTTTGAGTCTGGAAACCCAGGAGCCTTCCAGACAACCCTGTACATATGTTGAAACCATCTATGTGTTAAAATATATATACATACGGTTTTAAAATCTTAAAAAGGTGTTGTGAAACCCCAAAAAGCAGCTTGGCCTGATGAAAGTAGGACCGAAGAAGTGAAAGAGAGCCCGGACCCGGAGCATATTTCAAGCCCGGCACATCAACTCTTGTATCAGAATCATCCCTAGATTCTTGGACATCCAAGCCCCTAATATCAACAAATTTGTTTAAAATGATCTCCGGAAGGTGAGAAGAAGAGCGGACGACAATGTTGGTGAAGACCCAATGCAAGACGGAGTACTGATGCAGTCAGGCCCCACACAAACCATCCGTTTCGAAACGCCATGAAGGAGTCAGAAAATCAGATTTGGGCCGGATCTGGATCATATATATATCCAGATCCAGACCCAAACATGCATTTGGATTTAGATCCAAAGATCCAATCCAATATCCACATCCATGGCCCACATCACCTTCTCATAAATGGAGGTGTGGCCCACAGAGATTTCACGTGAAAAGCTTGGGTAGAGAGAGAAGGGGGATAAAGTATGAGTGAGAAAGTTGGTGGGCTTGACTTTTAGGGTGGGTTAACCATGTGGGTTTGAGCTTGTATGCACCTACACCTAACTTGGGGCTGCACCAACATGAACCTGGCTGCAACTAGGTCCATGGATCGATGCCAAGGGGATGCTCCTAAAACCTAGCCCTAAGCTAACCCACCTCATCTAGCCACTCCCCCCTAAACCTGACCCAATCCTAGCCATCCCCATCCAAAACCGCCCCAACCATACCTAGCCGACCTCACCTAGCTCACCCCACCTAACTAGACCACCTAGACCCTAGCTAGACTAAACCTAATCCCACCTTAATACCCTTAATTAGGCCCTAACCACTAATTCCCAGCCACCCTACTGGACCTACCCTAAACCACCATACCACCCACCCTAGCCGACCTACCCAAACCACCCCACAAGCCCACCTTATCCTAAATATCTACCCATACTACTCCCCACCGACCCAGCCATTTGACCTATAAAACCCCCTCTTTTGGGGCGGGTTTTGGACTCTCTCTCTCTCCTCTCTCACCTGCCCTCTCTTCCACCCCATTTCACTCCCACTCTCCCCCAACTACACCAACATCCACCTCCACCCCACCCGGCTGTGCACTCCACTCGGCTACACACTTCTTCCAACTCCATTCAGCTGCCACCTCCTTCCACCACCTTCGGCCATCACCTCATCCACCACCCACGGTTAGTACCCCCATCTCAGCCCCATCTAGCCTATCTTCTACCCCTTCTTACCCAGCCACACACTCTATCACTCGCCATCACAACCCGCCTCTTCTTCACCCATTCGGCCACTTCACACCCTACCTCACCACCTTCCCTTAGTCATCCACTTCCCAGCTCCTAGCTAAACCTCCACCCTTGACCTGTCACCACCTAGCCAACAACCTACCTACCCCCACCCTAACCAGTCACCTTAAACCCCTGCACCCTAGCCACTCCATCACCCGGCCTTCATCAAGATATACCCCCGGCTCGCACCCTACCTGCCGCCAATCCGCCTCCAAGGATCTTCCCTTCGGTTGTCCAAGGCGACTCACTAGGCCAAAGCCAAGCAAGTTGAGCCCGGACCAGCTACACTTAAGTGCCTAACTCGGTCCTTATTATGAACTTGCTTACATTTAATTAAATTTGATACGGGGTTGTAATAATGGAGCGTTGTCTCCCCCCGGTTGTAATAATGTGGTTTGGCACACCAACACACACGTGCACTTGAGTCATTCCGCTCATAGCTGCACACCATTTTGGAACACACACGGGCCTAATCAGCCCTTAAGATATAGTTATAATTATGTATATTAAGCTGCGTGGGTTTTAACTTAAGTCGTGTGTGTTGTCTTTCAATTTCCACACTCACACACATTGAGCTTTCGCTCTTATTCCCAAGACCCTAGTAAGGGCCGTATTGCAATTTCCCTTCGGTGTATTAATTCAAGTTGTGTGCATGGTCTTTCAATTTCCACACTCATACACATTGAGCTTTCGCTCTTACTCCCAAGACCCTAGTAAGGGCCATATTGCAATTTCGTTTTGGGTGTTTAAATTCAAGTTGTGTGCATAGAATTTCAATTTCCACACTCACACACATTGAACTTTCGATCTTACTCCCAAGACCCCAGTAAGGGCCGTATTGCAATTTCCCTTGGGTGTTTTACTTCAAGTTGTGTGCGTGGTCTTTCAATTTCCACACTCACACACATTGAGCTTTCGCTCTTACTCCCAAGGACCTTAGTCAAGGCCATATTGCAATTATATTTAGGTTTACATTACAAGTCATGTGAGTTGTCTTTACATATACACACAACACCCACGCACACGTTGGCGACCTTCGGGCCCATATATATTATAAGTATTTCCCTTCGGCTATGTCTTTAAGATTTGAGTTTTAAGGTTCAGCTGTGTGCGTAGTCTTTCCATATATACACGACACACACTTGCACAATTGAGCCTTTCCGCTCTTAAGATATAGCCATATTTCCCTTTTGCAATTTACATTAAGTCATTTCCCTTCCGCATTGTCTTTCAATTCGGGTTTTCCCTTTGGAGTTGTGTGAGTTTGCATTGCATATTTGCCATACCATGAGTTAGGATGCATATTGCATCAAAGCAAACCCCACACTCCCGTGCAAAAATCGCCCAACTTAGGTCACTTGTTTACACACTAGTTGGCCCTAAAAAGCATAAAAAGAAAGACATAAGCACGTGCAAATCCCACGTGTAATAAAACTTGTAATCGTACATACAAAGCCCAAACACTTCGGGTATTTTTCAAAGAGGTTTGATTTTAACGACTTTGCCGAGCGTGCAGACTGACCCTTGCTCATCAGTGCAAGAAGGTCTGCGACGAAAAGAGCTCACTTGCTCACAGTTGCCCCAATAGAGTCAGATTTCAAAAACTTTCTTCGCTAGCTTAAGCAAGCTAGCTGGCATGCCCTTTTGTTAAAAACGACTTAGACACACGAAAAGGTTCACTTCAGGCCTAAGAACTAAAAGTGAGAATTTTCCATGTCTACAGGAACTGCTTCAAAATGGCTCACTTCTTACGACCTAAGCCAGTTCACAACTTTTGAAGAGTTGGCCAATAGCTTCATGCAAAGGTTTTCTCATAACGTGGAAGTAACCCCCACTTTGAACGCCCTAAGGGACACAAAATAAGCATCGAACAAGGATGTACATTTATTCATCGTTCGATGGAGGTCCCTCCTCTGGCAAGTAAGAGAGCCCATCTCCGAAGGATGCGCAATAATGCTCATCCTTGAAAATTTCAAAACGGAGTTGAAAACACTTCTTTCTTTGCACGAAATTTCAACCTTCCATAAACTAATTAAAAAGGCTTCCCTCTTCGAAACAAATCTGAAAAAGGGGGTCGACGATGACTTGTGGAAAGGAAAAATGCTTCAAAAACCACGATTTGAAAAACCTAGGACTTAAGGGCTACCCACTACGGACAATGGGACAAAACCCCAAAACATTGCTAATATCCGAGTGGAAATGAACCTGGCCGACACTTCAAAGAAGAATGAACAAAAAATGAAAAAAAAGTTTCAAAAAACATTTGAAAGGAGGGAGTATACTATAGACACGTGGAAATTTCCACTTCGGGTTCTGACGACTGAAGTGAACCTTTTCGTATGTTTAAGTCACTTAAAGGGCGTGCCAGCTAGCTTACTTCAGCTAGCGAAGTAAGTTTTCAAAATATCTAACTTATGGGGCGATTGTGGACAAGTGGGCTCTTTTCGTCACAAACCTTCTTGAACCGATACTCAAGGGTCGGTTTGTACGCTTAGAAAACTCGATTTTGAATGTTTATGACCTGTTTTGAAAAGTATGAAAAGTGTTTGATCGGTTTGGTTTGTCTAGTTGCAAATTTTATTTACATGGGGTTTGCACGTATCCTATGTCTTTGATTTTAGCTACTTAGGCAAGAGATATGTGCATCAAGTGCCTAAGTCTTGGCGATTTTGCACGGGTGGTTTGAGGTTGCTTTGATGCAAGTATGCGTCCTATCTCGTGGTATGACGGATATGCAATGCAAACTCACACAACTGAACCTTAAAACCCAAAATTAAAAGACATAGCCGAAGGGAAATTGCAAAAGGGAAATATAGCTATATCTTAAGAGCGGAAAGGCTCAATTGTGGGTGTGTGTGTTGTGTATAAATTGAAAGGCAACTCACACAACTTAAATGTAAAACCCCGCTCGACTTGAATGTAAAGTGCGGAAGGGAAATACTTATATATATATGGGCCCGAAGGTCGCCAACGTGTGTGTATGTGTTGTGTATAAATGTAAAGAGAACACACATAGGTGAACCGGGAGAACGCAACTGAAAATATAGAGATATGGCTATATCATAGTGGCTGCCAAGGCCAAAATGGTGCATGAGGTGCTTGAGCAAGCACTCGGGTGTTCTTTGGGTGCGAGTGTGTAAATGAAAGACAAACTCACAGACTTAATGTAACAACCTAGCTGAATTGAAATACATATATATAATAAGAGCGAAGGCTCAATGCACGCGTGTGTGGAGTGTATAAAATTAAAGACAACTCACGCTGCTCTTACTAGAGTCTTGGGAGTAAGAGCTGTAGATATGGAAAATTTTCACTCCGGGTTCTTAGGCCTGAAGTGAACATTTTCGTATGTTAAGTCACTTTTATAAAAAGGGCGTGCCAGCTAGCTTACTCAAGCTAGCGAAGTAAGTTTTTGAATATCTGACTTGTTTGGGGCCATTGTGAGCAAGTGAGCTCTTTTTGTCGTAGACCTTCTTGCACCAATGCGCAAGGGTCAGTCTGTACGCTTAGCAAAGTCGATTTTGAACAAATGTAACCTCTTTGAAAATATATGAAGTGTTTGATTGGGTTTTGTTTGTATTGTTGCAGATTTTGTTTCACGTGGGATTTGCACGTGCCTATGTCTTTCAATTTTACGCTATTTTAGGCCAGCTAGGTGTGTGCGCAAGTGACCTAAGTTGGGCGATTTTTGCACAAGTGTATGGGGTTTGCTTTGATGCAATATGTGTCCTAACTCATGGTATGGCGAATATGCAATGCAAACTCACACAATGGAACGAGAAAACCTGAAATTGAAAGACATAGCTGAAGGAAAATTGCAAGAGGGAAATATGACTATATCTTAAGAGCGGAAAGGCTCAATTGTGTAAGTGTGTGTCATGTATATATTGAAAGACTACTCACACAGCTGTAAACACCCCAAAATCTCACAATTTTCTCAAAACACCTGGTTTTGCAAAAGCAACTCCAAAGGGCTATTTTGAGCTTGGAAATCCAAGAGCCTTCCAGGCAACCCTGTACATATGTTTAAATCATATATGTTTTAAAATCTATGTTATACAGTTTTAAAACCTTTAAAAAGGTATTTTGAAACCCCGAAAAGCGACTTGGCCTCATGAAAGCAGGACCGAAGAAGCAAAAGAGAGCCCAGAACCGGAGCATATTTTAAGCCCGGCACATCAACTCCTATATCAGAATCATCCCCAAAATCTCGGACATCCAAGCCCCTGTTATCAACAAATTTATCGAAATGATCTCCGGAAGGTGAGAAGAAGAGTAGACAACAATGTTGGCGAAGACCGAACGCAAGACGGAGTACTGATGCTGTCAGGCCCCGCACAAACCGTTCATTTTGAAATACCATGAAGGAGTCAGAAAATCAGATTTGGATCGGATCTGGACCATATATATCTAGATCCAGACCCAAACATGCATTTGTATTTGGATTTGGATTTGGATCCAAAGATCCAATCCAATACCCACATCCATGGCCCACATCACCTTCTCATAAATGGAGGTGGGGCCCACAAGGAATTCACGTGAAAAGCTTGGGAAGAGAGAGAATGGGGGATAAAGTATGAGTGAGAAATATGGTGGGCTTGACTTTTGTGTCAAGTTTTGGGTCAATCATGTGGGTTTAGCCTAAGAGTGTGGGATTAAGCTTGTATGCACCTCCACCTAACCTAGGGTTGCACCAACATGCTGCAACTAGGTCTGTGGATCAAGGCCAAGGGGATACTGCTAAAACCTAGCCCTAAGCTAACCCACCTCACCTAGCCATTCTCCCCTAAACCTAACTCAATTCTAGCCACCCTCACCCAAAACCACCCTAACCATACCTAACCGACCTCACTAGCTCACCCCACCTAACTAGACCACTTAGACCCTAATTAGACTAAACCTAATCCCACCTTAACCCACCTAATTAAGCCCTAACCCTCAATTCCCAGCCACCCTAACCGACTTACCCAAACCACCCACCTAGTCGACCTACCCAAACCACCCCAGCCCACAACATCCTAAATATCTACCCCCAAAACCACCCCAACCGACCCCAGCACATGCCTATAAAAAACCCCCTTTTGGGGCGGGTTTTGGGCTATCTAGATCAAATCTTGGGCAGCTCTCAGCCCTCTCTCTCCTCTCTCACCTGCCCTCTCTCTCACCCACTTATCTCCCATCAACCCCCAGTAGCACCACCATCCACCGTCGCTCCACCCGGCTCCACTTCCACTCGGCTGCCACCTGCACTTCACACCTGATTGCACCCTTCCAACTGGCTGCCACCTTCTTCCAGCTGCCACCTCCTTCCACCACCTCCGGCCACCACCACAGCAACCACATCCGGTTAGTACCCCCATCTTAACCCTATCTAGTCTCTCTTCCTCTCCCCTTCTTACCCAACCACACACCCCATCACCCGCCACCACTGCACCACCCTAAGCCTCTCCCTTACACCCGGCCACTTCACACCTTACATCCCCACCTTCCCTTAGCCCTTAGCTAAGCCTTACCCCTTAACCTTCCACCACTTAGCTAGTCCCTAACCTGCCACAACATCACCTAACCTCCCCACTTGCTGCATTACCACCCGGCCTTCATCATCAACACTTCATTCAGCTAAGAACCTACTTGGCGCCCACCCGCATCCAAGGAGCACCCCTTCGGCTATCCAAGGCGACTCACATAGGCCAAAGCCAAGCAAGTCACACCCGGATCAGCTATATGTAAGTGCCTAACTCGGTCCTTATTATGAACTTGCTTACATTTGATTAAATTTGATACAGGGTTGTAATAATGGAGCGTTGTCTCCCCCCGCTTGTAATAATGTGGTTTGGCACACCCACACACACGTGCACTTGAGCCTATTCTGCTCTTAGCTGCACACGATTATAGCACACACACGGGCCTAATCAGCCCTTAAGATATAGTTATACCTATATGTTTTAAGTTATGTGGGTTTTCATTAAGTTGTGTGTGTTGTCTCTGTAGACACCGAAAATTTTCACTTACGGGTTCTTAGGCCTGAAGTGAACCTTTTCGCAATCTACTTCACTTTATGGGCGTGCCAGCTAGTTTACTTTAACTAGCAAAGTATGTTTTGAAAAATAATCTGACTTTTTGAAAGGCGATTGTAGGCAAGCGGGATTTTTACGTCGCAGACCTTCTTGCACCGATGCGCAAGGGTCAGTCTGTACGCTTAGAGACTTCGTTTTGAAACAAGTTTAACTCAAAATATATTTTGAATGAAGAAGTGTTTTAAAACCTTTTAAAAACCATGCATTTGGGCGATTTTGACTTTGTAAGGGTTGGACGACCCTAAGTCTTTCAAATTTTAATCTACTTAGGCATGATGTGCATGCATCGAAATAGCCTAAGTCTTGGCATATTTGCACGATTGATTCGGGTTGTTTTTGTATGATTTTCAGATTTTTGATCACGTGGATTTGCACGTGCCTAAGTCTTCCTTTTTATCCCTTTTCGGGCCACCTAGTTTGTGTGTTATGAACACTCCACTACATGGGCGAATTTGAGCGGGGCTTGCTTTGATGCAATATGCGTCCTACCTCGTGGTATGGCGTAGATGCAATGCAAACTCACGCTACTCCAAAGGGAAAACCCGAATGAAAGACAATACTGAAGGGAAATTGTCGAAGGGAAATGACTTGTAAAGTAAATAGCCGAAGGGAAATGACTTGTAAAGTAAATAGCCGAAGGGAAATGACTTGTAAAGTAAATAGCGGAAGGGAAAATATGGCTATATCTTAAGAGCGGAAAGGCTCAATTGTGTAAGTGTGTGTCGTGTATATATTGAAAGACAACGCACACGACTTGAACCTTAAAACCCGAATCTTGTAGCCGAAAGAAATACTTTATATAGAGTATATGTAGGGGCCCTTACTTGGGTCTTGTAAATAAGAGCGAAGGCTCAATGTGTGTGCGTGCTTGAATTGAAAGACTTACACACACGACATGAAATGAAACCCAAATATAAATTGCAGTATGCCTTGACTAAGGTCTTGGGAGTAAGAGCGAAAGCTCAATGTGTGTGAGTGTAGAATTGAAGTACTACGCACACGACATAAATGAAACCCAAATATAACTGCAATAAGGCCTTTACTAAGGTCTTGGGAGTAAGAGCGAAGGCTCATCAATGTGTGTGCGTGTGGAAAATGGAAAGACAACACACACGACTTAATTAAAAACCCCCTTGACTTAAAATATATAAATATAACTATATATTAAGGGCTTGTTAGGCCCGTGTGTGTGCAAGAAGTGTACGACTAAGAGCGGAAAGGCTCAAGTGCCCGTGTGTGTGGGTGTGTCAAACCACGTTATTACAATCGGGGGGAGACGAAGCTCCTTTACTACAACCCCGTATCAAAATTTAATTGAATATAAAGCAAGTTAATGTAATAGACCAAGTTTAGACACTTACAAATAGCTGGTCCATGTTGAACTTGCTTGCACGTGGGCTCACGGTTCACCTTGGGCAGCCAAGAGGGGGTTATCCTAGGTGGCTTTGAGGGAGGTTCTATGGGGCACGGTTAGGGTCTTAGGGGAACTAAGGTTCGGCCAAGACGAAGGTTGTGTAGGGTCTGTCCTAGGGTCTGTCCTAGGGTGCAGGTCACGGCCAGGGTGCAGGTTACGTCGACAGGGGGGTGGTCAAGTCGGCTGGGAGCAGTCGGGTGGCTGGCGCGGCCGTTGGGTGCCTGGCGCAGCAGACGGGCGCCTGACGCGGCTGCAGTGGCGCGGGGCGCACTGTGGCACAGGACGCGCTGCGGCGCAGGGCGTGCAGGCAGCCGAGGGGCGCGCGGCAGGAAGCAGGGCGCGCTGTGGCGCGTGGCGCGGCAGGCAACATGGGCGCGTGGCAGCAGAAGGGGCGCGCGGCAGGCGCTGTTTGCTCACGGCCGGCCGGGGTGAAGTTGTTGGGGTTTGTTAGGGATGGCTTGAGGCGGTTGGGGTTAGGTTAGGTCTAGTTAGGGTTCAGTTAGGGTTAGGTTGGTTCAGTTAGGGTTAGGTTCAGTTAGGGTTAGGTAGGTTCGAACCTAGGCTGGGTCAGGGGTTAGGTTTACCTCTTGGAGCCGGTCCTTCATGGCTTGAGCCCACGTCTCCATGGTTGCAGCCTCTTGGTCCAGCCCACCTTTGTTGCAGCCCCTTGGTCTAGACCCACTTAGCCCACATGGCTTGAACTCACCTCACCCAATGAGCCCACATGGCTAGGTCTATCACTCCCTCTCTCTCCTCCCAAATATTTGCATAAACCCTTTACATGGACCCCCTCACCTCTATTTATAGAGATTTGAGGTGGGTCTTGGATTTGGGTTTGGGTTTGGGTTTGGATCCATACCCAAATCCAAACACTATTTGGATTTGGATATTGGATCTCGGATATTTTGAGATCCGTATCCGATCCAAACCCAACATTTTTATGGATATGGATCTGGATATTTTGATCAAGATCCGATCCAATCCAAACACTATTTGGATCCAATCCAAATCCAAACACTATTTGGATCGACCCAAACACTATTTGGATTGGCCCAAATCCAAACACTATTCATTACATGGATTTGGATCTGGATATATATGGTCCAGATCCAAATCAAAATTTCTTCGGACAGTCCTTATTGGCTTCTCGAGGCGAACGATCTGTGCGGGCACTGGCTTCATCAGCGCTCCGTCTGGTGCTGGGTTTTCCCCAACTTTGTCATCCGGACTCCGTCTCGCCGTTCTAGACTCCGTTGAGCTTTTCATCAAACGGGCTTAGCTTTCTTTTGTTTTTTATCAGGGAGTGGCTTCTGAAGCTCTGGGCTTGAATCCTCTTCGGGCCTAGGGTCTTCTTTTGCCTTCTGTACCTGTTTTCACATTTCAAAATAGGTCGTCGTTTTGGCTCAAACGAGCTTTTTGGTGTTTTGAGAGTTTTTGAAAAATAGAAGATTTGGGGTGTTTACAGTCTTTCAAGTTTTCATACTCACACACATTGAGCTTTCGCTCTTATTCCCAAGACCCTAGTAAGGGCCGTATTGCAATTTCCCTTGGGCATTTTAATTCAAGTTGTGTGTGTGGTCTTTCAATTTCCATACTCACACACATTGAGCTTTCGCTCTTACTCCCAAGACCTTAGTAAAGGCCTTATTGCAATTTCGTTTTGGGTGTTTAAATTCAAGTTGTGTGCATAGCATTTCAGTTCTACACTTACACACATTGAGCTTTCGCTCTCACTCCCAAGACCTTAGTCAAGGCCTATTGCAATTATATTTGGGTTTCATTACAAGTCATGTGAGTTGTCTTTCAATATACACACAACACCCACGCACACGTTGGCGACCTTCGGGCCCATATATATTATAACTATTTCCCTTCGGCTATGTCTTTAAGATTTAGGTTTTAATGTTCAGCTGTGTGTGTAGTCTTTTCATATATACACGACACACACTTGCACAATTGAGCCTTTCCGCTCTTAAGATATAGCCATATTTCCCTTTTGCAATTTACATTAAGTCATTTCCCTTCCGCATTGTCTTTCAAATTCGGGTTTCCCCTTTGGAGTTGTGTGAGTTTGCATTGCATATACGCCATACCACGAGTTAGGACGCATATTGCATTAAAGCAAACCCACACTCCCGTTCAAAAATCGCCCAACTTAGGTCACTTGTGCACACACCTAGTTGACCCTAAAAGATTAAAAAGAAAGACATAGGCACGTGCAAATCCCAAGTGTAATAAAATTTTCAATCGTGCATACAAAGCCCAAACACTTAGGGTATTTTTCAAAGGTTTACATTTTAAAAGACTTTTCCAAGCGTATAGATTGACCCTTGCGCATCAGTGCAAGAAGGTCGGTGACGAAAAGAGCTCACTTGCTCACAGTCGCCCCGATAGAAGTCAGATTTCAAAAACTTTCTTCGCTAGCTTAAGCAATCTAGCTGGCATGCCCTTTTGTTAAATACGACTTAGACACACGAAAAGGTTCACTTCAGGCCTACAAACCAGAAGTGAGGATTTTCCGTGTCTACAGATTTGGCACGCCCAATGGGACCTGGGCCTTGTGCAGAGTCATCTCACGTAGAAAAACCTCATGATTTTTTTTTTAAAGTGTTTTAACTTTGCTTGTTTCAATTTCCATACTTAGGATTTATTTTGAAAAGCACATTGAAGCATGTCGAGTCCAGGCTCCCAAGAGGTAGTCATGGCTCATGCGCATCAAGTTCTCAATCTCGAAGGTTTTTGTAGACATGAAAAATCTTCGACTCCGAGTTCTTAGGCCTGGAGTGAATCTTTTCGCAATCTACGTTCGCTTTTAGGGCATGCCAGCTAGCTTACTAAAACAAGCGAAGTAGTTTTAAAATATCTGACTTTTGAAAGGCGATTGTAGGCAAGCGGGATCTTTTCGTCGCAGACCTTCTTGCACCGACGCGCAAGGGTCAGTCTGTACGCTTAGAGACTTCGTTTGAACAAGTTAAACTCAAATTCGATTTTTGAATAAGGAAGTGTTTTGAAAATCCTTTTGAAATCGTGTAGTTGGCGAGTTTTTGATTTGGGCGACCCTAAGTCTTTCAATTTTATCCACTTAGGCGTGTTTGCATGTTTTGTTCGGGTTTTATTTGATGCAGGTATGCACTCTAGCTCGAGTATGGCGAGTATGCAATGCAACTCACACAACTTGAATGTAAAGCCCGAAATTTAAAGACTTAGTAGAAGGGAAAACCCAAATTGAATGCAACTCACACGACTTGAATGTAAATTGCAGAAATTTAAATATATATATATCTTAAGAGCGGAAAGGTTGAATGTGTGCGTGGGTGTTGTGTGTAAATTGAAATGCAACACACGCAACTGAACCATAAAACGCAGCAGAAGAGAGATATAGATATATATATATAAGAGCGAAAAGGCTCAATTGTGGCGTGTGTGTATGTATGAATTGAAAGACAACACACACGACTGAATTTAAAACCCGAAATTGAAATGTGTACAAAGCTGAACCGGAAAAACTCACACAGTAAAAAATATATAGATATGGCTATATCTTAGTGGCTTCTGAGGCCAAAATGTGCGTGAGGTGTTTGAGCAATCGCTCGAGTGTTTCTTGGGAGCGAATGTTAATTGAAAGACAAACTCACACGACTTAATGTAACAACCCAGCTGAATTGAAATACGTATGTATATGATAAGAGCGAAAAGGTTCAATTGTGTACGTGGTGCTTGTGTACGAGATAAGAGCGAAAAGGCTCGAGTGTATGTATGTGTCTCGTGTGTCCAGCACCGTTATTACATTCCGGGGGGAGACAATGGTCCGTTATTACAACCCCGTATCACGAATTGAATTTAATGGAAAGGGATTTGATATATATCGAAATCAACTTACACTTTCCAGCCTTTTGAGTTAGGATTGTACAAGGGGCGAATCCACCTTCTTCTTAGGGAGTTCGGGGCATGTGGGAGCGAAGCCGGAGAGCTTGAGAGCTTGGAGAGACTTGGAGTTCCGGGAGCTGCAAGCTACAATGGGTTTGGGGCTACTTGGGGCCGGTTTGGTTAAGGTAAGACTCGAGCCACCTTGGCTCGAGTGATAGGGTTTTTGTGTGGGATTCGGCCAACCTTTGGCCATGGGTTTAGGTCTTGTGAAACTCGAGCCAAGGTGGCTCGAGTAGGAGTGATTTGCTCTAGGGTTCGGCCAACACTTGGCCTTAGGTTTTGCTTGTGTGACTCGAGTGAACTTGGTTTAGGGTAGAGTCAATCCGGCCAGCCTTTGGCCTTGGGTTTGGTATAGGATAGACTTGGTATTAGGCATGACTTGAGCCAAGGTGGCTAGAGTGATAGGATTTGGTTTAGGTCTCGTGAAACTTGAGCCAAGGTGGCTCGAGTGAGAGGGGTTTTGCTTCAGGATCTGGGTGGGCAGGCCTTGATGTCTTTGGGTGGGACACGAGAGGGAGTTAGGTGGGCTTGGCCAGCTCTTGGCCGAGCCAAGGTTTTGCTCGGAAAAAGTGGGTGGCTCGGCCAGCAAATGGCTGAGCTAGGTTAGGTTTTGCTTGGGTTCTAGGTAGGATTTAGCTAGGTGGTGGTTTTGGGTGGAAGACATGGTGAAAACCGGCCAACACTTGGCTGGTTTGGTGGCTTTTTTAGGGGACGTTTGGGTAGGATGGGTGGTCTAGAGAGGTTAGGGAAGAGGGGTTAGGTTAGGGCTTAGGGGACCTACCTTGGTTGCAGCGCCGCTCCAAGCTGCCAAGCTCCACCACGATCTCCACTCCCAGCCAGCTTGATGAAGACGCTCGTTGTTGGTGCAGCCCTTGCCTCCATGGGCCAATCCCAACTCTCAAAACAAAAAACGGATTGGCCAATGGCCTTTCTCTCTCTTACCCCCCTTTATTTTCACGTGAGGAGCTTCCCTGGAGCCTCACACGTTTCTGTTTTTTTTCAAGCCCAGCACCTCTATTTATAGAGGTTTTCAATGGGTCTTGGATATTGGGTCTTGGATTTGGGTCTAGCTATCCGGATCCAATCCAAACCCTATGTGGATCTGGATCACGGATCTCAGATATTTTGAGATCTAGATCCAGTCCAAATATTTATTTGGGTTTGGATCTCGGATATTTTGAGATCCAGATCCAATCCAAACACAATTTGGATCTGGATCTGGATATTTTTGGATCCAGACCCAATCCAGACTTTTCTTCTGCTCCTTGGTTTTCTGGTCCTTTCTGGTGCTTTTCACCGTCGGTTTCGAGCGGGCTTCGATTCATCGGATGCCCAACTCTGGCCTGGGTCTTTCCCAAGTCTTTCTTCCAACCGGTGTTTTGCTTTTCAAGACTTTTTCGGCTTTCGTTTCGGTCCGCCGTTTTGGTTTCTAGCCGGTTCCTATTGATATCGAACTCAGATTACCGCACGGATTCCGTTCTTCATTCTGACGGGACGTGTCTCGGACTTCTGTTGACTGCCTCAGGTACTAGGCTTTTTTTTGCATTTTGGAGCTGCTTTGCGCTATTTTCTTTGACCTAAATTACATTTTTCCCTTCTGTCGGGCTTTTCTCCAAACGGACTCTTTTTTCTTCCATTTTTGAATAGGGGGTGGCTTTTGAGACTCCGGGCTCGATTTGCTCTTCTTGCTGGGGCTCTCCTTTTGTCTTTTGTACCTGTTTTCACATTTTTAAAAAAGTTGTTGTTTTGGCTCAAACAAGCTTTTTGTGTTTTTGAGAGTTTTTGATTTTTGGAAAATTCGGGGTGTTTACAGATGCCCCTCTTTGGCATTATCCAAATTGATTTGGATAATGGCAAAGAAGATAACACCCCATTTTGGTTTTTCTCTCAAAGTTTCTCGAGAATACACCATTTTTATTTCGCAAAACCCTATTTTCTTTTACCACAGATGGGGATTTTAGCAAAAGGGGACTTTTCCTAGGTTTCCCTATTTATCATGCATGGATGATTTTTTTGGATGCATGCATGAAAAAAACGTTTTTGTTTTTGGGGTTTTGAGCCCGAAGAGTGCCTTTTGAGGTAGGCTGCTCCGAGCAAGTTTTACCCATGCCTTCTAGACGTTTTTGGGTTTTCGAGCTTTGGAGAGAGCCTTTTGAGACTGTCTGCTCCAAGCAGGTTCTACCCTTGTCTTTTTGACATTCGTGGGTTTTTTGAAAATTTTCTTTTTGAAAACGAACTCCTTTTAGCTTGTATCGGCAAGGACTTTTGTTTTTCGTACTTCCCTTCATTCGGGTTTCAATACCTACTACTCAGTAGAGGTTTTTGGGTAGGAAAACTTGGAAAACATTTCAAAGTTCCATTTCCTACAAAATAGAGTCGAGTTCTCAAACAAAATGAAATCCAAATAAGCCGATTTTATTAGTACTTTAGGATTTTCGCAAATTTGAACCCTTTTCCTTGATAGGAATTTAATCCAGATCCTAGCATGATACTTCAAAGTGGAATTTCAACTATCCCTAAAATTTTTCAAAAAATGGAATTTAATCCAGATCCTACACATGATACTTCTTTAAGTATTGAATATTGATAGGATCTGCTAAATTCCTACCTTCTACATCGATCAACCAATGCGAGTTGTTCGTAGTGGTTGCTCGTACAACATAGGGTCCATCCCAATTGGGGCGCCACTTGCCTAGGGGGTGTGGGCCACGATGGTGGATGGTTTTTAAGACCAGATCTCCCACTTCAAAGTGGCGAGGTGTCATGTGTTTGCTATAATGTCGAGCTATCCTTTGCCGGTATGCACGAGCATGATCCATGGGAAGGAGTCGCCTCTCATCTAGCAAATCTAGTTCGGCCATCCTAGCATGCTGAAGCATTTCTAGGGGGAGGTCAAGTGCTATAGATGTATGGAATGAATGCAGTTGAGTATGAATGGGAAGAATGGCGTTTGTGCCATAGACCAATTCGAATGGTGTGGCATTCGTGAGAGTCCGGATGGAAGTCCTATAAGCCCATAAGGCTTCATCCAGCTTCTCATGCCACGTCCTACCCTTCTCTAAGGTTTTCTCAATTATGCTAATGAGAGTCTTGTTTGTGGCTTCGGCTTGGCCGTTGCCTTGAGGGTAGTAGGGCGAGGAGAAGTGGTGAGTTATGCCATACATGTTGCACAACTTAACCATCCGCTCGTTCTTGAATGGGGTGCCATTATCAGACACAAGGTCTCGTGGAACCCCAAATCGAGCCAAGATATTCCTCCGGATGAAAGCCACCACATGTTGCCCCATCACATTGGTTAGGGAAATGGCTTCCACCCACTTGGAGAAATACTCCGTGGCTGCTAAAATAAATCGATGCCCATTCGAGGCCTTTGGAAATATTAGGCCTACGATGTCAAACGCCCACATGGTAAATGGCCAGGGGCTGACCACGGAATGCAATGCAAATGATGGGATATGAATGGCGTGCCCATGCACTTGACATGGATGACACTTCCTAACATGGTCGTGACAATCCCTTTTCAGGGTGGACCAAAAATAGCCCCCTCTAAGTATTTTCATTGCCATCATGTTGGCATTAACATGACCTCCACATTCTCCATCGTGGAACTCGTGCATCACTACCCTAGCCTCCTCTAGGTCGATACACCTAAGCAGAATGCCGGTAAAACTTTTTTTGTATAAGACCCCACCCAGAATGGTGTATCGGGTCGAAATCTTACGAATGAATGCCTTATCTTTGGATGTGGCATCCTCGGTAAATCCCCCATTTTCTAAAAATTGTTTTATGTCATAAAACCAGGGTTTTTCAATAGACTCTGGGTTGTTTTGGCAAATATCCAAGTCGTGTGTGGATGGGTGGGGCGCATACCATATTTCCAAAGATCTGGTCCCTAAAATGGGATCGACCTTCAGGGCTGAACCCAAGGAGGAGAGGGCATCGGCGATGCCATTGTCCTCTCTTCCTATGTGTGTGAGTTTACACGACTGGAAGGATTGGACCAATCGAGTGGCCAACTCGTGATATGGAAGTAGTTTCTCATTACGTACTTGCCAAATTTTCAAAACCTGGTTTATGACAAGGAGCGAATCTCCAAAGACCTCGATGCATGATGCCCCTAGAGTTTTCGAAATCCTTAAGCCTTGTATGAGTGCTTCATACTTGGCTACGTTGTTGGAACATTCGAAATCTAAGCGGACTGCTATGGGAATCTCGCCCTTTTCAGGGGAGATTAGGATGACCCCAGCACCAGCCCCTCATTGGTTTCGTGCCCCATCGAAGTGCATCTCCCACACTTGGTTTTCGAAAGAATTTGCCAAAATGTGGTTTTGAAAATGGTTTTGCAATATGCCTTCATCAGGCATTTCAATAAGAGTGGGATATGTATCCTCTAAGGGGAACTCAGCCACGTAATCTGCTAGGGCTTGCCCCTTAATGGAGATCTAGTGATGGTATTTCAGATCATACTCCATTAGAAGGAGTTGCCATTTGCCCAATCTACCCGTGAGAATGGCTTGATAATTTCGTTCATAAGCCAAGAGAGTTTTCAAAATATAGTAGATGGCATACTCCTTATGGGTGTCATCCTCGTATTGAGCCAACAGGGCTCCTAAAGCATTTGCATTCACGGAGATGTATAATAAAAGCGGTTTTCCTTGCTTTGGAGGATTCAAAACGGGGGGATTAACCAAGTATACCTTCAGTCTCTCGAAGGACTTTTGGCATTCATCATCCCATAAGAATTTCGTGCCCTTCCTCAACAGTTTGTTGAAGGGTTCGCATCTAGTTGCCAGATTCGATATGAATCGGCGAACGGATTGTAAGCGACCTTGGAGGCTACGGATTTGGGTGAGATTGGAGGGTGGAGCCATGTCTATGATGGCTCGACACTTAGAGGGGTCGACTTCTATTCCCCTTTGGCTCACCATAAAGCCTAGAAGCTTCCCTGATTCTACCCCGAACACACATTTTTGAGGGTTTAGCTTTACTTTGTAAAGCATAAGCCTTTCGAAAATCTTTTGTAAACATTCGATATGGTGCATCGGGTTTTGGATTTCGCCAAGAGATCATCTACATACACTTCTACAAGCTCATGAATTTGATCATGGAAGATCGTGGTCATGGCTCGTTGGTATGTTGCGCCGGCATTTTTCAAACCAAAGGGCATGACTGTATAGCAGTACCTGCCCCATGGGGTTGTGAAGGCGGTCTTACCCTGATCTCGTGGGCTTAGTTTGATTTGATTATAGCCTGAATAGCCATCCATGAATGAAAACATTTCATGATTTGCAGTACTATCGACTATCAAATCTATGTTTGGTAAAGGATAATTATCCTTAGGATTGGCTTTATTCAGGTTTCTGAAATCGATGCATATTCAAATTTTCCCATTGGTTTTTCGAACTACAACGATGTTTGACAACCAATCAAAATACGCAATGGGTTTTACAAATCCGGCTTTTAGTAGATCTTCTAAACCCTCTTTGACTTGTGTGTGTACATTCGGGTGTATTTTCCTAAGCTTCTGCTTTATGGGTTTTATACCTGCATCTAAGGGAAGACGATGTTCGACAATGCTGGGATCTATGCCCGGCATGTCTTCATACGTCCATGCGAACACATCTAAATAGGTTCGTAGAAATGCAATAAATGCTAACCTTTCAGTTTCATGCAAGCATGCGCCTATTTTGATGGTTTTGGGATTGGAATCATCCCCTAGGTTCACCTCTATGAAATTTCCTCCTACTGATTGGGAAGGTTTTTCAAAATCGAGAATCTTATGAAATTCTGGGAGCTCAGAAGTGGGATCTTCCTCAAGGGGATCCACTTCTGGGCTTTGATCATTCTCGTGGGCTATAGACCCGAGGGAATTTGATGCGTGGTTTTCAAAATGACCTGGTTTTGTACTTGGATTTTCAAGTGATTTCGAAATTTTTGGTCTGGCTATGGAGACAACGTTTCTTTCGAAATCCTTTTCTTTTGCCAAAGTCCTACCAGGAGCAGCTATGTACAAAATCTTTTTGGTATTTTCCAAATTTTCGATTTTTTTGGTTTTTTGTATAACAAGGACTTTGGGAACTATACAAAGCACTCTATTTTCGAGTTTTTGTTTTTCCATTGTTTTTGGTTTTTCTTGTTTTTCGATTTTTTTGATTTTAAGGTTTTCAAATGTTTTTGTATTTTTAGAAAAAGGGATCTTTCGTCATACCTACAAAGGGAAAACACTACGGGTTAGACTCAGAATAGGAGATCTAAATCGTAGGTCTCTTCTAAGGCAGGTTTCGGGGCACCCTTGACCCAGGTGGTCACAGGGGGTGGCTCCGGCGGTATTTGGGGAGTATAGCCGATCCCATATCGGCTTGGATTGGCCCTAGGAAGGATGGGCTCTAGGAGACCCTGGTTCTGTGCCCCTAGACTCTTGTAGGGCATGTAGCCCATGTTTAACAACATGTTCCATGACTTTTTGTTTTTTGAAAAAGTTTGATATAAGTCGTGGTCCTGGAACATGCTATCATCCATATTGTGCTCATATGGCCTCTTGTCCAGGGGTTTTGGAAATAGGGAATGCTTGGGTCATCCTAGAAGGGTTAGAGTCGGGAGGGGGCCTGCTTTGGGCGGCCCCTTCACATATACAACCTTCCTAGGGTTGTTTAATACGAGCCGAGATGGCTAGACCATAATTTGCCCCAGGTTAGCCTCATGGGCCTGGGAGCTTGATAAACAAGGGGAGTTTATGATCCCCTGAAGCTGCGGGTGACTCTCACCTAGGATCACTACGACCTGGTCCCTAAAAGGGATCTTGACACATCTGTGGAAGGTGGATGGCACAACACATAAACTGTGTATCCAGGGCCTTCCCAACAACAGGTTATAATGGGGGTGGATGTCCAAGACATGGAACACCCCCGTGTGTTCGATCCCTCCCGTTTCCATTGGGAGTTCGATGGATCCTAAAGGTCTAGACGCATTCCCATCGTATCCAGTGATAACGATGGGGCTTGGGTTCACTGAAGTCAAGGTGACTCCGATTTTGTACGCTACGTGAAGTGGAAGGATGTTGAGCCCTCCTCCACCATCAACTAGGCACCTGTCTAGAGAGTGGTTGTTTAGAACCACCTCGATATGCAGGGCCTGGTTATGGGTTTCGTAGGGTCTATCTACATCATCTTCCAAAAAAGTGATGGGCGATTTTGCTCCTAATAAAGCCACTTGGGCAGACCAGGATTCCGGACTTATGTTCGAATCAACCTTGGCCCTTTCTAGAATTTTCTCTAATACAAGTCTATGCCTAGGCGAGATTTTTATAAGCTCTAAGATAGATATGTGAATAGGAATCTTTGAAAGGTGGTTTTCGAAGTCATAAGGATTTAGGATGACTTTGTCCTTATCTGCTTTTGGCAGAACACTAGGGATACATGCTTTTGAGGGGTCAGGCACATTGACCACCTTTTGAGCACCTCGAAGGTGCGGGGGTTGATAGATCCTCCGGGATCTAGTGACTTCCCCCATGACCAACCTAGGGTTTGCGCTAATTTTGGCTCTAAGAATGAGCTGAGGAGAACCTTGGGTTTTCAAAACTGGTTTTACCGGGGATTCCACTTTTGGTGGTCCCCGAATGATGACTTGGGCGGGCTTCTTGTATAGTACAAGAATGGGCGCGCAAGTGGGTCGATCAGGTTCTGGTTTTTGCGCTAGTTCCTTGGAAATGGTGAGGGTACATACCTCCTTTCCTTTCCCACTGCCACTGGCGTGTTTGGGAAAGGGTTCCTTGAAGATAGCTTGAGGTGGCTCAGGTTCCGCAGTGACTTGGAGCCGGCCTTCTGCTATCAAGTTCTCAATTTTATTTAAGAGGGAGAAGCAGCGTTTGGTATCATGGCCTTTGAGCTTATGATACTTGCAAAATCGGTTTAAATACCCCCCTTTGGAAGTGACTCCTTCGGAGATTTCAGGGAGTTCTATCATGCCCTGGGCAAGTAGGAGGTCTAGGACCTCTGACACAGGTTGCCCCAGCAGAGTGTACTCCCGTTTTTCAACCGGTTTTTGAAAATTTCGCTCCCTCTTATTTTCTATCTTTTCAAAATTTTTGGAAGTGCCCGCCACGCCTGGATCCACCCGGACATTGGCGATTTTATGGGGCTTTGCCCCTTTGTCCATCGTGGGTAGCCCGTATGTCATGGGCTTTTCCAAGCGGGTTTTTGGAATGGCACTTCCTTTCCATAAGTGATCGTATGTCCCTTTTCGCAAGTTGGTTTCGAAAAGGGAGGCCTTTTTGATCAACTTATGGAAAGTTGAGATCTCGTGGAGCGAGAGAAGGGTTTTTAACTCGCATGACTGCGCATCCTTCGGATATGGGCTCTCGCACTTGGCCCAAAAGCGACCTCCATCTTATAATGAAGGCATGTACGTCTTCGTTCATGCCTTGCTTTGTATCCCTTAAGGTATTCAGAGTCGGCGTGACTTCTACATTGTGTGCAAATCTTTGCATGAAGCAGTTCGCTAACTCTTCAAAAGTAGCGAACTGGCTTAAGTCGTAGGAAGCTAGCCATTTGGCAGCTGTGCCTTTAAGGGATAAAGGGAACCAATACACCCATTTCATCGAGTCCTTTTTCTTCTTATGGGCTCGACGTGAGAAAAGCTGCAAGTGAGACCTAGGGTCTCCCATGCCATCATACCGATGGAAGTTCGGTATTTCATCGTCACTATCTGTTTCGTAATCCATAGGAAGGAAATCAGACAGGGCGTAGTTTCTTTTCTCTTTATTCTGCCCTTTTAGCAATTGTTGTAGGGCTTTACGGTCCTTTTGTGTAAAGGACTCGTGGTATTGGTTGCCTTCCATTACGGAGGCCTCTTTGTGCTTGCAAGGTTTTTCAGATTTTTTCTTAGGCCTTTGTTCACCGTTTGATGAACATCAATCGCCTACTTCAGCCTCTTGGCTGAGAGCCTCTTTTTTCTTCCGTTTTTGAATAGGGGGTGGCTTTTGAAACTCCGGGCTCGATTTGCTCTTCTTGCCAAGGCTCTCCTTTTGCCTTTTGTACCTGTTTTCACATTTTTAAAAAAGTTATTGTTTTGGCTCAAATAAGCTTTTTGTGTTTTTGAGAGTTTTTGATTTTTAGAAAATTCGGGGTGTTTACAGATGCCCCTCTTTGGCATTATCCAAATTGATTTGGATAATGGCAAAGAAGATAACACCCCATTTTGGTTTTTCTCTCAAATTTTCTCGAGAATACACCATTTTTATTTCGCAAAACCCTATTTTCTTTTACCACTGGTGGGGATTTTAGCAAAAGGGGACTTTTCCTATGTTTCCCTATTTATGATCATGCATGGATGATTTTTTTGGATGCATGCATGAAAAAAACATTTTTGTTTTTGGGGTTTTGAGCACGAAGAGTGCCTTTTGAGGCAGGCTGCTCCGAGCAGGTTTTACCCATGCCTTCTAAACGTTTTTAGGTTTTCGAGCCTTGGAGAGAGCCTTTTGAGGCTGTCTGCTCCAAGCAGGTTCTACCCTTGTCTTTTTGACATTCGTGGGTTTTTTGAATTTTTTTTTTTTTAAAACGAACTCCTTTTAGCTTGTATCGAAAAGGACTTCCGTTTTTCATACTTCCCTTCATTCGGGTTTCAATACCTACTACTCAGTGGAGGTTTTTGGGTAGAAAAACTTGGAAAACATTTCAAAGTTCCATTTCCTACAAAATAGAGTCGAGTTCTCAAACAAAATGAAATCCAAATAAGCCGATTTTATTCGTACTTTAGGATTTTCGCAAATTTGAACCCTTTTCCTTGGGGATAAGCCGTAGGGATACGGGAAAGAGATACCACGGTCCCTTCTGAAGGGTCCCGTGGTTTTAGGCAAAGAGTTGGAAAATCGCTCTTTGAGCTTTGTCTTTTTATTTCTTTTTTTCATAGAGGTTCTCCCTTTGGGAGTATTTTTTCATTAATCCCTCTTTTCTTTAAAGGAGAGCAGCTCTTTGGAGGAGTTTTTGTATTCCCTGTTTATGAAGGGAAGACCTCTTTGGGAGGAGTGTTTTTATACCTCCTTTTTCTTTTGAAACGAGAAGACCTCTTTCGGAGGAGTTTTTGTATACCCTGTTTATGAAGGGAAGACCACTTTCGGAGGAGTTTTTGTATTCTCGATGTTTTTCCTTTTTGGAGAGAAAGTAGAATGGGGGAAGGATTATCCCTTTGGTTACTCGATTCAAACGAGATCGTCCTATTTCTTAATAGCATCTGCTATTCAAAAATATTTTGATATTTTGAACAAGGCTGTAGACGCGCGAAAAATCCCCATGCCTCCCCTGCCTTTTCTGGGCTTGGAGTGGATCCTCTCGTGCGTCTAAGGCCTATTTATGCAAACAGGGCGTGCCAGCTAGCTTACCTAAGCTAGCGAAGATGTAAAACTGACTTCTAATCGTGGCGATTGTGAGCAAGTGAGCTCTTGTCGTCGCAGACCTTCTTGCACCGATGCGCAAGGGTCAGTCTGTACGCTTTGCAAAAATCGAGTTTTTGGGATAGAAAATCTACGAAGCGGTTTCGAGGTGTCTAATTCGGGTCTTTTAGATGCGGTTGTATATTTTAGATCACGTGGATTTGCACGTGCCTAAGTCTTTCCTTTTATCCCTTTTCGGGTCACCTAGTTTGTGTGTTATGAACACTCCACTACATGGGCGAATTCGAGCGGGGCTTGCTTTGATGCAATATGCGTCCTACCTCGTGGTATGGCGTAGATGCAATGCAAACTCACGCTACTCCAAAGGGAAAACCCGAAATGTAAAGACAATACCGAAGGGAAATGACTTGAAATATAAATGCCGAAGGGAGATATGTATATAGAGTATGTATATGAGCCCCTACTCGGGTCTTGCAAATAAGAGCGAAGGCTCAATGTGGGTGCGTGCTTGAATTGAAAGACTTACACACACGACATGAAATGAAACCCAAATAGTATAGGTCGACCCTTACTTGGGTCTTTCAAATAAGAGCGAAAGCTCAATGTGTGTGAGAGTGCTTGAATTGAAAGACTTACACACACGACATGAAATGAAACCCAAATAGTATAGGTCGGCCCTTACTTGGGTCTTTCAAATAAGAGCGAAGGCTCAATGTGGGTGCGTGCTTGAATTGAAAGACTTACACACATGACATGAAATGAAACCCAAATAGTATAGGTCGACCCTTACTTGGGTCTTGCAAATAAGAGCGAAAGCTCAATGTGTGTGAGAGTGCTTGAATTGAAAGACTTACACACACGACATGAAATGAAACCCAAATAGTATAGGTCGACCCTTACTTGGGTCTTGCAAATAAGAGCGAAAGCTCAATGTGTGTGAGAGTGCTTGAATTGAAAGACTTATACACACGACATGAAATGAAACCCAAATAGTATAGGTCGGCCCTTACTTGGGTCTTTTAAATAAGAGCGAAGGCTCAATGTGTGTGAGTGCTTGAATTGAAAGACAACACACCCAACTTAAGCAAAACCCTACAAAAATGAAAGTATATGTATATACTTATGTATTAGGGGCTGATTAGGCCCGTGTGTGTTCAAAATCGTGTACAACTAAGAGAGTGCACGTGTGTGGGTGTGCCAAGCCACGTTATTACAAGCGGGGGGAGACTATGCTCCATTATTACAACCCCGTATCGAATTAAATCTCAAGCAAGTATACAACTAAAAACCGAGTTAGGCACTTACTAGTAGCTGGTCCGAAGATGCCTTGCTTGAGTGTGGGCTTGGCCTTCGCCTTGGGCTGCAAAAGGGAGCTCCGCGAGGGTGAACGGCAAGAGGTGCTGGCCGAGTGTCCTTGGTGCGCGGAAGAGGCGCCTTGAAGGTGGCCGGCTTCTAGCAAAGGGCTGTCTTTGGTGTATTGGGTTAAAGGACCTAAGTAGGGTCACTAAGGGAGGATGGCACTAAGGGAAGCTCAAAGGAAGACCGATTGGGAGCACCTAAGGTTGGCGGTTTGCTAGGGCGGCTGGGAGTGATGTAAGGGAAGGAAATGGCCGACTAAGGGAGTTTGGTGGTGGCGGGTAGTTAGGGTGCTAGGGGTTCGGCTAAGTGGGGGTGGTGGCAGCAGGTGGACGGGCTAGTGTTAGGATGATAGGGGAGTGGATTAGGTGGCTGAGAGTGGAGAGGGAGTGAAGAGGTAGCAAGGTAGGGTGTAGGGGACTTACCGGGTGAAAGAGGGTGGCGCTCGGCTGGAAAGGAGTTATGCAGGTGGTGGCGTTCGGCTGGAAGGTGATGGTGTAGGTGGTGGTGCAGGTGGTGGTGGGACGTGGAGCAGGTGGAGCAAGTGGAGCAGGTGGAGCAGGCGGTTGAGCTTGGGGAAGTGGAGGACCCGACTGGGATGGGTGAGGTGGCTTGGTGATGAAACCCACCCCCAAGGGGGGGGGGTTTATATAGGGTTGGGTAGGTCGGTTAGGGCTGGGTTTGGGGTAGTGGTTAGGTGGTTTAGGTAGGGTGGTATGATGATAAGGTGGGCTGGAAAGGGTAGGGCCAGATATTTTAGATACAAGTGGTTTGGGTAGGTTGTGGGCTAGGGGTGGTTTAGGGTTTGGTTAGGTGGGTGGGTTCTAGGGTGAGGTTTAGTGAGCTAGGTTAGGTGATTAGGCTAGGATTAGGCTAGGTTTAAGGAATTTAACCTAGGTTCAGGGAAGGATTAGGGAAGTGGGTTAGGTGATTAGGTTGGGATTAGGCCGGGATTAGGGAAGTAGGTTAGGTGATTAGGTTCAGATTAGGGTGGAAGGCTAGGATTAGGTATTTTGGGTTAGGTTTAGGTGAAGGAGCTCCCTTTTCATGGCCCATAGACTTTAACCACATCATGTTGGTGCAGCCCTAGGTTAGGTTTTGGCTAATTACAAGCTTAAACCCACTCAATTAGGCTAACCCACATGATTAACCCCAAACTTGACACACAAGTCAAGCTTAATTACAACCACACTTGATCTTATCCACCCCCCCACTCTCTCTCATGCCCATAATCCCACGTGAATTTCAAGTGGGCCCCACCTCCATTTATGAGAAGGTGATGTGGGCCATGGATATGGATATTGGATTGGATTTTTGAATCCAAATCCAAATCCAAGTCCATACATGGGTTTGGATTGGGATCTGGATATATATGGTCCAGATCCAATCCAAACTGAACTCTGACTCCTTCGAGCTGTATTCGAAACGAACGGTTTGTGCGGGGCCTGACAGCATCAGTGCTCCGTCTGCGTTTGGTCTTCGCCAACATGATCGTCCGCCTCTGTTTTCGCCTTCTAGAGATGACTTCAAACAAGGTTTCGATGATAACAGGATCTTGGACGTTCGAGATCCTGGGGGTGTGACATGTGCTCTGGTTCCGGGCTCTTCTTAGCTCTCCTGGTCCTATTTGGATTAGGCCAAGCTACTTCGGGGTTCCAAAACATGTTTTATAAAGGTTTTAAAAGCCATATTGTATGTTTTTGAAATACAGAGTTTAAAACATATGTACAGGGTTGTCTGGAAGGCTCCTGGGTTTCCAGACTCAAAATATCCCTTTGGGGCTGCTTTTACAAAACCAGATGGATTTGAGAAATTCGTGGGATTTCGGGGTGTTTACAAAGGCTTAATCTTGTAAGCCAGGGTTCTTTGAAATATCGCCAATTTGTTTTTGGAAGACTCTACCTTTTGAAAAGTATACATTCCTCCATTCAGGGTTATATAATCAACTTTGATCCTTCTTTCAAAAGTTTCAAAGGAGTTCGATTTTTAAAATCTTTTTGCAAAAAGAATTTAACATAAACCCTTTTGAATATTCGGGCATTTTCGGGGTTTTGCTAATTTCAACCCACAACATCAACAAATTTTTGATTTTTGTTGCCCTTTTTGAAGACATGGGGACATTCCTACTCAGGTTTGCCAACCTCTTGGGCTTTCTTTGGGGTGGTATGATATGAATATGATGCATGCTATGCACTCCATGTGATTCAAAATGGAAATACACGATTTTATGCAAGAGTGAACATATGAAATGTATCTCACAAGTCAAGAAGGAGATGCATTCTATGAAATTCGTTTCTTCATGGAAGGTGTCTAGGGGCTATATTTAAAAATGCCCCTAGCTTGAGGGAAATTTCGCATGGCCACATGGTGAAGGGCCATGGCTTTTCAAAAGGATTATGGATGGACAATGGTATGTTCATGTCCATGCACTTCCACCATTTTCCTAACATGATCATGCTACTTTTTGCTCAAGGATGGAAAACACAACCAACCCTAAGTGATCATCATGGCCATCGGGCTTTGATTTTGACATGGTCTCCATATTTCATCGTGAGATTCATGTTGTTATCCCAACACAATCAAGGTTTTCACATAAACCTGAAGTTTTGAAAATCTTTCTTTTCAAGGTATATGTAGGGTTAAATTTTCGAAATTTTGATCCCTTTTGAGAAAGCAATTTTGGGAAATCCTCCCTTTTATATGGAGATGGTTTCATACAAGCCCTTTTGATCGAAATATGTTTCCTATACTTGATTTTGGTCAAGCAGGTTTTTGGAATTCATTTTGAAAATTCATGCCTTCATGGGGCATTTGATCAAGTATGGGGAATGTGTCTCACAGAGGCACTTCAGCCACACGATATAGGGCTTGTCCCTTAATTGAGTCTTTTTGAAACTCATACTCTATTGAAAGGGGCTGTCATTTTGCCTACCTGTTTAAGATAGGTTTTTCAAATGAGTGCTTTAATGAATCATTCCCCTTTCCGTGGGAGATGATGTCTCGAATTTTTAGGGCCTATAGCAAGGCCAAGCACGATTTTTCTTTTGGCTTAGTGATTCCTTTGACACGCCAAAAGAGTTTTCGAAAATGTATGGCACATTTTAGTATGAACAACACCTTCATTTGATCATGTCAAGCAAACAATGCAGGATTTGCAAAGCATGGAAGGTTTTTATCAAAAGCATTTTGAAAAGGCTTTTGTGAAATGATAACCCTTTTTTCGAGACTCTCATTTCTTTTTGAAATTTTCCTTGAAGATGTTGGATTTGATTCGTATGGAGACCTACCTGTCTATGAAGGCTCGATACTTAGGGGGTCGACTTTCATTGCCCCTTTGGTTTTTAAAAAAACCCTGAATTCGAGTTCTAAGATGATGTCTAGACTCGATGCACATGAATGATTTCAGAGTGTGATGCATGATGCTTATGCACACACTATGGGTCAGGTTTATTTCTAAAATCCCCAATCTTTGCATAAGTCAAGGATCTTGTGAATTTTAGGAAGTTCAGAGGTTTTTATTCCTCCTGACTTTGGTGATTCTCGAGCTTTTTATTTTGAAAAAGCTCTAGACAAAAGGGTGTTCAAGATCAACTTTTTGGATTTTTTTGGTTTTTGGGAGTTATATACAATTTTCGAAAAGCATTTTTACAATTTTCGAAAATGGACTTTGTACATGGCCAAAGGCTTTAAAACAAATTTCTTTTTAAAATTTTCATTTTTCTAAATGTTTTTGAGATTTTGTTTTGGGTTTTCAATTTTTTTGGTTTTTGGCAAATATCTGATTTTTTTTTTTGGCTTTTTCAAAAGGAGGGATCTTCCCATGAACCTACAAAGAAAACATTCATGAATCAGACTCTAATCAATAGGTCTAAGACATGGGTTTTGGGTTTTAGATGTTCTATAGGGCACCCTTGACCCAGATGGTCTTAGGTGGCGGCTCTGGGGGTATGGGTGGGTTGTAGCCCAATCCATACTTTTGTCGATTAGCCTGAGGTAGGACAGGTTTGAGCCTACCTTGGTTTTGGGTTCCCAAGCCCTGGTAGGGTTTATATCCCATATTTAAAATCATGTTCCAAGACTTCTTGTTTTTTGAAAAGTTTTTGTATAAATCATGGCCATGGAATCGTCCTTGTCGAGGATATATACCCTTTCTGATTTTGGGATTTTGGATTCTGGGGCGATGGAAGACTTGGGCTTCCGTGCAACCCTGGTTTGGGAGATTTGTTTCTCAAAGAAAATCGTGTTTGGTCTTTTGAGAGACTTTGGATATTTCGGGATGTTTTTGTCTTCAAGTTAAACCGTGCTTGGTCCCTCGATAGACTTTGGATATTTTGGAATGTTTTTGTCTTCATGGGAAACCGTGCTTGGTCCCTCGATAGACTTTGGATATTTTGGGGTGATTTTGTCTTCAAGGGAAACCGTACTTGGTCCCTTGAGGGACTTTGGATATTTTGGGGTGATGGAAGGCTTGTGCTTCCATACAACCCCGAATTGGGAGATTTTGTCTTCAAGGAAAGCCATGCTTGGTTCCTTGAGGAACTTTGGATATTGCAGGGTGATGGAAGACTTGAGCTTCCACACAACCTGTATTTGGGAGAATTTTTCTTCGATGGAAGACAAGCTTGCTCCCTCGAATTTTTTGACTTGCTCCCTAGGTTCAACTCGTGGTGCCCCTAGGGATGGATTTTTTTGTTTCAAAGCTCTAATCTTAGTTCAAGGGTACAAGACTAGGCTCGAAGAAGTGGGTTTTTCTATGGCAGGGTTATGAGCTCCTAAGATGTCGATGCATGCATTAGGGGTCTCTATGTCTACCATTTTTTCAACTTCTTTTGTTTTTGTTTTTGAAATTCTTTTGGCTGGTGCGGGACATTTGGCGCACCTTGAAAATTCTCTAACTTAGGCACATTTCGTGGGTTTGTGTGTACAGAGGGGTTATCCAATGCATCTGATGATCCTATATGAAGAAGAGAGTTTTGAGAAGGATGGGTTTCAGGCATACCTCTTTGTGGCTTGTCTACCTTTTCAGGGTGAGAGCAGGACGTTTTCCCGGGTAACTCTATTTTGAGCCCCCAGGGTTTCACGAGGCATTCCTTTTCGAAACCTACCTGTTTTTCACTCTCGTCTCCTTGTGGGGTGCGGGTTTTATGTCCCACTGTGTATGTGTGCCTAGACTTAGGATTTGCACTTGAATTTTTCGAAATTTCAAAGTTTGATTTTTCAATTTTTTTGTCTTTTTGAAAGAAAATTTTTTGAAACAAAAACAACTTTTTTCGAATTTTCTTTGGAATTTTCGAATTTTGGATTTGTGGGAGTGGAAGCCTCGCCCTTTTCTAGGGTTTGGCCTTTTACCTTAATTCCTTCATCGATTTTGAAATTGGTTTTCTTTTCACAATTTTTGTGCACCCGAGAAGAGCTGCTACGGATTTATGGGTTTTAAGCTCCTCGCTTAAAACTTCCATTCTTTTGAAAATCGCCCATATATCAGCTAGCGCTTCTCGTTCTTTGGTAGTTTTGAAAACCTCTTTTGATTTACTCGACGAGGATTTTGGTTTTCGCTCCATTTTCTGCAACTTTTCTAAGTATGCATGATTGTTGGAAAACACCTTTTTTTCAAAAATTTTGAGTGTAACTTGTTCGTTTGAAGTCTACTTAAGTCCTGAGTCCCACCGAGCGTGCCAAATCTGTAGACACGGAAAATCTTCGACTCCGGGTTCTTAGGCCTGGAGTGAATCTTTTCGCAATCTACATTCGCTTTTAGGGCGTGCCAGCTAGCTTACTAAAACTAGCGAAGTAGTTTTGAAATATCTGACTTTTGAAAGGCGATTGTAGGCAAGCGGGATCTTTTCGTCGTAGACCTTCTTGCACTGACGCGCAAGGGTCAGTCTGTACGCTTAGAGACTTCGTTTGAACAAGTTAAACTCAAATTCGATTTTTGAATAAGGAAGTGTTTTGAAAATCCTTTTGAAATCGTGCACTTGGCGAGTTTTTGATTTGGGCGACCCTAAGTCTTTCAATTTTATCCACATAGGCATGTTTGCACGTTTTGTTCCGGTTTTATTTGATGCAGGTATGCACTCTAGCTCGAGTATGGCGAGTATATAATGCAACTCACACAACTTGAATGTAAAACCCGAAATTTAAAGACTTAGCAGAAGGGAAAACCCAAATTGAATGCAACTCACACGACTTGAATGTAAATTGCAGAAATTTAAATATATCTATATCTTAAGAGCGGAAAGGCTCAATGTGTGTGTGGGTGTTGTGTGTAAATTGAAATGCAACACACGCAACTGAACCATAAAACGCAGCAGAAGAGAGATATAGATATATATAAGAGCGAAAAGGCTCAATTGTGGCATGTGTGTATGTATGAATTGAAAGACAACACACACGACTGAATTTAAAACCCAGAATTGAAATGCATACACAGCTGAACTAGGAAAACTCACGCAGCAGAAAATATATAGATATGGCTATATCTTAGTGGCTTCTGAGGCCAAAATGTGCGTGAGGTGTTTGAGCAACCGCTCGGGTGTTTCTTGGGTGCGAGTGTGTAATTGAAAGACAAACTCACACGACTTAATGTAACAACCCAGCTGAATTGAAATACATATGTATATGATAAGAGCGAAAAGGCTCAATTGTGTACGTGGTGTTCGTGTACGAGATAAGAGCGAAAAGGCTCGAGTGTATGTATGTGTCTCGTGTGTCTAGCACCGTTATTACATTCTGGTGGGAGAGGATACTCCGTTATTACAACCCCGTATCATGAATTGAATTTAATGGAAAGGGATTTGATATATATTGAAATCAACTTACACTTTCCAGCCTTTTGAGTTAGGATTGTACAAGGGGCGAATCCACCTTCTTCTTATGGAGTCCGGGGCATGTGGGAGCGAAGCCGGAGAGCTTGAGAGCTTGGAGAGACTTGGAGTTCTGGGATCTGCAAGCTACAATGGGTTTGGGGCTACTTGGGATCGGTTTGGGCAAGGTAAGACTCGAGCCACCTTGGCTCAAGTGATAGGGTTTTTGTGTGGGATTCGGCCAACCTTTGGCCTTGGGTTTAGGTATGGTTTTTGACTTAGGATTAGGCCAGCATTTGGCCTTGGTTTAGGTCTTGTGAAACTCGAGCCAAGGTGCCTCGAGTAGGAGTGACTTGCTCTAGGGTTCGGCCAACACTTGGCCTTAGGTTTTGCTTGTGTGACTCGAGCCAAAGGTGGCTCGAGTGAACTTGGATTAGGGTAGAGTCAATCCGGCCAGCCTTTGGCCTTGTATAGGATAGACTTGGTATTAGGCATGACTCGAGCCAAGGTGGCTCGAGTGATAGGATTTGGTTTAGGTCTCGTGAAACTCGAGCCAAGGTGGCTCGAGTGAGAGGGGTTTTGCTTTAGGATCCGGCCAGCCTTGGCCTTAGTTTTGCTTGTGTGACTCGAGCCAAAGGTGGCTCGAGTGAACTTAGTTTAGGGTAGAGTTGGGGCTTAGTCCTAGGTTAGGTGTTGGCTGTCCTAGGCTAGTCACGGCTAGGTTTAGGTGTGGTTTAATGAGGTTGGCCAAGGTTTTCTTGGATAGGTATGGCCTGCCCTTGACGTTTTTGGGTGGGACACGGCTTGTTGGGCTTGGCTGGCCTGCCTTTAGAGCAGGCCTTGATGTCTTTGGCTGGGACACGAGAGGGAGTTAGGTGGGCTCGGCCTTGGCTCGGCCAGCAAATGGCTGAGCTAGGTTAGGTTTTGCTTGGGTTCTAGGTAGGGCTTAGCTAGGTGGTGGTTTTGGGTGGAAGACTTGGTGAAAACCGGCCAGCACTTGGCTGGTTTGGTGGCTTTTTTAGGGGACGTTTGGGTAGGATAGGTGGTCTAGAGAGGTTAGGGAAGAGGGGTTAGGTTAGGGCTTAGGGGACCTACCTTGGTTGCAGTGCCGCTCCAAACTGTCGCTCAAGCCGCCAAGCTCCACCAAGATCTCCACTCCCAGCCAGCTTGATGAAGACACTCGTTGTTGGTGCAACCCTTGCCTCCATGTGCCAATCCCAACTCTCAAAACAAAAAACGGATTGGCCAATGGCCTTTCTCTCTCCTGCCCCCCTTTATTTTCACGTGAGGAGCTTCCCTGGTGCCTCACTCGTTTCTGATTTTTTTCAAGCCCAGCACCTCTATTTATAGAGGTTTTAAATGGGTCTGGCTATCCGAATCCAATCCAAACCCTATGTGGATCTGGATCGCGGATCTCAGATATTTTGAGATCCAGATCCAGTCCAAAAATTTATTTGGGTATGGATCTCGGATCTCGAATATTTTGAGATCCAGATCCAATCCAAACACAATTTGGATCTAGGTCTGGATATTTTTAGATCCAGACCCAATCCAGACTTTTCTTTTGCTCCTTGGTTTTTTGGTCCTTTTTAGTGCTTTTTACCATCGGTTTCGAGCGGGCTTCGATTCATCAGATGCCCAACTCTGGCTTGGGTCTTCCCAATTCTTTCTTCCAACCGGTGTTCTGCTTTTCAGGACTTTTTCGGTGTTCATTTTGGTCCGCCGTTTTGGTTTCTAGCCGGTTCCTGTTGATATCGAACTCAGATTACCGCACGAATTCCGTTCTTCATTCTGGCGGGACGTGTCTCAGACTTCTGTCGACTTCCTCAGGTATTGGGCTTCTTTCTGCATTTTGGAGCTGCTTTGCACTTTTTCTTTGACCCCAATTACATTTTTACCCTTCGGTCGGGCTTTTCTCCAAACGGGCTCTTTTTTCTTCCATTTTTGAACAGGGGGTGGCTTTTGAGACTCCGGGCTCGATTTGCTCTTCTTGTCGGGGCTCTCCTTTTGCCTTTTGTACCTGTTTTCACATTTTTAAACATCATGTCGTTTTGGCTCAAACGAGCTTTTTATGTTTTTGAGAGTTTTTGATTTTCGGAAAATTCGGGGTGTTTACAGTTTTCCAAAGAACAAGAGATTGAAGATTTGAGAAGGGACTTCGAGGCCAAAATCGCCGCTCTTAGCCAAGAGGCTCAAGCAGGCGATTCTTGTTCGTCCAATGGCGAACCAAAGGCCAAGAAGAAATTTGAAAAACCTCGCAAACACAAAGAGACTTCCGCGATAGAAGGTAACCAATACCACGAATCCTTCACACACAAGGACCGTAAAGCCCTACAGCAGCAGCTGAGAGGGTAAAATAAAGAGAAAATGAGTTACGCCCTATCTAATTTCTTGCCTGTGGACTATGAAACAGACAGTGACGATGAAATACCGAACTTCAATCGGTATAATGGCATGGGAGACCCTAGGTCTCACTTGCAGCTTTTCTCTCGTCGAGCCCATAAAAAAAAGGACTCGATGAAATGGGTGTATTGGTTCCCTTTGTCCCTCAAGGGCACAGCTGCCAAATGGCTGGCTTCCTACGATCTTGGCCAGTTCGCAACTTTTAAAGAGTTAGCGAACTGCTTTATGCAGAGATTCTCGCATAACGTAGAAGTCACGCCGACTTTAAACACCTTTGTAAACACCCCGAAATCCCACAAATTTCTCAAATCACCTAGTTTTGTAAAAGCAGCCCCAAAGGGCAATTTTGAGTCTGGAAACCCAGGAGCCTTCCAGGCAAACCCTGTACAAATGCTTTAAACTATATATGTTTTAAAATATGTATAATAGTTTTAAAACCTTTTTAAAAAGATGTTTTGAAACCCCACAAAGCGACTTGGCCTGATGAGAGCAGGACCAGAAGAGCAAAAGAAAGCCCGGAACCGGAGCACATGTCGAGCCCAGCACATCAACTCTTGTGTTAGATTCATCCCCAAAATCTCGAACATCCAAGCCCCTGTTATCAAACAAATCATTCGTAATGATCTCCGGAAGGTGAGAACAGAAGCGGACAACCATGTTGGCGAAGACCCAACGCAAGACGGAGCACTGATACTGTCAGGCCCCGCACAAACCGTTCATTTCGAACATACCCTGAAGGAGTCAGAATTCAGCTTTGGATTGGATCTGGACCATATATATCCAGATCCCAATCCAAACATATATGTGGATTCGGATTTGGATTTGGATCCAAAGATCCAATCCAATATCCACATCCAGGGCCCACATCACGTTCTCATAAATGGAGGTTGGGCCCACAAGAAATTCACATGGAATCTTGGGCATGAGAGAGAATGGGGAGGATTAAATGTGAGTGAAATGTGTCAAGCTTGACTTGTATGTCAAGTTTTGGGTTAATCATGTGGGTTAGCCTAATGAGTGTGGGTTTAAACTTGTATGAACCTACACCTAACCTAGGGCTGCACCAACATGATGCAACTAGGTCTATGGGCCACGCAAAGGGATGCTCCGAACCTAATCCTAAGCTAAACCCCCTAATCCTAGCCATTTGACCTAAACCCGACCTATTCCTAGCCTAATCACTTAACCCACTTCCCTAATCCTTCCCTAAACCTAGCCTAATTCCCCTAATCCTAGCCTAAACACCTAACCCACCTCACTAAACCTCACCCTAAACCCAACCCACCTAGCTAAGCCCTAAACCACTAAACCAGCCCACCTAAATCCCTAGCACACCATATCCCTAAAACCACCTAAGCTAAATATCTGCCCCCCCCTAAATATTTGGCCCACCTTATCCCCAAACCACCACCACCTAACCACTAAACCAGCCCCCCAATACCAGCCCAAACCGACCCACCAAAGCCCTATAACCCCCCCCCCCCCCTCCCCTAGTGGGCGGGTTTTGCATGGTTTTCTTGGGCAACCGAGCCCCCTCTCCTCTCTCATCCCTTTCCCTCTTCTCTCACCTGCTCCACCTTGGAACCCCGGCCAGCTCCACTCCATGCCACCCGACTGCACCAACCTGTCACCTTCCACCCGGCTGCACCTTGACACCCGCAGCACCTCATCCTTCATCCAGCCATCCTCCGGGTAGTACCCCATCATAACACCACCCTCTCTTCACTCCCCCTCCACTCTTAGCCACCACCCGCAGCACCTTCCTTAGCCTAGCCTCCACTTCATCCAGCCGGCCATCACCTGCCACCATTCGGCCAGCCTCTACCCAACTGCACCACCCGCCACCTTATCTTTCCCTCAGACACCTCCTAGCCAATACACCCAGCTTTACCTCTCCCCAAGACCCCCCACACCTTAGTGACACACCCTAGCTCCGCTTACTTTCCCTAAGCACCCCTAACTACCCCAGCCAGGGCAACATCACCTAGCTCCACTCGGTTAGCGCCAAGGCGCCACCCGCTGCACCCTTGCCGTTAGGCCAGCACCTCCCTTTGCCGCGCCCTTCCGAGGAGCTCCCTCTTGCAGCCCAAGGCGACTCATCAGCCCAAGCGCAAGCAAGTCACACCCAGACCTGCTATACGTAAGTGCCTAACTCGGTCCTTGTTTATAGACTTGCTTAAGCTTAATTAAATTTGATACGGGGTTGTAATAACGGAGCATTGTCTCCCCCCGCTTGTAATAACGTGGTTTGGCACACCCACACACACCTGCACTTGAGCCTATCTCGCTCTTAGCTGCACACGATTTTGACACACACATGGGCCTAATCAGCCCTTAAGATATAGACTTACTTATATAATTTAAGTTGCGTGGGGTTTTTGCTTAAGTTGTGTGCGTTGTCTTTCAATTTTCACACTCACACACATTGAGCTTTCGCTCTTATTTTTAAGACCCTAGTAAGGGCCGTGCTACCATTTCCCTTGGGTGTTTTACTTCATGTCGTGTGCGTAGTATTTCAAATATACACTCACACACATTGAGCTTCCGCTCTTACTCCCAAGACCTTAGTCAAGGCCTATTGCAATTATATTTGGGTTTAATTTCATGTCGTGTGCATAGTACTTCAATTCTACACTCACACACATTGAGCTTTCGCTCTTACTCCCAAGACCTTAGTTAAGGCCATATTCCAATTTATATTTGGTGTCATATAAGTCGTGTGAGTTGTCTTTCAATATACACACAACACCCACGCAACACGTTGGCGACCTTCGGGCCCATATATATTATAAGTATTTCCCTTTCAGCTATGTCTTTAAGATTTGGGTTTTGAGGTTCAGCAGTGTGCGTAGTCTTTACATATATACACGGCAAACACTTGCACAATTGAGCCTTTCCGCTCTTAAGAAATAGCCATATTTCCCTTTTGCAATTTCCCTTTTGCAATTTACATTCAAGTCATTTCCCTTCCACATTGTCTTTCAATTCGGGTTTTCCCTTTGAAGTTGCGTGAGTTTGCATTACATATACGCCATACCACGAGTTAGGACGCATATTGCATCAAAGCAAACCCCACACACCCGCTCAATGTCGCCCCACTTAGGTCACGTGTTCATAACACACACCTAGCTGGCTCGAAAAGGGATAAAAAGAAAGACATAGGAACGTGCAAATCCACGTGAAATAAAATTTCAAACCATACAAAATCAGCCCGAATCGAACACCTTAAAACATTTTCCATAGGTTATCATGCTTAAAACTCGATTTTCTAAGCGTACAGACTGACCCTTGCGCTTCAGTGCAAGAAGGTCTGCGACGAAAAGAGCTTGCTTGCTCACAATCGCCACGTTAGGAGTCAGATTTCAAAATATCTCTTCGCTAGCTTAAATAAGCTAGCTGGCACGCCCTTTTGCTTAAATAGGACTTAGACACACGAAAAGATTCGCTTCAGGCCTAAGAACCAGAAGCGGGGATTTTCTAGCGTCTACAGGATTTGGCACGCCAGGTGGGACATGAGTCTTTTGAAAATCGAGTCATCTTAGAAACCTTGCAAAAAATTTTCCAAAGGTGTCATTTTAACTCTTTTTGTGCTTCTTACGTAGGATTTTTGAAAGCTTGAAAGCATGTCGAAATCCAATCCAAGTGAAGTGTCGAGCCAAGGCTCATGCACATCAAGTTCTCACTCTAGGAGGGTTTTGAAAAATAAAATCCAACTAGAAGAGATAGAAGATTTGAGAAGGAAATTCGAGGCCAAAATCAATGCTCTTAGCCAAGAGGCTGAGGCAGGCGATTCATATTCATCAAATGGTAAACAAAAGGCCAAGAAAAAAACTGAAAAACCTCGCAAACATAAAGAGGCCTCCGTAATGGAAGGCAACCAATACCTCGAGTCCTTCACACAAAAGGACCGTAAAGCCCTACAGCAGCTGCTGAAAGGGCAAAACAAAGAGAAAAGGAGTTACGCCCTGTCTGATTTCCTACCTATGGATTCTGAAACAGACAGTGACTTTGAAATACCGAACTTCCATTGGTACCCTAGGTCTCACTTGCAACTTTTCTCACGTCGAGCCCATAAGAAGAAAAAGGACTCGATGAATGGGTGTATTGGTTCCCTTTATCCCTTAAAGGCACAACTACCAAATGGCTGGCTTCCTACGATCTAAGCCAGTTCGCTACTTTTGAAGAGTTAGTGAACTGCTTTATGCAAAGATTTGCACATAACGTAGAAGTCACGCTGACTTTAAACACTTTAAGGGATACAAAGCAAGGCAAGGCATGAACGAAGACGTGCATGCCTTCATTATTTGATGGAGGTCCCTTTTAGGGCAAGTGCGAGAGCCAATATCCGAAGGATGCACAGTCATGCTCATCCTGGATAATTTTAAAAATGAGCTAAAGACCCTTCTCTCGCTTCACGAAATCTCAACTTTCCATAAGTTGATAAAAAAAGCGTCCCTTTTCGAAACCAATTTGAAGAAAGGGATATACGATTACTTATGAAAAGGAAGTGCCATTTCAAAAACCCGCTTGGAGAAGCCCATCACTTATGGGCTACCCACGATGGACAAAGGGGCAAAAACCCACAAAATTGCTAATGTCCAAGAGGATCCAAGTCCGGCAAGCACTTCAAAAAAATTTGAAAAATTAGAAAACAAAAGGGAGAGAAACTTCCAAAAACCTGTTGAAAAATGGGAGTACACTCCGCTAGGGCAACCTGCGTCGGAGGTCCTAGACCTCCTACTTGCCCAGGGCATGATTGAACTCCCCGAAATCCCCGAGGGAGTCACTTCTAAAGGGAGATATTTAAACCGCTTTTGTAAGTATCTTCGACTCAAAGGCCATGATACAAAGCGTTGTTTATCCCTTTTAAACAAAATCGAGAACTTGATAGAGGAGGGTCGGCTCCAGGTCACTGCGGAACCTGAGCCAGCTCAAGCTATCTTTAAAGAACCCTTTCCCAAGCATGCCAATAGCAGTGAGAAAGGAAAAGAGGTATGTACCCTCACCTTTTTAAAAGATCTAGCGCATTCATTTGAGTCTGGTCCATCCACTTGTGCGTCTACTCTTGTACTTTACAAGAAACCCGCCCAAGTAATCATTCGGGGACCACCAAGAGCTGAATCCCCAGCTAAACCAGTTTTAAAAATTCAAGGTGCTCCAAAACTCACGGTTAGAGCCATTTTAGGAGCGAACCCTAGGTTGGTCGTGGGGGAAGTGACAAGATCCGGGAGGATCTATCAACCCCCACACCTACAAAGTCCTAAAAAGGTGGTCAGTGTGCCTGGCCCCTCAAAAGCATGTATTCCTAGAGTTCTGCCGAAAGCAGACAATGGGAAAATCATTTTAAACCCTTATGATTTCGGAAACCATCTTTCAAAGATTCCTATCCGCATGTCCATCCTAGAGCTTATACAAACTTCGCCTAGGTATAGACTCGTGCTAGAGAAAATTCTAGAAAGAGCCAAGGTTAGTTTGAACATAACCCCGGAACCCCTGTCTAACCAAGTGGCGTCAATAGGAGCAAAATCACCCATCACTTTCTCGGAAGATGATGTAGATAGACCCTACGAGTCCCATAATCAGGCCCTGCATATCGAGGTGGTTCTGAATAACCACTCTCTGGCAAGGTGCCTTGTCGATGGGGGAGGAGGGCTCAACATCCTTCCACTTCATGTGGCGTATCAAATCGTAGTCACCTTGACTTCTGTAAACCCAAGTCCCATCGTTATCACTAGATACGATGGGAATGCGTCTAGACCCTTAGGATCAATCGAACTCCCTATGGAAACGGGAGGGATCACACACACGGGGGTGTTCCATGTCTTGGACATCCACCCCCATTATAACCTATTGCTGGGAAGGCCCTGGATACACAGCTTGTGCGCTGTGCCATCCACCTTCCACAGGTGTGTCAAGATCCCTTTCAGGGACCAAGTCGTGGTGATCCTAGGTGAGAGTCACCCTCAGCTTCAGGGGATCATAAACTCCCCTTGTTTGTCGAGTTCCTAGGCCCATGAGGCTAACCTGGGACAAACCATGGTTGAGCCACCAAGGCTCGTGTTAGAAAACCCTAGGAAGGTCGTATACGTCAACGGACTGCCCAAAGCTGGCCCCCTCCCAATCCTAACCCTTCTAGGAAGACCCAAACATCCCTTATTTCCAAAACCCCTGGACAAGAAGCCATACGTGCATAATATGGACGATAGCAAGTTCCAGGACCATGATTTGTATTCTAACTTTTCAAAAAACAAAAAATCATGGAACATGCTGTTGAACATGGGTTATACGCCCTAGAAAAGTCTAGGGGCACAAAACCAGGGTCTCGTAGAGCCAATCCTTCCTAGGGCCAACCCAAGCCGATATGGGATCGACTATACTCCCAAAATACCACCAGAGCCACCCCCTGTGACCACCTGGGTCAAGGGTGCCCAGGAGCCTACCCTAGAAGAAACCTACGATTTAGATCTCTTATTCCGAGTCTAACCCGTAGTGTTTTGCCTTTGTAGGTAAGATGGAAGATCCCTTTCATAAAAATACAAAAACATTTGAATAACTCGAAATCAAAAAAATGGAAAAATTGCAAAAACCAAAAACATTGGAAAATCAAAAACTCGAAAATAGAGTAGTTTGTATAGTTCCTAAAGTTCTTGTTTTGCAAAAACCCAAAAAAATCGAAAAACTACAAAATACCAAAAAGATTTTGTACATAGCTGCTCCTGGTAGGACTTTGGAAAAAAAAAAGGATTTCGAAAGGAACGTCGTCTGCATAGCCAGGCCAAAGATTTCGAAATCAATTGAAAATCCAAGTGTAAAACCAGGTCTTTTGAAAACTCACGCATCAAATTCCCTCGGGTTTCTAACCCACGAGAATGATCAAAGCCCAGAAGTGGATCCCCTTGAGGAAGATCCCACTTCTGAGCTCCCAGAATTTCATAAAATTCTCGATTTTGAAAGACCTTCCAATTCAGTAGGAGGAGATTTCATAGAGGTGAATCTAGGGAGTGATTCCAATCCCAAACTCATCAAGATAGGCGCATGTTTGCATGAGCATGAAAGATCAGCATTCATTGCATTTTTACGAACCTATTTAGATGTGTTTGCATTGTCGAACATCGTCTTCCCTTAGATGCGGATGTAAAACCCATATAGCAAAAGCTTAGGAAAATACATCCGAAGGTACATGCACAGGTCAAAGAGGGTTTAGAAGATCTGCTAAAAGCCGGATTTATAAAACCCATTGCGTATTCTGATTGGTTATTAAATATCGTTGTGGTTCGAAAAACCAATGGGAAAATTCGAATATGCATCGATTTCAGAAACCTGAATAAAGCCACTCCAAACCAATGGGATAGTCGATAGTACTGCAAATCACGAAATGTTTTCATTTATGGATGGCTATTCAGGGTATAATCAAATTAAATTAAGTCCACGAGATCAGGGTAAGACCGCATTCACAACCCCATGGGGCACGTACTGCTATACAGTCATGCCCTTTGTATTGAAAAATGCCGGCGCGACATACCAGAGAGCCATGACCACGATCTTCCATGATCAGATTCATGAGCTCGTAGAAGTGTATGTAGATGATCTCTTGGCAAAATCCAAAACCCGATGCACTCACATCGAATGTTTGCAAAAGATTTTCGAAAGGCTTAGGCTTTATAAAGTAAAGCTAAACCCTCAAAACTGTGTATTCGGGGTAGAGTCTGGAAAGCTTCTAGGCTTTATGGTGAGCCAAAGGGGTATAGAAGTCGACCCTCTAAGTGTCGAGCCATCATAGACATGGCTCCACCCTCCAATCTCACACAAATACGTAGCCTCCAGGGTCGATTACAGTCCGTTCGCCGATTTATATCAAATCTGGCGACTGGATGCAAACCCTTCAACAAACTATTGAGGAAGGGCACGAAATTTTCATGGGATGACGACTGCGAGAAGTCCTTCGAGAGACTAAAGGCATACCTGGTTAATCCCCCGGTTTTGAAACCTCCGAAGCAAGGAAAACCTCTTTTACTTTACATTTCCATGCATACGAAAGCTTTGGGAGCTCTATTAGCTCAATACAAGGATGACACCCACAAGGAGTATGCCATCTATTATATTTCGAAAACTCTCTTGGCTTACGAAATGAATTATCAAGCCATGGAGAAGACGTGCTTGGCCCTAGTCTGGGCCTGCCAGAAATTTAGACACTATTTCCTGGATCATGAGATCTAGATAGTGTCCAAGCTTTACCCAATCAAGCACTTATTCGAAAAACCCATTCTCACTGGTAGATTGGGCAAATGGCAACTCCTTCTAATGGAGTATGACCTGAAATACCATCACCAGATCTCCATTAAGGGGCAAGCCCTAGCTGACTACGTGGCTGAGTTCCCCTTGGAGGACGCATATCCCACATTTGATGAAATGCCTGATGAAGGCATATTGCAAAATCATTTTCAAAACCACATTTTGGCAAACTCTTTTGAAAACCAAGTGTGGAAGATGCACTTCGATGGGGCACGAAACCAACGAGGGACTGGTGCTGGGGTCATCCACATCTCGCTTGAAAAGGGCGAGATTCCCATAGCAATCCACCTAGATTTCGAATGTTCCAACAACATAGCTGAGTATGAAGCACTCATACAAGGCTTAAGGGTTTCGAAAACTCTAGGGGCATCATACATCGAGGTCTTTGGAGATTCGCTCCTTGTTATAAACTAAGTTTTGAAAATTTGGCAAGTACGTAACAAAAAACTACTTCCAAATCACGAGTTGGCCACTCGATTGGTTGAGTCATTCCAATCGTGTAAACTCACACACGTAGGAAGAAAGGATAATGGCATTGCCGATGCCCTCTCCTCCTTGGGTTCAGCCCTAAAGGTCGATCCCATTTCGGGGACCCGATCTTTAGAAATATGGCATGCGCCCAACCCATCCACACACGATTTGGGTATTTACCAAAATAACCTAGATTCTGTTGAAAAACCTTGGTTTTATGACATCAAACGATTTCTAGAAAATGGGGGATTCACCGAGGATGCCACATCCAAAGATAAGGCATATAAAATTTTGACCCGATACACCATTCTGGGTGGGGTTCTATACAAGAAAAGCTTTACCGGCATCCTACTTAGATGTGTCGATTCAGAGGAGGCTAGGATTGTTATGCATGAGTTCCACGATGGAGAATGTGGAGGTCATGTTAATGCCAACATGATGGCAATGAAAATACTTAAAGCGGGATATTTTTGGTCCACCCTGAAAAAGGATTGTCACGATCATGTTAGAAAGTGTCATCCATGTCAAGTGCATGGGCATGCCATTCATATCCCATAATCTGCATTGCATTCCGTGGTCAGCCCCTGGCCATTTACCATGTGGGCGTTTGATATCGTAGGCCCGATCTTTCCAAAAGCCTCGAATGGGCATCGATTCATTTTAGCAGCCACTGAGTATTTCTCCAAGTGGGTGAAAGCCATCTCCGTGACCAACGTACAGGGGCAACATGTGGTGGCTTTCATTAGGAGGAATATCTTGGCTCGATTTGGGGTTCCACGAGACCTTGTGTCCGATAATGGCACCCCATTCAAGAATGAGTGGATGGTCAAGTTGTGCAACACGTATGGCATAACTCACCACTTCTCCTCGCCCTACTACCCTCAAGGCAACAGCCAAGCCAAAGCCACGAACAAGACTCTCATTAGGACGTGGCACGAGAAGCTGGATGAAGCCTTATGGGCTTATAGGACTTCCATCCGGACTACCACGAATGCCACACCATTCGAATTGGTCTATGGCACAAATGCCATTCTTCCCATTCATACACAATTACATTCATTCCATACATCCATTGCACTCGACCTCCCCCTAGAGACGCTTCAGCATGGTAGGATGGCCGAACTAGATTTCCTAGATGAGAGGCGACTCCTTGCTATGGATCATGCTCATGCATACCGGCAAAGGATAGCCCGACACTGTGGCAAACACATGAGACCTCGCCACTTTGAAGTGGAGGATCTGGTTTTGAAAATCATCCACTATCGCGGCCCACATCCGCTTGGAAAGTGGCGCCCCAAGTGGGATGGACCCTATGTTGTACGTGCAACCACCACGAACAACTCATATTGGTTGATCGATGTAGAAGGTAGGAATTTAGCAGATTCTATCAACATTCAATACTTAAAGAAGTATTATGTATAGGATTTGGGTTAACTTCCCCAAATTTCGACAACCCTTAGGGATAGCTGCTTTGAGACTTAGAAAGTAAGGTTCAAGGGCAAATCGTGTGACCTTGAGTGAGAGAATTCGCACTTGTGAAAGAGTGGAGTCTTCCAAATTGTGGTTATATTTCAAAATCCTTCTTCTTACAAAGAAAGGCCTAGTTCAATATAGCAAGATACTTGCAAGTAGTACGTGCTATTTCTAAATAGGCTGATCTGGAATGGACAGAGTGTGACCTTGGGATAAGTCCTCTCCTCTTCTCTTCTCCTTCCAAAAGGAAAACATGGCCCAAATAAAGGGAATTTTCCCATCCAAAGTCTCTTTTCAAAAGAAAGAAACCAGAATCCAAAAGAAAATCGATTCTCTTGTAAAAAAGAGGGATTAAAGAAAAAATACTCCCAAAGGGAGACCCTCTATGAAAAAAAGGAAAAAGAGGCCAAAAAGCTCAAAAAGAGCAGTTTTTCGCCTTCGATGCCTTAAACCACGGGACGCTTCAGAAGGGACCGTGGTATCTCTTCCCCATCCCTGGCTTATCCCAAGTAAAACATGGTTCATTTCGAGGAATCGTAAAGTAAAAATAGGATTTACTTACTTGAATTTCATTTTGTTTGAGAATTCGACGTTTTGAGTAAGACGTAGGAATTTTGAAATATAGCTTGTTTTCTTATAAAACCTCCTCTAGATTAGCGAGTGTCAAGACTCAAGCAAAGGCAAACACGAGGAGCTCGAGATCTTTACGATTGAGACTCAAGACAGTTTTTCCTTTTGTAAATAGATTTTATAAATAGATTTTGAAAAATCGAACATCGAACAGCATAGGGTCTGCTCACTTGGAGCAACAGGCCTTCATAAGTCTCAAGAGTTCGACCATGTATTTGGTCTCTGCAAGGTCGCCACTCTTGGCACCCCACCCATGTCATGCATCTGCATACCCACGCATGGACATTTGCATAACATGATCCCATTTTAGGACCAGATTCCATACATATCCCTTTGGCGTGATATCTCCTCCTACCAGGGTTTTAAAAGAGATTTTGATAAAGATGGAGACGATCCCATACTTTCGTGGATAGATCTAGGGAGACATTGAAATGGGTGTTTGTCGTCTTTGCCATTATCCAAATCAATTTGGATAATGACAAACAGGGGCATCTGTAAACACCCCGAAATCCCACAAATTTCTCAAATCACCTGGTTTTGTAAAAGCAGCCCCAAAGGGCTATTTTGAGTCTGGAAACTCAGGAGCCTTCCAGGCAAACCCTGTACATATGCTTTAAACTATATATGTTTTAAAATATGTATAATAGTTTTAAAACCTTTTTAAAAAGATGTTTTGAAACCCCACAAAAAAGGTAAACAGAAATTTAGTGCGGCTAATATTGGCTTGGTTAGGATGTCCTTACTGTCTTAGTGCCAAACTATGACATTCCTGTCTGCTGATCATTGAGTTCCTTTGAAGATTTCATTAATTCCTTAGTCTTAGGTAGGCACTTACTGAAGCTTGGTCTCTCTTATCAATTTTCCTAAACTAGATCTTTTAAGGATCGTGTAGGGACTAAAATGTCAACCAGTTATAATTATCTTCGTCTGCATATGGTTTTCCACCCACTTGTTTGTAATGTATATGTTACTTTTTGACCAAAACCACTTTTCTTTTGAAACTCCTTTGAGATTTGGTTTGCACGTGCTTCAAATGACTAAATCGGCTAGTGCATATGGAGTTGTAATGACGCTAAAAAATAGCATCAGGCTGCTGAAGTAAACCCAAATACTCTTGAATGAATGGAATTGGCTAACTAGAGAGAACACTCTAGCTAGAGAGAGTAGAGAGAGAGCATAGGAAGATCGAATCCTAACTAGGAGATTTGTAATAACTCATGTTCACTTTGGAAAGGAGATTATTGGCAATAGTCACTTTCAACTCAAATCCAAGTTTGCAAGTTGACAAAGAACGAGTACATTGACTCAGGCTTGGGGTTATGTGTAACCCATAAGTCACAATGTGGCTATGCATGAGTGAAATCCCCACGTATGCCCTTGATCTCTTCTATGCTAATCCATTTTAGGACATTGGAAATATTCACCTTTCTAGACTGACCTCAACTGATATCTAGGATGAAATCGTGATGGCGCCAAACCAACCTGATCAAGCATCGGCATCTTTGATGGCATTGATCCAAGTTATTCCCTATTGTGTGCTTTCTTTCCTTGCTTGAGTTGGGCCTCCAAATCCAAACTTGTTTCTCAGCCCTTGTGATTCTTTCCTTGGTTAACTTAATAAAGGGCTCTAGTAGCTGGCGCCAACCTCAAACCACCTTTAGTGACAAATTGGAAGAGTGTCATGTCACATCAATCTCCATCACAGGGCCTGTTCCTGGTGTTTGAGAAGCACACTCAAAGGTGCAATGTTATAAGTATTGTATCAGATTGCGGTATCACTGCTCTTAGCATGACAACTGTCACTGTTTGTTGGCTCGGTAAGGAACAAATCTGTGGCTAAATCCGATGACATGCCCCACCTACCAACAGCCAAATCCTCTTAGATCAGTCAGACGCTAAACTACTAGACTAAGCTAAATAAGAAAAAATTATGGTTGTGCAAGTATATATTTAAGAGTAGTATAATACCTGTCGTTTCCTCACCCTTGGTTTTGGTTATCTCTGTGGTTGATCCAGCTGAAACATCAAGATAGCTCAATATATAGATTCACATGCTATGTCATCTTGTTGAAGGGAATGGACACTTCACACACAAATCATGTCCTTAGTTAGCTGTCCACTTAGATGGTTGTCTTGTCATTTTGTTTTTAAAGTTACCTTTAAATTCCTTTCATTAATGGTAATGCTGTAATATATTAGAATGTAGCCTGGTTATAAAAGGAACACCCTACCAGCAATTAGGCTCTATCATTATCATTAAGATAATAAAAAGGAGAGAAAAAGAGTATGGCGGCACACCCTATTCATCCAGAAATCTAAGTTTCATCTTCTCGATCCTGATTGTTGACTGAAATTTAACATGCTATCAGAGCGTAGGGGTTAGAAGGACACAAAAATAAAGAAGATAACAAGCCACTGTGGAGCTTGAATGACGTGAAGCAGTCCAAGAGAAATCTGCAGAAATTCAGCACACCAATTGCAACGAGACTTCAAAGAGGACAAAAAAGGGTTGCAGAAATTAGATGCCATGGAAAGTCGATTGAAAGAAGAATCTCAATCTTAAGTAAGTATGAATGACTCTAAAATTGAGTCATCAGAAGCTATCAAGAATGGGCTTGATGTATTGAATTAGTCCTAAGATCAAGAGGAAAATTAGGGTTAATCAGAGAATTACAGAAAAAACTCAACGAGGACAATATTGAGTATGATAAGTGGATGAAAGATGATGCATTGATAAGCTCATGACTTATACAATCGATGATTCCCCAAAACAACAAGACTGTAATATACTTAGAAACGGTAGCTGAAATCTAGGCAGTAGTAGAAGAATCCTACTCTAATAACATAGCAAAAAAATATGAAATCCTAGAAGAAATAAGAAAATGTCGAAGGGGACAGGTCAATCAACGACTATTATGGTGAACTTAGGAGTTTATGGAATGAACAACGAAATATTGGTGAGAATAAGTGCAACCATTTAGTGAAAAGAAAGAACAACAAATAGTGAAGCAAAAAACGTATTCGACCTTCTTCTTGAAAATGACATCCTGTGATGTTTGGCTATTTGAGACATATCACATTGAAGGTTCAAGCCCTTCTGACAATCAACAGTAATAAACTCCCTAACTCTAGAAATAGGAAGATGTCCTAGTCAGTTATGCCACAACTTGAGTTTCTCCTATGCTTTAGTGGTTGAAAGAGTATTTACTTGAGTTGGAATGAAGTCATCTGGCAACATATAGAGTCTATTCCTCATTTCACCATGACCAAAGGTTTTTTCTGTTCTTAGATCCTGAAATTTGTAACCAAATGGAGTAAAAGTTACTTAGAAATGCAAATCTCTTACTAAGGAACTAACTGAAAGCAAATTAACTGGAAATTCTTGAACATATATCACTGATTCCAATTGAAAATTTTGAGTATGCATTTTTCCTTTTCCTTTCATTGGAATTAGACATCCAGTAGCCAATTTTATGCATTGAGGTATGAAGGTAGATGTTGTAAATAATATCAAGAAAATGCCTCCAATCTGCCCCAAAATACAAAAGACGCCCACTCTTGGCTACCGTTCAACCTCTCTTTCATATTCTCAGACTTAACGCTAATCAATTGATTTATAAGCTATCTAACTTGAATGATTAAACTACCCTTAATCATTCTTAAGTACTACTAAATGGACATAATCTACACTAAGACTCATAACGACTACTAATTAACCAATCTCTAACAATCTCTAAGACTCCCCCTCAAGTTGGGTGAAAGATATTGAGAACACCCAACTTGGATAATGTGTCCTTGAGTTGTCTGCTAGTAGTAGTTTTAGTAAAAAATCAACCTTCTGTTTTGTTTATTTAACATATTCCAATTTGAATTCTTAATTATATATCTTCTCTCTAATGAAGTGACAGTCAATTTCTATATGTTTGGTTCTTCAGGATTGGAAGCCATCTGAATTGCTGCACTACTGTCACAATATAGTGGTATAGGCTAAATAGAAGCAAATCCAAGTTAACTGATTAATGAAGATTTCCTTCACACATGGTTTGAGCTATCGCTCTATATTCTGCTTCAGTTATAGATCTGGTAACAATTGTCTGTGTTTTACTTTTTCATGATATAATATTCCCACAAAGTAATGTATATAACATGCAGTTGATTTGCGGTTATCTTGAGATCCAGCCTAGTTTGCATCGAAATAAAGTTCAATGTTGAGTTTGTAGGATTTAAAATAAAGTAGACTCATGCCAGATGTTGATTTGAGATATCGAAGAATTCTATACACTACATCCATATGATTTTTGGTAGGAGAATGCATAAATCTTCTCATAATATCTACTACATAAGTAATATCTAGACAAATAATTATCAAGTATATAAGTTTGCCCACCAAAGTATGATATTTGTGAATGTCTCTCAACTCTTCACTATCACCAATGAATAATTTCTGATTTACTTCCATATAGGTGTCACTTAGTTTACAATATAACATGTTTGTTTCTTGAAGGAGATCCATGATATATTTTCTCTGAGTTAGGAAGATACCTTGGGTGGAATACAACACTTCGATGCCCAAGAAATAGTTGAGTCGGCCCAAATCTTTGAGGTCAAATAATCTATGAAGATTCCTTTTTAACCTTGAAATTTCTTCGAGGTCATCTCTTGTGACAATGATGTCATCATCATAGACAGCAAGAATAAATAATTTTGTACCTTTCTTGAAAAAAATTGTATGATCATTTATACTCCTTTGGTACCCAGATTGCATACCGCTTTACTTAATTTCTCAAACCAAGCTCTTGGCGACTGTTTCAGCCCATAAATAACTTTATTTAGTTTACATACTTTATCATCAGATGTTTTGATACTCATTCTTGGAGGTAGTTCCATATATACTTCTTCATTCAAGTCGCCTTGTAAGAAATCATTTTTCACATCTAGCTGCCATAGATCTCATCTCAAGTTAGCTGCCATACTAAGAAGAATTCGTATGGAAGTAAGTTTAGCCGCAGGTGCGAAGGTTTCAGTGTAGTCAATACCATATGACTGACTATACCCTTTAGCAACTAATCTTGCTTTATATCTTTCGATGGTTCCATCTGCCTTATATTTAATAGTGAATACCCACTTGCATCTTACAATATTCCCGTGAGGAGGTAGTTTTGTGATAGTCTGAGTATTATTTTTCATAAGGACATCCAGTTCCTCTTCTATTGCAGTTTTCCATAAATGATACTTGTTTGCTTTTTCAAATTTCGTAGGAATCTTGTGTTTCTCAGTATTCATAACGAAATTTTGATAATTCTCAAAAGTATTAGCATATGAGACACAATCAGAGATAGGATACCGTGCACAAGTACGATTACCTTTGCGAATGTCAATAGGAATTTTCAGGTCCTCTTCTACTTGAAATTGAGGATCTAAATTAGGGAAAATATCTTTAGTAATTGGAAATTGAACTGGTTCTTCTTGAGAGTAAATAATCTTCCTCGATCCTCTCTTGTACATCAAGGTCTCCCTTTGTTCATTTACCTTTTCTCTATAGTCATCTACATTATCTTCTGCCTCACTAAGAATTAGTAGAAGGACATAAGGAAAACTATGTTGAGAGGTAGTTGACTCCTCCCCTGAGAAGAATAATAAGGAGTAGATTCTGAGAAGGTGACATCCATGGATACATAAAGTTTCTTTAAGAGTAGGATCGTAGCATTTATAGCCTTTCTCAGAGTTTGAATAGCGAAGAAAAATATACTTTACAAGCCTAGGATCAAGTTTATCACGACTAGGTAGATGAATATGAACAAAACAGGTACTACCAAAGATACGAGGAACTATATAAAAAGGTTTTGATTCCTTATCGAGACATTTCATTGGACTTTCACCCTTGAGTGCACTACTAGGCATCATATTGATTAGGTGGACAACGGTAAGAACAACTTCTCTCTCTAATTCAAAAACTTAGATAATTGATTCAGATAGCTACAGATCATATGATAGGAGAGTCATCATATTTTTTAAAATACAGACTTCTTCAAAAATGGGAGCCGATTAAGTTAGCATATGGTTCATACTCTTATATGATTGGACAGGTCTGCCATGTAATTCCCAATAGTTTTCTCTAGAATGCCTTGATTTACCACAATGAGAACATACAAGTTTTTCCTTTTTATCAGAATGAAATCTACCACGTCCATGACTTTGTTGTCCACCTCTTCCACGATAATGCGAATTTTCTCCCCTTGTTTGAAGTACATGTTGGTCTATGACAGAGATGTTGTCCTTCTCAAGGTTTGTGCGATCTTCTTTCCTTATTAATAGTGAGTATACTGTGCCCAGTGAAGGAAGTTCTCTGCCCAATATATTGAATTTTATTGACTCAAATTCTGAATTTACACCCCACAATAAGTTAAATACTTTCTTCTTTTCAATTTTAGCATTTCTTTCAGTGTAACAAGAAGAATACTTTATATTAGTATAATAAAAAAGTTTATCTCAAAGTCCTCTAAGATTTGCATAGTACTCACTGATAGAACAAGTTCTTGGGTTTATATTTTCTGATCTTTTTCAAAATCTCGCACTCTTTTACTATATTCGTTTTTCTAGAATAAGCTTCAGAGACTGCACACTAAATTTCATGGGCATATTGAAGAAATATAAAAGTTTTTGCAATTGATGAGATCATAGACTGAAGTAACCGAGATGATATTAATGCATCTTCTCTTCTCCAAACTGGATATTGTGCATCATGTGTATCTGAGCTCGGTATTTGACCCATTAGGTGAGTCCATCTCCCTCTAGTTATAACAGCCAGTTCCACTAACCTAGACCACTCCAAGTAGTTTCTGTCATCTAACTTCGTTGTTATAATTTGAAAATTCTCTACTTTTCATTTGTGACATGTTTAGGTATCACGAAAGGGTTTTCAATCCCCTTTCCTTTACTTGCCATATATATGCAATTCGAATAAAAGTACCTCTAGCAATTGGTTTTACTGAAACAAAGTCTAATCTTCAACACAAAGAAAATTAAGATTTGAAGTAGGATGTATTCAGATCCAATCAGATTTGAACAGGTGGTGGTTGAATCTGACTCAGAAGTGGTTGAATTTGCCTGCCTTATCTTTCTTACATAAATCAGCCTGCTTGTACTCATAAGTATCATCAAAGTACTTCTCAGAATAATGAATTTGGCCCAACCTACTCTTGTTTTTCACTTCGATGGAATCAGAGAATCGAAGTGATGAAGAGGAGAGTGATGCCGAATCAAAAACCCTAGAATTGTTGCCTGTCCTGCCATGTCTGTCTCCTCAGATATGGTGCACAAAAGAAACTGTGGTTGGCTGCCACTTAGTTGTTACGATCTATGTTATCAGTAGCGCGCTATAGCGTTTTAGCGATCGAAAAATGCTATAGTGGACAACTCTTAGCGGGCGACCCACCAGAGCCGCTATAGCACCGCAAACAGCGCTATAGCGGCCCGCTATATCACTGTTAGCGGACATATAAAATGGTTCGAGTGGATCTAGATTGACCCGATCCAAATAATATAAAAGGGGATGAAACCCTCGTTCGCCCCCTTGTCCTGCCTCTCCCTCTCGCATGCCTCTCTCTTGCATGCTTCTCTCCCCTTGTCCCGCCCCTTCCTCTCGCCCGCCTCTCTCTCTCTGGGACTCGTTAGCAAAGGTTCGCCATTCTGAGGTCTCGTCAATGCAGTGAGCCTCCAACACAAGACCACACTCTATAGTGAACCTCCATGTGCTTCTTGCAGTTCTGGTAGTACGGTTCCACCATCTCTATCTCTCTTATTATGTCTCTCTCTCTGAGTGTGTGTACGCGTGCACGAAGGATGATCACGGATTGTGCTTAAGGGCTTCACTTTCTTCCACGGCAGAGATTGCCCAACTCGCCGGAATCTGGAGTCTCAAAGCGCTTCAAGGCTTCACTTTCTTCCGCTTAAAGTTTCAGGTTTTTCGTCTCCATTGGGGTGGTTCTTCTTATGAGTCGCCAAATGGCGTCTTAGTTCCTTTAACTTCGTCCCTCTTTCTCTCCCTCTTCTTTTCCCCGGTTCTCTTCTTTTTATTCGTTAACTTTGGGATTCGATAAGCTTAGGAGAAATGGGTTGTGTTGGATCTTCGCCAAAGAATGCTAAAAGTTGGTTGTTTAATTGTTTCTTTTATTTTCTTTTAAGTATTGAATGATATTGAGCAGTTTCTTACATTTTAATTATCATCACCTATCATCATCTTTTTGTTTTATGTCATATGGTGCTTTCATCGATAATAATGACGAATTTTGGTTTTCTACGTTTTAAATTATCTTTTTTGCATGTAACATTTTCTTATTTGTCTATTGGTTACTTTAGAATCAAACATATATCGGCTTAGTAGAGTCATTAATTTGTTCGGAAAGAAGATATTGGGATAACCCAATTCATCAAGTTTGAGATTTTGTCTTGAATGAAAAGCTTTCTTTGGTTTCTCTCTCATTGTACAATCGGTTACCTAATTTCCATATTACGGTTGAATTCATGATTCCTTATATAGCTGAAAATTATTCTAATTACTACGGCATTGGTATCTCTCTAAGCGATCGTGGTTTCTTTGCATTCGATAAATCTGCAAATTGAAGTTTATACAGACCATCCTATTTGTGTCCCTCTATCTGTCTCTTATTCTGTCTCTCTCTGTCAGTGTGTGTCCGTCCAGGTGCTATTGCCTTAATCTCTCATTATTTGAACTCTTAACATGTTGGTGATAGGAGTTTCTGATCTTCTTTTGCCTTTCTTTTTTGGTTTAATGTCCGAACTTTAATGCACTTTGGCTGGAGATGAGGCATACTACAAATAATATGGGCTAAAAGGTATGTGACATTCCTCCTTTACTACTTTTTCCTATTCATTAGTGAGTGTTTTGCTCGTTCATTTATTAAAGAACTGGTTATGTTTCTTAATATTTCTTAGAAGTTAGAAAACCTATTATATATATAATTTTTTAATTATAAATAAAAGTATACCGCTAAATCCACTATATCCCCGCTACCGCTATATCAAGGTCAACTGCTAACAACCCACTAACCGCTATTGATAACATAGGTCACGATATACACACCTTTCAAAGACTGTTTCAGTATGGTTTCTTCCCATAACTGATGATCACCTCTCTTTAAGAAAAAAACTGATTCTTTTCAAGAAAAAAATGCAGATTTACCAGCCTTATAGGTTTTGATACCATGTTGTAAATAATATCATTAATAGGAAGAAAAAGACTTACAGATTTTGGCAGATTTGAGGCTCCTCAAATCTGCCCCAAAATACAGAAGACGCCTACTCTTGGCTATCGTTCAGCCTCTCTTTCATATTCTTATACTTAACCCTAATCAACTTATTTATAAGCTATCTAACTTGAATGACTAAATTACCCTTAATCATTCTTAAGTACTACTAAATGGACATAATCTAAGACTCATAACGACACTAAGAATCATAACGACTACTAATTAACCAATCTCTAATAGTAGATTCATCGTGTATAAATTATCACCTACCATATGGTTTGTTGCTCTTGAATCTATCACCCAATAACTAGATTTAAAAAAAAAGGGTTACCACTCACAGTATACGAAGTAGGTACACTACACGTTCTTTTCTATCGAGATAGAAGGTTGGTCTCTAATTTTGATCTCAATTTCAACAATTTTCTTCTTCAGTTCTACAAGTTCTTCTTGAGCACCTGATTCTATAAGTTTCTCTAAAGTTGTAGCCATATAGTTCTCATGATCTCTAGAGTCCACGGGCTTTCCAATTATCTCCCAACACCTATGTTGCACGGGACCTGTATCTAGTACATACCCGAAGTAAAACTATGCAAAATCAGGAAAGTTTTTGTTAAATGTCTGCTCGTTCAGTTTTCTTGCAACAGAGCCTGGGTATTCATCTCATAAATCTGTCTGTAGTATCCAAAATCGATGAATTTTAATTTATTGGAAAGCTAACATTCATAGCTTTCCAGCAAGACCAAATTCATTAAAATTGAAACTATGAGCACTGAGATATAGACTTATCTTTGAGTCTCTATATTTTTATGACAGAATAGTTTTGGGTGCCTGAGCATAGATACTTCTTGGATTTAATTCTGCAATACCACAACTCCGAATCAAAATATGAAAGATGTCCCAGACTTTCCAAGCTTAGTCCAGTAAAATTTTGATGATTTTCGGAGGTCTGTAAGACATTCAAAAGGATTCGGGAATTAAGTCCTGAAAATAGAGTTTTTTGTTTTTTTCAGAACTTGTTCATTTTTTAAACTTGAGTCAAGTTTACTTATTTTCATTTCTCAAACACCTTTGCTTTCACGTGAATTTGGAAACCTTACCTATCTAGTTGGAATCTCTAAGGGCTTATACTGACCCTTCAGCATCGGTTCAAGAAGGTCTAAAGAGAAAAGATCCCACTTAACCACAATCGCCTGTCAGATTTAACTTTTGCTAGTTTTTAGAAAACTAGCTGGCAAACTCGCACATCAAGTAGAGTTGAGAGTTTTATTCCAAGTCTCTACATAGGCTTGGAGTGAAAATTTCATGTCTACGATAGTGAATCAATTGCAGAGAGGGTTTTCACATCATGGATGGGTGTGGGTGAAGAAGTTAGTCCCACTACATTGCTGCCCAAATGTAGTGAATAATTTACAGAGAGGGTCTCTGCATTTTCAATATGGACAGATGCGGGGGGTAAGGAAGCTAGTTCTAGATAATAAGATTTGTATTGGTTCTTGAAATATCAAAACATTATAGGGTAAGCTAATGAAGGTGGTAGATACTATGATTCAGAGAAAGATTTATATTCTATGTTTACAAGAGACAAAGTGGGTTGGAGAAAAAGCAAAGGAGATAGAGGATAGAGGTTTTAAATTATGACACTCAGGTAAGGAAAATGCTCAAAACGGAGTTGGTATTATCATAAATAAAGATTTAAAGGATAGTGTAGTAGACATACAATGATATGATGACTGAATCTTGACATTGAAATTAGTGTTAGGAGCAAAGGTTTTGAATATAGTTTGTGCTTATGCACCCCAAGTAGGACTAAAAGATAGTATAAAGACAACTTTTTGGAAACAATTAGATAAGGTGATTCAAAGGATTTCACAAAGGAAGATGATTTGTTTAGGAGGAGACTTAAATGAACATGTCGGTAAAGAGGCATTAGGATATCAAGGTATTCATGGAAACTTTGGTTTTAGGGATATAAATGAGGAAGGTAGGGAGATTTTAAACTTTGCTATGGCATTTGATCTCTTTATAGTCAATACAATCTTCAAAAAATGTGATGAACATTTAATTACTGATAAGAGTGGCTTATCACAAACACAAATTGATTACTTTATTTGTAGAAAAAAAAGATAGAGCGTGCTGTAAAGATTGCAAGGTCATTCCGGGAGAAAGCTTAACTACCCAACATCGACTTTTAGTTATGGATTTATAAATAAAAAAATGGACAAAGAAAAAGAGTGCATCAAGCTATTCACACTAAATGGTGGAACCTCAAAAGCAAGAAAGTAGATATGTTTAAGCAGAAAGTCCTTTAAGGAGATGTTTGGAATTATGTTGGTATACCTTGTGATATGTGGAACAATATGACTATACATATTAAAAAAGTGGCGTAAGATGTGTTAGGGGTATCTAAGGGAGGTGTACCGGTATAAAAAGAAGCTTGGTGGTGGAGTGAAGTAGTGCAAAATAAAATCAAGGCAAAGAGGGCAGGTTACAAATTACATTATGCTAAGAAAACTAGTGAAACTTTAAAGGCTTATAAGAAAGCAAAAAAAGAAGCGAAAAAGACTGTCAGTGAAGCAAAAACTAAAATTTGGGAGAATTTATATAAAAAATTCAACTCCAAAGAGGGTCAAAGAGATATTTTTAGGATAGCTAGGGTTAGAGATAAGAAAACTAAAGATCTTAATTATGTTAGATGCATGCAAGATGAGGATGAAAAAATTCTAGTAGCAAATGATGATATAAGAAATAGATGCAAAAACTATTTTTATAAGTTTTTTAATGAAAATAAAGATGTTAGTATTAGCTTAGGAGAGTTAGCCAAATCAAAAAAGTATATAAACCATAATTTCTACCGACGTATTCAAAAGAATGAAGTCAAAGAGGCTCTTAAACATATAAAGGGTGGTAAATCGGTAGAGGACCAGACAATATTCCTATAAAAATTTGGAAAATACTAGGAGAAAATCACTTGGCTCACAAGACTATTTAATGAAATATGGAGAAACCAAAAGATGTCCGAGGAATGGAGAGCGAATACACTTATACCCATATATAAGAACAAGGGAGACATTCAGAATTGTGCAAATTATCGAGGTATCAAGTTAATGAGCCATACTATGAAATTGTGGGAAAGAATTACCGAACGTAGGTTAAGACAAATATCAAGTACAACAAAGAACCAATTTGGATTCATGCTAGGCAGATCTATTATTGAAAAGATTCATCTTTTGAGACGTCTTATGGAACATTTTACAGCAAAAAAGAAAGACCTTCACATGATATTTATTGATATAGGAAAAGCTTAAGATAGGGTATCGAGGGAGAACCGAATGTAAGTTTGATCATTTGGTTACTTTAGAGGACATAAAAATTAAAATTGGCACACATTGCATCTCCTAAAAGGAAAGTTTTAAATACCTAGGGTCAATTTTTGAGAGTGATAGGAAGAATTGATGGAGATGTTATGCATATAATTAATACTGGTTGGTTAAAATGGAGAGGAGCATAAAGTATTCTTTGTGATAAGAAGATACCATTAAAATTAAAAGGTACATATTATAGAGTAGCAATTAGACCTGCCATATTTTATGGTTCTGAGTGTTGGGAAAATTAATCATCAACATGTACAAAAGATGTCTGTGACATAAATGAAGATGTTGAGATGGATGAGTGGTCATACAAGAAAAGACCGTGTACATAATGAGGTTATTAGAAACAAATTAGGAGTGACTCCAATAGAAGATAAAATGAGAGAATATCGTTTAAGATGGTTTGAATATACAAAAAGAAGATCAAAAAAAGAACCTGTAAGAAGGCATGAAAAACTAAATTTGGAAAGTATTAAAAGAGGTAGACAATGACCACAAAAGTGTTGGAAAGAAACAATAAAGAATGATCTAGCTTATTGTGAGTTAATTGTTAACATGGCACATGATAGAGCTCTGCAGAAACAAAGAATCCATGTAGCCGACCCCATCTAGTATGGGAAAAGGCTTAGTTGTTGTTGTTGTTCTTGATTGTAAGAGACAAGTATAGTCTAGAATGTTCGGCCAAGTTGCTGAAAATGTCTGTCTGAAATATTCGAGAAGACAGAAGGAACTTCTAAGAGCCTATGCTTATCGTGTATGTAGGAATGGTTTGAATTATGGAGATGGAGAAGCCTTCCCCTGCTAGGGTTGGAAATGAACAGAGTTCTCGTGAGCTACTATTCATTTTTTAAGTATACCAGTCGCGAAGCTTCAGCTCTTTTGGAAAGAGAAGAGGCCAAAAGAATCAGTAGGGGAGAAAAGGATAGGGCCTTAGTGGAAAAGAGGGAGAGAGAAAAACAGACCTACACCGGCATCAAAGTGTGGGTAGAAGCCTTGGAATTCACCCTGGAACACTGTGAATCGAAGTGCCCAGAAATTCGATGCCAAAGAGAGGAAAAGTGCAAAGCAAAGCACTAACTTTGCTTGCTTCTTCGGGGCTGAGCTTCCAAAATCACCTTGTTCTGATCATTACCCTCACTATAGCTGGTCACTGATTGGTTGATTGGTGGATGTGAGCGTTCCCTATGCCTGCGTTACCTGGTTCTTCCTTTAGCTTAAATTCACTAGAGAACACGAGCAGAAATTGCTTGTTTTGCTGTCTTTGAAGCGCCTGGTGACAGCTTCCTATTGATAACCCAAACTTGACTAGCTTGTCGAGGTTGCACCAGGCTCAAGCTCACCCAGTACTTGACTCTAGCTGTTCATAAGCCTAAACGAACTTTCTAAGTGTAGTATGGAAAGATTTTTTCAGTTTAATATTGTAACATATTGGTCTTTGAGGATGCTTGGTTAAGGTTTTGGCAATCTATATGACTCTTAATCTTTTTGTTCTTCTTAGTGACAAGGACAACGCTTGATAATAAGTGTTCATGTTTGGTTGTTTGGATAAATTTTGCATCAAGAAGGCATTGAACTTCTTGCTTGATAGCTGATATTAATTTTATGGGGATTCTAAATTCTACTAATTCTTAGGATATTATCAAGCAAAACAATCCCTATATTCACCTAGTAGCAAAGCCAACCCATGGAGCCTATCCTTGGGAAGAATCACCGCTTATGCTCATCGATCACTATTTCTCTCAATCCCTAATTCAATCTCAAGTGAAGAGTCTTATGGAACAAAGTCTGGTTCATATTTCTGGTTAGGTTAGTTAAATGCCGCTCCTCCTCCTTAGGTGGGGTTATAGATCAAGGTGCTTGAGTTTCACCTTAAGCATGATTTTGTTAGATTGCCTAATCCTCAAAGCAGCTCGAAACGCCTCAAACCGATTAAGAAAAAAGTTAATTACTTGAATGTCCCATGCATATGTGATTGATCTTAGGGACAAGCAATAGTTTAGCCTTGTTGATCTTGAACATTTGTGTGGCAAGTTGGCTTGAAATGATGTCCTCCTCCAAACTTTCTTGGATGATAGGGCTTACCAAGTGTTAATAGAAGATTGTTTCGGTCATCCGTACATTGGCCATTGCCATCCTCAACAATCACCACCTTGTCTTCCATACTGAACATGAGTCTCTGGTGAAGGATAGATTACACATAATAATTGAACATGGATCCAATCCCTCCCAGCAATCATGAATAACTCGGCGTAGCATCCATGACAAAGAAGGGTATAATCGAAATCTTCAACCCAACTATCAGCTTAATAACTACAACCCTTAATGTGATGGAGAGATACCACTTGATATTTTGAGATTAATAAAGACTAAAATGACCAACCTTTTCCCAATCTTGTGTATGACATGACATTTAAGATGACCTCTCTATAGAGAAACACCTTCTTGATGGATTGACCATTAACAAGTACTTGGATACATAGTAGTTAAGTATGGTGAATATTAGCCTTGATAGGTTTATCAAATACAATCAAGGATTACGTTCAACTTGAGATCATAGTGAATTCCAGGTCATCAGCCATGAAGTAATCATAAAGCTCGAAGTAAAAAGTTAGGCTTGGGATGCATTTTTGAGGCAGAATATTGAACATATCTTGATTCACACCAAACAAGTCATAATCAATGTCATCATATTCTCCTTCAAACCCATCAGAAAAACAATCTAGCATTTCGTAATAGGCATCAAAAGATGCTTAGAGGTCCTTTTTATCTACCTCTTTTTCAGTTTTTCCATTATTCTATATGGGTTCATGAGGTCAATGTGGGATTTTGACTATGCTCTCCTTGCTTTAGGAAAAGTCGGAACTTGTATAGCCTATTGTCAATACAAGTGGTCACGTCCATCTTTTCTCCTGATTGACCTTCTAATCCCAAAAAAGAGAGTACTCCAACTATACTCCCTCGCTTTGACTAATCTGCTTTGGCTAAGCTGACCAGTGGGTAGCTCCTTAGCAATCATGAGGAACTAGTTCTGGGTACTTGATGGGTAGTGGTAGTAGAATATGTTATTGTTATATACCTGTTAGTATAGTCCTAGGATTGATCCAACTCATCACCTAAGTAACTCATAACTCTTCGTGTTTCCCCCGATAACTCTTTGGAAATAAACTATTGTTCCATCATCTGTTGTTGCAAACCTACATTGTCCTCGTGAAGGGTAGAATTTCAAGGCAAGCCCACTAGCTCTCGAGGTGGTGTTGTACTCTTCATAAGTATAGCAAGTTTCTCAACAAGCCTCTTTTGTTTCCTTTCTCTTTTTAAATACCTTTTCTATGCTCTAAAGAGGCGAGAAGGTTGGGTGGGTCCTTTGGTTGTAGGGTTGTGTTTTTGACCCATTCACCAAATTTAGCGTCTATTTGTGATTTCATCATGCAACTCTATTGTGGAAGACCTTTTATCATCGATATCCTCAACATGGCTACCCATTCACTAATATATACTTCAGCCATCTACCAATTCAACTCTGTATAGGAGAATACCTATGATGGGTCATTGTGTGTTATATTGGGAAGAGTGCATAAAACCATATAGCTGAACTAAAATATGTAGGACAGGATACACCTAAATACCGAACACCATAATTGGTTGAGTTAAACTCTACTGATACGGAACATTAAATTTGACATTCCGTTAAATATCAACACTGACAATAAGAGCTAATTTAAGAATTTAGAAGCTCGCCAGTTTGGTGCAAACATATGGGTGTAGTTACTTGGAGTAACCAAACAATTTCATATGGGACATGATAACGTTGCTACTCTTTTGACGTTAAAAGTGTTTTATCTATGTCTTCATTGCTCGTTGTGCGACTAGTGTCGGGTAGCATCGTCCAGTTCTTGCTGGATCTGGATCCATGCTGATACAGGCATCATAAGTAGGCACAACTATGAACTGTTCCGTGTTTGCTGAATCTTGATGCAATTAAAAGATCATAGATGCTGGCGCCATTCGTCTTACATCACAGCCAAGCAATACCAGATCATATTTAATTTCAATATTGCCTGATGCTACTTGCATTTGAAGGTGAAAGGTATTTGGATCTATTAGAGTCCGATTCAAATGCACAAATTTTTATGTAAAGAAATCCAAACACCCGGTATGGCAGACCTGACTGCTAGGATGTGGTTTTCTCGCTCGAGCCAAACCTGTTGACATCCGTATATGATTCACGGTTCATAGTTGGAGTCACAAACCCAGACAAAAAATCCTGCAACGAGTTAGCAGATACTTAGCCATAACCGCGGAAAACTGTTTGTTATTAAAACGAGCTGCATACTAAAATTGAATGCATTTCCCACATGACTACTCATCTTGGTCATCTCTATCTTTTATCACTAACTCAAAACAGGCATTATATTTGTCGAATAAATGTGAAATTGACCAATCTTTAGGGTCAGAATTTTAGGAGCAAGCAGCTGAATGAAATAACTGGGAACTTGGGTGGCTATTTCTACATATGATGAAATAGGTCCCTTTCCATACATTTGTAGGAAGAATAAACGGGAGACAATTCACTAGACTTGGTTGATTAGACCCGATCTAGACGCAATTAACCTGCCCCAAGTTCCAATTTAGCTAGAACCTACAAATTTGAATTGTAGCTGGAATTTTGACATTTAGATAAATTTCTCAAACCTAGATGGGCATTGAGTTTTACCTTTGGTGGTTTTCCGTTTCTTTCTTTTTTATGGTTACAAAGGGAGGCCAAAGCCTAAAATACAGACACACACACAGACATATGCATGCACCATCACCACCACCAGGAATTTAACTCCCATCGACACTTTGCAGTGGAATCGTCATTGAGCCCTGCCACTTTAGCCAACGATCTAGGTGAAACCTTTGGTCGCTTTTTACTTGAATTAGCTACCCTTTCAAAGGGAATCTTGTTAGACCCTGTTCTGAGTTGCTCAGGTAACATCGGCAAATACCTATCTAGGGTGGGGCAAACAATGTATCATAGTCGATGAGTTTTCAAATTTCAGGCGGTGGGGAATGCTCCACTTGCGCCCGCCCTGCTTTGCATGATGCGTGATTATCAGTCCAAGTGTTAAGAGGGCCTTCCTACTTCACTAACTAAACCTCCGTGCTACCTCTTGTCATTTAGATGGAATTAGACTTGGGCCGAAGGTCTTGGTTTGTCACTTTCGCTCATACTGAGATGAGCCAAAACAACTGACACGACCTAACCTATTTGTCAAGCTGACTTGTACAGAATAGAGCCCAGCTCATCTTGTTAGCCTAAGCCAACCTGAAATGAACTCGCCACAAGCTGACACGAGCCGAATTGCGAGCATTTCGCAGTCATATACGGAAACAGCAAAAGGTCGCTCCAGTTGTACAAGCTAGATTCATCAGGTTCCAAAGCCAGGCAGAAAGGAGACCAACATTGAGCGAGCATCTTATCTTATTTGGCAGCCCCCGTTTTGGAGCCACGAAAAGGTAACTCTGGCTGTACAAGTCATCCTGGATCCTCGAACTTCCCCAAACTTATCCGCGGACCCGATCTATTGAGTAATGCTAGCAAAAAAAGTCCTTTCCTTACTTGTACAGAGGGTCAGGATTTTTCTGTTTTTCTTTTGTCTAAAAGAACCCTACCTCCATTCACAAGATTTGAATTTGAGACCTTGCTTTAGAGAAAGAAGTTTTGAACCACTTGAACTAACCAAGTGTTGGTGGGTTAGGTTTTGTTAGTCCTCTCCGTTTTCCTGTCTATTGCACCCGCCATGCTAGCCATGTACGACTCGTGAACGTCTCAATTTCTTTTATAATATGGGACTTGGACTAGGGCTATGAAATGAATATGTTCAGCTTCGTCCAGTTAGCCTGGTGTCAGTTGTGCTGTGAAGATGAACACATATGAACACGATGGGCACATTCGGTTTACCAAATATATAGAATCAAGCAACTTGCAGCCTCATAACCTACTCAATTTGGTTATGTTTCAGGGTTGAGAATCGGAATCGCTTTCTTAAGCTAAGGGCAAAACCTACATTGCTTTGGCAAATCTAAAACTTCTGAAAGGACAATGAGTTCAGCAAACATCACCATCATTCATATATATATATATATACACAACATAGAAAACTTTAAATAAGGCAATACAATGAAAAAATGGGTTTAGCCATGATGAAAAAGCGTACCTATTAATGAAAAAATGGGTTTAGCCATGATCTATTTGCTGCAGCTTCTGTTAATTGTGAATTTGGTGGTCCTTAAATAGTCTTTTGAAGAGCAAAGCATTCTCTTCTACCTTTTTGGTCTTCTTATGCTCTCGTTCCATCCCAAACACCGTCTATTATTGCTCCGTCTCTAAAGAAGCAAAAGTTGTTGCTCAATACAGCCGAGGAGACCCAGATATTGAGAACTTAGCTGCACTTTGCTTAGAACAAACACCTTCAAATCATGCTTGCTACTTCCAGACGGTCAAGGACTGGAGATTTGGGTTCCTAATGGAAGATGGTCGCGTTTATTTGGCAATCGCAAATGAAGGGCTAGGAAAAACAGGTATTAAGGATTTCCTGGAACACGTCAAGGATCAATTCAAGAAGGTGTTGAAAAATGGTGGTAAGGGTAGTTTTAGATTGACATCTTTTCGGCTCCGAGAAGAACTAGTACCCATTTTTCGCCACCTGATTTCGTCTCTAGAGAGTATTCCAAGAGTGGATTACGTTCGGCTTAAGGATAACTTTTCTAACCAATGTACTGCCCATGAAGACTCCAGGGACCTGTTTTCAATTAACCAAATGGATGGCAAGACTAATTCACGGGCATTGCCGGAGGTGCCATTGTTGGGAAAGAACTTCAAGTATGAGAAGTTTTCCACAGAGCTGGCGGAAGTAAGGGAAGACATGGCAGAGGGCCACGAGAAGGCAGTAGATCAAGGACATAGGATAGATGTTGCTGCGATCCCAAGCAGAAGGTTCATCAGCATTCTCCATGCAGAAGAGCCTGAACTCAAGGATCAGACCAGAAGAGCTTGCTCGAAGAACGTGGTGGCACCTTGTGAAGATGGTTCTTCTTATTGATATTTTGTTGTGCCTCATTCTTTTCGGAATTTGGCTTAGTATATGCAAAGGGTTCAAGTGTTTGTCAAGCCAGTGAAGATCAAAATTTTTTCAGGCATTTCAGGGCAATTTTCTTATCGAGGTCATGGATTTCCTTTTAAAGGATGTCCTTTGCCTTCCATTTTCCAAGGGCTCTGGTAAATATTCTGCGAGATGGCTCTCTTGTAGAATCCCTTGTCTGCAATTATGCAAACTCAACTGATAAAGTTGCAAACCGTCATCCTGGTATTGTTTGTACTACTCGCTCCAGTCGGAGTTTCAAATTTGTGGAATCTTGAAGGAGACGGTGGATAGCATCTGAAGGACTCGAACGCACTAAAGGTAAACACAATCCACCCAGGGTCGCTGCCAGAAGAAAGCTTAATAGGTCATGTTTATAAAGAATCTGATACTTGTTTGTGCGGTATCTTGTTGAAGCCCACTTTCAGTAGTTACTTTTATATAAATCTCAAATTTCATCGTCAATATTGTGTTCCTGTTCACTGCAAGCACCAACACCAACACCCACATAATGCGACTATTTCTCATAGAAATATGAAAAAATTTCTTAGGGTGCGTCCAGGTAGATTCTCAGGGACTCATTTGAGGATGAGAACAATTCTCAATAGTTCACTCCCATCTTATATATATACCAACACTTTGCATGCTTCTTCCAGTCTGGCTTTTCTGATTTTGTTTTAAAAGAAAGTGGGTTTCCGAGGTTGACTTCATTCATTAGCAAAACTCCGATCTTGGTAAGGATAGGATCCTTCCAATGGATATCTCGCTTGCAGGCCGATAAGATATCTGAGATTGACCAGCTTGCAGATCTGGGTATGATGATAGCTGGTGAGAGGGGGAATCTCGTGATGGATAGAGAAGATAGTCCAGTTCCTTGGGAAGATGAGGCGATAGGCTTCACTTCGAATACTGACTTTCCAGCCGTTCCAAGCACTGAGAGAGACTTGGAGTAGTGTTCTGGGTAATGGTAGGGCTTCGGGAGGGCAGTCCAATTCTTGGAAATTAAAGCATGGATGCTTGCTTATGCTTTTGTTTCTGTTAGGGGATCTTAAATTCACACCTCAGAAGGTGGAAATTTTGAACAGAGTGTTTGAAGGATAGAGAATTCAATAGTTATCTTTCTGTTCAGATCCCGATATGACAATTTGAGTTAGAACTTGAATTATCTTCCCCCCATATTCATTCCAACCCAAATGCAAGCTTATATTTGTTTTCTATTCAATTATGTTTGTTGTTTTCTGCTGCTGTGTGTGTGTGGCCGAGATATGCATTTGGTCTTAACTTGAGAAGAATGTGAGAATAAGACTTCTCAAATTCCAAGTAGTTTCCTTGTGAAGAGTTAATCCTTTGGCCAGCATTCTGAAGCTTAAAGCTTTTGCTAGACAAAGCCTTTTGCTTCTCAAACTTATATATTATGCAGTTGTTTTAGTTGCAAGCCAACTTTTTCTTAGTTTTACAACAATTATATTTAGAGTAACTCATGTGAGGCTGTGCATCTATATGGTGTAGATACTTCACCCTTCCTCGTGTCGTGCCCCCTTGTGCCTTAAATCAAACAAGAAATCGTACAAAAGCCACATGTCCTGTTTCATTTCAAGGTGTCAGGGTGACGGATTTGAATTCCTTTGGAGCCAGAATGCTCCATTTTCCTGTGGGGACCATTTCTTTCCCGATATTCCAAGTAAGGTACCAGCTTGTCCATTGAATAAAGGCCCCGCCATGACTTGCGATTGACTTTGAGTTGGTTTATTTTAAAACGACATGTATGAGCTTTGTTTTAAGTAAAAGAATGACAAAAAGGAGTTCCATTTTTTTCAAAGGGACCACCTTCTAATATTCCAAATCAGATGCCCCTTTTTCTATCATATAAAGACATACTACCATGAACTTTCAAGTTGTTTATTGAATTTACATGTTTTTTTTATAAATAAAATGACAAAATCTAGCTTTCACATGAATGTCGGCTTGTGTGGGAATATCCCATTAGATCGTTTAAGACTGACAGTTAAGTATAATGCAGCGAGGGTGAAAATGAGCGTGTGAGGTCTGTCGAGCATGCAAAAAATGTGTCATCGTTTGAAATGATAGTCTCACACAAATGAATGAGCACAGTAAGCTGCTAAAAGATGAATATCATGCCAGAGAACTCTAACACTCGTTCTCAAGGAGAAATGGGAATGAATAAAGCATCAAGAGATGGAATGGGTTCCCTAGAATCTCATTGTGCATATCTCGATTACCAATGGGTTGCGTAGGTCCAAGAATAAGAATACTATGTTATGTCTACTTCTAGGTGTAGACGTGAAATTTTCACTCCAAGTCTATGTAGAGACTTGAAATAAGAATTTCAATTCTACTTCATGCGCGAGCGTGTCAGCTAGTTTTCAAAAACTAAGTGTATAAAAATCCGACTTAATTGGCGATTGTGGCTAAGCAGGCTCTTTTCGCTTTAGGCCTTCTTGAACCGACGCTCAAGGGTCAGCCTAAGCGCTTAGAGATTTCGAATTCATGGGTGCACTTGGTTTCAAGCTTGAAAATCAACAAGTTCTGAAAAACAGAAACTGATCCTGTTTTCAAAACTTATTCCCGAAATTTTCTTAGTGGTCTAGGATCTCCAAAATTCATAAAATTTTTACAGGTTATAGCTTGAGGTATTGAGATCCTAAACCACCTTTTACTTTGAATTTTGGGATAGTAGATTTGCAGAATTAAATCAGAAATTGGACTTGACTCAACAGTTTTAGGACATTCTATGACAGAAATATAGAGGCTCAAAGAATCCTCTATATCTCAGTGTATAGGACTCCAAATGTTATGATTTTAGTCTTTTCGGAAAGATATAGATGTTAGCTTTTCGATGAGACTAATTTTATCAAATTTGGTATTTTCAGATTTTTTAATTTTTTTGGCTTTTTGCAAGTAAAGACTAGGAGAAGGAACATAAGCCACATTCTTTTTGGAATTTTCAGATTTTTTAATGTTTTTGGCTTTTTGCAAATAAAGACTAAGAGAAGGAACATAAATCACATTCTTTTTAGAATTTTTCAGATTTTTCGAATGTTTTTGGGTTTTGAGGATTTTTTAAATTTTTTTGGGTTTTGAGGATTTTCTAATTTTTTTGGCTTTTGCAAATATATAATTTTTTAAAATTTTCGGATAAGAAGGGGTCTTCCATCAAACCTACATAGAAAACACCATGAATTAGAAACTTGAAATAAGAAATTCAATCCTACTTCATGCACGAGCGTGCTAGCTAGTTTTCAAAAACTACCAAAGTGTATAAAAATCTGACTTAATTGGCGATTGTAGCTAAGCGGACTCTTTTCGCTTTAGGCCTTCTTGAACCGACGCTCAATTATCAGCTTGAGCGCTTAGGAATTTCGAATTCATAGGTAATGTATTCCCATTCATGTAAAAATAAAGTGTTTTGCTAAGAAACAATGGGTGCACTTGGTTTCAAGCTTGAAAATCAACAAGTTTTGAAAAATAAAAACTGGTCCTGTTTTCAAAACTTATTCCCGAAATTTTCTTGGTGGTCTACGATCTCTAAAATTCATAAAAAATTTATAGGTTATAACCTGAGGTGTTGAGATCCTATTTACTTTGAATTTTGGGATAGTAGATTTGCAGAATTAAATTAAAAATTGGACTTGGCTCAACAGTTTCAGGACATTCTATAATAAAAATACAAAGGCTCAAAGAATCCTCTATATCTCAATGTATAGAACTCTAAATATTATGATTTTAGTCTTTTTAGAAAGTTATAGATGTCAGCTTTCCGATGTGTTAATTTTATTAAATTTGGTTTCCTACAGACAGAGATATGAGAGTTTTACCCAACCCCGATTGTAGGAAAACTGATTGTGCAGAGAACAGAACTGCATTTGTCCGATCTTGCCCAATTTTATTCACGAGGTTGTACAGTCCTAAAATTCTTGCCAATTTTATTTCTAATGTATTTGTGTGTGTGGGTATTACGCCTAAAATTTCAGAGCATTTGGATCATAGATCAAAGAATTAAAATTACAGCAATCAAGGTATGCAAATGTTGGAAAACCATAATTATGTTTTTAGAACTTATATGAATGCAAACTCACCCGAATTTAAATTGCAACAACCCAACAACACCAAACAAATTGCTAAAAGGAAATGAATAGAAATATATATCTTAGCTTAAGTATAGAGGAGATTAGAGAATATAGAGTATTTTATAGAATATATTGGGGTATAATCACAAAATAAAACACATAGAGTATGTAAGAAAGGAGAATTCACAGCACATCTACTTCTTATTAGATCATGAGGAGAGACAAGGCTCCATTAATACAACCCCTTTTAAATTGAATGGGAAGAAGAGATATGTAGGAATCAAAGATGAGAAATACTTACAAATATTTCTGCAAGAACCGGCTCCACAAGATGAAACTCGGCCCACACTTTTCTCCCCCTTGACTCACTCTCTCACTTACGATTTTCCCTTAATGTTGCGGTACTTAGCCTAGGATCTACCCTCTTTTCCCCTCTCTCCACTCTTCCCTTAGCAGCCCATGACTTGCCCAAGGAGCAACCCTTCCTTGCTAAACATCCAAGATGCTTGTTGCAGCCCTTCCTTAAAACCCTCTCCCATATGGAAATCACGCCCCTCTCTTGGCCCTATTTATAGGCCAAGGGGGACCTCTTCTAGGATCTTCCTTGGGGCGGGCCTTCCTTGGCCCAAATCTAGCCCCAAGGTTTGGTTAGGTAGTCCCCCTTTAGGCAAAATGGACCAGCTCTATGTGGGCTGATTTTTTGATCCCATTTGAACACACCTAGCCCTAGCTGAGTGAACCCACATGCACCCGGATAGGCTTGAATGGGTGCCTTGATCCCATGTGTCTTGTTTGCTTGGGTCTTGATATGCGGCTGGACGAGCTTTTAATGAATCTTTGGGGCCAGCTCCAAGACGTCTTTCTACTTTGATTCGAAATAAACCAGGTCATCTTTATCTTATCCAAATGGCATCCTTGATTTTCACAATCAATTCGAAACTAATTCGAGATGCTTTGACGGCCCATGTAACTGGATTTGTTTGAGGAAGATATGCCTTTGACTTAGTCTATCCCTTCATTTTCGGATTTGAGCTCAATTCCGAATTGAATTGGGTCTCACCTGTTCGCTTGATTTGTTCAAATCATTTGAGCTTTTTATCTTGAATTTAAAACCGTTATTTTTGAAATATTTCTAAAAGATTTGAACCTTTTCAAAAGGTTTTAAATCATTTAAATTTCCAAAATTTGGAGTTTAAGAAAATTTTGATTTTGGGTGTTTACACTAGGAAAGTAAAAGAAGAAAGAAATTGTGATTATATCATTGATCATGTAGATGTCATCTTTGATTACATGCCTATTTATAGATTTTCACGGAAATAATAAATAACATACCGAGTTTTGACGTGATTCTCGATAAGTCTCTACTTCTATGTTCATGCCACTCTTTTCACCGTCATGTCGATTGGAGTATATCAACCAACCCATGATCTGGAAGATCAATTTAGGTATATAGGCTTATCCTCTCACACTCGTCATCATAATCCTTCACGCTCTTTATGAGTCATGTCTTCTTTTTCAAAACTCTCCACTTCCTACCATGTATCCTCATACATTTTCTGGCATCAATAACTACAAAGTTTTCTTACGTTATATCACAACAAGATTTGATTATCAAGACAAATAATCAACAATTAATAATTGATAAAAGATATATGTATGTATGTGTGTATATATATATATATATATATATATATATATATATATATATATATATATATATATATATATATATATATATATATATATATATATATATATATATATATATTGATATGGCTAACCCCAAACCAAGTTGGATACCCATCTTGCTAATACATGAAAAGCTACATAGCCATATTTAATTTATGTACATTTTTAGATGTAAAACTTTATCTCAGATTTTTTCTTTTCATAAAAAGCCAATGTTGGATAGGTATCAGATCTATTGCAATGTTTTAAAAAAAATAGGTGGCACTAATACTTGGCAGGTTTTGCAAAATTTTATATATATATATATAGAGAGAGACTAATTTGGTATTAACAAGAGCATGTATCTCACCAAAGAGACCATAAAAGAGAAGGATGAGAGCCAAATTATAGTCTATGCCTATCATTTTCCAAATTAATTAGCCACCATTCAAGATCAAGATACACATGCTGACAAAAGAAGGTAGGCTACTGAAGCAACTGCCCAATAACATTCCAACATGGGCCAATAGTTGGCACAATATGGTTACCGAATCATGATGTTGAAATTAGTGTTAGGAGCAGAGGTTTTGAATATAGTTTGTACTTACGTACCCCAAGTAGGACTAGAAGATAGTATAAAGACAACTTTTTGGGAAGAGTTAAATAAGGTGATTCAAAGGATTCCACAAAGGGAGATGATTTGTTTAGGAGGAATGAACATGTCAGTAAAGAGGTATTCATGAAAACTTTGGTTTTGGGGATATAAATGAGGAAGGTAGGGATATTTTAAATTTTGCTATTACATTTGATCTCTTTATAGTCAATACAATCTTCAAAAAACAACATGAATATTTAATTACTTATAAGAGTAGCTTATCACAAACACAAATTGATTACTTTATTTGTAGAATAAAAGATAAAGTGTGTTGTAAAGATTGCAAGGTAAGTCCAAAAAAAAGCTTAACCACCCAACATCGACTTTTAGTTATAGATTTACAAATAAAAAAATAGACAAAGAAGAAAAGAGTGCACTGAGCTATTCAGACTAAATGGTAGAACCTCAAAAGAGAGAAAGAAAATATATTTAAATAGAAAGTCCTTCAAGGAGATGTTTGAAATTATGTTGGTTCACCTTGTGATATTTTTTATCCTCATCTTTGATGCATCTAACATAATTAAGATCTTTAGTTTTCTTATCTCTAGTCCTATCTATCCTAAAAATATCTCTTTCACCTTCTTTTGAGTTGAGTTTTTTATATAAATGCTCTCAAAATTTTAGTTTTGCTTAACTAACGGCCTTTTTCGATTCATTCTTTTCTTTCTTATAAGCCTTTAAAGTTTCACTAGTTTTCTTAGCATAATGTAATTTGTAACATGTCCCCTTTGCCTTGATTTTATTTTACACTATTTCACTCCACCACCAAGCTTCTTTTTATGCCGATACACCTCCCTTAGATACATCTAACACATCTTTAGTCACTTTCTTAATATGTATAGTCATATTATTCCACATAGGTTTTATTCCTACTTTAGGATCATAATGACAGACTTTTTTCTTTTGATATAAGTTATAAGGATATAAGGAGAGTTCCCACGATCCCTTCTGAAGTGTCCTATGGTATAAGGAAAATGAGGTTTTAAGGAAATGCTCTTTGAGCTTTCGCTTTTTTTCTTTCTTTTGTAGGAAGACCTCTAAATTGGAGTTTTATTTTATTTTATTTCATAGGAAGACCTCTATATTGGAGGTTTATTTTCTTCATTTCTTTTTCTCTCTTTTTCTTTTTACCAATTTCCTTTGAAGAGAAAGAGAAAGGGGAACAACTTATCCCTCTAAATACTTGATGTAATCAAGTATGCCCTATTTAATAATAGCATATACTATTTAAAAATATTTTGCTATTTTGAACTAGTCCATATCTTATAAAATAAAGACTTTTGAAATGTTATTAATCGATTTTAAAAACACTCCACTTTTCATAGAGTATTAATTCCTAGTTAAGAGACGTATATTCTACTTAGGTCCATTCTTCAAGAAATTAAAGAGGATTCATTTACAAAAATTATTTCAAAAGAATTTATGGTAGACACTAGACATGATATCCTTTCAGATATTGGGCATTTATAGGGTCTACCAAGTTTCTTCCCTTGGCATCAATTAGCCAATATGCATGGTTAGTTGCTACCCCCTTTATGTCATAGGGACCTTCCCACTTGAGTCTCCACTTTTTAAAAGGATGTGGGCTTCTTATGGGTGAATGATGTCCATGTGATGCATGACATGTAAAAATATATTTCCAAAGGAGATAACAAATGTTCAATGAAATAATTAATGTATTTAAGGCTTAGGGAATGCAAGCTACGTGTTCCTAGTTCGGAGGAAATAGATGACATGGGCATTCACACTATGGCCGACCCCTATTGTGACATGTGATAAATGATATTTAATGAGATGCATGAATGACTCATACATGAGCTATGCCATTGGATATTTTGTCCATGTGATACATGCATGATATGATCCTAGCCTTTGATGCATTTTGGGTTAGGTTTGATTCCTATGTTGACCTCTAAGAGGTCACCTTTTAGAGAACTTGAATGTTCGTACAAGTCTAATGCTTTATTAATTTTGAGAAAGTTCATGTAGATTGATATCACCCAAATCATCTCCAAGGGGATTGACTTTTTTTTTGGTTTTTTCTCTTTTCAAAAATTTTTGTATTTAGGTTTTTCCTTTTTTTCAAATTTTTAGGATTTTAAAAATAACCTGTATACAATATACAGAACCCAGAGTTAGCATCATGTCCAAGGAGGGTCTGGCATCATGTCCAAGGAGGGTCTGAGGGTTCAGGTGCATCAAGAATGCACACTCAGGGTGTGTTATGGTTGATATTTTTTTGGTGGATCCTAGGTGCAACCCAATGTGCCCCTAGGGGTGGACGATGTGGGTATATGTAGATGCAAAGAGAGAACATGTTTGATCCCTTGCAAAATCGAAATGTATGGATTCCAAGAAAAACCATGGTCGTTCCTTGGTGGGCATGTGGATGTTAAAGGAAGTCATGACCGTAGGCTTGTTTTTATGATGCAAACCTAAGTTCAAAGGAATTTTTTTATGCATGGTAGGATTAAGTGTACGTAGGATATCGATGGTAGGGTTAGGTGTACCTACGATATCCATGTATGCCTTAGGATTAACCATGTCTACTAAGTTTTGAATTTATTTTTATTTTGAAATTCTTTTTGTTGGTACGGGACATTCGGTACACCTTAAAAATCCATATTTTTTGACATATTTTGAGGGCTTGTGGGTTTATGAGTGCGATTTGGCATATGGAATGCATATGAATGATTTACTTATCCTATACTAAGAAGGGGAGGATTGAGTAGGGAGTTTTAGGGAAATGAGTTTCAGGCATATCTTTTTCGAGCTTACCTACCTTTTCATAGTGAGAACAAGCTTCCTTGTAGGCATGTTGAAGCAGCTCGAGCTCATGCATGGCTTTGAACTCCCATTGCTTTGTTAGGTCTTAAGCTTCATCCTTCAACCCTATACTTGTGCAATACTCATTTTCTTTTGTGTTTGTTTCTTCGACAAGGGAAACCTCCAAAGTGTGTGAAATTGTGCTCATGAGAATGGAATCCATCAGAGCATATGTTTTTGAAAATTTTTAGACAGCTTGTGTGAAGAGAACCTTATGCCCCTCTCTGCTTGTGTGCCTAGGAATGTAGACTTTTTTTTCTTCATTTTCATAATTTTATCATTTGTAATTTTTGAATTTTCAATTGTTTTTTATTTTTTCAGATTTTTTTGGTTTTTTTAAATATAATTTTTTTGGATATTTAGTGGACAAAGGGGTGTTAGGAAGTGGATGACTAGCAAGGTTAGGAAGATATGGTTCAAAACTAACACTTGCTACATTTGTGGCTTCACATCCTTCATCGGATTTTGGGGTTGGTTTTGTTTTACGAGCATGGTTTGTCTCCCTATGGACCCAAGATTGTTTCTCATGGAACAATATGCCTTAGCCTCTTGGCTTAGGACAACAATTTTCATTTCAATTTGTATATCTATTAGTTCCCTCTTCAAAGAGGCAATACGATCTTCTCAGATTTGAGAAGACTGTTTCGTAGTTTTGGAAAATCGATTTGTAAAGTTTGATGAGGCCTTCCTTGACATATTTTCAAAGGAATCATTTGAACTTGACAAGGTGAATGTTAAAAATTTTCAAATTTATGACCAAGTTTTTCAAAATAGTTTAAAACAAGGTTTCTTACCGATTGATAATTCTTTCCCACAATTTCATAGTATGGCTCATTAACTTGATACCCCAATAATTCACACAATTCTGAATGTCTCTCTTGTTCTTATATATGGGTATAAGTATACTCATTCTCCATTCTTTGGGCACCTTTTGGTTTCTGCATATTTCATTAAATAGTCTTGTGAACCAAGTGATTCATGTTTCTCCAAGAATTTTCCAAACTTCTATAGGAATATTGTTTAGTCTTACTGATTTACTACCCTTCATTTGTTTAAGTGCCTCTTTGACTTCATTATTTTGAATACGTCGGTAGAAATTGTGGTTTATATACTTTTCTTATTTGCCTAACTCTCCTAAGCTAATACTAACATCTTTATTTTCATTAAAAAACTTATAAAAATAGTTTTTTCATATATTTTTATATCATCATTTGCCACTAAAATTTTCTCATCCTTGTTTTTGATGCGTCTAACAAAATTCATATCCTTAGTTTTCTTATCTCTAGCCCTAGCTATCCTAAAAATATTTCTTTCACCCTCTTTTGAGTTGAGCTTTTTATATAAATCCTATCAAATTTTAGCTTTTGCTTCATTGACGGTTTGTGTCGCTTCTTTCTATGCTTTCTTATAAGTCTCTAAAGTTTCACCAATTTTCTTAGCAGAATGTAATTTGTAACATGCCCTCTTTGCCTTTATTTTATTTTGTACTACCTCACTCCACCACCAAGCTTCTTTTTGTCCCGGTACACCTCCCTTCGATACACCTAACACATTTTTCGCCACTTTCCTAATATGTATAGCCATATTGTTTCACATATCACAGGGTTTACCAACACAATTCCAAACAACTCCTTGAAGGACTTTCTATTTAAATATATCTTCTTTCTCACTTTTGAGGTTCCACCATTTTGTCTGAATAGCTCGATGCACTCTTTTCTTCTTTGTCCATTTTTTTATTTGTAAATCGATAACTAAAAGTCGATGTTGGGTGGTTAAGCTTTCTCCTGGAATTACCTTACAACCTTTACAACATGCTCTATCTTTTTTTTTACAAATAAAGTAATCAATTTGTGTTTGTGATAAGCCACTCTTATAAGAAATTAAATGTTCACCTCGTTTTTTGAAGATTATATTGACTATAAAGAGATCAAATGCCATAACAAAATTTAAAATCTCCCAACCTTCCTCATTTATATCCCCAAAACCAAAGTTTTTATGAATAACTTGATATCCTAATGCCTCTTTACCGACATTCCATTTAAGTCTCCTCCTAAACAAATCATCTCCCTTTATGAATCTTTTGAATCACCTTATCTAACTCTTCCCAAAGAGTTGTCTTTATACTATCTTCTAGTCATACTTGGGGTGTGTAAGCACAAACTATATTCAAAACTTCTGCTCCTAACACTAATTTCAACGTCTTGATTCGGTCACCATATCATTGTATGTCTACTACACTATCCTTTAAATCTTTATTTATGATAATACCAACTTCGTTTCGAGCATTTTCTTTACCAATATAATATCTCTTTTGCTTTTTCTCCAACCCATTTTGTCTCTTGTAAACATAGAATATGAATCTTTCTCTAAATCATAGCATCTATCACCTTCATTAGCTTACCGGATAATGTTCCGATATTTCAAGAACCAATACGAATCTTATTATCTAGGACTAGCTTCCTTAACCCCACATCCGTCTATATTCAAAATGTGGAGACACTCTCTGAAAATTATTCACTACATTCGAGCGACATTGTAGTAGGACTAACTTCTTTACCAACACCACATCCTATCTGCAATTGATTTACTACATTCGAGAAAAAATATAGTGACCCTTACTTACTTATCATTGTATTCAGGCTTTGCATCGTGTCGCTAGGTGGGGACTCCGCAAAGCAATGCTTATAATTTTTGTAATCCGTGTTATAAAAATCTGATGAAGTTTTATGCTGGCTATCGAAAGCCTAACACAACCCTCCTCCTTTATCTAGGCTTGGGACCGGCAATGCAAGGGTGATCCCTTACATGGGCGGAGTTTGAGATTCAGATTAAACTCTATGATAAAAATATAAAGGCTTAGTAAAATACTTGTATATTTGTGCATAGAACTTGGATGTTTATAAAACTAGTTAGATTGGAAAGTTATGGAAATCAGATTTCCAAAAACATCATTTTCATTCTTTTTAAGATTATACAGGCAGAGTTATAGGAGTTTTACTTACAGTCTATCACGGGATTTACAGCACAGACAAGTTTTGTCATAAATTATGTTCGGTCTTCTATAATTTTATTTTTTCCCTTACCCATGTCTAAAATTCTTGAAACTTTTACTGGGTGTTAGCCTACATGTGCATAAGGTTTGAATCAATTTTCAAAATTTTGCACTCATAGATAAGGGCTAGAAAATTCGAGGATCAGACATATACAGGATGCGAAAATCAAAGTTTTCTTTTTCCAAGGCTAATGAATGCATTCGGTTTGGTCCTTAATGTGTTAATGATCATCCAAATTTTTTTTGTTGAGGACTTGTATCTGTTTGGGGTGGAATCATATACATATAAATTCGTAGGGTGATCTCTCTCAAGGAGGAAAGCTCTCTTTGAAGATATGTGCGATCATAGCCCAATGCCTGCCCCTACATAATCTTATAGATAGTTAATCCACCACAAGAGCGATTTACATAATCATATCATTGCATGTAAAACTTGTATGCTAATGTCCCTCATGTGGCTTCGTATTTTAATTTGGAGGAAGTTTAATAATCAAGAAAGGAAGAGCAAATGATAATATCCTTTAAGCAGAAGAGATGAGAGAGTATAAGGGATATATATTGGGGTAGATGAAACCAAATCTCAAACAAGTTAGGAGCCTTCTTACCGATTGTCTTGAGCATGAATTTACAACATTTTCTCTTAACTATTACAATGATTTGGAGACAATTGCTCCCAAATATTATACTTAGAATTGAATGAAATTGAAATAAGAAAGGAGAAGGGGGAATAGAAGACTTGGCCGATAATGGAGCTTAGGAAGCGGGATTCTTCTTGGCGAGCTATCCCTTGGGCAACTGCTCCTTCTTTCTCTCCTCTCTCTCTCTCTCTCTTTGTGAGAATTTCTCTCTTGATTTTTTCTCCCCAAAAGCCAGCCCAAGGGCTGAATTTATAGAGTTCTTAGGAAGTCTCTCTAGGGAAGGAATGTTCCTTAGCATCTCCCTAAAGCCTTTTATGGATTTGAGGCTGGTTCTTGCTTGACCCAAATGTGCTCCAATTTACATGGGTTCACATGACCTTGCTCAAACTAGCCATGGTTCAACCCATCACTTGATACGGTTTGAATATGTGCAATTCGTTCCCATTTGGTGTGGTTTTTGGCTAGGAGCAGCCCACTTTTTGCAACTTGATGCAACCCTTGGCTCCTTTGGTGTTGACCTTGACTTTGGCACATCTTGGATGAGTGCAGCCCTTGACTTTGACTTTGGCACGTCTTGGCTGAGTGCAGGTATTTGGAGGTTTATCCAATCGAGATCTTGCTCCACTTGATCCGGTTCTCTTTTAAGGTAAGATTTCATTTTATGGTTTAAAATGTTTTAATTCTTTAAAACTATTTTTTTTAAGATATATTTGAAAACATCGAATTTTAACAAAATCTTCATATACCCTTTTTGGAGTACAATTAAGTCTCATCTCTAGTGTTGTTTGCAAGAGTGACCTGCTTTTCGTTTTGATCACTTTAATCCTTTGATGGGTGTAGGTTCTCAGATCGCTTTAACTCTTTGATGGGTGTAGGGTCATTTGGTGTATGAATATCCTTGATCTGATGAGTCTTTGGGATCATGTTTTGGATTTGTTTTGTTTATCTTCTAATATATGAAACAATATAACTATACATATTACAAAAGTGGCAAAAGATGTATTAGGGGAATCTAAAAAAGGCATATTAGCACAAAAAGAAGGTTGTTGGTGGAGTGAAGTGGTGTAACATAAAATTAAGGTGAAGATAACATGTTACAAATTGCATTATGGTAACAAGACTAGTGAAACTTCGAAGCTTATAAGAAAGCAAAGAAAAAAGTGAAGTTAGATAAGGTAATTTAACAAATTCTGTATAGAGAGATGATTTATTTAGGAGGAGATCTTAATGAACATATAGGTAAAGAAATATTGAGGTATTCATGAAAACAATAGTGTTGAAGATTTAAATGAAGAAGCTAAGAAAATATCAAATTTTACTTTAGCATATGACCTCTTTATAGTCAATATTATTTTCAAAAAACAAGATGAATATTTAATTGCTTATAAGAGTAGCTTATCACAAACACAAATTGATTATTTTTTTGATAAAAGATAGATAATATCATAAAGATTACGACGCAATTTAAAAAAAAACTTAACTACCCAATATCAACTTTTAGTTATAGATTTGCAAGTAAAAAAGTAGTCAAAGAGGAAAAAAGTACATGGAGCCACTCAGACTAAATGATTGAACTACAAGGATGAGAAATAAAATATATTTAAACAAAAAGTTCCTCAAAGAGATGTTTAAAATTATGTAGGTATAACTTCTTATATATAAAATAATATGACTATGCATATTACAAAAGTGACCAAAGACGTGTTAGGTGAATCTAAGAAAGGCATACTAGCATAAAAAGAAGTTTGTTGGTAGAGTGAAGTGTATAAAATAAAATTAAAGTGAAGAGGATATGTTATAAATTGCATTATGGCAACAAGATTAGTCAAACTTTGAGGCTTATAAGAAAGTAAAGAAAGAAGTCAAAAAGTTGTCAATGATGCAAAAACTAAAATTTAAAAAGATTTACATAAAAAGAGGATATTGAGAGACTAATGTGAAGGTGGATCCGACAACAAGAGAGATGGAGAGAGAGAAAAGGGGAGAAAGAGAGAAAAAGAGAGAGAGAAGGAGGAAGAGGAGGCTCATCTTCCCCCAAGCCGCCGCCATCAACCGCCGACCACCATCTCGTTCTTCCACATCACAGGTCCCTTCTTCTCTTCTCTTTTCAATAATATCTTCTCATCTTTTATTTAATTTAATGAGGTTATAATTAAGGAGCTTGTGTCTAAATTTTGATGTAATAATTAAGGATTTTATGCTGCCCCATTTCCTTTATGTTTATGGATACATGCTATGTGTTTTATTTTTTATTCCTTCTACCCGATATACATTGTTAAATCTTATATTTCCTAATTCCCTCTATGCTTATGCTATAATCATAATTTTCTTCATTTACTTCAATTCTTTACGTTTTAATTATTGTAGATTGTCTTTTAATTCAGATGAAATACATTCACGTATCTTGTAAAAACTGAAAATATGTTTTCTATACTTTGAATATATCTGATGAATGATTTTTATTTTCTTACTCCCTATTCCGATTGTGCTGAAATTTTGCATATGTAATCTACACATATAGATACATTGTACATAAAAATTTTAAGAATTTTTTATCGTATAACACCATAAATAAAATCAGAGAAAACCGAATTTTAGGATCGTACACACCGTAAAACTCGTAGTTCCTACAACAGAGGTTGGCTCATATTCTCATAACTTTGTATAGATGAACCATTTTTATTGAAAATAGTCTCATTAGAAAGCTGGGATTCATAGCTTTCCAATGAAACCAATTTCATAGAAATCAAAAATCTGGATACCAAGATACAATCACTTTTCTAAGCATTTATTTTTCTGTCAAAGATCTATCCTGAATACCTGAGTAAGGTATATTCTCATATTTAATTTTACATATCTGCAATACTTAAAATAAAAATAAAATAGTTTCTGAATCTACATATCAGAATCTACTTTTTGTAAATTTTGAGAATTTTTGGAGATTTAGAAGTCATCCAAAAATATCAATAAATAAGTCTCTTAAAACATAACCGTTTATGTTTTTCAAGATTTAAAATATTTTTATTCAAGAATTAAGTTCACGATTTCTATAATATTTTTGCGAATTGGATTTTGAAAACTTACCAGATCTCGAACAATTTTCAAAGCGTCTAGATCGACCCTTGAGCATCGGTTCATGAAGGTCTACGACTAAAAGAATTCACTTACCCACAATCGTCAAAGAAGTCGGAAATCATCTTTGCTAGTTTGAGCAAACTAGTTGGCACGCTCGTGCACTCGTAGTTTACGAATTTAGTTTCTAGTCTCTACATAGACTTCAGAATAAAAATTCACATCTATAAATAAGAAGGTATCATTAAAGTTAAAAGATAAATATTATAGAGCAACAATTAGGCTTGATCATCAATATGTATAAAAGATGTCCATGGCAGTAAAGATAGTATTAGATGGATGAGTGGTTATATAATGAAGACCATGTGTGTAATGAGGTTATTAAAAATAAATTGATAGTGATACCAATAGATGATAAAATAAGAAAAAATCATTTAAGATGATTTAGACATATAGAAGACAACCAAAGGAAGCTCTAACAAAAATGTATGAAAACTAGATTGTGAAAATGTTAAAAGAGGAAAACTACAAAATGTTAAAAACAATAAAGAATGATCTAGCTTATGTTGAGTTAATTACTAGCATGACACATTAACAAGCTTTATGAAAGCAAGGAATTCATGTAGCTGACCCCATCTAGTATGAGAAAATATTTAGTTGTTATACATATCTAGTTTTACTATTGAGCCATCAGGATGCCTGTGATTATGAATCAAGAAAAATATATAAATTTTTTAATAAGTGGCGGTTTTGAACCTTCAATTTTGAGCCATATGAATCGTAACCAAATCGGGGGTACTCGATTCTGTTTATGATTTTGGGGCGGTTTTGATTGCCGACGGTTCTACAGTTGGTTCTGTTCCGGTTCAAATTGAAGGGGCGATGAGAGAGAGAAGATAGAGAGAGTTGATAGACTCTTGATTATGCTAATCCGAACCATTAGATATGGAGAGCCATTCTCTATATAAAAGAAGAGAATAGAAAAGTATATGAACTACTTTGTATCTTGTTGCTTTTCTTGAGAAACAAATTTCAAATATTGCTTATCTGATTTAGGTCATCCATGTTTTGAATTGGACTCAAATGTAATATAAATGGGAGTGTAGCAACTCCTTTTCTTTCTATGTTTATAATTTTGGATTTCGGAGATCTCATTTCAGTGTAATGTAGATCGGCCAGCAAATACTCCAATTTTGGTAGCGACCACCGTGAGACTATCATATGGCGGAAATTACAAAAACCAGGGGACATTGTTTGTGATTTATAATGCAAACTGTTTGCGAGGAGGCTATTAGCGCATAATTTGTTTTGGAATATTCTTGATCAAAATTAAAAATTTTTACAATTTGAACACTTAAAAGGGATTACAGTTACTTTTTGTATTAATTAGAACATCTTCAAGTGTCCAAGTCACTGACAACTTTGGAAAATTAAGGTGTGGTACTGGCATTCCGTGCTTGGTGGTCATCCGCCTAGTGGTCAACCTCGCGTTCCTCCTATTTTGACCCCTTTGCACTGATAAATGAGTACTGTTAAGTGTAATTTCACACGGTAAAGCCATAAGTTCCCATGTTTTTAAGTATCATCCAATCACATTCGACCTGACAGCTCATACAGTCTCCAACACACACACAGAGACTCCAATCTTGCATAGAGAGGCGGGAAGGAAGTTCCAAGAAACAACCAACGGGTCCTCCCCCTCTCTCTTCTTCTTCAACATGGCGCCAAGTTCATACTGACGAACACGGTTCTTTGATCTAGCATTGCTTCAGAATCATATAATCAGGTCACTACAAGCCTCATACTCAGATGTATCTTTTCTTATCTTCATTAAAAGGTTAGCAAGCAGCGTTGGTTGTGGAGGTGATAGATTTTAAACTTGGGGTTTCATATCCGGCTGTTTCGATCCCTTAAAGGGGGTTCAAATGCGCCCCAAAAAGCACAGGAAAAATCTTGAATGTGTTTCTATTTTCAGTGACCGATCTAGAAGTTATTTTAAAGTGTCGCAAATAGCCCAATGAACTGTGAGGACTGATGCTCTAGCTATGTGCTGTAGCCCACTTCTTAAAGTATGAGATATATCCTTTTGTTGGTTTCTCAATCTTGAGGGGGGGGCCGACGTCCCACCTTTGGCTAAATGTAGATCAGCCACTGTTTATTCTCACGTTTCGGCACCTTCTTTTATGTTCTTTCAGAGTTCGCGAAGCACTACCACGAGAATCACCAGCGTTTGCAGATCTCTTTCTTTGATACTTCTTTTTCTTCTCAGCTTTGTCAACGGTGATAATCCTTATAGGTTCTTGGAATATTACTTATAGTGATATCTGGCCGCTTGGTGTCAAGCAGCGGGTGAGTATGATGAGACGAAGAGCACCACCAAGTCATCGTCATCATCCTCATCATCATTCCATCAACAATCATCAGCATCACCTTCATCATAATAAAAGTACTATATTTGGCATTGATCATAAAAACGTATATGCGTTGGTGATTTTAGGGGATATTGATAAATGGGCAATTTCCTGGGCCTCAGATCGAGTGCGTCACCGACGGCAATCTCATCATTAACGTCTATAATAGCCTCCCAGAACCGTTTCTGGTCTCCGGGTAAGTTTTTCTCAGTTTTAGCTAGAGAGGGATGTCAGCAGAGGAAATACCAATAAATTTCGAGAGGCATTTTAGTCATAAATCGGGTTTCCCACTTTACTGACGGTAGATCTTGGGCGATCGGTAATAGCATTTACGGAATTTCGACTTTTGCCTTTATTGCGTCTATGACTTTCTCCTACCACTCACTTCTTCCGCGGAACCTAACTACCTAAAAGACGCCTATCGGAAGTGGTAAATGCTACCTGGAAGGGACATTTTATTGCGTTGCGTCCACTCTTTTCTTCTGGCGGAACCATTGAATCCGTGGGCTAATACGAAGTATTTTGTGGCCGGTTATAGCTGATTATTTTGTGGCCGGTTATAGCTGAATACTGTCGGCGAAGAAGAATACCTTTCAATGAAGGATGCTGATGATCGCCGGATTCCTGTAGCTCTCTGTTTTTCAGAGATGAAAATGGCGTAGCAGTGAAGACGATGGACACGAGGTTCTCTCACAGGAGCTTGCTCAGAGAAATGTCGTTTTTCTGTGTTTTTTTCGGTATTTCTCTCTGTATATCTCTGTCTCTCACTGTCTCTGCCTTTATAGGCAGGCGTTCCCCCATTTGTCTGAGCTTATCTACCTATGGCTTCCCTCGTCTGGGAGCTTTAATGGGCGAACGTTACCGAAAAATCTGGTAACGATTGTCCGTTACTTGGTTTGGCCTGATCCTTAGGTAACGGCTGGATGGCCAGTCCAGCCATTACCCGAGCCGAGAATGGCAACCATTTTGTAACATCTCTCACTTGGCTATTCGATTAAAGTGTATTGACATACTGGTTTTCCTCCCACTTTTCAGGAGGTTTTCCTAGTTATGTTGATTCCTGATTACTATTGTAATCAGAACCTATTGTATGGTTATTCCCCTACACAACAAATCATTCGTTGTATGGTTATTTACCTATACAATAATTGTATATTTGTTGTATGGTTATTCGCCTATACAACAAATCAAACATATCTCAATCCCATGTTTCCAACATGTTTTGAAAAGAGTTCTTTCGTTATGCCTTTTGTTAAGGGGTCTACCAACATGTCTATTGTTGGCATGTATGAAATGGATATTTCCTTTTTCATAACCATATCATGAACATAGTGGTATTTTACCATTATATGCTTGCTTTTTAAGCAATCTGCTTCACTCTTAATAAGAGTAATTGCTGCATTGTTATCGCAATAGATAACCACTAGCTCGTCTATTATCTCCGGCTTCAAGTCTCGTATGAAGCGGCTTATCCAGACAGCACTTGTTGCAGCCACACGGCAAGCAACATACTCAGCTTCCTGTGTATGCAACGCTACATAACCCTGTCTCTTGCATGTCCAAGAAATAACACCACCTCCAAATAAGAATATTTATCCTGAGGTTGATTTGCTGTCATCTTTGCTCCTAGCAAAGTCAGCATTTGAGTATCCTATTACTTTCAGTTTATTTGCTTGAAAACACAATTTCAAGTCTTTTGTTCCTTTCAGATATCTTAGAATCCTTTTCACAGCTACCCAATGCTGCCAACCAGGATTACTTTGATATCTACTAACAAGACCAACAACAAAGCTAATATCTGGCCTTGTACACAATATAGCATACATCAAGCTACCAACAGCTTGTGCATAAGAAACATTAGGCTTATCGTCTCCTTCACTAGGACAATTAGCCTTAATTTCATCCCTTTTGCAACAGGTGTATCTGCACACTTGCATTCACCCATTTTGAACTTCTTGAGGATATAGTCTATATATCTCTCCTGACTCAGGCATAAGAGTCTAGATTCTCTATCTCGAGAGATCTTTTTATCCAGGATATAGGATGCTTCCCCCATATCCTTCATTTCGAACTTGAAGTTCAACCATGACTTGGTTTTGACAATCATCTCATTGTCGTTTCCAATCAACAATATGTCATCTACATATAATGATAAGATGATAAAGTGGCTCCCACTATTCCAGACATAAACACAGTGATCAAGTTTGTTAGCCACAAACCCAAGTTCTATAATGACATTTTGAAAGGTCAAATACCATTGGCGAGGTGACTCTTTCAGGGCATATAGGGATTTTTTCAACCTATATACTTTATCTTCTTAGCCCTCAACCACAAATCCTTCGGGCTACTGCATGTATATGATTTCTTCTAAATCACCATTTAGAAAGGCTGTATTTACATCTAACTGATGTAAATCCAAATCATAGTATGCAGATATTGCCAGGATTATTCGTATGGATGCAAATTTCGCAACTGGAGAATATGTCTCAACATAATCTATCCCTCTTTTTGTGAAAAAACCTTTGCAACCAACCTCGCTTTAAACTTGTCGATTATACCATCGACCTTGTATTTCTTTTTGAGAACCCATTTACAGCCTATAACTTTTCTTTCTTTTGGCAAATTAGTCAATTCCCAAACTTGGTTTTTCTCAATGGATTCAATTTTCTCATCCATAGCTTTCTCCCAGTTTGTTGCTTTCGATGAGTTCATTGCTTGCTGATAAGTCAAGTTATCAATCAACTCATCTAAATCTACTGAATTACACACTTCCGGTGCAAGATACGTGTGATAATCTTTTAAGTAGGACGGAGTGGCTCTTGGCCTCTTATGTCCACTTAAGGTATCGGTAGTTTCAAGAAGATCTTCTATTGGCTCAAAAGATGATTGGTTTAAATCTACTAAATCATAACACATTTCTCATTATTTTCCAAGATGTCATTCTTAGAATCTTCTAAGAATTCAATATCTCTGCTTTCAATGAGTCTGTGGTCCTTATGATAAAACCGATATCCTTTTAAACCTTTTGGATATCCAATAAATATACACCTAAAGGACTTACTGTTTAATTTATCTCTAGACTGATCAAGGATCTTAACATGTGCAATTGATCCCCATCTCCTGAGATGACCTAAGTTGGGTTTTCTTCCAAACCACATCTCATATGGTGTAGTGAATACAACTTTACATGGTACTCTATTGAGTACGTAAATGGTTGTACTTACTGCTTCTCCCCAAAATACCCTTGAAAGAGAGGCATCAATCAGCATAGACCTTGTCATGTTCAGTAAGGTTCTATTGTATCTTTCAGCTACACCATTTTGCTGAGGTGTCTTGGGCATTGAGTTTTGTTTAGCAATACCAAAGTCTTTGCAAAATTCTAAAAATTATGCCGAGGTATACTCAGCTCTTCTGTCTGATCTCAAGACTTTGATCGAATGCCCTAATTGATTTTCTACTTCTTGCTTATATTATTTGAAAGCATCAAGTGCTTCTGATTTATGTGCCAAAAGATATATATACATATATCTAGAGTAATCATCGATAAAGGTTATAAAGTAACCATTTTCTCGATGTATCTTTACTCTAAAAGGTCCAAATAAATCTGTGTGAATAATTTCTAACAAGGTTGTTGCCCTTGTTGTTTCCTTAGGAATGACTTTCCTTGTCATTTTCCCTTCTATGCAAGCTTCACACTTGTTGAAAGTCTTTTCCTCAAATCCGAACAATAAGTCAAAGTTGGATAATTTCCTCAACTTTTCTAGACTTATATGCCCTAGGCGTTTATGCCACATATTCACATCAACAGAAAATGCACTCTCAATATAAACAGAAGATTGATGATTTTCATTATCAGATAACTTGAACAGTCCATGTTCTACATCAAATTCTCCTGAGAACAAGATTCTTCCATGTTTGCCCACAATCACCTTGTTAGGTATAAACCTAACTTCAAAACCTTTCTTAACTAAGGCAGGGACCGATACCATATTGCGCCTTATTGATGGCACAATTAACACATCGGTTAGTACAATTGGTTTGCCTTGTACAAATATCCTAAAGGATCCAATACCCAAAACATCTGAGAAAGTATTGTTTCTCATATATACACGATGTTCTCTAGGTTGGTATTCCTTCAGGTCAATTGCCTCTTCCTTGGTCTTTGAGATATGTCTTATAGCTCCCAAGTCTATCCACCAACCTGTAACTGGGTGGTCTAAGTATAGACATTCTGAAATTATGCAGATTATATATCTTACTTCTCTGACTGTCCGCGCTATGGATTGTTTCCTCAACCTTTCTTGTCGCGGTAGTCCCTCTTATAGTATTCCATCTTTTCACAGTTGAAACACTTAATCCGGGAAGCGGTTTCCTGCGATTTCTTAAAACTTTGACTGCCTTTCTTGTTATTCTTGCCAAACTTTTTATTTGGTTTCTTTTTCTCGTTGGATTTGGAGTTAGACTCTAACTCATCCTGGACCACTAGCAATTTTTTCTTTTTGTTTTTGAGCATATGTTCTTACTCAATTGCTAGTTTTAGGAGCAACTCAAAAAGGTTGATTTCTAGTCCTAATCTTAAGGTAGTGGTGACCATGTTCCATGATGGAGGTAAACTGTTCAGTATGGTTGATATCTGCATCGATTCGGGGATGACTGATTTTGCTACGACTAGGTCTCTAGCCATCACTAGCATGTGATTTACATGCTCTACTACATTTTCTCCTTCTTTCATTCTGAAGGAGTTATATTTCTGTAATAGCAACTGCACATGTAATTTTGCAATTGTATCATACTTAGCTGTTAGTGAGTCAAACAACTCTTTGGCGGTCTCATATTCTTCAAAGACCCTAATCAAGTCATCCTCCATGTATGTTAACATGATCGTCCTTGCTATGGTATCATCCTTTAGAAATATTTTATACATTTCTAACTTTGCTGGCTTGCGTCTAGTGATGGAGAATGCACTGTTTCCTTTAAAACATACTCTACACCTTCTAGTGTTAGAGCCAGTGAGATTCTTTTCTTCCAAGTCTGGAAGTTCAGATCGTTTAGCTTTTCTGTTTTTGCCAGTTTGGACACACATATCCTAGAACTCATTTTTAGGTGTTTGGAAAAAATATCAATTAAGTGGTCTAAAGGGAAACAGAAAACACACAAAGCAAGAGACATGTTATAGTGATACAAAATATGAAGCAGAAAAAAATTTTTGAGGGTTTTTCTACCTCTAAAACCCCTAAAAAATGATACCAAGGGATAAATTTGTAATTTTATCTATTTGTCCTCTTTTTGTAATTTTGTAAAATCACAAGGACAAACTCGTAAAATTACTATTTGGTATTCTTGTAAAATTCATAACTGATCGGGGTTAAAATCGTAATTTTAACTCTTAGGGTGAATCTGTAACTTTTTTAAAAGAATAGGGGTAAACCCGTTTTTTGACTGAGTGGCAGAACTAAAATTATCTAAATCGGGTTGGACAATATCGTAAAATAACAGCCCCTAGTTTTCTTGTAATTTTCAAAAACTGCCAAGGGGTAAAATTGTCTTTTTATTATGGCAGACTGCATAATATCCGAAATGGGTTAGGGGCATTTCTATCTTTTTGACACAAACCCTCGAGGCAAGTTTCAGAAAACCGTTGGTAGTTTTCGAAAAACCGTGAGCGATTTTGGAAAACCGTTGGTTTTCCCGTCGTGGTTTTTTTTTTTATTACAGAAAATGCTTAAAAGCATTTTTTACATTCTCTCTAGAGTGTTCCGAGAGAGAGAGAGTGAGAGAGTCAAGTGGTTGTCGGAGAACTCGTTCCGACCAATCGTCGGCTGTTTTGACCTCTAGCTTTTTCGGTTGTTTTTATCGATTTCGCCTCTGACCGCTTTGGCTGTTTCGGCCTCTGGTTTTTTCGACTATTTCGGCCTCTGGTTTTTTCAGTTGTTTCGACCTCTGGCTGTTTCGGTTGTTTTGGTTGATTTCGCCTCAGGCCGCTTTTGCCGTTTCAGCTGTTTTGGCCGATTTCGCCTTTGGCCGCTTTTGGGTTTCTCCTTCAGCCTTCCTTGCCGACTGTCGACTGTCGCCTTCCACCGAAATTTTTTTTTCTTGTCTTTCCTCTGTTTCTTTCCTCTATTTTTCTCTTTTTTTTTTCTAACTTTCTGTTTTGCAGGGAACTAGACCCGGATACCAATGTCGGCGAAGAAGAATACCTTGCAGTGAAGGATGCTGATGATCGCCGGATTTCTGTAGCTCTTTGTTTTTCATAGATAAAAATGGTGCAACAGTGAAGACGATGGATACGAGGTTCCCTCACAGGGGCTTGCTCAGACAAATGTCGTTTCTCTGTGATTTTTTTCAGTATTTCTCTCTGTATATCTATGTCTCTCACTGTCTCTGTATGTGCCTGCCTTTATAGGCAGGTGCTCCCGTATTTGTCTGAGCTTATCCACCTGTGACTTCCCTCGTCTTAGAGCTTTAATGGGCGGCCATTACCGGAACCGATAACGGTTGTCCGTTACTTGGTTTGGCCTGATCCTCAGGTAATAGCTAGATGGCCAATCTAGCCGTTACCCGAGCCGAGAATGACCACCTTTTTGTAACAAATACGTTGAATCCATGGTTCCACCGGAAAAACTTTTCGGGATCTGCCGACTTTCATGGCTTTACCGTGCAATCCAACTTCCAGCAACCAGCCTTGGCAGCGAAAGATCCTAACCCGCAAACCCTCTTAGCAACGGTTCCTTCAGAGTTACAATGAAGATCTTGTATTAGGAGCATAACTTTGGGGTGTGCGTGTCCAGTTTGTCTCATTTCTAGGCTCAATCTGAAATGGAAGCGATATAATCAGCTCTCAACTTTGGGAAAACAACCAATTAACCAAAATGGGAGTCAGTCACGTTAACAGGCAACTCTGACCACAGCTAATAATAAATAGCTTAATTGGCTAGGGGTTTCAACTAACAAGTTGAAGGCCATGAGATCGATTCCCTGGGGCGTGCATCTGGCTCAGGCCTCTTGCATTGTACCAAAAAAAGCAAGCCAATTCCAGTATCATATTTTACTGTTGCCTCGTTCTTCAATAAATTTGCCCGAAAGAAAGACTTCTATTTCATTGCGGTTGATTGGCCCGAGATATCCAGCAGCATTCTTTACTTATTGATTATAAAATAATAATACCTTGTCGAAATTCTCTTTGCTATTATGCTTCTGCTTTGAGAGTTGGAAAGTAGGGTACTATCTTCAACAAACGTAAAAGCTTTTAACCACGTGGGTTTCCGTGCACTGCATGGATTAGATTTCTATGGGTCGACTCGAGCCCATTTTGGAGAGTATTGGAGTGAACCGACTCGGCTTTAGTCTGAGTTGTTAACCATCACCGCAATATCGTCATGATGTGTGCAGAACAAGTCAGGCCAATCTCCTGTATGACGCCATGATGGAGATTCGATTGTGTGTGTTAAATCTGTATCCCTTATCATTTCCAAAAAGGCTTCCCGAATTGTATTATCGAATTAGCGTTTTCTTTCTGTTAAAGCTGATTATGAGTCGAAGGTCCAGGTCCACCGTACTTGTTCCAATTTTTCAAGGGGGCTAACTAGTTCAACCCGACGAGATTTGAAGTGTTTATTGGAAGGCAAAAGCTATGGTCCGGGTGCACATCCATCCACTTGCAACCTGCTCTTTTTCATCGGACTTTGGTGAACATCTTTTCACAAGAGCAAGTAGTTTTGAACGTGATAGGTGTAGCGGACCTATTACTACTGTTCTTCGTCGACACACTCATTGCAGGGCATGATCCCCTAATTCCATCCTGAGCTTTGTCCAACATATGCCAGGACCGAGTGCGCACGACCAGGGTGTTTCAGTCAAAAGGGCCTTCACTTTAAAGGTCTTGAGTTCGATACACATCGATTCGCCCCAACCCCAGCTTGCCGATAAGAATTTAAAAAGAAAAAGAAAAGAGAGTTGATTTTCACTATTTCATCCTTGTGGAATTAGGAATGACCTACAACAGAAGGAATTCATGGCAAGACAACTGCCCCATACCACCAGGCAGAAACTTCACATATGTGCTGCAAGCCAAGGATCAGATTGGCAGCTTCTTCTACTTCCTTTCTCTCTCTTTCAACAAAGCAGCAGGCGGGTTCGGTGGCTTCAGAGTCTACAGTCGGCCACTCATCCCGGTTCCCTTTCCCCCGCCGGCTGAAGATTATACCGTACTCATCGGGGACTGGATCAAGGCTAATCACACTGTGAGCATAGAATTCAGCTGAAGATCAAGGGGCTCTTTTTTCTTCTTTGCGCTCGCGCTTATTTTGATTTTTGTATTGGCAAATCCAGGATATAAAAGCGACTCTGGACAATGGACAGAACCTACCCTTCCCTGATGGCATCCTCAACAATGGCCGTGGCACCAACGGTGTATCCTTCACCGTTGTTCAAGGTGATTTCTTTGTAGATGCCATGAAACTGCGTATTTAATACTTTCTGCTATCTCATTTACTTGGGAAAATTACGCATAAGTTCCATAGATGCATCAGCTACTTCCAATTACTCATGGATTTATGTGCATTCTTGCCTTTTTCCCATGTTCTCTATGATCAGAAGACCTGGTTAGATAGGAATAATTCTTCATAAATAAAACGTAGAATCTCTCAGTAATGAAAATAATCTTGGCCGTGAATTTACATGAAAGGAATCGTAAAGCCCTATGTTGCTTTTTCCGTCTTAAATGTGTACGTAATTCCATTGAGCAAATTAGAAGGATTTACATAGACTTCCGCCAGGGCTTTCGCGCTTGTGTCAGAACTCCTACACTTGACACCTTTCCGTATACAATTTAGTGCTACAAGTTTGAAATATTGTTTAGTGTACTTCATGAATATTAACCAATTATTATTTGATCGCTTGTCTAAATTCAGGGAATTAACTTACGAAAATGGTATTTTTCTTTTGGATTTACGATATACAATTAGTCTTATATATATATATAGCCAGTTCTTTCGATGCTACTCTTTTGGGATACTGGACAAGAATGATGAAGCGTTAGTTGTCATTCAGGGAAACATATCGGTTCCAGATCTCGAATGTGGGCTTGACCACGTCGCTCAACTTCAGGATCCAAGGGCACACGATGACGTTGGTGGAAGTGGAGGGTGCGCACAGGCTTCAGAACCGCTATTCATCGCTGGACGTCCATCTGGGGCAATCGTACTCGGTGCTGGTGACCATGGACCAGCCTGACCCTGACGGACCCCCTACCCTGGCGCATGAAAATGGCGCCCGGCTAGAAGACCCGGCTAGAGCACTGTCCCTGGGACAACACTCCTCTGCACCACACCAAGAGGTGGCGCAGCAGGGTGGCCCCAAGTCCAAGGATGAATAAAGTGAACTTAGGCAACGTGGGACTCGAATAAGGCTAAGGCACAAAAGGGGGTCTCACGGGTAGGAGCAATAGGGAGTGTGTTAGGCAGGTAAGATGCAAAATGATGAAGACAGCACCTTGCTGCAAGAAAACAGGGTGCTCTGACTGTAGTCGCCCCACCCTGATAGAGTGCAGGTGGGCGACGCTGACAGCACCCTGCCGCAAGGCAGCAGGCGCTCTGACAGTAGCTGCCCCACCCTGACAAGGTGCGGCTAGGTCAGACTGGGAAGGCGGTGCCCCTTGCAGCAAGGTAGCAGGGTGCAGACTGGACAGAGCTTGGGCGGCAGGGGTCAGAGGCATGCCCTTGCCTTGTGTCAAGCGGCTAGCATAAGAGTACCTCTGTCAGGACAGGGTGCCCTGGGCGGTGCTAGTCTGCAGGATAGGGGGCTCTGTGGAAGGCGTGCCCTGGCTAGCCAATGGGCGGTTGGCCAGGCTGGGTGCAGGTCTATACTAAGGGGTTATGTCCAGCCCCTTAGTCTATAAAAGGGGTTGGACGACTGGGAAGAAAGGGGTCGAATACAAGAGGTCTCAGTGAGGAAGTGAGGGTCGACTTAGGAGGCTAAACTCAGAGTAAAAGTTGAGTGTTTGCAGGTTGAACCGAGGCTGCCAAGCAAGGGAGTTTGGACATGGAGCCTCCTAAGGAAAAGAGCCCCTAAACGCCGTCAAGTGGAGAAGGCAAGTTCAAAGAGGCTAGGGCAATCCAGACTTAGGCAAGGCTTCAAGATGGCGATGCAAACCGAAGGGACTAAGGCACGGACGCGGTAAAGACTCGGAGAGCTCAAGAGAAAGATAAGGAGACGCATAGGGCATACTCCTTGGACCGGCCCCATTACCTTCAAGCGACTTTGGGTAGAGCCGGACTGACAAAGGGGCAGACCGCAAGGTGGTGCCTTTGGCAGTCGCGTGGACTCCCCTTAGTGCGTTCTCGAGTAGGCCGAGCCTGGTTTCACAGGTAGGGTTCTTTATCCTTTGTGGGAGCTGTAAGGGTCGAGTCGGCCTGTGCGGGATAGGTCTTTGTATGTCTTAGTCGAAATTGTAAAAGAGTAAAGCCGAGGGTTAAAATTCCAGTTTGATTTTGGCGCTGTCATCTTACGTTCCCTTAGCGCTATCTTAGTTTCCTTTTCTGTATAAGTAATTAGGCTGGTTGGCACCAACGCCGGTTACCGGTGCGACTCCAGTAACAGAAGTGGTATCAGAGCTTAGCAGGGCTAGGGCTCCGCCACCCCGAGTACCCTGGCTGCACCACAGCGCAAGGTGCAAGTGAAGAGTAACTGCTTGAAGGTGGACTCCAACGATGTTTTGTGAAAGACACCCGGGGACCTCAAGACGACCCAGATGGTGCAAACACGTGCCGGCTCGATGACGACAGACGGTGAAGATGAACCCAGCGCTCCTGGCCCGGTGGACAAGGTAGCGGCACTAGAAGACCAAATTAGGCGACTTCAAGAGGAGCTGGTGGTAGCAAGGGTAGCTCCCAACTCTCTACCTCGAGTTTGACCCCTCCGCAAATTATTCTAACCGCGGAGGCACTACAAATGCTTCTAAGGACAGCAGATCAAGGCATCGCTGCCCAAGAAGGCGCCAAAACACAAAGACCTAAAGTGCCGGAACCTAAGAGGTTTAATGGCCTAAGAGATGCAAAGGCGGTTGAAGATTTCCTCTACGACATGGAGACTTTTTTTGAAGCAATCCGGACACCTGAGGAAGATAGGTTTCTAACGGCAGTGCTCTATTTGGAGGGCGATGTCAAACTATGGTAGCGGACCAAGCAACGGGTGATAGGCCCAAATGGCTTGTCATCTATCAACTCGTGGACGAGGTTGAAGAAGGAAATCCAAGCCCAGTTCATGCCCACCTACACGGATTGGCAAGCAAGGGAGGCTATCCTACAGGTAAAGCACACTGGGACCCTAAGAGAATACGTAAGGCGGTTCTCATCCGCCTTACTGGACGTTGAAGACATGAGTGCCAAGGACAAGCTCTTTCTATTTGTGCATAGACTCCAACCTTGGGCGCAGATCGAAATGAGGAGGCAAAATCCGTTGGATGTCTATCATGCCATCACAATAGCAGAAGGTTTGGTAGACCTACACGGGAGTAAAGGAGACCACAAGGAAGATGGACGGGCGAAGGAAGGTTGGTCTAGCCAAAGGGGCCGGGGAAAAAGACATGGACGTGGAGGATCAAGACACCACAACGGACATGGAGGCAAAGGCACAGGTGGGGGAGCTGGCAAGGGCCAAGCTCCTCCCGGCGCACCCCAACAAGGGGGCCAGGTTCCTAGGGACCGAGACCACCAAGAGGGCCTGGGCGTGGTAGAGGCTGATCCCAAAGGCAAGGGGGACGCGACCAAGGATGCTTTGAGTGTGGAGGACCGCACTTTGCTAGGGAGTGCCCCAACCGTGCGGTGGCCAACACAGTAGTGAAAGAACCGGAAGGAGACCAAAACAATGAGGTAATGGCTACTCCCTTCTAAGTGTTGAATGCAGTGACCATAGAGCGTCCCGTTAGGATAGAGTTGCTCTATGTAAAGGTACAAATTGGCACTTGTGCAATACGGGCCATGATAGACACGAGAGTCTCACACTCGAATCTAAATTCATCAAAGTCAAAGGAAGTTGGAATGACATTGATGGCTTCGGATAAGAGACTGAAGACGGTGAATGCACCTGTGGGAGGCATCGACGGAGTGGCTAAGGAAGTGAAGATAGTCGTTGGATGTTGGAGCGGTCACATCACGACATTAAACGATTTCAGTCTAATCCTTGGCATTGATTTCCTAAGAAAAGCCAAGGCCATGCCCGCTCCACATCTCGGCGGCTTGTTAGTCACCGACGAGACACAACCCAGCTTCGTGCCCCACTGCAACCCCGGCAAAGCTCCTGTCGAGACCCCAGTTGCGGCACCTCCAAAGATAGCACGAGGTCTGACTGTTGCACCTCATTTAAAGGCAATGACACGCCAAACCGCAGTGCCCCTCAAGAGGGCAGTGACGCGACATAGCGCCGCGCCACCCACGAAGACCCCAATGGATAACTTGGCGCAGGGCGCCAGCACTAGCCAAGGTGCTAGCTCCACGCCCCTTGATGACGCTAGTATGATGAAGAAACCAGACTTGTCTAAGGATCAAAAAGGGGTTGAACAGTTAGCCTTTCTCTCAGCCATTCAAGTGGAAGACGGATTGAAGAAGAGGTTGCCAATGTTATTAGCAGTAAACTTGGAGGTTGAACCCATGGTGGACTCATCCCCAATCCCCCTAGCGATTCAGATGGTGTTAAAAGAGTTCAAGGACATGCTACCCTCGGAGTTACCTAAAGAACTACCCCCACGCAAAACAACGGATCACAGCATTGTGTTGATGCCGGATACCCGACCCCCATGTAGGGGTGCCTATCGGATGGGTCCTATGGAGCTCACCGAGTTGAGGCGGCAGTTGGAAGAACTTCTAAAGGCTGGGATGGTGAGACCCTCTAAGAGCCCATATGGCTCTCCTGTTTTGTTTCAACGGAAGCAAGACGACACCCTAAGGATGTGTGTGGACTACAGGGTGCTCAATAAGGTAACAGTGCCTGATCGTTACCCCCTGCCCCTTGTGGCAGATCTTTTCGACCGATTGAGCGAGGCACGTTGGTTCTCGAAAATGGACTTGAGGTCGGGGTACTAGCAGGTAAGGATTGCTCCTGGTGATGAACCTAAAACAACCATGATAATGCGGTATGGCTCATTTGAATTTCTTGTAATGCCTTTCGGCTTAACTAATGCCCTAGTCACGTTCAGTAGGTTGATGAACGAGGTCTTACATGGCCTCCTAGATGAGTGTGTGGTAGTATACTTGGATGACATAGTCGTGTTCAGTTGAACGTTGGAAGACCATGTAAAACACCTACGCCAAGTCTTTGGTAGACTAAGGGAGCACTCCCTCTATGTGAAAGAGGAGAAATGCGAGTTTGCAAGATGGGAAATTTCATTCCTAGGACATGTTATCGGCCATGGAAAGGTCAGGATGGATGGGCGCAAGGTGAAGGCCATCCAAGAATGGAAACCGCCCAAAGGCTTAACAGAGCTAAGGAGCTTCCTAGGGCTAGCCAACTACTACAGGCGTTTTATTAAGGGGTTCTCAAAGCAAACTTCTCCCTTAACCGATTTATTGAAGAAAAATACGGTCTAGGAGTGGACAGACCGACACCAGCACGCCTTTGAGTTATTGAAGGCGGCCATGTCCAGGGAGCCGGTGTTGAGGCTCCCTGACTTCTCAATGCCTTTTGAGGTACACACGAATGCTAGTGATGTGGCTATTGCAGGAGTCTTAGTGCAAGAGGGCCATCCGGTAGCATATGTAGGAAGCTTAAGGACGTAGAGCACCGCTACCCAACGCACGAAAAGGAGCTCTTGGCAGTAGTTCACTGCCTACAGGTATGGAGGGTCTATCTGTTGGGAGTACCCTTCGTGGTGGTGACGGACAACGTGGCTAACACGTTCCTAAAGACTCAAAAGAAGTTTACTGCTAGACAGGCCCGCTGGTTGGAACTACTGGAGGAATACGATTTTGAATGGCGTTACAGACCAGGAAAGGAAAATATGGTTGCGGATGCTCTTAGCCGAAAACAGGTGCAGGAGGTCGTAGCAACCTTGCACCACATCGAAGGAGACATACTGGACCGTGCGCGCCAGCATGCTGAAGAGGATGAGTCTTACGTCTAGAGCCTAAAACAGGTTAAGGCCAACCTAACAACGAAGTATACGTTGAAGGATGGATTACTTTGGACGCAGCATGGGCAATTGTATGACCCGAATGCTGGAGGACTTAGAAAAATTTTGCTAAGAGAACTTCATGACGCCCCATACTCAGGACACCTCGGAGTGGACCAGACTTTAGTTATGTTGCAGCTTTCATTCTATTGGCCTAAAATGAGTAGGGACGTGAAAGACTATATATGTGCCTGCCCTGTATGCCAACAGGACAAGACAGAGAAGGCAAGGCCTGCGGGGTTGCTGCAGCCACTGCCCATTCCTATAAGGCCTTGGAGTTTGGTAAGCATGGATTTTATTAGGGGCTTTCCATGTGTTGATGGAAAGGAGTCGGTCTTTGTTGTAGTCGACCGGTTCTCTAAGTATGCGGTCTTCATACCTACATCTCGAGACTGCTCGGCTAAGGAGGCGGCCAGATTGTTTTTACAAGAAGTTGTGAAACATTTTGGTGTGCCAGAGAATGTAGTGTCGGATAGGGATGCATGTTTTACTTCAAATTTTTGGAGAGAGCTATTTAGGAGGATGGGCTCTAGGTTACACTTTTCAACGACCAACCATCCGCAAACAGATGGTTAGACAGAATGCCTAAATACCCTACTTGAAGAATACTTAAGGCACTATGTCTCGGCAAGCCAACGTAATTGGGTAAGTCTCCTAGAAACGGCTCAGTTTTCCTACAGCTTGCACAGGAGCTCTGCCACTGGCAAAAGCCCTTTCGAAGTGGCACTTGGTTGGCAGCCACTTCTACCGTTGGATGTGGCCCAAGGGGGGGCCGACCGACACTGCCCTGCGGCACTCAAGGAGTTGAAAGAGTGCAACACAACCTTAGAGGAGGCGCGTGCTTCGTTGGGAAGAGCACGCATCCGTATGGTGACCTTTGCAAACAAACACCGACGGGAACGTGTGTTTGATGTTGGAGACAAAGTATGGTTACGAATTCCAGAATACATATGGAAGCAGTTTTACAAGGGAGTACACCTAGCACTAAAGCCACGATTTGACGGACCCTTTTAGATAATTGAAAAGATAGAACGAGTGGCCTATCGGTTGGATCTACTGAAATGTCTAAAAGTTCACCCGATTTTTCATGTGAATCAACTGAAAGACGTAGACCAAGTGGACAAAGTGTTAAAGCATGAAGTGTGTGGCAAAGGACCCAGGCGCCTAACGTGGTATCTCGTTCGTTGGACGGGTAAAACGCAGGAACATGACACATGGCTACCTGCAACGGATCTATGGGAGTATGAAGACTTAATCCACCAGTACCACGTGGACTCGAGGACGAGCCCGCAAGCCGGTGGGGGAGAATTGTTGCAGAACCCCTGACGGACCCCCTGCCCTGGCGCATGGAAATGGCGTCCGTCTAGAAGACCCGGCTAGAGCACTGCCCTTGGGACAACACCTCTCTGCACTACACCAAGAGGCGGCGCAGCAGGGTGGCCCCAACTCCAAGGATGAATAAAGTAAACTTAGACAACGTGGGACTCGAATAAGGCTAAGGCACAAAAGAGGGTCTCACGGGTAGGAGCAATAGGGAGTGTGTTAGGTAGGTAAGATGCACGGTAAGGCAAAATGATGAAGACAGCACCCTGCTACAAAAAAACAGGATGCTTTGACTGCAGCCGCCCCACCCTGACAGAGTGTAGGTGGGCGACGCTGACAGCAAGCACCCTACCGCAAGGCAGCAGGCGCTCTGACAGTAGCTGCCCCACCCTAACAAGGTGCGGCTGGGTTAGACTGGGAAGGCGGTGCCCCCTGCAGCAAGGTAGCAGGGTGCAGACTGGACAGAGCTTGGGCGGCAGGGGTCAGAGGCACGCCCTTGCCTTGTGTCAGGCGACCAGCATAGGAGTACCTCTGTCAGGATAGGGTGCCCTGGGCGATGCCAGTCTGCAGGACAGGGGCCTCTGTGGAAGGCGTGCCCTGGCCAGCCAATGGGCGGCTGGCCAGGCTGGGTGCAGGTCTATACTAAGGGGTTATGTCCAGCCCCTTAGTCTATAAAAGGGGCTGGACGACTGGGAAGAAAGGGGTCGAATACAAGAGGTCTGAGTGAGGAAGTGACGGTCGACTTAGGAGGCTAAACTGAGAGTGAAAGTTGAGTGTTTGCAGGTTAAACCGAGGCTGTCAAGCAAGGGAGTTTGGACGTGGAGCCTCCCAAGGAAGAGAGCTCCTGGACACCGTCAAGTGGCGAAGGCAAGTTCAAAGAGGCTAGGGCAATCCAGACTTAGGCAAGGCTTCAAGATGGCGGATGCAAACCGAAGGGACTAAGGCACGGACGCGATAAAGACTCGGAGAGCTCAAGGGAAAGATAAGGAGACGAATAGGGCACACTCCTTGGGCCGGCCCCATTACCTTCAATAGACTTTGGGTAGAGCCGGACTGACAAAGGGGCAGACCGCAGGGCGGTGCCTTTGGCAGTCGCGTGGACTCCCCTAAGTGCGTTCTCGGGCAGGCCGAGCCTGGTTTCACAGGTAGGGTTCTTTATCCTTTGTGGGAGCTGTAAGGGTCGAGTCGGTCTGTGCGGGACAGGTTTTTGTATGTCTTAGTCGAAATTGTAAAAGAGTTAAGCCAAGGGTTAAAATTCCAGTTTGATTTTGGTGCTGTCATCTTACGTTCCCTTAGCGCTATCGTAGTTCCCTACAAGTAGTTAGGCTGGTTGGCGCGGGACGCCAACGCCGGTTACCGGTGCGACTCCGATAACAGACTTCTACATCGTGGTGTCCACAAGGTTGGTTCACCAACCCGGTTCTTATGAGCACGGCCATACTGCACTACAGCAACTCTGCCGGAAAGGTGTCTGGCCCACCTTCAGGGGGTCCGACCATTCAGATCGACTGGTCCCTCAATCAGGCCAGGTCGGTACTGTATTATTCCTTCCGATTTATTAAATATTCCGTTGTCTTAGCTTTTATATATCTTTCTGTCGGGAACTTGGTGGGGGTGGAAGATCATGCTGATTAGCTTGAGAAAATTATTCCCTTAAATAATTTTATGACCGAAAAAAGGGCCCGACTTGGTGGGTAAGATACAGATTCATTTTATCATACTCTAGTGATAAATGGTGCGAACATCTTTTAGCAGAAATCTGGTGCCTTTTCTTTTGAAGGAACACGGATCGTTATACATTCTCTTTTCTGTTTTGCAAAACACAATTTTTACAAAACAAAAAGTAAGAGTTCAGTTTTGGTGAATCCTCTTGGATGGAAACCGTGCCTAGAGATCTAAGTCAAGACACGCCACTTTCGGTTCTTCTTGTGTTACTTCTGCTTCTGAGTTCATCTTGTAATCTTCGGAATCTAACTAAAAAATGCATGCATGATCGTGGAATTGATTTGGGGATTCTAGAAAGGGTAGTATAAACGTATTGGTGTATTCTCCTCGATACTTTAATTTGGTTTCAAACACAAGAGAGAGAGGGAGAAGATGAAACAAAAAGAGAAATAAATGGCTTTATGATAAAGGGGTGACTTTGAACACAAAATGGGCTCTCAAGGGGGGGCGAATTCTACAAGGGTTTTAGCAAGGGGCACACATTGAGACTCTTGGCCGGGGATCTCATGAAGATGGGCATTTGGCGCAGGAGAGGTTCTCCCAAGGAAGAAGGTAGGCGTGAAGAGTAGGAAAGGGGTTGGTTCTTTGATATTGTTGATCATTAGACTTTATAGGAAATTCTTCAAATAAAGGAGGGCAGCTTTTCCTGGTTCTTCGAGTCGTCTGTTAATAAGCTGGTCAGTTATCCTTTGGTCTTCTTTTTGAGTTACAAGGGATGCCGAAGCCTAAGACACACATGCACCGTCCGCGAATTGAACACACCCCCTGCAGCGTGGAAACCTGCCAATTGAGCTAACGCTCCAGGTGCATCAAGTAGCTTTAGTTATTTTCTCAATGGAGATTGGTTCTCTTTATGACTGACAAGGAGCCCTCTTTGAGGAAAACGAAGAGACAAACCTCCTTGCGTAACGTGTCCCTCTGTACAAAACACCATTATTCCGACTCCCTTGAGCAACTGTTGATGGGTGGATTAAGATTCCTCTATAACATAACATGCATGGTACAACGGTAAAGTGCCAATGGAATAAGTAAGAGTTTTATGTTCGAGTCCTAAAAGCATCTGCCTTTTATGAACTGTTATTATCTTTTTGTTGCTTCAGGCACCTTCCCTTTCGAAGATGCCTTCGTTTTCTGCGTGACGAATAAGGCCTCTGCATTGAATGAAGACACTTCGACACAATTGATCTGGAGCTCTAGAATGTGCTCACCGCCCACTTTCATGATACTTTCCAGAGGACTTTACTGGATGATACGCGCACGGTGGTCCCGGCTATGTTGCCAAGACTAGCATAAGACATGCACCACAACCTCAGCAGGAGGAATGAGCTCCCCCACTACGGACGAAGAACATATGTATCTATCCGATTAATACTGTTTATGCACAGCTGTCCCTAAATGATTAGCATTATTTATTAGAATGAACTTCGAATTGAGTCTCATCCGGATTTTGATTTGACTGGGGAAGAAATTAATATGCCGCAAGGTACATTTACATTAAGCATCTTCGAAAGAGTTTGTGTGCGGACGCGTGTGTGTGAGAGAGAGAGACAGAGACAGATAAACCTATGGATCTACACTAAGCCACCAAGTCCCTAGGAAGCATTGGGTCCAGCCTCTTATGCATATTTTGTGAAAATAGTGAGCCATCTAACGAGACTCACCTTTGGCTTGGTCGAACCTTCATCCTGACCCACCTTTCACTCATGTAGCCTACCTAACCTTGATCCTAGTCTGGCATGAGTTCTATTTCAAATGACTTCTTCGCCCAGCCTTAGACTGGGTTTTGCCATGGACCATGTCATATTGATTCCCATCACGTCATACATTTTATATATAATTCTTTTATATATACTTATCTATAATATCTGCATTATGGGTATATACAAATATATGTGAGAATATATATATATATATGTGTGTGTGTGTGTGTGTGTGTGTGTATTTCCACCTAATCCAGCCCATGTACTATATATAGGTCTTATATTTATTTATGTGTGTGTGTATTTAAATGTATGCTCATCGTTGAAGCTATTGAATGTACCTTTTTGCGCATCTGGAGAATATATATTTTTTTTACGCAAGGTTGATTCATAAATGGGAGACCCACTTGGACCAATGTTCATTTGAATGAGTTTGATGTTGGACGTCCCCTCCCCCAAAACGCTGAAATTTGCTAGAAGTTTTGAAGCCTTCTTAAAGATCAAAAGAAGATAAGGTTCAGCTGTTTTCAAGGAAAGTTGATGGCAAGTGTTTATCTTTAATCAAGACTTCTTCAGGGCCAAATACATGGACATTTGCTGCAGAAATGCTTTTTACTACAATCAAGAGATAAGGCTCCAAGAAGGTTGAAATTAGATAGATATCTTTATAGATCAGCTTGGTGTAGTCTTTTCTTATAATTTCTCCCCTGTATGTATCGTCCAGAGGTTAAAATTCAGATATAAACAGGGCTGCGCGCCCTACCCTTGTAATCCATCGTAGAAACCCAAAAATCCCAAGTAAGTTAAGCTCTCCTCTCCTCTTCTTCTCTCCCTCTTTTGTTTTCTCTTTTGTCCTCTGCTGTATTCGTGGGTGCTTCATCAAGGCAGGACGTTTGCATCAATCAGCCGAGGTTCCTCGTAGTCATAGCTTACAATTCAGTTTTTTTCCTTCACCGTGAAAGACGGTACGTTCCAAGTGTTGCAGCCAGTCCTTACCTTTTCTCATTTTCTTCTTTTCAACATATAGCACATATAATGTTTTACATCATATCTGGCACATCAGGTCTGTTATTTGCATGTTATTAGTGCGAGTCTGCATGCTAGCCGCATATGATTTTGCATGTCACCCTCTTTTTCTAGGTCTTGCTTATCCCCATCGACTTGTCATAGTTAATGTTGGAATTACCTCACTCAGTGGCAATTTTTCATATCACTTAGTAGGTCACAATGTTGCAAACATTAAGACTTGCTAGGTTTGTTTACCAGCTCCACCAGTTGTTTGACCTACATCACTAGCATTTATTATATACTTGTTCCAACCAATTGTAATGTATTTGAGTTCCCTGTCCATGTGAATCCTGCATACAGTACGTGCTGTCATCAGAAGCAGCGACAATTCTAATGACACTTAGAGGAACCCACTGGTAGAGTTAGACATGAAGTGGGGCTTGTAAGAAAACTCTGACCCTCATTCTCAAAGAAAAAATCAGATAAGGCTTCAGATGATTAACATAAGTCCTTGGAAATCCAACTGAACGTATCCTAATAATGTTGATACTACACATTCAGGCAAGGAAAATAATGAATAAGACAGACTGTGAAGGGAATGAAAGCACTGTCTTGTTGAAGGAAAAATCAGTACAGAGTTAAGTTAAACACTCCTATTAAAAGTAAGGAAAATTAGGAATTAAAAGAGTTGATAATGTGTTAATGATCCCTTTGCGTAATCTATTCAACCACTATTTATAGGCTTTTCTTGAGGTGACAATAGTTGGATCCATCCTTCATTCTCGTTTGCATGATTCCAATAACTTCTCACTCGCCTCGTTTTTACTATCTTTATGTTGTGATGCTAAGTGTGTCTCCTAAGATTTGCCAACTGTCACTACCGTTGCTTCGTGCCTAAAGGCTTTCTCTACATCCTGGGCTTAAATTGGCATCCTCTTTTAAGCTCATTGGAAGCTTATCACGTCTTCTTGATTTTTGGTGTCAACACATGCCCTCCTATGATTTTATATTTGAAGATGTCATCAAGGATGTAAGTTGTACTTTATCAACCCTGAATACTGAAAATCTTCTCACAACTTTGCATCCATGTGATTTTTGGGATTATTTCCCTTTTGAGGTATCTTTTGGTACTTTGGTACTTTATAATGATCGAGCCTCCCTAAATTCTTTATTTTCCCCTCTTCTTATTTGTGAATCCTCTAGCATCTTTGCATATCTTTTGACTTTGATACTACCCTTTCTCATGCTGCCACATTAATAGATGGTTTTGTTGAGTTCCATCTTGATGCCTCGCCATTGACCCACAACGAGTTTGCAATGTCCCATGTCTTAACTTCATTTGTTTTTGGCTATCAACTAATCAATTTTATATCAATTCATTGGACCGTGTTTAAGAAAAGCGCCATCTTTGGATAGAGTGGGGTATCCACAACCTTATTATGTTATCTTATTTGACCATTTACTTTAAAGACCAACTTTTATACACATTTCTTGTATTTTATGTCTCAATATAATTGGTTTCACTTCCCTTTTGGGATGACGTCTCCAATAATTTTGGATATTTTTGGGGATTTGCCCAATATTGCTTTTAATATTCTCAAACTCTTTATGTAAATCTCTTAGGATGACTTCATTGACAACTATTTGGGTACCAATGTTGTCTTGGATGAGGAGGATCATACCTTCATTTTGTTGTGGTTTGACCGTTCCATTGCTTGTATTCATGGTACCAAAGTCAATAACTAATATTCATGGTATATTTTGTTGGGTGTGAAGCTATTGATTGCCTCTCTTTCTAGCTATGATATATCATTCAACCAATTCCATTCTAAAGTGAAGGCTCCACACATTTGGTGGGGCCGTGCTTAGGTTTTTGTAATTTTGGATACACTTGTATTTTCTATAACTTGGACTTGCTCACTTGTTCTCACAACTATTTGTATTGGATTTGTTGGAGGTGACTTTAAGCCAAATTCCTCCTAACATTCTATTCCCTAAGAACATTGTTGTTTGGCTTAAGTCCACAATTCCTGGTGAGAAAACTTTTCTTCTTTTATACTTTGTACCATCTGACTCATCTTCTACCAAAGTGTCTGTCATAGATTTTCTGTGTATAGGGGTATTAAAATATTTTTTCAATGACTTGTAGTTTGTGGAGCATCTTAGTCTTCAAGGTTCAATCCAATAGTTGTTGAGCGTTACTATCCACATTGTCTTGCTCAACAACTAGGATTTTGGTAAGGCCTGCCTACTATTTTTGACTTATCGAATGACTGATCGTTCGGGACCATCGAGTTTTTCTTTTCCATTCTCTCACAATTATCTCGGATCTAGAGAAACCTCTGACTTTTTTGCTTGGTGGATCAACCATCGTGGAGGCACAATCTTATTGTCATTAGATGATTATTGGATGAGGCTTATTGACTATGGCATATAGTCAGCTACTAATAATAACCCCAAATCCTGTGGGTCTGTCACAAGCAATCATATAGATGCTCCCTAGCTACTTCAATTTATCGGCCTGACTCTCTAGTTTTTATTCCCTCTCGAAAAAGGATTATTGATTAACTACCTCTATAGAAATTATGCAAAATAGAACAAGAGTCAAGATGAAGGTTAAATCTCCCTCATCCGTCTGACCATTGTCTATGTAGGGTCTAGTTGGGAGTGGCATAATGCAAACATCTAAACTTCATGACATTGCTCTTGAGGCTATTAGTAGTGATCCTTTGCATGAGATGTCTACTGATCAAGTTTCAAGATCATTTGATTATTAACTTACCGGTTTTAGTGCACCTCTCAATCCTAAGGGTTCTTTCGTGATTGCCTCTATTGTTGATCGTCAAGAACGAATTCATTCTCTTTCTCGTAAAGTAGTTATCACAGCTTAAGTCCACCTCAAGGTTTCCATGAAGTTTGAGTAAGTATCTTCACTTGTTCGAGACTTTGTGAGTACAAGGACAACCATTGTGACTCAAATTATATCTCTTGACGAGCAACTCAGTGTCCTTTATGACTATCACCGCAAGCTCATTATCGAGACTTCTTAGGTGTTTTTTGATATCAATGTTTTAGAATCCCAAGTATTGATTGCTGGTGAAGTAGAGGTCAAATCAGCTCGAGGATTTCTTAGATAAACAAAAAAGTTGCAAGCTTTATGTTGTGAACAGTTGGCCTTATGCTTCTCGATGTGCACATCACAAGTCTTCCTTGTGATGGTAGTGAATTCCATGTTCTAGACTCCCCCAACTTCAAGTTCTTCCTTTATTCAAAGAATTTGTCATACAAGGGTTTCCTTAAGGCTAATACTCGGCAAACAGAGGAGGTAAATATGGACGAGCATGCTATTTTTCTCTTATTTTGGCTTTATAAATTTATTATTTTCTCAAGTGATGTGGTTGTCGATAAAGACTATCATGCTACTGTTTTGGAATTGATCTTTGGTCAGTGTTTCAATTTTTACTCCTTATTTATTAAAACCCTCTACCGAGGAATATACACATTTATTTCCCATCTTGCTAACAAGAAACAACCCAACATTACTTCAGGCCCATGGTGGTTTTAAAGTAATAGATATACCTATATTTTCCTTAGTTGAATAGCATTGCTAATCTAGATTGGCTTGCCCAGCTCAAGCAACCAGAATTCGTTTTGGTAAGACTTCAGCCACAAAATTACGCATTATCAACTTTTCTCAACAAATTACTCCACATAAAACCCTCCAACAACACCAACTTTTTCCTATTGGGTCATGACGAACGTGTCACTCGGTATGTGATCAAAAAATTGTTTATTCCCAAGCATACATCATCAACAAATTGACGACAACTCCTTTGCTCTCATAATTTGTTGAATGGGGTTGGGATTGGGCATTATCTTTGTTATCCAATTGGATGATGGCTGAGAGATATTACCCACAATGTTTGGCTCTTTAATTCAAGCTTGTATAAGGGATCCTCGGTCCCATTTATCTTGATGCCACTTTAGCATGTACCATTAATTCGAATTCGGCGGTGTTTAGAGTCACTATGGCTAATCCGCAAATAGTGGAGGGATTCCCATGTACTTGGTTTATATACAATTCGGGAGTGATCGATGAGCATGAATAATGGTGGTCAGTGATGATATTTGTTATTTTTTATAAGGAACCTAAAGCGTTTGTTCATATTTTTACTACTTGGTCCCTACATAACCCAATTCTTCATTGTCTATCTCGATTGATCTAGTCGAACCTCCCCCAAAATGTCTATGTCATGGAGCAGTCCTACCTTTATTCTTGATAAGGCTCTTCTCATCTTCTTTGTCTTTATCGTGTATTAGATGGACACTATTTTGGACTCAAACAATGAAAACAACGAAGATTGCATTTCATTGTTCCAAAGACGATTTGAGAGGGTAAATTCTTTTCTCCATTGTTTTGACTTGATTGTCGTTTAATGTTAGCCATAAACAGGTGTCTCTTTTGAGGACATCAAAAAATGATATACTCAACATTGATATCCCTCTTGAGACTCTTGAGCTTATCACTTGAGAGAATACTCGTGAGGTCGTGGGACTTTTTCTCGGAGATCATACTAAGTAACCTTTCTGGCCAACCTCTTTTGGATGAAGTGTCAATGCCCTTGATAGCACAACATGTGGCAAACCGTTTACTCGTGTCGAAAGGTCATCGGGGCGATCTCAATGTTCCATTTGAGTCACAACCTAGTGAGAACGTTGCTTATGCTAGAATGGGATCCTAAAAGCTCATGAAGAGAAAATTGCTTTCCCTCTTGGGCTAATTGTAGGATAGAGTGAGAGCCACATCGTCTCCTTTTTCGTGATGTAAGAGCCAAATATGTCTCCTAAACAAACTATTCTCCTCGCATTGTGGTCTCTATTAGGTTCTACTTTGCTACTAGAACAAGCACCTCCTCACGAGATCGAGGTAGGGAAAGAAGGCGGTTCGATTCAAATCCCTATTGACACTATTGTGGTAGTCGCTTTGGTCAACGACAATGCCATGAAGTCTCACTTTTTGGTATACTAACAAATAAGGCTCTAACCTAATAACTAAACCCTCTCCTCGAGACTGATACCATAGTTAATAATGAGCTAATTATCGAAACATAATATCGTATTTATGTGTAGGACTATCGAAGATTCAATTTGAATGTAACTCTAAGTATTATGAGAGACACTAATGAGGGGATACAGTCTTATGCATCAGTCGCACTAGTTTAGGCACCGCTAGCAATGCCTCAAGGACATGTTGTGTCACCGTATGTTCTAGCTGGTAAGGTGATCAAGATGTTGCAACATTGCTTTGCTAGATGATTAGCCTGTTGCAACACGTTTCAAGAAAATGCACCATAACAATTCAACATTTGACAAAAAATGGATGCAAAGAGTTTAAAGGTGTAATTATAGATCCATTGGAACCTTATGAGTGAATTGATAAACTTGAAAACGCTTTTGATATACTTGCTCATACCGATGAGGAGAGGAGGGTACAACTAACATCTAGTCTATTTGAAAGAAACGCTAAGCAATGGTTGAGAGCAAAAAAAGGGACTCACAATAATCCTTGGACTTGGGAAGCATTTAGGAAGGTATTTTTTATCACTTCTTTTCTCACAATAATCAGATGAGCCTAGAGCTTAAGTTTAATCAGTTGTAGCAAGATAGTTTGACAGTGAGGGAATATACGAATCAATTCTTAAGGTTGTCGGAGTTTAACCCTAGTATAGTAATTCCTGAGGCAAAAGTAAATAAGTATTTCTAGGGGTCATTGTTCATATGCAAAGAGTTCAGACATCATAAAACTGACTATCCACGAGCTATGTGTTACCCCCTTCCTCAGCTCGAGGAAGGACTATGGGGCTACCTCGCCTTCCGATAATCGTTCGTGAACAAGAATCACCTCGATTACCTCAATCTCAAGTAGCCAACCAAGAATTGTTTATGCTGTAGAGGGTCAAGAGTTAGGTACCTCTCATTTGGTTATCAACACCTTATCTGTTTGTGGTATGTAGTTAATGAATTTCTTGAGGTATTTCTGAAGATATACCTAACACTACCGTCGGAAAGAGAAATTGAGTTTTCATTGATTTAGTACACAGGCTGGACCTATATCTATGGCGCCTTACGGATGTCGCTTGATAGAGTTGGAAGAGCTTAAGAAAGCATGGTTGGAGGATTTGTTGGAGAAGCAATTTGTGAGACTAAGTGTATCACCATGGGGAGCTCGGTATTGTTGGTAAAGAAGAAGGATGAGGACTTCTCGTCTATGTGGACCTCTTGACAGTTGAACAAGATTACGATCAAGAACAAGTATCCACTTCAAGAATCGATGATTTAATGGACCAATTGCGAGAGCTATATTTTCAAGATTGATCTTACGTTCTAGTTATCACTAGATAATGAAAGCGGAGGATATTCTAAGACAACGTTTAGAACTGTTATGGGCATTATGAATATCTAGTGATGCCTTTTTGTTGACTAATGCACCAACAAGTGTTTATGGATTACATAAATCGGATCTTTAGACCCTACCTTGGATCAATTTGTTGTGGTTTTTATTGATGATATTTATAAATTATAGTTTATGCACTTCAGAGTTTTCTATGATGCCTCAAATAAAGGTCTTGGTTATGTTTTGATGTAAAAAGATAAATTATAGGTTATGCATCATAACAACTAAAGAAGCATGAGGTAAATTATCTAGTGCATGACTTATAACTTGCAGCAATCGTATTTGAACTTAAAATTTGGAGACATTATCTTTATGGCATTAATTTTCACATATTCACTAACCATAAGAGCTTAAAGTATATCTTTACACAACCTCACCTTAACATGAGACAAATATGATGGTTTGAGTTCTTAGAGGATTATGATTGTGAGATTATTTATCACTCTGAAAAAGCAAACGTAGTCATAGATGCCCTTAGAAGGAAAGGTAAAGAGTCGGTAGCTCATTGTTTTACCCTAGTGTGAGTGACACCTGAACTTTGGTTAAAAGTATTTATAGTACAGAGGGATGATCTTGAGTTGAGCATGATTACAGAAAATATTCATGGTCGAGGTTGGCTTGAATATAAGATACGCGAGGATGATGATTCTTTACGATTCGAGGGATGCATATGTGTGATTAAGGATGAGTCACTTTGAAATGAGATCTTGAAATCAGTGCATCATAGTTGCTTTAGCATTCACCCTGATAGAACAAAAATGTATAAGGACTTAAGCCGACATTATCATTGGTTTGGAATGAAAAGGCAAATGATGAATTCATGACCAAATGTATGATTTATGAGAAGGTGAAGGCAAATCACCAATGACCCATAAATACCTTCAGACCATTGTCTATTCTTGAGGAAAAATGATAACATATTAACATGGACTTCATCATCGGACTTCCTCTCGCCTTATAGAAGCACGATGCTATTTAGGTTATTATCGACGGGCTTACTAAAGTTGCATGATTTATACCCATTCGAAAGATCATGCCACTATCTATATTAGTTGATATTTATATCGCTTATATTGTTAAGTTTTATGGAGTGTCGTAGACTATTAATTCGGATAGAGACCCTCATTTTACCTCTCACTTCTGGAAGAGCTTGAAGGATGCTTTAGGGATGAGATTGTAGTTTAGCATTGCCTTCCACTAACAGACTGATAGGCAAGCTGAGCATACTATTCAGACCCTAGATTATATGTTTCGAGTAAGTGTATTCGACAATAAGGACCAGTGGGATAACTAGTTACACTTTATTGAGTTTTCCTATAAAAATAGCTAACAAGCGAGCATTGAGATCTCACCTTATGAGATGCTTTACGGGAAAAAATGTAGAACTCCTCTATGTTGGGATATCCTTAGGGTACGACCTACAACAAGTCTAGAGATAGTTCGACAATCGTCAGATAAAATGAATTTGGTTCGTCAACGTATTAAAATTGCTCAATACCGACAAAAAAGCTACGCAGATAAGAGACAATATGATCTAGAGTTTACTGCTGGCGATTATGTATTCTTAAAAGTCTCTCATGCTCGAGGAGTGATTCGCTTTGAATAGAAAGGTAAGTTGAGTCTTAGGTATATTGGATCATACCAAATCTTAAAATGAGTTGGAGATATTGCCCACCAATTGGAGTTACCGCCGTCATTGATTGGAGCGTATAACTTATTTCATGTATCCATGTTGTAGAAGTATGTTCCTGATCCTTCGTATGTTATTGATGTTGAGCCGCTTCACATACTTGAGAATTTATCTTATGAAGAGGTGCCCATAGTTATCTTAGATAGAAAGGAACAAATCTTGCATTGCCGAGTTTTGAAGATGGTAAAAGTATACTGAAATCACCATTTACTGAATGAAGTCACTTGAGAGCTCGAGAACGAGATACAAGAGATGTATCCAATCTCTTCAGGTAAAATCTAAATTCTAAGGACAAAATTTCTTTAAGGGGGTAGTGTAAACACCCCGAAATCTCACGAATTTCTTAAACAAACCTGGTTTTGTAAAAGCAGCCCCAAAGGGCTATTTTGAGTCTGGAAACCCAGGAGCCCTCCAGACAACCCTGTATATATGTTTTAAACTTTGTATTTCAAAAATATATAATATAGCTTTTGAAAACCTTTTAAAACACGTTTTTGAAACCCCGAAGCGGCTTGGCCCGATCAAGACAGGACCAGGACAGCTAAGAAGAGCCCGGAACCGGAGCACCTGTCGAGCCTGGCACAACAACTCTTGTATCAAATTCACACTCCCAGGATCTCGAACGTCCAAGACCCTGTTATCATCAAAATTCCATTTGAAGTTATCTCCGGAAGGCAGAAACGGAGGCGGACGATCATGTTGGCGAAGACCCAACGCAGACGGAGTACTGATGCTGTCAGACCCCACACAAATCGTCCGTTTCGAACCCAGCTCGAAGGAGTCAGAGTTCAGTTTGGATTGGATCTGGACCATATATATCCAGATCCCAATCCAAACCCATGTATGGACTTGGATTTGGATTTGGATTCAAAAATCCAATCCAATATCCATATCCATGGCCCACATCACCTTCTCATAAATGGAGGTGGGGCCCACTTGAAATTCACGTGGGATTATGGGCATGAGAGAGAGTGGGGATGGATAAGATCAAGTGTGTTGTAATTAAGCTTGACTTGTGAGTCAAGTTTGGGGTTAATCATGTGGGTTAGCCTAATTGAGTGGGTTTAAGCTTGTAATTAGCCAAAACCTAACCTAGGGCTGCACCAACATGAAGTGGTTAAGGTCTATGGGCCATGCAAAGGGAGCTCCTTCACCTAAACCTAACCCAAAACACCTAATCCTAGCCTTCTACCCTAATCCACCCCTAATCTGAGCCTAATCACCTAACCCACTTCCCTAATCCTTCCCTAAACTTAAGCTAATTTCCCTAAACCTAGCCTAATCCTAGCCTAATCACCTAACCTAGCTCACTAAACCTCACCCTAGAACCCAACCACCTAACCAAACCCTAAACCCCTAAACCACCCCTAGCCCACAATCTACCCAAACCACTAGTATTTAAAATATCTGGCCCTACCCTTTCCAGCCCACCTTATCTTCATACCACCCTACCTAAACCACCTAACCACTACCCCAAACCCAGCCCTAACCGACCTACCCATCCCTATATAAACCCCCCCCCCCCTTGGGGCGGGTTTTTCCTATCTAGAAGCCCTCTCCAAGCCAGTCGGGTCCTCTCCTTCCTCTCCTTCCCCCAAGTCCAGCCGACTCCTCCACTTTCCCAGCTGCTCCACCTACTCCACCTGCTCCGCCTGCACCACCACCTACTTTCCATCCCACCACCACTTGCACCGCCATCTCCACCACCTCTCGACCGAGCATCACTACCTGCCCTACTCCCTTCCAGCCGAGCGCCACCTTCACTCCACTCGGTAAGTACCCCACACTCTACCTAGCTCCTTCTCCACTCCCTCTCCACTCCCAGCCACCCACCATACCACCACCTTACCTTAATATCAGCCACTCGCCGCCACCACTCCCACTCGGTCAAGCCTTAGCCGCCCTAGCTACCCGCCACTACCTAACTACACTAGCTACACCCGGCCACCCTAGTCGACTTCCTAAGACCTACCCCTAGCACTCCCTTACACCCACTACCCCCACTACCACCTAGCCCCATCACCTAACTAGCTTCCTTCCCATACTCCAGCCTTAGTCATCCTAGCAGCCCGCCACCACCACATTCCCCTAGTCGGCCACTCCAACCGACTATCCCTTCCATTCGGCCAGCATTCTCTTCTCCCCTAGGTGTCCTATTCGACCTTTCCTTAGGCTCCCCTTAGGGCCATACTCCCTAACACTATATACCCTCCTAGTGACCTTGCCCAACCCCTTTAATCCCCCACATCAAGGCGGCACCCTTGCTTGCAGCTGACCACCTTCAAGGCGCCTCTCCCGCGCCCCATTTGCAGTCGGCCAGCACCCCTTGTTGCTCAACCTCACGGAGCTCCCTTTTGCAGCGCAAGGCGAAGGCCAAGCCCACGTTCAAGCAAGGCCTCTACGGACCAGCTACTAGTAAGTGCCTAACTCGGTCTTTAGTTGTATACTTGCTTGAGATTCAATTCGATACGGGGTTGTAATAACGGAGCATAGTCTCCCCCCGCTTGTAATAACGTGGTTTGGCACACCCACACACGTGCACTCTCTTAGTTGTGCACGATTTTGAACACACACGGGCCTAATCCGCCCCTAATACATAAGTATATACATATACTTTCATTTTTGAAGGGTTTTGCTTAAGTTGGGTGCGTAGTCTTTCAATTCAAGCACTCACACACATTGAGCTTTCGCTCTTATTTGAAAGACCCAAGTAAGGGCCGACCTATACTATTTGGGTTTCATTTCATGTCGTGTGGGTAAGTCTTTCAATTCAAGCACTCTCACACACATTGAGCCTTCGCTCTTATTTGAAAGACCCAAGTAAGGGCCGACCTATACTATTTGGGTTTCATTTCATGTCGTGTGGGTAAGTCTTTCAATTCAAGCACTCTCACACACATTGAGCCTTCGCTCTTACTCCCAAGACCTTAGTAAAGGCCTTATTGCAGTTATATTTGGGTTTCATTTATGTCGTGTGCGTAGTACTTCAATTCAAGCACTCACACACATTGAGCTTTCGCTCTTACTCCCAAGACCTTAGTCAAGGCCATACTGCAATTTATATTTGGGTTTAATTTCATGTCGAGTGTGTAAGTCTTTCAATTCAAGCACGCACCCACATTGAGCCTTCGCTCTTATTTGCAAGACCCGAGTAAGGGCTCATATACATACTCTATATACATATCTCCCTTCGGCACTTGCTTTACAAGTCATTTCCCTTCGGTTATTTCCCTTCAGTATTGTCTTTACATTCGGGTTTTCCCTTTAGAGTAGCGTGAGTTTGCATTGCATCTACGCCATACCACGAGGTAGGACGCATATTGCATCAAAGCAAGCCCCGCTCGAATTCGCCCATGTAGTGGAGTGTTCATAGCACACAAACTAGGTGGCCCGAAAAGGGATAAAAGAAAAGACTTAGGCACGTGCAAATCCACGTGATCTAAAACATGCAATCGCATCTAAAAGACCCGAATTAGACACCTCGAACCGCTTCGTAGACTTTCTCTCCAAAAACTCGATTTTTGCAAAGCGTACAAATTGACCCTTGCGCCTCGGTGCAAGAAGGTCTGCGACGACAAGAGCTCACTTGCTCACAGTCGCCACGATTAGAAGTCAGTGTTAAATATATTTTCGCTAGCTTAGGTAAGCTAGCTGGCACGCCCTGTTTGCATAAATAAGGCCTTAGACACACGAGAGGATCCGCTCCGAGCCCTGAAAAGGTGAGAGGCGGGGATTTTCGCGCGTCTACAGAGATTGGCACACCCGGTGGGACGTGAGCCTTTCAAAAGATCGAGTTTTTAAGTAGAAGTCTTGCGAAAATTTTGTAAAAGGGGTCATTTTAACTTGTTTTCTTTGCTTGTACTTAGGACATTTTGAAAAAGCTTGAAAAGCATGTCAAAATCCAATCCAAGTGAAGTGTCGAGCCAAGGCTCATGCACATCAAGTTCTCACTCTCGGAGGATTTTCAAAAACAAAATAAAACTAGATGAAATCAAGGACTTGAGAAGGGAGTTTGAGGCCAAAATCGATGCTCTCAGCCAAGAGGCTGAAGTAGGCGATTCATGTTCATCAAATGGTGAACAAAGGCCTAAAAAGAAATCTGAAAAACCTCGCAAGCACAAAGAGGCCTCCGTAATGGAAGGCAACCAATACCACGAGTCCTTCACACAAAAGGACCGTAAAGCCCTACAGCAGTTGCTAAAAGGGCAGAATAAAGAGAAAAGGAGCTACGCCCTATCTGATTTCCTTCCTATGGATTACGAAACAGACAGTGACGATGAAATACCGAACTTCCATCGGTATGATGGCATGGGAGACCCTAGGTCTCACTTGCAGCTTTTCTCACGTCGAGCCCATAAAAAGAAAAAGGACTCGATGAAATGGGTGTATTGGTTCCCTTTATCCCTTAAAGGCACAGCTACCAAATGGTTGGCTTCCTACGACTTAAGCCAGTTCGCTACTTTTGAAGAGTTAGCGAACTGCTTCATGCAAAGATTTGCACATAACGTAGAAGTCACGCCGACTCTGAATACCTTAAGGGATACAAAGCAAGGCGTGAACGAAGACGTACATGCCTTCATTATAAGATGGAGGTCGCTTTTGGGCCAAGTGCGAGAGCCCATATCCGAAGGATGCGCAGTAATGCTCATCCTGGATAACTTTAAAAGTGAGTTAAAAACCCTTCTCTCGCTCCATGAGATTTCAACTTTTCATAAGTTGATCAAAAAGGCTTCCCTTTTCGAAACCAACTTGTGAAAAGGGACATACGATCACTTGTGGAAAGGAAGTGCCGTTCTAAAAACCCGCTTGGAAAAGCCCATCGCATATGGGCTGCCCACGACGGACAAAGGGGCAAAGCCCCATAAAATCGCCAATGTCCGGGTGGATCCAGGCGTGGCAGGCACTTCCAAAAATTTTGAAAAGATAGAAAATAAGAGGGAGCGAAATTTTTAAAAACCGGTTGAAAAACGGGAGTATACTCCGCTGGGGCAACCTGTGTCGGAGGTCTTAGACCTCCTACTTGCCCAGGGCATGATAGAACTCCTTGAAATCCCCGAAGGAGTCACTTCCAAAGGGGGGTATTTAAATCGATTTTGTAAGTATCATCGGCTCAAAGGCCATGATACCAAACGTTGCTTCTCCCTCTTAAATAAAATTGAGAACTTGATAGTAGAAGGCCGGCTCCAGGTCACTGCAGAACCTAAGCCACCTCAAGCTATCTTCAAGGAAACCTTTCCCAAACACGCCAGTGGCAGTGGGAAAGGAAAGGAGGTATGTACCCTCACCATTTCCAAGGAACTAGCGCAAAAACCAGAACCTGGTCGACCTACTCGCCCAAGTCGTCATTCGGGGACCACCAAAAGTGGAAACCCCGGTAAAACCAGTTTTAAAAATCCAAGGTTCTCCTCAGCTCATCCTTAGAGCCAAGTTTAGCGCGAACCCTAAGCTGGTTGTGGGGGAAGTCACTAGATCCAGGAGGATCTATCAACCCCCGCACCTTCAAGGTGCTCGAAAGGTGGTCAGTGTGCCTGGCCCCTCAAAAGCATGTATCCCTAGTGTTCTGCCAAAAGCAGATAAGGACAAAGTCATCCTAAATCCTTATGACTTCAAAAACCGCCTTTCAAAGATTCCTATTCACATGTCTATCTTAGAGCTTATAAAAACTTCGCCTAGGCATAGACTTATATTAGAGAAAATTCTAGAAAGGGCCAAGGTTGATTCGAACATAAGTCCGGAATCCTTGTCTGCCCAAGTGGCTTTATTAGGAGCAAAATCACCCATCACTTTTTCGGAAGATGATGTAGATAGACCCTACGAAACCCATAACCAGGCCCTGCATATCGAGGTGGTTCTAAACAACCACTCTCTCGACAGGTGCCTAGTCAATGGTGGAGGAGGGCTCAACATCCTTCCACTTCATGTGGCATACAAAATCGGAGTCACCTTAACTTCAGTGAACCCAAGCCCCATCGTTATTACTGGATACGATGGGAATGCGTCTAGACCTTTAGGATCCATCGAACTCCCAATGGAAACGAGAGGGATCGAACACACGGGGGTGTTCCATGTCTTGGACATCCATCCCCATCGTTATTACTGGATACACAGTTTGTGCGCTGTGCCATCCACCTTCCACAGGTGTGTCAAGATCCCTTTTAGGGACCAGGTCGTAGTGATCCTAGGTGAGAGTCACCCACAGCTTCAGGGGATCATAAACTCCCCTTGTTTATCAAGCTCCCAGGCCCATGAGGCTAACCTGGCGCAAATTATGGTTGAGCCACCTCGGCTCGTGTTAAACAACCCTAGGAAGGTTGTATGTGTGAAGGGGCCGCCCAAAGCAGGTCCCCTCTTGACTCTAATCCTTCTAGGAAAACCCCAGCGTTTCCTATTTCCAAAGCCCCTGGACAAGAGGCCATACGAGCATAATATGGACGATAGCATGTTCCAGGACTACGACTTGTATCCGACTTTTTCAAAAAACAAAAAGTCGTGGAACATGTTGTTGAACATGAGCTACACGCCCTACAAGAGTCTAGGGGCGCAGAACCAGGGTCTCCTAGAGTCCATCCTTCCTAGGGCCAACCCAAGCCGATATGGGATCGGCTATACTCCCCGAATACCACCGGAGCCACCCCCTGTGACCACCTGGGTCAAGGGTGCCCCGAAGCCTGTCTTAGAAGAGACCTACGGTTTAGATCTCCTATTCCGAGTCTAACCCGTAGTGTTTTCCCTTTGTAGGTATGACGGAAGATCCCTTTTCTAAAAATACAAAAATATTTGAAAAGCTTAAAATCAAAAAAATCAAAAAAACAAGAAAAACCAAAAACAATGGAAAAACAAAAACTCGAAAATAGAGTGCTTTGTATAGTTCCCAAAGTTCTTGTTTTACAAAAACCCAAAAAAATCGAAAATTTGGAAAATACCAAAAAGATTTTGTACATAGCTGCTCCTGGTAGGACTTTGGCAAAAGAAAAGGATTTCGAAAGAAACGTCGTCTGCATAGCCAGACCAAAAATTTCGAAATCACTTGAAAATCCAAGTACAAAACCAAGTCATTTTGAGAACCACGCATCAAATTCCCTCGGGTCTATAGCCCACGAGAATGATCAAAGCCTAGAAGTGGATCCCCTTGAGGAAGATCCCACTTCTGAGCTCCCAGAATTTTATAGAATTCTCGATTTTGAAAGACCTTCCCAATCAGTAGGAGGAGATTTCATAGAGGTGAACCTAGGGGATGATTCCAATCCCAAAACCATCAAAATAGGCGCATGCTTGCATGAAACTGAAAAGTTAGCATTCATTGCATTTCTACGAACCTATTTAGATGTGTTTGCATGGACGTATGAAGACATGCCGGGCATAGATCCCAGCATTGTCGAGCATCGTCTTCCCTTAGATGCAGGTGTAAAACCCATAAAGCAGAAGCTTAGGAAAATACACTCGAATGTACACACGCAAGTCAAAGAGGGTTTAGAAGATCTGCTAAAAGCCGGATTTATAAAACCCATTGCGTATTCTGATTGGTTGTCAAATATCGTTGTGGTTCGAAAAGCCAATGGGAAAATTCGAATATGCATCGATTTCAGAAATCTGAATAAAGCCACTCCAAAGGATAATTATCCTTTACCAAACATAGATTTGATAGTCGATAGTACTGCAAATCATGAAATGTTTTCGTTCATGGATGGCTATTCAGGCTATAATCAAATCAAACTAAACCCAGGAGATCAGGGTAAGACCGCCTTGACAACCCCATGGGGCACGCACTACTATACAGTCATGCCCTTTGGTTTGAAAAATGCCGGCGCAACATACCAATGAGCCATGACCACGATCTTCCATGATCAAATTCATGAGCTTGTAGAAGTGTATGTAGATGATCTCTTGGCGAAATCCAAAACCCGATGCACCCATATCGAATGTTTACAAAAGATTTTCGAATGGCTTAGGCTTTATAAGGTAAAGCTAAACCCTCAAAAATGTGTGTTCGGGGTAGAATCAGGGAAACTTCTAGGCTTTATGGTGAGCCAAAGGGGAATAGAAGTCGACCCCTCTAAGTGTCGACCCATCATAGACATGGCTCCACCATCCAATCTCACCCAAATCCGTAGCCTCCAAGGTCGATTACAATCCGTTCGCCGATTCATATCGAATCTGGCAACTAGATGCGAACCCTTCAACAAACTGTTGAGGAAGGGCACGAAATTCTTATGGAAAGTCCTTCGAGAGACTGAAGGCATACTTGGTTAATCCCCCCGTTTTGAATCCTCCAAAACAAGGAAAACCACTTTTATTATACATCTCCGTGCATGCAAATGCTTTAGGAGCCCTGTTGGCTCAATACGAGGATGACACCCATAAGGAGTATGCCATCTACTATATTTCGAAAACTCTCTTGGCTTATGAACGAAATTATCAAGCCATGGAGAAGACGTGCTTGGCCCTAGTCTGGGCCTGCCAGAAATTCAGACACTATTTCCTAGATCATGAGATCTGGATAGTGTCCAAGCTTGATCCAATCAAGCACTTGTTCAAAGAACCCATTCTCACGGGTAGATTGGGCAAATGGCAACTCCTTCTAATGGAGTATGATCTGAAATACCATCACCAGATCTCCATTAAGGGGCAAGCCTTGGCAGATTACGTGGCTGAATTCCCCTTAGAGGACGCATATCCCACTCTTGTCGAAATGTCTGATGAAGGCATATTGCAAAACCATTTTCAAAACCACATTTTGGCAAACTCCTTCGAAAACCAAGTGTGGAAGATGCACTTCGATGGGGCACGAAACCAACGAGGGGCTGGTGCCGGGGTCATCCTAATCTCTCCTGAAAATGGCGAGATTCCCATAGCAGTCCGCTTAGATTTCGAATGTTCCAACAACGTAGCTGAGTATGAAGCACTCATACAAGGCTTAAGGATTTCGAAAACTCTAGGGCATCATGCATCGAGGTCTTTGGAGATTCGCTCCTTGTCATAAACCTGGTTTTGAAAATTTGGCAAGTACGTAATGAGAAACTACTTCCATATCACAAGTTGGCCACTCTATTGGTCCAGTCCCTCCAATCGTGTAAACTCACACACATAGGAAGAGAGGACAATGGCATCGCTGATGCCCTCTCCTCCTTGGGTTCAGCCCTGAAGGTCGATCCCATTTCAGGGACCAGATCTTTGGAAATATGGCATGCGCCCCACCCATCCACACACGACTTGGATATTTGCCAAAACAACCCAGAGATTATTGATAAACCCTGGTTTTATGACATAAAACAATTTTTAAAAAATGGGGGATTTACCGAGGATGCCACATCCAAAGATAAGGCATTCATTCGTAAGATTTCGACCCGATACACCATTCTGGGTGGGGTCTTATACAAAAAAAGTTTTACCGGCATTCTGCTTAGATGTATCGACCTAGAGGAGGCTAGGATATTGATGCATGAGTTCCACGATGGAGAATGTGGAGGTCATGTTAATGCCAACATGATGGCAATGAAAATACTTAGAGGGGGCTATTTTTGGTCCACCCTGAAAAAGGATTGTCACGATCATGTTAGGAAGTGTCATCCATGTCAAGTGCATGGGCACGCCATTCATATCCCTTCATCTACATTGCATTCCGTGGTCAGCCCCTGGCCATTTACCATGTGGGCATTTGACATTGTAGGCCCAATATTTCCAAAGGCCTCGAATTGCATCGATTTATTTTAGCAGCAACGGAGTATTTCTCCAAGTGGGTGGAAGCCATTTCCCTAACCAATGTAATGGGGCAACATGTGGTGGCTTTCATCCGGAGGAATATTTTGGCTCGATTTGGGGTTTCACGAGACCTTGTGTCTGATAATGGCACCCCGTTCAAAAACGAGCGGATGGTTAAGTTGTGCAACACGTATGGCATAACTCACCACTTCTCCTCGCCCTACTACCCTCAAGGCAACGGCCAAGCCAAACCCACAAACAAGACTCTCATTAGCATAATTGAGAAAACCTTAGAGAAGGGTAGGACGTGGCACGAGAAGCTGGATGAAGCCTTATGGGCTTATAGGACTTCCATCTGGACTCCCACGAACGCCACACTATTCGAATTGGTCTATGGCACAAACGCCATTCTTCCCATTCATACTCAACTGCATTCATTCCATACATCCATAGCACTCGACCTCCCCCTAGAGACGCTTCAGCATGCTAGGATGGCCGAACTAGATTTGCTAGATGAGAGGCGACTCCTTGCCATGGATCATGCTCGTGCATACCGGCAAAGGATAGCCCGACATTATAGCAAACACATGAGACCTCGCCACTTTGAAGTGGGAGATCTGGTCTTAAAAACCATCCACCATTGTGGCCCACACCCCCTAGGCAAGTGGTGCCCCAACTGGGATGGACCCTATATTGTACGAGCAACCACTACGAACAATTTGTATTGGTTGATCGATGTAGAAGGTTGGAATTTAGCAGATCCTATCAATATTCAATACTTAAAGAAGTATCATGTGTAGGATCTGGATTAAATTTCATTTTTCAAAAATTTTTAGGGATAGCTGCCCTGAGACATGTGTATAAGGTACAAAGGAAAACTCGTGTGACCCTGAGTGAGAGAATTCGCACTTGTGAAAGAGCGGAGTCTTCAAAATCGTGGTTACATTTCAAAATCCTTCTTCTTACAAAGAAAGGCCTAGTTCAACATAGCAAGATACTTGCAAGTGGAACGTGCTATTGCTAAATAGGCTGATCTGGAATGGATCGAGTGTAGGCTTGGGATAAGTCCTCCCCTCTTCTCTTCTCCTTCCAAAAGGAAAACAAAGGCCCAAAACAAAAGGGAATTTCCCATTCAAAGTCTCTTTCCAAAAGAAAGAAACCAGAATTTAAAAGAAAAATCGATTCTCTTATAAAAAAAGAGGGATTAAAGAAAAAATACTCCCAAAGGGAGACCCTCGATGAAAAAAAGGAAAAAGAGGCCAAAAAGCTCAAAAAGAACAGTTTTCCGCCTTCTGTGCCTCAAACCACGGGACGCTTCAGAAGGGACCGTGGTATCTCTTTCCCATCCCTGGCTTATCCCAAGCTAAAGCATGGTTCATTTCGAGGAATCCTAAAGTAAAAATAGGATTTACTTACTTGAATTTCATCTTGTTTGAGAATTCGACGTTTCGAGTAAGGCGTAGGAATTTGAAATATGCCTTGTTTTCTTATAAAACCTCCGCTAGATAAGCGAGTGTTAAGACTCAAACAAGGGCAAGCACGAAGAGCTCGAGATCCTCAGGATCGAGGCTCAATACAGTTGTCCCTTTTGTAAATAAGTTTTGAAAACCGAACATCGAATAGCATAGGATTTTGCTCACTTGGAGCAGTAGGCCTTATAAGTCTCTAAGAGTTCGACCACATCTGGTCTCTGGGAGGTTGCCACTCTTGGTGCCACACCCAAGCCATCTGCATTCCACGCATGGCACTTGCATAAACATGATCCCATTTAGGACCAGATTCCATATAAAACCCTTTGGCGTGATATCTCCTCCTACCAGAGTTTGTAAATTGAGATTTTTGCTAAAAATTGGGACGATCCCATATTCTTCGTGGCTAGATCTAGGGAGACATTCAAAGGGGTGTTTGTCATCTTTGCCCTTATCCAAATCAATTTGACAAGGCCAAAGAGGGGCATCTGTAAACACCTCGAAATCCCATGAATTTCTTAAACAAACCTGGTTTTGTAAAAGCAGCCCCAAAAGGCTATTTTGAGTCTAGAAACCCAGGAGCCTTCTAGACAACCCTGTATATATGTTTTAAACTTTGTATTTCAAAAATATATAATATAGCTTTTGAAAACCTTTTAAAACACGTTTTTGAAACCCCGAAGTGGCTTGGCCCGATCAAGACAGGACCAGGAGAGCTAAGAAGAGCCCGAAACCGGGGCACCTGTCGAGCCCGGCACAGCAACTCTTGTATCAAATTCACACCCCCAGGATCTCGAACGTCCAAGACCCTGTTATCATCAAAATGCCATTTGAAGTCATCTCCGGAAGGCAGAAACGGAGGCGAACGATCATGTTGGCGAAGACCCAACGCAGACGGAGTACTGATGCTGTCAGACCCCGCACAAATCGTCCGTTTCGAGCCCAGCTCGAAGGAGTCAGAGTTCAGTTTGGATTGGATCTGGACCATATATATCCAGATCCCAATCCAAACCCATGTATGGACTTGGATTTGGATTTGGATTCAAAAATCCAATCCAATATCCATATCCATGGCCCACATCACCTTCTCATAAATGGAGGTGGGGCCCACCTGAAATTCACGTGGGATTATGGGCATGAGAGAGAGTGGAGATGGATAAGATCAAGTGTGTTGTAATTAAGCTTGACTTGTGTGTCAAGTTTGGGGTTAATCATGTGGGTTAGCCTAAAACACCTAATCCTAGCCTTCTACCCTAATCCACCCCTAATCTAAGCCTAATCACCTAACCCACTTCCCTAATCTCGGCCTAATCCCAACCTAATCACCTAACCCACTTCCCTAATCCTTCCTTAAACCTAGGTTAATTTCCCTAAACCTAGCCTAATCCTAGCCTAATCACCTAACCTAGCTCACTAAACCTCACCCTAGAACCCAACCACCTAACCAAACCCTAAACCCCTAAACCACCCCTAGCCCACAATCTACCCAAACCACTAGTATTTAAAATATCTGGCCCTACCCTTTCCAGCCCACCTTATCTTCATACCACCCTACCTAAACCACCTAACCACTACCCCAAACCCAGCCCTAACCGACCTACCCATCCTTATATAACCCCCCCCCCTTGGAGCGGGTTTTTCCTATCTAGAAGCCCTCTCCAAGCCAGCTGGGTCCTCTCCTTCCTCTCCTTCCCCAAGTCCAGCCGACTCCTCCACTTCCCCAGCTGCTCCACCTACTCCACCTGCTCCGCCTGCACCACCACCTACTTTCCATCCCACCACCACTTGCATCGCCATCTCCACCACCTCCCGGCCGAGCATCACTACCTGCCCTACTCCCTTCCAGTCGAGCGCCACCTTCTCTCCACTCGGTAAGTACCCCACACTCTACCTAGCTCCTTCTCCACTCCCTCTCCACTCCCAGCCACCCACCAAACCACCACCTTACCTTAATATCAGCCACTCGCCGCCACCACTCCCACTCGTACAAGCCTTAGCCGCCCTACCTACCCGCCACTACCTAACTACACTAGCTACACCCGGCCACCCTAGTCGACTTCCTAAGACCTTCCCCTAGCACTCCCTTACACCCACTACCCCCACTACCACCTAGCCCCATCACCTAACTAGCTTCCTTCCCATACTCCAGCCTTAGTCATCCTAGCAGCCTGCCACCACCACATTCCCCTAGTCGGCCACTCCAACCGACTATCCCTTCCATTCGGCCAGCCTTCTTTTCTCCCCTAGGTGTCCCATTCGACCTTCCCTTACGCTCTCCTTAGGGCCATACTCCCTAACACTATATACCCTCCTAGTGACCTTGCCCAACCCCTTTAATCCCCCACATCAAGGCGACACCCTTGCTTGCAGCCGGCCACCTTCAAGGCGCCTCTCCCGCTCCCCATTTGCAGCCGGCCAGCACCCCTTGTTGCTCAACCTCGCGGAGCTCCCTTTTGCAGCCCAAGGCGAAGGCCAAGCCCACGTTCAAGCAAGGCCTTTACGGACAAACTACTAGTAAGTGCCTAACTCGGTCTTTAGTTGTATACTTGCTTGAGATTCAATTCGATACGGGGTTGTAATAACAGAGCATAGTCTCCCCTCGCTTGTAATAACATGGCTTGGCACACCCACACACGTGCACTCTCTTAGTTGTGCACGATTTTGAACACACACGGGCCTAATCCGCCCCTAATACATAAGTATATACATATACTTTCATTTTTGAAGGGTTTTGCTTAAGTTGGGTGCGTAGTCTTTCAATTCAAGCACTCACACACATTGAGCTTTCGCTCTTATTTGAAAGACCCAAGTAAGGGCCGACCTATACTATTTGGGTTTCATTTCATGTCGTGTGGGTAAGTCTTTCAATTCAAGCACTCTCACACACATTGAGCCTTCGCTCTTACTTGAAAGACCCAAGTAAGGGCCGACCTATACTATTTGGGTTTCATTTCATGTCGTGTGGTAAGTCTTTCAATTCAAGCACTCTCACACACATTGAGCCTTCGCTCTTACTCCCAAGACCTTAGTAAAGGCCTTATTGCAGTTATATTTGGGTTTCATTTATGTCGTGTGCGTAGTACTTCAATTCAAGCACTCACACACATTGAGCTTTCGCTCTTACTCCCAAGACCTTAGTCAAGGCCATACTGCAATTTATATTTGGGTTTAATTTCATGTCGAGTGTGTAAGTCTTTCAATTCAAGCACGCACCCACATTGAGCCTTCGCTCTTATTTGCAAGACCCGAGTAAGGGCTCATATACATACTCTATATACATATCTCCCTTCGGCACTTGCTTTACAAGTCATTTCCCTTCGGTTATTTCCCTTCGGTTATTTCCCTTCAGTATTGTCTTTACATTCGGGTTTTCCCATTGGAGTAGCGTGAGTTTGCATTGCATCTACGCCATACCACGAGGTAGGACGCATATTGCATCAAAGCAAGCCCCGCTCGAGTTCGCCCATGTAGTGGAGTGTTCATAGCACACAAACTAGGTGGCCCGAAAAGGGATAAAAGAAAAGACTTAGGCACGTGCAAATCCACGTGATCTAAAACATGCAATCGCATCTAAAAGACCCGAATTAGACACCTCGAACCGCTTCGTAGGCTTTCTCTCCAAAAACTCGATTTTTGTAAAGCGTACAGACTAACCCTTGCGCATTGGTGCAAGAAGGTCTGCGACGACAAGAGCTCACTTGCTCACAGTCGCCATGATTAGAAGTCAGTGTTAAATATATCTTCGCTAGCTTAGGTAAGCTAGCTGGCACGCCCTGTTTGCATAAATAAGGCCTTAGACACACGAGAGGATCCGCTCCGAGCCCTGAAAAGGTGAGAGGCGGGGATTTTCGTGCGTCTACAGGTAGGATGTAGCGATTTAAGTGGTTTGGATTCGAACCTGATTGGATCTGAACCCGCCCGGACAGAAAATCAATAACGCCCGACTTGGGCGTTACTTCACAATAACACAAGCATTGCTAGATAATAATGATAAATCCATTGCTATCAATGTTAGACGATTATCGAATCTTGAAGGCCTTTAGAGAGCTCCATTGTGGGCAACACCAAGATAGATTGGGCAAGTTGCGAGGACATCGAGCAATCGCCTTTGTTTTTTTATGTTTTACGTGATTTATGCATAAATGCTTGCATTCAATCGTTGTTCTGGACTTGGGTTAACAAAGTAATGTACCATGAAAGATTTTAATGGATTAAGACGAGTAATGGGTGCCGATTTGGCCAAGAAATAGTACCATTTTTTGTAACATCTTGTTTCATGGAGCTTTTTGGCCAAAATGCCACCAACGACGGTCAATGCTAGGATAGATCGGGAGAGGAACAATAGGTGGTCGATTGGGGACCACTGTCGGTCTCAATCGTCACCAAAAATCGATGAAATCAATGCCTGAAAATCAAGGGAACCGACCCCTTTTGGGGGTGTCCCTGTTTTTGTGTCGTGTTGTGTTCGATACGATGTGCAAAATAAGTTAGAAACAAGTTTTGTGTCGGGTTTTGTGTTAGAAATGGGTCAAGTTTGGGTCAGGTCTTTAAATGCGTTTTGGGTCAGAGACAAAACCCATTTCAATAGTTTCAGGTTCTATATAAACATAGGGACATAGACTACCTACTATATCAGCCAGTTTGGATCAAATATTGATCTAGGTGACAATTTGGATCCAAGATGACTTAAATGGATCCAACTTAGGTTTTAGATCCGAGTTAGATACAGTTTGTTGTGTTAGATTCGTAGTTAAATGAATATTTTTTTATTGTAATTGTTTAAAGATTAAAATTAGAGGATTTGATGGTGATAAGAGCAGGCCAGTGGTTTAGGGATTGAATATAAGTACTCCTTCAAGTAGGGGGTTATGTATTCTTTTATATAACCATGGTAGAAGTGATTTTCTTGTTTTACATGGATTTAAATGTGCATGATTGATGTTTATGAAATGATGTTCGCAATTATGTGTTATTTGATATGCTTTTGAAGTAGAACTTGTTTATGACTTTGGTTGATAAAAAACATGTTATGTGTTATATGAACACGGTATTTAAATGTTGTATGGATATGGATTTGGATTTAGATATTTATGGATCTGCATATAATTCGTGAATGTGATGAATTGTAATTGGTTTTAGAATTGTAATGATGTGTGAATATATGAGTTGTACTTGTGTGGGTTGTGTGGGGTCTCTAAAGACTTGTAGGTCCCTCGAGCGTTTCAGCTTGGGGCGAATATAAGGTGTGTTTTCGGACACTTTGTTGTCAGAGTCGGCATTGTTACTGTCTTGGACGGGGTTACCGGGTCATATTAGGGAGGGTCGAATGACTCCTATGGCCTTTGGGGCAAACACAGTATGGGCTATTATTATCATAACTAATGATGTGTATATACGTGTGTGAATATGTGAGTATGAATTTGAGATCATGATTTTAAAATGAAACTATGATTTGTTATAAAATGATTATGAAATTATGCATGTTTTTAGTATGAATTTTGTTTAAAGATATTTAACCCCTTGTAAACACCCCAAAATCAAATTATTTTCAAACAAACACCTGGTTTGCAAAAACCAGTTTCAAACCAATTTTGAACTGTTGTAGACGTGATTTTATTTCAAATCGTTTGGGATTCAAAATCAAACCCTCGAACTACGTCGGGTTGCGCGAGCGTGCCAGTTAGTTTACCAAAACTAACAAATTATGTTTTTTTGACTTCTAAGAACGATTGTGGACAAGTGAGATCTTTTAGACTTAGGCCTTCTTGAACCGGCGCTCAAGGGTCAGCCTAGACGCTTGAAATTTGTTTGAATCCGTTAATTCGAGAAAGGAAAAACCAGATTTTCCAAAGTTTCAGATTTGTGTTTAAGTTCTTGATTTATGAAAAAATTCAGATTCTTAGATTTGCAGAACCTGTTCAATTTCAGAGGCCTGTTCTCTGAATTTTTAAAAATATTTCTATTCTCCAAAAATTCTAAAACTTTTACAGAATAGAGACACGTATGTGTAGAATCAGAATATATTTTTATTTTATAATTTAGTTCTTTATTTTTTGAGAATTAAATATAGAATCAGAAACTGTTATAAAATTCAGAACAGCCCTGTTTTTGTGGATTAGAAGCTCAGAAAAACAGCAATATCTCAGTGTTTAGTCATCCAATTTCGATGAAATTTATTGTGTTAGAAAGATACGGATGTTAGGTTTTCAAAGAATCAAATTTCATCCAATTTCATTCAGTGGTTGCACATATATGGGCAAAAGAACAGAGGTTTGTTACTGAATGTTCTGTTTCTATAAAACGTAATCTGGATTTTGTATAAACTTCACGGATCTAATTGGCTAGGCAACCGTTCATAACAATTCTTAAAAATTTTATCTAAGAACGTCCGATATGTCTAGATTATTCATGCAAAATTTCGAAGCAATTGGCTTATCCGTTTGTCTATAAAAATTCCGTGATCAGACACGTGTGCACAAACAGTTTCAAAAACCAGTTTTACAAAAAATTTCAGAAGGTTCCTAACGTGATTCTAGAACGAAGTTCAACCTACATCAGTCCTAATAAATCATGAAAATCATCTAAACATGGATTTTAATTTCGTTTATGAAGGAATCATGCATGTTTGTATCGATATAAATGAAAAACATGGGATCAAAGCCTTGATTCATGTACAAATTTCCAGAATCTGTGCTTTTTCAGATTCTCAGGAATTAAAACCAATTTGTGCAAGAATTCCAACCTGTGTGAGTGAGAGGGGACGTAGGAGCACTTTGTCGGACGATCGTCGGACGTTAGAACCAGGCCGGACTTCCTTCTTCTCCTTCTTCTCTTCTTTTCTCTCTCTCTCTCTCTCTGTATTTCTCTGAATTTTTGGACTGAATGTTCCTGTTTTCTTGGTTTTCCCGGATTGATGCTTTGTGGTGACTGGAGGATTTTCGAACTAGTTATTTGCAATGGCCGGTTGATTCCTCGGATTGATAGTTTGCAATCAGTGGTTCCTCCTTTTGCAACACCTTTGAGGCTCCTTTTATAGGCCAAAGGATGCCTCTTTGGTACTGTCACTCATAAGGCAACCCGCCTTACATATTCTTGGTAAAATATGGTAAGACTTGTTGTACAGGGCGCTGTCTGTGGGAAGACGTGATTGGCAAGTGTAGCTGTTGCTCCTTTTTGCTTTGATCGGCTCCCTTTGGATGGCTTCTTTACTTGGCTGCACTTGGTTCCAATTAGGAAGATAGGTAGACCTGCTGCATCCCTTCCGATTTCTTGCTGAGTTTGATATACGTTATTTAGAAGAATATGGGACTGACCTTGGTTGAAATCGGGGCAGTAGCCAGGTTCAGCTATAGTTGCAGAAATCGTTTGGAGCTGGCAAGGAATTTCCAAATGGAGGTATGCTGCAACTTCGGCAAGAGGTTGAAAACTTGCCAAACTCAATACAACTGACTGCTTTGACAGGCAAGGTGCTGAATTCGGTAATTGTTTGGAGCTATCCACTTGTTGTTTTCCTTGCCTTGATCGACTCTGCATTCATTTGTAGGAAGAACAACCTTTTGGTAAGTGGTCTCAGCTTCCTTCTTAGATTTATCGTTCTATTTTCGTGATTCCCATCATTCCAATCGATGAGGTTGTTATCGGCTGAATCCTTCAGATCACATGGTAGCCCAGGACTTGTGCGTGGTGATACGAGTTTAAGAAAAGCAGTTACAACTTCACTCTCCTGTTTATCCTTGCAAGTCATAAATACATCTCGGATGCGGGCATCTCTCTTCCAAGACATCGTTCAGTGCTTGCCTCTCAACTAATAATAGTGGAACTTGCTGCTCCACTTTCATATTTAAACCTTCATAAAAGTCCAGTATATCAAGGTACAGAGGATAGTTTGCCTTCTCTTCGATCCCACTTTCATGTTTCAATGCTTGAAATCTAGTTTGACTCTGATGCAGATGCAACCGCAAGGGAAGAAGAGACTCTCAACCTGTATTCTTCAAGTGGAATACAAGGATCTGGCTTAACGGATTCCAAACTCAAATTCACTGCTGCTGCATGGCTTTCTCTTGGGTGCTGTTTAGAATGGTAATAGCCCAGCACCATTTTCCATGGGGCATCTTTGCTGTTATCATATACATGAAGCTCCTAGATGGATACCAAGAGTTCTGAAACGTGGAGTTCTCCATCAGGAAAAATGTCACATTGAATGCTTGCCCCAAGGAGTGACAGTTCCAAGCATTTAGTCAAGTCACGTCCACCTGTCTTTGAAGCATGTGAGCTGTTGCTCTCAGAACTGGACCAAACACATCCTCCAAACATTGCCCATGTAGCATTCATATTGTCGAGAATAATCCGTCCTTTCCTCTTCAACTCTCCCTTGACTGAAGAAAACTTGTTAGAGCTTGAATCTGTATTACTGCCTCCAGGTTCTGTATGTCCTGAACAATACTGCATGTCTGGTACATGATTTTCTACTATGTGAAATGAGCCATCATCGTACCAGCCACTCCTGTCAATTTCCCCTTATCTGGAATAGCTTCACTTAGTGAAACATGAGAATGAATTTCTGAAGATTCTGATAGTACTCTTTACTTCTTCATCTATTTGGAAACTCGTCCAAAGGATGTCAGCATCTTTGGGTTCACCACTATGCCATCAAAACAGATCCTAGTTCATCCATAACATGCCATGCTGGAGTTTTTCTGGAATCATCAGTTCCATCCACCATAATGTTCTGGTCTTCCACTGCCAATGTCACACTGGATCTAACGTCTCCTCTTGATTTTGCAAGAATGCTCGAAGTTCTGGCATCAGTGGATTCTTCATGTGACGACCCAGGGTCGCTTCAACATGTTTCCCTTCGAACAACTCCAGTTGTGTTCTGCTTCTTTTTATCAGCATGCAACTTCTGCATGAGCAACCCTTAGCTGGGTGCCGCGAGTCTAGATATGACTTGTTGTATTGTATTTCAAGATGCACTTTGACAAGCTAACAGAAACGCCTTTGTACAGCCCAGCCAGTTTAGCAATCGAATTGAATAAAACTGCATGTTTGCTGTGAAAGTGGTTATGCAAATCCATGTTACATGCGTTTCTACAAAAGCGTTCAAGTAAGCCCATGTTACGTTTTTGAAAACCAACCATCATGCTCGTTAGATTTCTTCCATGAGTGTTGGAATATCAACATTATTCTTAACATAACAGTAACAGATGACAATGCCAAACTGATGCATATCAATACACTAATTACCTCAACAACCATTCATAACATATACATGTTACGAAAGGCGTTCGATATCAAACCTTTGTTTTCGGAGCGTTCTTTCTTGCTTCCATCTTTCCTTTCCTTTGATAACATCAACTTTTCCCTCGGGCAACTGATTTCTTTCCGAATATGAACTTTTCTTTTTCGGAAGCTCACTTTCCCTTTTTGATGCCCGCTCTCCTTTTTGGGCACCAACCTGCCTTTTCAGGTGTCAAATTATCTTATACATGCCTGTATCTTTTCAAAAGGCAAGCTTTCAACATATTTTTTTTGTCATAAATCTTTTAAGAAAACGAAATCCAGCTTTTCCATGCCAGGGGCAAAATCGTCATTTTTTCCAATTTTGTCAAAATTCGAAATTTTCAGAAAGGAAAGTATTCTTTCATCATTTTAAAGCTTCCATAAAATTTTGGTACCGAAATAACTCGTTTAATGCCTTTTTCCTTTGAAAACCCAAAAATAGCTACTTTCCTAAAAAAAAGTAAAAATTTTAAAAGAAAATTTTGGGTGTTTACAACTGTCAAAACCCAAGAGTTGCAAAGTTTTAAACTTTTGTCAGAAATCCTTCAAAATAAAGGTTTCTTAAACTTGGGCCAAAACCCAAATTTTGTTAAGCAGCCAAATCAAGCAGGTGGAGCTTGATAAAAAAGTAGCTCCAAAAATAGGTCAAAAGGCAAAAGTTCAGCCCAACCTAATGAAACCAGGGCCAAAAAGCAGAAGAAGCATCCAGGCCAGAAGCAGACTTCAGCCCTAGAATGTGAAAGGCAAAGCCAAAGCACCGACAAAGCCATCAGAAATCCAAGCCTAAGCTTGAAATACCAAAAATCAAACAAAACAAAGTTCGAAAGGTAAGAAGACGGTCGGACAAGAAGGTTGGGAAAAACCCCACCCAAAATGAAGCACTGATGAAGCCAAGGCCCGTGAAAACCGCCCATCTCAAAACACCAAGAAGGACTGAAGAAACAAAATTTTGGATTGGATTTGAACATAAATATCTAGATCCAGACCCAAATAGTGTTTGGATCGGATTTGGATCATAAAAACCAAATCCAAGATCCAAACCCAAGACCCACCCCTTTGCCTATAAATAGGAGCAAGGGGGGGTGAAAGTTCACGTGAACTTGCTTGGGAGAGGCTTGGGGAGTGCATAAAGTAGGAGAGAGAAGAATGGTGGGCTTGACTTTGTCAAGGGTTAGCCATGTGAGCTTGATCAAAGGGTTATAGGTTCGAACCTTGTGTGAACCTAGACCTACCATGGGGCTGCACCAACATGATGGACGGCGTGGACATACGACACGATGGACTTGGCTCTAAGAGGTAGGTCACTAAACCTAACACAAACCTAGCCTACCTAAATCGACCTAACTTAGCCCCAACCGACTCCCTTAAATCCCACCTAAACCTAACCCAAACCGCACCCTAGCAGGACCACTCTCACCCTAAATCTACCCACTAACCCACGCCTAAACCTACACCGAACTAAACCTAGCTAGGTGTTGGCTGCACCTAGCTTGTTCCCTTAAAACCCCACCAACCGACTACCTAACCGACCCTACCAATCGACTCCATTAAACCCTAACTAGCCATCACCACCGACCTAACTTAGCCCTACTTGACTTAGCCATAAGACCATAACCGAGTGCACTTGGCACTCGGTCTTAACCCTAGCCAACCCTAGCCACGCCCTGTTGCACACCCGGCCGGTTGTGCCCTAGCAACGCTTGGCTGCAACCCAGTGCCTCACCCGTGCGCGCATGCCACCTTGCTACGCACCACAACCTGTCCAGCACCCCCGGCCGCACATCACCTGCCCCTGCCGCGCAACGCCCCAGTCACCTACCCCTGCCGCGCAGTGTCTTGTCGCGCACCTGCTGCGCACCCCTCACCTCACAACCCCCTACCGTGCACCTTGCTGCGTGCTTGGCGTCACCTGCACACCTGTTGCACTCCAGTAGTGTCGCACCTCACCCTTGTCGTGACCTACCTAAATCCTTCCCCTACGGCAACCGAGTGCACCTAGCACTCGGCCAAAACTGGTTGGCCGTGCACCAACCTTCACAAAACCCCAGCCGGCCTGCCTTTGTCTAGCCTAGCTCATGCCCCTTTCTCTAAACCAAGACCTAGACCTAACTAGGACCATACCTACCATAATCTAAACCTAACCCTTTGGCCGAACCCAGCCCATACTAAGCCCCAAACCCACTTGGCCATGCCCAAGTGAACCCACACCCAAGCCTCACATCAGAACCCACCTAAAGGGACCTATCTCGTGGCTGCCAAGGAGGACGGACCCGAGTGACTGGAGAGGCAAAACCGACCACTTGTAAGTGTTTATTTACATTCGGTTTTACATTACTCGCTTAAGTTAAATTCAATTCGATATGAGGTTGTAATAATGGAGCGAAGTCTCCCCCTGAAATGTAATATTTGTGTTTGATACACAACCACACAAGTGCACTTGAGCCTTCTCGCTCTTAACTACACACAAAGGACACCCACGTGCAATGAGCCTTTCCGCTCTTATATTGTACACGATTGCACACACATTGAGTCTTTCCGCTCTTAAGTTAAAGTATATATTTCAATTTGGGTATTTACTTTAGCGAAAACTGTGAGTTGTAATTTACTTTTGGGTGGATTTACATTTAAGTCGTGTGAGTTATCCTTTAAATTTCACACTTACACACGTGCATTGAGCCTTTCCGTTCTTAAGCTAAAGTATATATTTCAATTTAGGTATTTACTTTAGTGAAAGTCGTGTGAGTTGTCATTTAAATTTCACACTTACACACATGTGCATTGAGCCTTTCAATTTGGGTATTTACTTTAGTGAAAGTCGTGTGAGTTGTCATTTAAATTTCACACTTACACACACGTGCATTGAGCCTTTCCTTAAGCTAAAGTATATATTTCAATTTGGGTATTTACTTTAGTGAAAGTTGTGTGAGTTGTCATTTCAATTTCACATGAGAAGCACATACAAGCACTCGAGCCTTTCCGCTCTATACACTCACACACATTGAGCCTTTTCGCTCTTAGGATACAACATATTTATATATTTTCAAGTCGTGTGAGTTTACTTTACGTCGAGTTGCATTTTCTTTGTGTGGATTTACATTAAGTCGCGTGAGTTGCTTTACATTTTGGGTATTTACATTTGTGAAAGTTGCGTGAGTTGCACTTCAATTTCGGGTATTTACATTTGTGAAAGTTGTGTGAGTTGCCTTTTCAATTCGAGCCTAGCTCACATCATCACTTTCAAAACCTAAAAAGATTTTGCATCCTTGCATTCACTTGCTTTCAAAGAAAGCCCCAAATCCATGCTCAAACCATGTTGAAAATAGGCCACATGTTCACACACATGTTAGGCCTAAATAGCTAAAAACTCCAAAGACTTAGGGTCGTCCGAAAGTCGTAATAAAATTTGCAAACAAGGCATGCATCGAGATTCATCGAACATTAGTCTTTTCAAAGTTTTGTAAAAACGAAGTTTCTTTGACTCTTGAGCATCGGTTTAAGAAGGTTTAAACGAAAAGATCCCGCTTTCCCACCATCGCCAGAAAAGTCAGAATATTTCAAAAATCTTCGCTAGCTTGAGAAAGCTAGCTAGCACGCTCGCAGAAACAACTTAGGTGCGAAAAGGTTCATTTCCGGTCTCAAAAATCAGGAGTGAAAATTTTCACGCCTACACCCCCTATTGAGTTATGTATCGAAGCTCATCCTATTATTTTAGGGTTCGTCCTTAAGTTAGCACTTCAAAGGTACACAGAGCAGAGTAGCAATTGGATAGAGCTACACCTTTTATTTTATATGGTACGATAAGTATTAGATGATTTAGAAAATCTTGTTATTCGAGGTTATGTCTAGTGGATCCCGTATCATTTTTATTGTCTAGAACTTTGGTGTGAGCATTTATTTAAGCTAGATATTTCAGTTAAATTTAATTCTTATTGGCTTTGAATTCCACCCATGATCACGCCTGTGTGAGGAGTAACCACGTGTCACCGGTTCGGGCCGGGCCGTGGTCACGAACCATGCAGGTGTGACATAACCAATTTGTCAATTAATTTTTTTTTTATGCTGTAGACAAGAGAGTTTAAATCATCTTGATGGAGGGAGAATCTAACGATTCACAAAAGACCATTTGTATGAGATGTATGTTATACAAAGTATAACTTCGGTGTAGATTTTGTATAGAATATCTTGTTGAATTTATACATATTGTCAATCTTATTATACAAAATGAGATTTCATAAAAAAATACTGATTAATTGAAACGTGCTGATTATATTTTTTTGACTGTGTTAACATTGATTTTATATTTTATCCAATCTTCTAGTAAAGACTTAAGATCACTGTGCGATTTAAAGATAACATAGCTAGCTTGTTAAAGATGAATCAAGAGATGTAATGAGAGGATGATTCTTGAAACCATCTACACCTTATACAATGTCCTCCATTTTCAATTTCAATGCGTTGAAGTCTATCCAATATGAGAAGGTACAATTCGTATAGTTACAATCTCTCTGTCATGAGAAAGAACAAGCCTTTACTTCTTATTTCTGCCCATGCTAGAGAGGAAGAAAAGGTTTCTTGAGAGCCTCACATTAAGCAATCAGGAATAGAGTATTGAAGCCGAGAAATGTTGCACTTAATCATACAAGCTAGGGGTTCAATGTTAAACCATGAATCAAACTAAAATTCATTAGATGTGTTCTCCCCAATCTTTCAGCTCCCCTGGTTATGAATCGCATTACATTCAAACACGATAGATCATCTCGAAGAAGAGTAATAGGTTTTCCAACAGTACTAGAGAATACTTGGTTGTGACTGGAAGAGTTCAAGGATCAAAATTTTTGAAAGCGACCTTCTAGTTGTTCTTCGCAAGCAAGGCTCGATTGACCTCTTCGACATGCTGGATTTCGAAGCTTCCTTGCTTGTGGGGTTTGCAAATTGTTTTCCATTTGAGGTGGACAGAACGCTTGTTGTTGTCTCTCCACAAAAATTGTTTTGTCATGATTTTAATTTCTTTGTAACATTCACGAGGAAGCTTAAACGAGTGTACCATGGAGTGGAACCGCAGATAGAATTGATTTGATCATGACAATACGCTCAGCTAGTGATAATAAGGATGAAGCCCACGTTTCTAGTGATAATAATGAGCTAGTACAAAGTGGAAGTCAACTTGCGAGTAAATAATCGAATGCCTAGATACCGCATAGAAAGTTTCTGCTCAAGCCATCCACTAAGGTGTTTCACTTCTTTGACACGATGGTTAGTCAATAAGGAGACCCAACATGACCTTTTGGGATTAAAGCTCATGTTTGAATGTTCTTCAAATTCCTTAATGATTTTTCGGATGTTGGCAATGCATCGTCTACAAACAAGGAGTGACTCCATTGAAAACCCCATTGAGATTATTTCTTTTTTAGCTTGTGCAATAACTAGCCTCCATGACAACCTCTCCATAACAGTCAAGAACATATAGGAAGAATGGGATCACCCTGCCTAATGCCTCGCGATCCAGTAAAAATATTCTCAGCTTCTCTATTGATGAGTAAAACATAACTGATAGTAGTAATACATGATGAGTAAGACATAACTGATAGTAGTAACAATCAAGAACATGAAAGCTGGAAACCTTTTAGAAAGGACTAGTCTGCTCGACTGTATGCTTTTTGTAGATCCATTTTGAACATGACAGATGTTCTCTTGCAAAGGGGCATTGAGTCAATCAATTCATGAGCAATTAAGATGTTTTCATGAATGACTCCGTCTCTAAGAAAAGCTCGTTGATTGACGGAGATGATCTTGGCGAAAATAGGTCTCATCCTTGTAGCAATTATCTTGACTATGATCTTATATATGAAATTACAAAGACTGATCAGGTGGAACTCATATTTTATCAGCACCCACTAGCTTGGGAATGAGAACTATATCAGTTGTATTTGTCTCGTTGAGAGGTTGACCTGTTTTGAAGACAGTTTCTAATTGATGTGCAAACATCATGTCCTATTATATGCTAGTAAGATTTGGTAAAACACACCTTAGAATACGTCTGAACCCGAAGTGCTGTGAGCCTTAAGTGCGAAGGTAGCTTGTCAGATTTCATCATTAGTCACTAGAGCTACAATAGAAGCATTCTTTTGTGCAAACACTCTTGGTTCAGTTGCAAACACCACTTAATGCTAATTGGATCCTCATGAGTAAATAGATTTCGAAAATAGTTAGTACTCTTCTTGAATGTTTTCTGAGGTGGTACATTCTGATTCATCTTCTCGTACCAGACAAATATTATTGTTGTTGATATTCCTTTTGAAGGGGGAGTCATAGCAAGGGGTTGTAGCCATTTACTATGATATTTTTGCTTTTAAAAGCACTCTTCGATGTCTCTCAGTTCACACAATCTATTGCGAATTAGAGTTTTCTGATCCATCATTGAGGAGTGTCACATATTTGTTGAAAATAGTCCTAAATTTTCAGAAAAGGGAAAGGACAATCAAGTAACTTTCCTAATTGACAACATTTGTAAAATTCTATAAAGCATATGGGAAATTCAAAATATGGTCCTATAAATTGCCGTAACAAGAATGGGTAAAAGTGTATTTTCGTCCCCTAAAACAATTTTGTAATTTTCATGATTGGACATAACAATAATTTTACTCTATTTTAAATTTTGAAAACACAAAATAAACCAAAAAACCAAAGGAACTGCAACATGGTGCCCACGGTTTTGAAAAACTAGCGACAATTTCATTGAAACTGTGGTTTTTACAAAAATCGAGGCATTTTTTTGGTTTTCTGAGACCAACGGTTTTAGACCAATACTATACGCTTTAAATGCATAACAATAACATGTTTTACATCTCAGGTATCTACGGCTATAACATCTATGCGCTCTGCAGACACTATGGTACTCCCTACTATAGTCAAATATTATATATCCACGGCTATTAGTAGGAGATTGAAACTCCACGAGATCCAGAAATGAACGAATTGATGGTCCAAATATGAATTCAATGACTTCATCACCAACTGCAATTCGGTAGAGATTTCAACTTCTGGCCCTACCTTCACTTGGAGAAATCCGTAAAACGGAACCCAATTCATAGCTAGTAAACTTGATAGAGGCTTGGCCAACAATTCTTGGATGCAAACCTTTCCTGAGTCGTGGATTAGAGTGATTTCTCTAACATTTTCAGATTATAACGGACTACTAGTAGCTACCAATAATATCAACCAGCCTCTTAAATCACCATTTAAGTAGACACATATTCCCTCATGTGAGCAAGTGATACGGTAAGCTTGGTCTACTCCTCTAAATGGATCGCATATGTATAAAATAGTTAAAAAGCTAAGGTATGTTAAGACAAACCTCATCACATGAAATGCTATAATCATCGGTGACATCTCGCACAGTGTTAGGGAGTGTCTCATATTTTTAATTAAAATTTGAGTTATTTACAATATGGTGCCTACAATATTTACATATTTATAAATAAGTGCTCAAAATTATTTGCGAATTGGTAGATAGTATTTTCTCATATTGCAGATTAGTGTGTGGTTAATTAGTTGCTATTCTTCCTTAGATTTGTTTTTATATTTTATTATTTGTTGGTTGTTTCTCGTTTCCTTCTTAAAATTATTAGATCTTTTATTTGTTTTTTATAAATATTTAAGAATGATTACCCGAGTATATGTTTTAGAGTTGACAAAAACCGAAAAACTTAATATTATAAACTTCCAAACTTAGAATAAGAGAATTTTATTAGCCTTAACTCTTCAAGGCATAGGTTATGTCTTCAAGAAAACTATAACACCACTCTTACCTAAAGCAGCACATGAAGAAATGACAAACTATCAACATTTCTAAAAGATGATATTTTATCCAGAACTATTATGTTGACTTATATGGAGGATAATCTCATTAGAGTCTTTTAGGAATATCAAACAACTAAATAGTTGTTGAAATTATATATGTAAAATATGACACAACTATAAAAGTACATGTTCAACTTCTCCAAGAGATAATGTAGTTGAACACGTTAGTAAAATATTGGTTATAGTTAGGGACTTAGTTATAGCCAATATTGTAATTCCTATCCTATATAGATTTTGACTATTCTAAATAGTCTACCATCCTCCTTGAATGTTGTAATCATAGCACTAAGGTTGAACTCAAGCCTGAACCTATCTAAGCTTCCTCTAAAACTAGTTATTGAAGCAAAAAGAAAACCTACTCTTTGCAAAAGCTGATATAGAATTAAGCTCCAAAACTTGTCGAAACAAAAAGATAACAAATAAAAAGTTTTGCAAGTAGGGTAAAAAGAGATCTAAATTTTAAGAAATCGCAGGAATCCACTTATCAAATGAAGTTGCTCAGTTATAAAAAGATAGAATAGTTCAAGAGATTGTTGTAGTTGAAGGATAAATAGGGATAACTCTCAATAAGATGGGCAAAAGAAGAAGCACAAAGCAATTTGTGTCATATTTAAGAGTATCTTTACATGAACCCCACAATTACTAAATGATGAATAGATTCTGAAGCAACTCGACATATTTCAAAGAACAAGGAGGAAGTTATTGATATCAAAGAGTAGCAACCTAAGGAACATCAAGTCTACATATAAGATAATACTTATGTTGATGTCTTAGGTGTGGGTCTTTTAGGATCAATGTTTGAGGTGCATCTATTTTATTTATCGATGTATTAAGTGTGCTCTCTATTAAGTGCAATTTGGTTTATGTGTCTGTTTTAGTTAGGAAGGGGTTTGCGGTTAGATTCATACCTAAGAAAGTAACTATGAAAAAGCATGAGGTCAAATTAAGTAAAGTTGAATGAAGAAGAAAAGCCAAATGTTTCTTATGCTCATGTTGTTGGTAGCTTAATGTATGTTCTATATGACTTGATATAAGTTTTGTTGTTGGTTTAATCAATACATATTAAAGTAATCGTGGTTGGTAATACTACATTGTTGTAAAGAGGATTTTGAGATATCTAAAAGGAACTATAGACTTTTTAGGATAGGGTACTCAAATATTGACTTTGTTGTGAGCAAAGGTGACAATAAATCAACCTTCGAAAAGATTTTTTTATTTGGAGGTGATGGTATTTGTTAGTCATGTAAGAAACATTATTGTATAGTTTTGCATAGAAAAGAAGTTGAATATATTGCTTGTAGTATGCCACCAACTCGGAGTCATTTGGATAAATTCCTTTATACGTTATTTGAAGCTAGATATAACCAACGAGTTAGTTGGTATTTTTTATGACTATAATACAGTTATAAGCTAGATATAATCATCACTATATACATGATATGCTTAAAAAGAATGAAATATCAGTGTGTTATATCATTACTAAAGATATATGATAGCAACTCTTTGATTAAAGTAAATGTCTATTTGTTAAATATGGTATATACATGAGTTTGAGATATGTTTAAAGTCTTAATATTTAAATATTGTTATGTAAAAAAATATATTTATTATAAAAATATATATAAAAGGTATAACTCATGTTAAGTTTATTTTTCTAATACGATTGAGAAATTAGTACAATATGATAAATCATGAAATAGTAGAAGAAAACCATTGTATCTTGATTCAGTTAAGTAAAAGATGTAAATTACTCATTGTAATGGATGGTCATTCTCAACTTTGTAATGTGAAATTAAAAAAAGTCCTTTTTTTAGATTTCTTTTTTCTTTAAGCTAAACTATTTAGAGAAAACATTTAACTTGGAAAAGAAAACCTAAAATTGAAATAAAAAAGAAATAATAGAAAGTCAAAAAAGATATAAATGAGATAGATTATTTTTTCTTTCTTGCAAAAATACATAAAAAATCGTTTTAGACAGAAACCATGCATGAAAATCCAAGATCATACGATGCCGTTTGTGAGTCTGCTCCTGCTTCCGTGTCTCTTTGCCTTTCTTGTTTTATCAAGACCTAGAAAGGCCCATAGCAAGGGCACCTCCACAAGTCGCCGCTGAGTGGAGAAAATTCTTGGTCATGAGACGAAAGGGTATGGTGCAGCGAGACAAATATTCTGCCTAGAGCGATGTTAGGGTGAACTCCGCCCATGTAAGGGATCACCCTTGCATTGCCGGTCCCAAGCCTGGATAAATGAGGAGGGTTGTGTTAGGCTTCCGACAGCCAGCGTAAAACTTCGTCGGATTTCTACAACATGGATTACAAAAATTATGAGCATTACTTTGGGGCGTCCCCGCCTAGCGACGTGCTGCAGAGCCCGAATGCAGTAAGAAGTAAGCAAGGGCCACTACATTTTCGCCCGAATGTAGTGAATCAATTGCAGAGAGGGTTCCCACATCATGGACGGGTGTGGGTAAAGAAGTTAGTCCCGCTACATTGCCGCCCGAATGTAGTGAAAAATTTTCAGAGAGGGTCTCCGCATTTTGATTATAAATGGATGCGGGGGGTAAGGAAGCTAGTCCTAGATAATAAGATTCGTATTGGTTCTTGGAATATCGGAACATTATCGGGTAAGCTAATGGAGGTGGTAGATACTATGATTCGGAGAAAGATTCATATTCTATGTTTACAAGAGACAAAATGGGTTGGAGAAAAAGCAAAGGAGATAGAGGATACAGGTTTTAAATTATGGTACTCAGGTAAAGAAAAGGCTCGAAACGGAGTTGGTATTATCATAAATAAAGATTTAAAGGAGAGTGTAGTAGACATACAACGATATGGTGACCGAATCATGACATTGAAATTAGTGTTAGGAGTAGAGGTTTTGAATATAGTTTGTGCTTACGCACCCCAAGTAGGACTAGAAGATAGTATAAAGACAGTTTTTTGGGAAGAGTTAGATAAGGTGTTTCAAAAGATTCCACAAAGGGAGATGATTTGTTTAGGAGGAGATTTAAATGGACATGTCGGTAAAGAGGCATTAGGATATCAAGGGATTCATGGAAACTTTGGTTATGAGGATATAAACGAGGAAGGTAGGGAGATTTTAAATTTTGCTATGTCATTTGATCTCTTTATAGTCAATACAATCTTCAAAAAACGAGATGAACATTTAATTACTTATAAGAGTGGCTTATCACAAACACAAATTGATTACTTTATTTGTAGAAAAAAAGATAGAGCGTGTTGTAAAGATTGTAAGGTAATTCCAGGAGAAAGCTTAACCACCCAACATCGACTTTTAGTTATGGATTTACAAATAAAAAAATGGACAAAGAAGAAAAGAGTGCATCGAGCTATTCGGACTAAATGGTGGAACCTCAAAAGCGAGAAAGAAGATATATTTAAACAAAAAGTCCTTCAAGGAGATGTTTGGAATTATGTTGGCACACCCTCTGATATGTGGAACAATATGGCTATACATATTACGAAAGTGGCAAAAGATGTGTTAGGGGTATCTAAGGGAGGTGTACCAGCACAAAAAGAAGCTTGGTGGTGGAGTGAAGTAGTACAAAACAAAATCAAGGCAAAGAGGGTATGTTACAAATTACATTATGCTAAGAAAACTAATGAAACTTTAGAAGCTTATAAGAAAGCAAAGAAGGAAGCAAAAAAGGCCGTTAGTGAACCAAAAGCTAAGATTTGGGAGGACTTATATAAAAAAACTCAACTCAAAAGAGGGTCAAAGAGATATTTTTAGGATAGCTAGGGCTAGAGATAAGAAAACTAAAGATCTTAATTATGTTAGATGCATAAAAGACGAGGATGAAAAAATTCTAGTGGCAAATGATGATATAAGAAGTAGATGAAAAAACTATTTTTATAATCTTTTTAATGAAAATAAAGATGTTAGTATTAGTTTAGGAGATTTAGCCAAGTCAGAAAAGTATATAAACCACAATTTCTACCGACATATTTAAAAGAATGAAGTCAAAGAGGCTCTTAAACATATGAAGAGTGGTAAATCGGTAGGACCAGATAATATTCCTATAGAAGTTTGGAAAATACTAGGAGAAATAGGAATCACTTGGCTCACAAGACTATTTAATGAAATATGGAAAAACCAAAAGATGCCCGAGGAATGGAGAGCAAGTACACTTATACCCGTATATAAGAACAAGGGAGACATTCAAAATTGTGCGAATTATCGAGGTATCAAGTTAATGAGTCATACTATGAAATTATGGGAAAGAATTATCGAACGTAGGTTAAAACAAGTATCAAGTACAACAGAGAACCAATTTGGATTTATGCCAGGTAGATCTACTATTGAAGCGATTCACCTTTTGAGATGTCTTATGGAACATTTTAGAGCAAAAAAGAAAGACCTTCATATGATATTTATTGATCTAGAAAAAGCTTATGATAGGGTACCGAGGGAGGTTCTTTGGAGAACTTTGGAAAAAAGAGGTATCCCATTGACATATATTAACCTTATAAGAGACATGTATGATGGTGCAAAAACATGTGTGAGAACTTATGAAGGAACGACAGACTTCTTTGAAGTTAATATTGGGTTACATCAAGGATCAACTTTAAGTCCATACTTATTTATAATGGTGATGGATGAGTTAACAAAACATATTCAAGATGAAGTACCTTGGTGTATGTTATTTGCAGATGACATTGTATTAGTGGAGGAGTCTAAGGAAAAAGTTAATAGAAAATTGGAACTATGGAGAGAAACATTAGAAAACAAAGGCCTCCGACTTAGTAGAACAAAGACAGAATATATGGAATGTAAGTTTGATCATTTGGCTACTTCAGAAGACATAGAAATTAAAATTGGCACACATTGCATTCCCCAAAAGGAAAGTTTTAAATACCTAGGGTCAATTTTTCAAAGTGATGGAAGAATTGATGGAGATGTTACACGTAGAATTAATGCTGGTTGGTTAAAATGGAGAGGAGCATCAGGTATTCTTTGTGATAAGAAGATACCATTAAAATTAAAAGGTAAATATTATAGAGAAGCAGTTAGGCCTGCCATGTTTTATGGTTCTGAGTGTTGGGCAGTTAATCATCAACATGTACAAAAGATGTCTGTGACAGAAATGAAGATGTTGAGATGGATCAGTGGTCATACAAGAAAAGACCGTATACATAATGAGGTTATTAGAAACAAATTAGGAGTGGCACCAATAGAGGATAAAATGAGAGAACATCGTTTAAGATGGTTTGGACATATAGAAAGAAGATCAAAAGAAGAACCTGTAAGAAGGTTAGAAAAACTAAATTTGGAAAGTATTAAAAGAGGTAGAGGACGACCACAAAAGTGTTGGAAAGAAACAATAAAGAATGATCTAGCTTATTGGGAGTTAACTGCTAACATGGCACACGATAGAGATCTGTGGAAACAAAGAATCCATGTAGCCGACCCCGTCTAGTATGGGAAAAGGCTTAGTTGTTGTTGTTGTAGCGATGTCAGGGTGCTTTGGCTGAGGATAGTAAAGAGCGAGATATTCAACTGTGGGAGTATGCATGGTGACCTAATTCGGTGGTACTAAGAGAAGACAGGCAGCGAGGACGTTGACAACTTGGAGAAATGTCATGAGGACGTTGCCGGACTCCTAGAAAGAAAGCCACGTAGGTGAACTCGTGTCAATCTCACGTACAAGGATTCGTCCTAGTGTGGTGGTCGACAATAAAGAGGCTTTCCAACAAATTGGCAAGATTGTAGTAGTGGCATTTCGGGCAAGATTTTCATGGGAGCTCCTATTTCTAGGAATGCCAAGCTATTGTTCTGACACATGAGGGATCACAAAATAGCTGGCAAGAAAATGTAGGGCGTCATCGGTTAGTAAAGGTGGCAAATTTGGAGGCTGTCATTAGAGAGCCCAACTCTCCAATTTGTGCTATTGAGATGAAGCGAACAGAAGTCAGATATATTGGACTAGGGGGTTTCACCTTTGGCGTCTGCGAAGTCGGTGTATCTCCTGTCCAGAAGGATTCACCGTTATTGATCTCGCACGAACTATTGTGTCTCAAGAGGGACTATTCATGCAAGGTCACGTGATCCCGACCCCAAAGGAGATCCAAAGTTCACGCGAGGTCAATAATGAGCATCCTTTGGGGTCGGATTGGGGGTTGACCCTTGTGTTGTGGTATCAACTAACTTGTACTGACACCCATGCCAGTGGAATGAAAGCCTCTTTGCTGACCTCTTGTGTGTAGGGTTTCATTGTGCGATTGTGCCAAACCAGGGTTTTAGGCTAGTCATCAAGGGTAATTCCGCAGACTGTGGCGTGAAAACTTGAGTATTTTCAACCCTTGAGTGCAACACGTGGGTAACCAACCTAATCCAATCCAAACAGGGCTATGAAAAACCTAGACATCTTTGACCAGGTGTGGGGCGGGTATGGGATAAGTTCTTAACTAGTACCTGAAACAAACTAACCAACTAGCATCTTAACTAGTACCTGAAACAAACTAACCAACTAGCTCAGTAACTATATATATACATATACATATATATATATAGAGAGAGAGAGAGAGAGAGCTCTTCGATCAGTTTCTCTTCCTACTCTACTTCGGTGGTCCTTGGGAGGGTACTCCTGCTGAAGAAGGGGGAAGATGAAGCTCTTTAAGTCGAAGTCCCATGTTCCAATGGAGATCGTTCAGCAAATGCGCAAACTACTAATCTATGTTTGGGTCTTGGTTGGAATTGTAGAGGAGCAAAGAAGGAAGAGAAGCGAAGGGATTTGTCCACCAACGGTTGTAGGAATTTTATGTAAGTTGTTGGTGTCGGACGGTCTCACATTCAGAACTGTCTTCTAAACAGCAAACCAGACGACTATAACAGAGATGACATCCCTGATGACAAACATGACAACAACAAACAACAACAACTAAGCCTTTTCCCATACTAGACGGGGTCGGCTACATGGATTCTTTGTTTCCACAGATCCCTATCATGTGCCATGTTAGCAGTTAACTCCTAATAAGCTAGATCATTCTTTATTGTTTCTTTCTAACACTTTTGTGGTCGTCCTCTACCTCTTTTAATACTTTCCAAATTTAGTTTTTCTAACCTTTTTACAGGTTCTTCTTTTGATCTTTTTTCTATATGTCCAAACCATCTTAAACGATGTTCTCTCATTTTATCCTCTATTGGTGCCACTCCTAATTTGTTTCTAATAACCTCATTATGTATACGGTCTTTTCTTTTATAACCACTCATCTATCTTAACATCTTCATTTCTGTCACGGACATCTTTTGTACATGTCGATGATTAACTGCCCAACACTCAGAACCATAAAACATGGCAGGCCTAATTGCTGCTCTATAATATTTATCTTTTAACTTTAATGGTATCTTCTTATCACAAAGAATGCCTGATGCTCCTCTCCATTTTAACCAACCAGCATTAATTCTATGTGTAACATCTCCATCAATTCTTCCATCACTCTGAAAAATTGACCCTAGGTAATTAAAACTTTCCTTTTGGGTAATACAATGTGTGCCAATTTTAATTTCTATGTCCTCTGAAGTAACCAAATGATCAAACTTACATTCCATATATTCTGTCTTTGTTCTACTAAGTCGAGGCCTTTGCTTTCTAATGTTTCTCTCCATAGTTCCAATTTTCTATTAACTTTTTCCTTAGACTCCTCCACTAATACAATGTCATCAACAAATAGCATACACCAAGGTACTTCATCTTGAATATGTTTTGTTAACTCATCCATCACCATTATAAATAAGTATGGACTTAAAGTTGATCCTTGATGTAACCCAAGATTAACTTCAAAGAAGTCTGTCGTTCCTTCATGAGTCCTCACACATGTTTTTGCACCATCATACATGTCTCTTATAAGGCTAATAAATGTCAATGGGATACCTCTTTTTTTCAAAGTTCTCCAAAGAACCTCCATCGGTATCCTATCATAAGCTTTTTTTAAATCAATAAATATCATGTGAAGGTCTTTCTTTTTTGCTCTAAAATGTTCCATAAGACGTCTCAAAATGTGAATCGCTTCGATAGTAGATCTGCCTGGCATGAATCCAAATTCGTTATCTGTTGTACTTGATACTTGTCTTAACCTACGTTCGATAATTCTTTCCCATAATTTCATAGTATGACTCATTAACTTGATACCTTGATAATTCGCACAATTTTGAATGTCTTCCTTGTTCTTATATATGTGTATAAGTGTACTTCTCCATTCTTCGGGCATCTTTTGGTTTTTCCATATTTCATTAAATAGTCTTGTGAGCCAAGTGATTCCTATTTCTCCTAGTATTTTCCAAACTTCTATAGGAATATTATCTGGTCCTACCGATTTACCACCCTTCATATGTTTAAGAGTCTCTTTGACTTCATTCTTTTGAATACGTCGATAGAAATTGTGGTTTATATACTTTTCTAACTTGGCTAAATCTCCTAAACTAATACTAACATCTTTATTTTCATTAAAATGATTATAAAAATAATTTTTTCATCTATTTCTTATATCATCATTTGCCACTAGAATTTTTTCATCCTCGTCTTTTATGCATCTAACATAATTAAGATCTTTAGTTTTCTTATCTCTAGCCCTAGCTATCCTAAAAATATCTCTTTGACCCTCTTTTGAGTTGAGTTTTTTATATAAGTCATCCCAAATCTTAGCTTTTGCTTCACTAACGGCCTTTTTCGCTTCCTTCTTTGCTTTCTTATATGCTTCTAAAGTTTCACTAGTTTTCTTAGCATAATGTAATTTGTAACATGCCCTCTTTGCCTTGATTTTATTTTGCACTACTTCACTCTACTACCAAGCTTCTTTTTGTGCCGGTACACCTGCCTTAGATACCCCTAACACATCTTTTGCCACTTTCGTAATATGTATAGCCATATTGTTCCACATATCACAAGGTGTGCCAACATAATTTCAAACATCTCCTTGAAGGACTTTCTATTTAAATATATCTTCTTTCTCGCTTTTGTGGTTCCACCATTTAGTCCGAGTAGCTCGATGCACTCTTTTCTTCTTTGTCCATTTTTTTATTTGTAAATCTATAACTAAAAGTCGATGTTGGGTGGTTAAGCTTTCTCCTGGAATTACTTTACAATCTTTACAACACGCTCTATCTTTTTTTCTACAAATAAAGTAATCAATTTGTGTTTGTGATAAGCCACTCTTATAAGTAATTAAATGTTCATCTCATTTTTTGAAAATTGTATTGACTATAAAGAGATCAAATGACATAGCAAAATCTAAAATCTCCCTACCTTGCTCGTTTATATCCCCAAAACCAAAGTTTCCATAAATCCCTTGATATCCTAACGCCTCTTTACCGACGTGTCCATTTAAATCTCCTCCTAAATAAATCATCTCCCTTTGTGGAATCTTTTGAAACACCTTATCTAACTCTTCCCAAAAAACTGTCTTTATACTATCTTCTAGTCCTACTTGGGGTGCGTAAGCACAAACTATATTCAAAACCTCTGCTCCTAACACTAATTTCAACGTCATAATTCGGTCACCATATCGTTGTATGTCTTCTACACTCTCCTTTAAATCTTTATTTATGATAATACCAACTCCATTTCGAGCATTTTCTTTACCTTAGTACCATCATTTAAAACCTGTATCCTCTATCTACTTTGCTTTTTCTCCAACCCATTTTGTCTCTTGTAAACATAAAATATGAATCTTTCTCCGAATCATAGTATCTACCACCTCCATTAGCTTACCGGATAATGTTTCGATATTCCAAGAACCAATAGGAATCTTATTATGTAGGACTAGCTTCTTTACCCCCCACATCCATCCATAATAAAAATGCGAATACCCTCTCTGAAAATTTTTCGCTACATTCGAGCAGTAATGTAGCGGGACTAACTTCTTTACCCGCACCCGTCCATGATGTAGAAACTCTCTCTGCAATTGATTCACTATATTCGGGTGAAAATGTAGTGGCCTTTACTTACTTCTTACTGCATTCGGGCTCTGCAGCACATCACTAGACGAGGACGCCCCAAAACTCATAATTTTTGTAATCCATGTTATAAAATCCGACAAAATTTTATGTTGGCTGTCGGAACCTACCACACCCCTGATGACAAACATGGATGAACAAAAATTTACCAACTTCCTGTGCCTCTCCTTTCTTGACACCACCATTCTGTTTTCTTATATTTTTAGTTTAGGACATTTTATTGTACGCTTTGATACTCTTTTGAACACTCTGTATTCCTTTGATGATCAACGAATCTCTCTTTCATGAGAGAGAGAGTTTCTGTTGCTGAGGCTTACCGGAGAAAGATTGTAGCACTTCATTTCAAACTACACTTACAACATGAGAACCGCCGGCGACGTCCGTCACGTTAACTGAACGGCTTCTGAAAAAAATCACGAAACAAGAAAGTGCGATAAACCAAGAAGCTGCCAGACGAAATGGTTGAATTTACTCATGCATGCCAAATGCACTTGGACGGTCAACTTAGCTTGTGCCACTACCGCCCAATGTCCCCATTCATAACCTTCAATCCTGACCATCAAAAAGAGCCGGAAGTAAGAACTATCTTTGCTGTCTAACCTCATCAACGTGAAGGCCGACAATGGTTCGTCCAACAATTTCCACAAAAGATATGTGACGTTCAGCAGAACATAAGAAAAGCCATGTGAGGTTGCCTTCATACTCTTGAACTCATTTAACATGAACTCATCCCATTTCTTACAACTTAAAGGTTCAAATAAATGAATACCTTTATCATGACCAAAGGGCTAGAAAGTCCTGGCCCAGTTTGCAATAGAACACAAAAATAATGGGAACTCTGTGACATGGTCTGCAGCAGCATTTGATGCTTTCACCATACATGTTCTCAAAATGCTACGAGAAATTCGTACAAAGGATCAATTTCATGCTTTACAAGAGTGATTATTTTTCGTGAACCAATATATCTGCTCCATCTTGAAGAACCTTTCTTGCACGCCAAAAGATTGCACTAGCTGTACTAGATGTTCCAACCTACACCGTTCCAGGAGACCATAAGAATTTTGTGAGAACCGAGAATAGCAATTAACAAAAGCAGCTTAAATAACATTTAACAAAAGCAGCTTAAACTCAGCAAAGACCTTTAACTCCAAAGAATAGTAATTCCTCCATAATGCTATATCTTCTCCAAAGAAATTAAGTGCCGATTCATATAAATTTCGTGCATTGGAAAGAGCTTCATCATCACCAACACGTGCAAGGTTTGACTCCATCTCAATGCAGTGCTTATAAGTTGAAAGGCTAGGTTGAGGTAAAGTCAGAATTCTGCAGCAAGAAGTTTCAGCAGATGAGTTCCAATTGATCATGGAAGAGTTGTACAGCATCAGTATCAACACAGGTCATATGAAATCTACATCACAGCCTAACCAAAGTCACCATCTACATCTACAAGTTCAGGCAGATGTTGGGGCCATAGCTCTCTCTCTCTCTCTCTCTCTCTCTCTCTCTCTCTCTCTCTCTCTCTCTCTCTCTATATATATATATATATATATATATATATATATATATATATATATATATATATATATATATATATATATATATATATTGTGTGTGTGCGCGCACCAGTAGTAAATCCTGTTTCAGAAACTGACTTGTATAAGACTGGTTCAGAAATAATTGTAACAGCATTCCCCTATATGTCATAAGAATAAATTCTGTAATATCCTGGATGTGTGCGTTTCAGAAAGTGCAGGCATCGGCATGGGCATGTGTTTGTGTGCCTTGTGCATGGGCATCTCCAGACAAAATACTCATTGTGAGATGATCAACCATATGAACAACATGCCCCGCCCTCTCTGTGTATGAGAGTGCGCATTCCCCAACAAGTATCCATACCAATGTGTCCAATCATATGAACAAAGCGCTAATTCTCTTCATACGCTTACGTGATCGCCCAACCCAGGCTTTCCATGTTTAGGCCTGTAACCCACTGGCCAATTAAACAAAAGGCCGTTCAAATATGAAGTATCTGTGAACAGTGCCAAAATGCAATCACTGGTTTTTCATTGACCCCAATTGGCTTCTCATAGGAATAAACATCCCCCAACTTCACACTTTCAAAGAAAGAGCCTGTCCACAGGAATACAACAACAACAACTAAGCCTTTTCCCATACTAGACGGGGTCAGCTACATGGATTCTTTGTTTCCACAGATCCCTATCGTGTGCCATGTTAGCAGTTAACTCCCAATAAGCTAGATCATTCTTTATTGTTTCTTTCCAACACTTTTGTGGTCGTCCTCTACCTCTTTTAATACTTTCCAAATTTAGTTTTTCTAACCTTCTTACAGGTTCTTCTTTTGATCTTTTATTTATATGTCCAAACCATCTTAAACGATGTTCTCTCATTTTATCCTCTATTGGTGTCACTCCTAATTTGTTTCTAATAACCTCATTATGTATACGGTCTTTTCTTGTATGATCACTCATCCCTAGCGTTTGCTAGGGACACATGATCTCAACATCTTCATTTATGTCACAAACATCTTTTGTACGTGTTGATGATTAACTGCCCAACACTCAGAACCATAAAACAAGGAAGGCCTAATTGTTGCTCTATAATATTTACCTTTTAATTTTAATGGTATCTTCTTTTCACAAAGAATACCTGATGCTCCTCTCCATTTTAACCAACCAGCATTAATTTTATGTGTAACATCTCCATCAATTCTTCCATCACTTTGAAAAATTGACCCTAGGTATTTAAAACTTTCCTTTTGGGGAATGCAATGTGTGCCAATTTTAATTTTTATGTCCTCTGAAGTAGCCAAATGATCAAACTTACATTCTAAATATTCTGTCTATGTTCTACTAAGTCAGAGGCCTTTGCTTTCTAATGTTTCTCTCCATAGTTCCAATTTTCTATTAACTTTTTCCTTCGACTCCTCCACTAATACAATGTCATCTGCAAATAACATACACCAAGGTACTTCATCTTGAATATGTTTTGTTAACTCATCCATCAGCATTATAAATAAGTATGGACTTAAAGTTGATCCTTGATGTAACCCAATATTAACTTCAAAGAAGTCTGTCATTCCTTCATGAGTCCTCACACATGTTTTTGCACCATCATACATGTCTCTTATAAGGTTAATATATGTCAATAGGATAACTCTTTTTTCCAAAGTTCTCCAAAGAACCTCCCTCGGTACCCTATCATAAGCTTTTTCTAGATCAATAAATATCATGTGAAGGTCTTTCTTTTTTGCTCTAAAATGTTCCATAAGACGTCTCAAAAGGTGAATCGCTTCAATAGTAGATCTGCCTGGCATAAATCCAAATTGGTTCTCTGTTGTACTTGATACTTGTCTTAACCTACGTTCGATAATTCTTTCCCATAATTTCATAGTATGACTCATTAACTTGATACCTCGATAATTCGCACAATTTTGAATGTCTCCCTTGTTCTTATATATGGGTATAAGTGTACTTGCTCTCCATTCCTCGGGCATCTTTTGGTTTCTCCATATTTCATTAAATAGTCTTGTGAGCCAAGTGATTCCTATTTCTCCTAGTATTTTCCAAACTTTATAGGAATATTATCTGGTCCAACCGATTTACCACTCTTCATATGTTTAAGAGCCTCTTTGACTTCATTCTTTTGAATACGTCGATAGAAATTGTGGTTTATATACTTTTCTGACTTGAATAAATCTCCTAAACTAATACTACCATCTTTATTTTCATTAAAAAGATTATAAAAATAGTTTTTCCATCTATTTCTTATATCATCATTTGCCACTAGAATTTTTTCATCCTCGTCTTTTATGCATCTAATATAATTAAGATCTTTAGTTTTCTTATCTCTAGCCCTAGCTATCCTAAAAATATCTCTTTCACCCTCTTTTGAGTTGAGTTTTTTATATAAGTCATCCAAAATCTTAGCTTTTGCTTCACTAACGGCCTTTTTCGCTTCCTTCTTTGCTTTCTTATATGCTTCTAAAGTTTCACTAGTTTTCTTAGCATAATGTAATTTATAACATGCCCTCTTTGCCTTGATTTTATTTTGCACTACTTCACTCCACTACCAAGCTTCTTTTTGTGCCGGTACACCTCCCTTAGATACCCCTAACACATCTTTTGCCACTTTCGTAATATGTATAGCCATATTGTTCCACATATCACAGGGTGTGCCAACATAATTTCAAACATCTCCTTGAAGGACTTTCTGTTTAAATATATCTTCTTTCTCGCTTTTGAGGTTCCACCATTTAGTCCGAGTAGCTCGATGCACTCTTTTCTTCTTTGTCCATTTTTTTATTTGTAAATCCATAACTAAAAGTCGATGTTGGGTGGTTAATCTTTCTCCTGGAATTACCTTACAATCTTTACAACACGCTCTATCTTTTTTTCTACAAATAAAGTAATCAATTTGTGTTTGTGATAAGCCACTCTTATAAGTAATTAAATGTTCATCTCGTTTTTTGAAGATTGTATTGACTATAAAGAGATCAAATGACATAGCAAAATCTAAAATCTCCCTACCTTCCTCGTTTATATCCCCAAAACCAAAGTTTCCATGAATCCCTTGATATCCTAATGCCTCTTTACCGACATGTCCATTTAAATCTCCTCCTAAACAAATCATCTCCCTTTGTGGAATCTTTTGAAACACCTTATCTAACTCTTCCCAAAAAACTGTCTTTATACTATCTTCTAGTCCTACTTGGGGTGCGTACGCACAAACTATATTCAAAACATCTGCTCGTAACACTAATTTCAACATCATGATTCGGTCACCATATCGTTGTATGTCTACTACACTCTCCTTTAAATCTTTATTTATGATAATACCAACTCCGTTTCGAGCCTTTTCTTTACCTGAGGACCATAATTTAAAACGTGTATCCTCTATCTCCTTTGCTTTTTCTCCAACCCATTTTGTCTCTTGTAAACATAGAATATGAATCTTTCTCCGAATCATAGTATCTACCACTTCCATTAGCTTATCCGATAATGTTCCGATATTGCAAGAACCAATACGAATCTTATTATCTAAAACTAGCTTCCTTACCCCCGCATCCGTCCATAATCAAAATGCGGAGACCCTCTCTGAAAATTTTTCACTACATTCGGGCGGCAATGTAAAGCAGAATCCGGCACCCTTTACTAAAAGTTATAAATTTGTTGAATTCCTGAGCTAAGTCAAGCTGACGGGCAAAACATCAAGACAATGTGACTTCTAAATGCTCCATCTAAGAGAAGCTCATTTCCATATCTTTGTCAACAACCCATCCATAGAGCCACTAAAACTGGCCCAAGAGCAGCCTATGTACACCCCAACCTCAGTTAAGGTTATAGAATATTCAGTCTCATTAGTGCCATACAGTGAGCAGCCATCTAACAAAGAGTAAGCTGAACGACAAAATAGACTGGTAGCTGATGTGGAAGTTTACATTTCCATTCCATCATGTCTGCGACTGCTCCTCCCACTCATCGGATTGTTTCTTCCATGTTTTCCTCACTTTCCTCATCGTTATCATGAATATTTCCATCTGAAAGACACCAAACACTAGTCACCGTTTCCAACATGACAACCTTAATGTTGTCCTTGGTTGCAGGTTTTCCCTTCAAAACTATATTTCAGTCTCTTGCATGATTTATGTCAAAAGCACCAAGATTAAAGAAGCAACCACTTAGACAAACAAGACTTCATGACTCGACAACCACCAACTTATGAACAAACAACAACGAAACCACAAAAGGAATCATGAACAGAAACAACTTTTATTCTTTAATGTTTTCACTAATGAAACTAAAAACATACATTGTATGAAGAAATAAGATGTCACAGATTGCTGCTAATGAAAAACAAAACATACATGACCGGGACTTGAAAACATACCTTTTATACATCTCTCTAACATGATGAACTCCATTTGATTGTAGAACAGAATCAAGTATGGCGGATGAAATGGAACCCACTTCTTCTGTGCCACCACCACCAGCCAACGACAACAAAAATGTCTCGACCAGCTTGTCAAAATAATCTTTCAGATTTGAGAAAAACTTGAACGCCTGCACCACAAAATAAAGCACATGATTCAATGAGCAGCTGATGATGGCATGCTCAAGCACACCCAATCAAAAAGTAAAAAGTAACTGTACTTTTTCTACGATGACTACATCATGTAAACAAAAACAAAAAGAAACTTTTTATTGTATTAATCTGAACCATTCATCTCTTTTGGTTGAAAGGACTGACACATTTTTTTTGTATAGGTTGGCATATACCTCTCTCTCTCTATCTCTCTATCTATCTATCTATCTATCTATCTATATATATATATATATATATATATATATATATATATATATATATATATATATATATATATATATATATATGTGTGTGTGTGTGTGTGTGAAGAATCCAAGGCACACCATGTTGTACTAAGCGATTAACCTATGCCACAAAAAATTCTTTTATGTTCTTGGTTATGTATAGGGTTGAAAATTTGTTACATACACCTTTTTGCCATTGAACGCATGAACATTGTGATACCTATCATTTGACTAAGTTAATGATAGAGAACAACTTGATATTATGGAGTTCTAATCAATACTGGCATTCCTAGTCAAAAGTCCTAGGTGGCACCTGGATGTGGACATAGTGACCGCTAGGCTCTGCCTAGGCATGACCTAAAGAAGAAAAGTTATCCAACACTTTTGAGGCTAAAAGTGTTAAACTTTAAAAACTAAAAAATGATGGAAGGAAAAACTTAGATATTTCAAAGAATACAACCCTCATTCTCAATTTCAAACATTACAAATAAAACATGAAAGAAGTTTCCCCTTCTCCCATCTGCCACGGATGGACTGCCCCACCACAAGCCCAAAAGGAAGGAAGGTACCGTGCACATAATGAGTCAATCGTGCTAGTATTACCTATAATAAAATAGCTTACAACAACAACAACTAAGTCTTTTCCCATACTACAGGGGTCAGCTACATGGATTCTTTGTTTCTAAAGAGCCCTATCATGTGCCATCATTCTTTATTGTTTCTTTCCAACACTTTTGTGGTCGTCTTCTACCTCTTTTAAAACTTTCAAAATCTAGTTTTGCTTACCTTCTTGAAGGTTCTTCTTTTGATCTTCTTTTTATATGTTCAAACCATCTTAAACGATATTCTCTCATTTTATCCTCTATTGATGTTACTAATAATTTGTTTCTAATAAGTATAAGGTCTTTTCTTGTATGACCACTCATCCATCTCAACATCTTCATTTCTGTCCATACATCTTTTGTACATGTTGATGATTAACTACCCAACACTCAGAACCATAAAACATGACAGGTCTAATTACTGCTCTATAATATTTACCTTTTAACTTTAATGGTATCTTATCACAAAGAATACCTGATGCTCCTCTCCATTTTAACCAACCAGCATTAATTCTATGCAGTGTTGTCTGACGCGTATCGTATCGTGTATCGCTGGGCTCCACGATACGGGCGTATCGTATCGTATCGTACTTTAATATTAAAATAATGCAAAAATTAATTAAAAAACAATAAAAAATAGTAAAAATCCGAAAAAAAATTTAAAAAAATCAGAAAAAATTCAAGAAAAATCTGATAATTCCTTTAAATTCATATATTGTAAGTTTAGTACAGATTGAGCATTCAACATTGAACAATTGCATCCAAATTTACATATTTTGAATCCAAAAAATGAAATACAGATTATAGATACAGTTACATTTTACAAATTGTAATAAGGATCATCAACTAAATAATCTTCATCTTCTCCTTATTGCAGATCCTCATCATCATCATCAGTAACACCTTCTTCATGAAAATCAAATTCTTCATCTCCTTGATGTTGTTGCGCTCCTTCCAAATTAATCCAAGCAACGTGCATTTTCTTCAGTGTCTTCCATAACCCAATCTTCTAATATATCAAAATTATCCAAACTTATTGGATCAAACTGACTTTCTCTCTATTTACTTTTTTTAATTGCCTACGATAAATAAAGATAAACAATTAGTAAATAATATTAACAATTGAAGACTGAAGTTAAACAATATTGAATTGAAAATTTGAAAGTAATACAACATTACCTTTCACGAAGGGGCATGTTAGAATGAATATAAACTAAATCATTTAGTCTTTTGTGTTCCAACCTGTTGCGCTTCTTTGTATGGATGTGTTCAAAACCACTCCAATTTCTTTCACAACCTGTTGCACTACAGGTTTGGCTTAAGACTCTCACTGTAAAATCTCTAAGGTTTGGACAATCAGTTCTAAACCTATTCCACCAAACATCTATAGAAAAAAACAAATATTAGAGACATAATCCATACTAATGTAAGATGAAACTTAAATATGAAAATAAACAATTTACCTAGACGCATCGTAGTGCAATTGCGAATTACAACAGGCAAACCCATCAAGTGAAGAGCATTATCATATATTATCCATCTCTCGATGTATCGCATCTGCTATGCTCTCATTAGGGACTAATCTGTCGATACATTCAATCTCATTCAACTTTCTATTTCTTCTGTTTTGAGGCAACTCTGCAAATTGTTCCCACTCATCTGAAGAGAACATTCTCTTCAAAGCTTGCTTCTGTCTCACAATACTCTGTATAGATAAGAAGTTTGTTGCGAACCGAGTTGTAGTTGTGCGAAGAAGCTCTACACCTTCTGTATATCTCCTCATCATACACAAAACAAATGCATGGTTGTAAATGAATTTTGTAATATCTTGGCAACACTCAGTTGCTGCCTTTATTTCATCCATCTCACTAATGTCCTCGAGGATGAGATCTAAACATTGGGTTGCACATGGTGTCCAATAGAAAGTCCCATAAATATCAGCTAACTCCTTCTCAACTGCTTTGTAGTTAACTGCATTATCTTAAATCAATTAGACTACATTCTCTAGCCCAACCTCCTGTATAATCTTATCAAATTCTTGTCGTAGGATCTCTGCAGTGTGTCTCTCCTCTGACATATCTAGAGATCTCAAAAACATGAGTCCTTTAGGACAATATACAAGAAAGTTTAGCAATATCGTTCCTTGCCTATCGGTTCATCCATCTGCCATGATAGTGCATCTCGTTTCCTTCCACGACTGTCTCAAAGTCGAACAATATTGCTGCACTTTAATGACGGTATGATATAATATCTTCCCTCTCAACTTCTGATAAGAAGGCATCCTGTATCCTGGACCAATGTTAGCAATTGCATCTGTCATTACTTGAAAATGAAAACTGTTTGCTGCATTAAATAGAATACATGCATCATAAAACCATCTTCTCACTGCAAGGTTTGCCTGATCATGCAGTTTGTTCTGAAGTCATAGCAGCACGAATTCCAGGTTGAGCATCAGGAGTAGTGGAAGAAGGAAAGAACGAATGTATGGTAGAAGAAGCTCTTCCTCTACTCCTTCCTGAACTTCTTCTTCTGCTGCCTCTAAAGTCTTCAGCTGTAACCCTCTTTCCCTTGTTAGGTGCTCGTGAACTCCTCCTACCAATCTCTGTTCTAGCATCTGAAGGCAAACTATCAGTGAATCCAACTCCAATGGCAGTAGCATCATCAAACATAGCTTCTTCACACATCTAGAAATCATCCTTTTGTTGTCTCCTTTCCAGTATGCTCTCAATCATCTGCAAACATTGCCATTTAATACCTTCTGATACACTTCTAACTTTGCCTGTGCATGGAACAATTTCTTTCCTAGTTCTTGCTAGGTGGTGTTTCAACCTTGAAATTCCACCACTAACCACCTTTCACAAAATAAGAATCTAATCTTTAACCTGGAACCCTTAACTGATATACCCCACTGCCATGCCGGATCATCAGACCGATAATGGGAGTCTCTACCACCCCTTCCTGCCATCTCAATGGAGTACTTTAATTCAAACAAAAACCTGAAAATAAAAGCACTTCGTAAATCTCCCAATCTTCAAATAACACTCAAATAGAGTGTCTCCCACTTCATGAATGGGATAAAAATCGTATACACACACTTAATAACTTCATATTTTGTCATTCAAAAAAAATAAATGAAATAACACAAAAAATAACAAATATAAAAGAAAATAATAAAAAAACATTAAAAATATACCTAAATCCGAGTTTGGAGGCTTGCGCGGATACCGTAAGGCACGATTTTAGAGCTTTGAACACCAAAGAGGCGAAAATCGGCTCTTAAGGAGCTTGAGGAACTCAAAAAGAGAGAAGAAACCCGCGAAAAATCGTGGGTTTTGGTCGGCTGAGAACCCTTTATAAGGGTCCCAATCGATACGCAAGAGTGTATCGTACGTATCGCGATACGGTGCGATACGGATAACACTGATTCTATGCGTAACATCTCCATTAATTCTATCACTCTGAAAAATTGACCCTATGTATTTAAAACTTTCCTTTTGGGGGATGCAATGTGTGCCAATTTTAATTTCTATGTCCTCTTAAGTAACCAAATGATCAAACTTTCATTCCATATATTGTCTTTGTTCTACTAAGTCGGAAGCCTTTACTTTCTAATGTTTCTCTCTATAGTTCCAAGTTTCTATTAACTTTTTCCTTAGACTCCTTCACTAACACAATGTCATCTGCAAATAACATACACCATGTTTATCTTAAATATGTTTGGTTAACTCATCAATCACCATTATAAATAAGTATGGACTTAAACTTGATCCTTAATGTAACCTAATATTAACTTCAAACAATGGAAAAGGCAAAGACCGAAGCAATCAAAATCATGAAGAAGAGGGAGGAGGGAGGGAGAGAAATCGAGCGAGTCCGAGAGAGAGAGAGAGAGAGAGAGAGACCCTATGCCCTAGCAGACACATACCGGTTCAGTCAACAGATGTTCAGGCAAGTTCTTTTTCTCATGATAGGTAGGAAAAGGCTCAGTTTGTTAACCAATATCAAAGTAGAGAACATGGATATTTCGTCAGTATCATGTCACTAACCAGATAGCCCCTAAAAATGTTTCATACTAACCAAAAATCAAAAAGAAAATATCAGTGAAAGCGATATCTAAAAACAATGTCATTGGTACTATAAGGCACGGTGATTCAAGAAATTGTGGGTGAAAGGATACAGCTCTATATCTACATATATATACACACAAATATATATATATATATAATATTTCATAATACTCAAAGAAAAATTAGGTATTGATTAGTTAATATTCAATAATGAAGTAGCAGTCACTCAGATAAAATATAACAAAAATCTATTACAAACAGTAGAAAAGGGCTAAAAGTATCTCGTCAGGTCCAACACCCCTTGAGTGTTGTTGTAGGTGTTGGACCAGAATGTGGAGTGATATTTCATCTGGACAAACCCTGTTAGACTGAAGAGGGAAACCAACATATAAGGATTTTACAATTTGCAGAACCATAGCTTACGAGATAAAGAACACTGCAGTTAACAGAACCATTGGAAAACACAAAAGCAGTACAAATCTGTACCATCAGCCATAAGGTTTCAGCCTCTGAAACTGTTAGTTTGGTCAAAATGCGAGTAAAAACCTCGTACATATACTGCAGTTCATCCCTACCAGCAGAATCAGATTTAGATGATGCACACTTCATCTCTATGGCGATCCTCAAAGCAGACAATGAGGACGAGTGTGGTAAGTCTCCACAAAGCTTTTCAGCTAGTTTTCTGGCTTCCTCTACCTGTCCCACTTTGAGGTGCAAACAAATATAGTGTTCTGCAAGATCTTCACTGATACAATGAGGAGAACACACACTTTCATAAACTCTTAATAAATTTGCAATAAACTCAATCACGTCTGAGGATATGCTGTTAAAGCACAAGCTTCCTGATTCTGTTTCTTCAGGATCAATTATGTCAGACCAGAACCTTGCAAACAGTGAATGCATCTTTGGGGAAGGGATTACAGTTAAACCTTCTTCATATACCTAAGGCAAGGAACAGGATAAGCAGAAAGCTTAAAGAATGAATTGCGCACACAATATTTCAGCAAGAAACGAAAAGGAGGATAGAACTCGGAGAGAAACATGCAAAAACTGGGTTAAGCTGGTGACCTACGGACTAGAGAATGATCTTCTATAGTATGCTATCTAAAATAAAAACATCAAAACATTAAGTGCAATTATTTTATAGTAGACAACAGAAAGCATGTAAAGTATTCTATGTGACAAGAAAATAGCACTAAAGTTAAAAGGTAATATTATAGAGCAGCAATTAGACCTATTTTATATGATGCTGCGTTTTGGGCAGTTAATCATCAATATGTCCAAAAGATGTCCGTGACAGAAATAAAACCAAAAGATGTCCGTAACAGAAATAAAGATGCTAAGATGAATGTGCAGTCGCACAAGGAAAGAACATATTTTCAATGAGATTATCAGAGACAAATTGAGGGTGGCACCAACAAATGATAAAAAGAGAGAAAATCGTTAAGATGGTCTGGACACGTGGAAAAGTGGCCAAATGAAGCTTTTGTAATAAGATGTGAGAAACAAATTGAGGGTGGCACCAACAAATGATAAAAAGAGAGAAAATCGTTAAGATGGTCTAGACACATGGAAAAGCGACCAAATGAAGCTTTTGTAATAAGATGTGAGAAAGTAGATGGTGAAAATGTTACAAGAGGAAAAATTGGAAGGAAATAATAAAGAATGATCCATAATGAAGCGGCCAAATGAAGCTTTTGTTGAATCAACTGTTAGCATGGTCCATAATGAAGCTCTATGGAAACAAAAAAATCATGTAGCCAACAGCGTCCAGTATGGGAAAAGGCTTAGTTGTTGTAATACATCATAAACTTCAAACTTCCAGTAGTAAAGGGCATGAAACACTTAATTATGCAGTGTGATGAAAAACAACAATTTAAAGCTTTGAACTTGGTGATTCACCACAAGGTTGTACCAGACTAACCAGTATCACTGGTCCATAGCAGGGAAGTCCCAATCTACGACAGAATTCATCATTGTATTGCAAAACACTATTATATACTGAATTTTACTAATCACACAAGTCTATATAATAGTGGATTGTCTTGTACAGTAAATTCCAGGCAGAGTTAAGTTCTCTTCTAATTTTTGTAACCTTTTTTTATATGAATCAAATTATCTTAACATTTTGTATCATCACCACTACACATACTGGCAACAATATGCTATTTGCAACACCATTAACCATTGGTCAAGGCCCCATCCTAACTTGATAAAGGAGGCTCTTTGGCCTGTTTTATGGGCAATCAGAGATGACCTATTAGTTGGATCACCAGTTTTTCTTACCATGGTTCTCCTTCTCCTCCATGTTCTCCTCCTGTGTATACAGTGAGTGTGTCTATATTAATATTATTTAATAATTCTTATATATATATATATATGTGTGTGTGTGTGTGTGTGTGTGTGCACAAATGATTGCTTGATGGTTATAATTATTAATATAGTTATGTATCTGTGGCTAAATATCTCAATGATTATGCACCTGTTGTTTGGGCCTCTCAAGATGGGCCGAAGAAATTGGATTGGCTATGAAGTGAATGGATCTAGGTTGGATAACACAATGCTTTCTTGAGTTTTTCATTGATTCTCTTTGACTTGTTAGCTGATTAATCCTTTGGAGGTCTCTTTCCTTATGAAAAAGTTTTTTTCCTTTACTTCACAGGCATAAATAGATACATGCATATGTACATTTTGAATGTTCATGATATATAGGATGAGGAATTTGCAAGAATTTGTCCCAAGAACTAATAAGGTATCTTTCAAAACATACTTTCTGGCAGAATATCCTTGATTTTAATCTATAAAATTTCTATGACATCGACTTTAGTCAGACTTGGTAAAGCCCACCAGTTTTAGGGATTTATATGTTTCTAATTGGTTCTTTTGTTCTTTGTTTTCCTTGGTAAAAGAACAAAAGATACAGCCAAAACACCTGATTCTTTTGAAGACTTGTTCAGCACACAACCCACTGGCATGCATTGGTTTTTGGTTTAATGACGGACTTCTACTCTCATGACCTTGTCATCAAAATTTATCTGGTGCTAACTGTACTTAGGCTACTTGTCCTGCTATGAATATCCACGTTAAGTGCTGGTGATGACCTGCACAAATTCCAGCATGTGTCCTTATCAAAGATGGATTTGTGGATTTTCTATTGGAAATATTTCAGTTTTGCATTCTTATCTAAATATGTGCAGTAGTACGAATTATTTTCACATCAGATATTTTGTCTTCACATTTTTGTCTGAGTCTCTGGGGTACAAATTACTTTTTATTCAGATAGACTCAATTGAATGAACAGGCTTTATGGTTGACGATATTTAATGGTCCCACGACTTGGTGCATAATTTGCACTATCACCCGGCACCATGATAATAATGGATATGTTATGTCAAATGAGATCTGCAGGGTGCGTTGGAAGACCAGAATTTGTTTCTTGAGGCCCTCATCTCTCACATGTGTTAGAAAACATTTTTCTATTGTGAAAAAGACAGCTTTGCAAGAATAATTGGCTAAAGTTCGAACTACAGAATACATGATAGCAAGACAATGAAAAGAAAAATATGCAGGCAATTCATAGACAGTTAGAAAATTGGTCAAGAATAAAAAGGCAAAATACATGAAATCTTGATACAATTTACTTCATCAATCTCCTCTAGCGAATCTACAGAACATCCATTTACAAATGTTTGAGAATATTGGTCAACAATAAAAACGTAAAGGATATGGAACCTTGACTCAATTTACTTCAACAATCTCCTCTGGCGGATATACAAAACCACCACTTACAAATTTCTGAGACTAACATGGTTACATGAAAGTTGATAAATCATAAAACAATAAATAGACTGCCCCACCTAGCATGTTGAGATTTAGGTTAAGGTTGAAGTTAGGGAATGGCGATCACACCCATATTTTGCACCAGCGAGAAGGCATCCAATGTATGAGATCACCTCCATGTTTGAGAACATCATCAAACGGGAAGAAAAATTTTAAAAAGAGAGAGAGAGAGAGAAGCCTAAGATGTAAGAAAAAGACCAAATTTGAAAGTGTTGCTCAAGCTTTAGGCAAAACCTGAATCCGGTACCAATTTATCGTAGAGGCATAAGTAATACTAACGGAAATCATCAACTCCTGTTAGCCTGAACTCTAATCAATCTCAGGTAATGTTATTCATTTTGTTACTACAAAGATAAGGAACAAGAAATCATAATGTATAAGTACCTCAATAGCTTTCCTTAACTGAGAAAGGAAAATGCCATTTAAAACGTCCTTTTCTCCAACTTTAGAGACTTGCATTCTGGCAAGCCAGTCCCAGTAATTCTCATCTCCCGAAAATTTTTTGCACATTTTTCTCATAATTTCTTCCCGTATTTCATCTCTCAGGTACACATCTGCAGCATCAAGAACCTCCAAAAATCTTTTATGCAAATTCATGCTAGATGGAATAGCATCAATAGCTTCATTACAAATTGTCCGGAAAATGTCAGATTCACGCTTCCGTAGCACATCAACCTCGTTCTCTGAAACACGTCCCTTGCCGTCTGCGTCATTAAGAGACAACTTCTCATCATCCAGTGACATAAATAGATCTCCATTTTCATCTTTCCATTTTTTCGCATCATCTCCATCTTTTTGTTTATCACTATGACCTTTCCCAGCTGCAACTTTTCTAGCCTTTAGCTTGTTTAGATATGTAAGCTCCATCCGTAAATATTCAATCCATAAATCTTCTGATTGTGGGCAAGCTCGCAGTCCACTTTGCATCAAAGCACGAGCTGCAGCCACATTTAAGTTGCCATCAAATTCCCAAGCAGCAGAATAAATCCAAAGGCCAGGAACATTTGGATGAAAATGCAATGCTTCAGCCGTGGCCTGTAGCATTTTAGAGGAAGAAAAATCAATGTTGTAATTTGACATAGTAATGAAGAAAATATGAAAAAAGGTGAAATAGGTAGAAGCTATTTGCAAATGTGAAACAAAACAAAGCGAGTAACGCGGTTCATGGGACCGCGCTTCACGGATTGCACTAAAGCCCAACCAAGATATTAACGTTGCAGAAAAAGCAACATGCTTCTAATTCTATGCTGCCAAATCGATCAAAGAGAGAAATGCGCATAAGATTAGCTGTGGAGCATACTCATATTAAAGTATCAAGCAAGGCGAGACACGCGCTTCCTATGAAGCGCGGGCACCGTGGAGGTTCCTAAGCTGTGGTGCGGAAGGACCAACATGATGAGACACTTAAAATTTCTCAAAATTTGACCCGTAGTGGTGCCAATTTAATAGTACGAAACCAATGAGAGAGAGAAATAAACGGAACATTGATTATTGGGGCAGAGTTAAGAATAAACGAGTAAGGAGAAGAACCCGCTTCATACGGCCGTGGCGCCGTCGTCTGCAGAATTCGAGATAGTGGAACCAGAGATCGACGTCGCCTTTGAATCGGGCGGTGGCCTTGCTGTAGATTTCGAGAATCCTGAGACTGGAGGCGAAGTCGGAGATGGATTTCTTCCAGCGCTTTCTCTTCTTGGTTTCGTTGTCCGGGCTCCCTCGGAGGATCGCTCTTTTCCTGAGGCGCCTGAGGGCGTCGAGCTGGGTCTCGTAGTCGACGTAGGCGAGGAAGTCGCGTTTCAGAGGCGAAGGACGCTTCAGCCGGTACTCGAAATCGCGCCGTTTCTTGACGATGTGTCTGATTTCGTCTTTGGTGAAGAGTCCCCGCTTCTCTAAGTCGTCGAGCTCATCCACCATGCGCTCCAACTTATACTGAACCTCGTCCGCCATTTTCAGCCGCGGCGTGGACTTCTCACCGCAGAGAGAGAGAGACGACGACGCCGATGAAGGGTTTCACGAGAGAGAGAGAGAGGAGTTTTAGAACATGGTAGGGTTTTCTTTTTTCACAAAGGCCTCTTTCACCCCATGGGAGTCGAAATCCCCACCAGCGGCAACGGCGTCAGACCCTCGGGTGCAAAAGCGGGTAGGGTTTCAGTATGCACAGTTGCGTGGGTCTTGTAAGTTGCAAAGGCGTCAACTGTTTGGATTTGATTCGGTTCTGATCAATAAAAACTTCATTTTCTTATTAAGTAAAACAACAAAAGCTAGTTGAGGATTGGGTTTGGACCATTTGGTGTCGAGAAGGAACCTTAAATACTGGTACATAATCTTATATAAATATTTTATTTTGAGATCACTAATAAAAATTTGAATTAAAGTATTATGTCTACATAATTGATATACGTGCATATCCCTTTTATTATACACCTTTTTTTATGGCTTTTTCAATATTATGAAAATACTCTTTCAGGCATGAAATGGTCTCCTCCCATGTGAACCTGTTTCTTGCCATTCTTTCTTCCATTCTTCACTCCCTAACTCATTTCAGCCACTTATTATTTGATTTACAATCATTTTCAAAAAAAAAATACATTAAAATCCTTTAAAAAATAGAAAAAATAAAAAAAGAAAGAAAGAGAAAAACAAAAAAAGATAATGTTAAAAGATTGATTCAAAGGGGATTCTTCGATTTATCTATTTATACTATTGATTTAATTTCGGTTTATCTATTTTTTTAGTTTTTTTATTGATTTTTAATTGATTTTTCAATCGGAATTGAAAATCAACAACTAGAGCATCTTGATAGGAGAGACGTGACTCAAACGCATCTCTCCCATTGAGAAATACGTGCTCGAGCCACATCTCTTTCGTCGGGATATCCTAGTTCTTCATTTTCAATTTTTAATATGTTTCTTGATTATATTTTTCTTCTTTTGTTCTTGATTCTTATGGTTATCATTGTTTTCGTATTATTGAGTCACGTCACTTCTTATTATTGATTTTGTTTTTAGTTTCATTTTTCTTTTTTTGACTTTTTTTTCTTCTTTGTTCTATCTTTTTTTTTAATGAGATTCATAAGAATATGCATTGAGTTGTGAAGAAGACAATAATGCTAAATGAAACCTCCATTATCAAAACAAAGATATCCGACATGAGCTGCGAAGAAAACAATAATACTAAGTGAAACCTCTATTATCAAAACAAAGATATTCGATCGAACCTTTGTTGGAATTGGGTGGGAGAAGAGAGATTGAGTGAAATAGGAGAGAGAAATGTTGGAATGGAATGTGAGTGGAAAGAGTATTTCTTATAGATAGCAATTTTGGTATTTAATGAAAAAGAGGTATATGAATTTTAAAAAAGGTGTCAAGATAGTAATGTCTTATATTTATGTGTTTCGCATAATAATTATAATCTCTATCATTAATCTCAAAAATCAAATTATAGATATGTTTATATAAGATTATACAGCAAAAGACATTACAATTATACAAAAGAAGTCATTTGTTGATAGTTGTATCGTGTCTCTTGCTAATGAAATTCATAAAATTATTGAAAAAGAAACAACTTATAATAAGCTTGAGTCCAACCTTATTATCCATTACTATATGTCAAATTCAATATGATAGTAGAAGAAAAATGAATCCTAGTTTAAAAGCAATATGTACTAACAACTTTTGAGGTAATTTAGATTTTTTGGGTCACTCTTTTAACTATATCAAATATATATATTGCATTTTGATAGTTAAAATCTTGATTTAAAATTAGTGGAGTAGAGAGATGGTTGTTAGGGACATTGAAGAAAAAATTAGGCTAAAGAGCATGCTATAAACTACAATGTACAAGTTTAAATAAGAATGTCTTCAAACTACAAGTTTTACAATAAGTTTTTTTCAATAGAGGGTTTGCATAAATCCAAGGATTTACTAGTAAGATATATTATCTTCTTAAAAATTGGTAAATACAAGTAAGGAGTCACTTTCATGATATTTAAGGAAAGAGTAATTTATATTTAAAATTCATATTTGTCCAAGCCAAGCGAGATGTTAGCACAAAAAGTTGACCTTTACCCAGTAGAGTAAGAAGATTTTGAGTGAAAAAACAAGTTGGACCTACATCACTTAAGGAGTGACTAAAGGTGAATTCTTTAGGATTTAATTTCAATTTTGTTCCTTCTTTTGTAGTAAAATGATTTGATAATAGTGGTTCTACAAAACCAAAATTTTACATATAATTCTTTTTGGCATGCTTGATGGAATCCACAGGTCTACTAATTTGCTTGGCTATCTTAGGTCTGAAATTTTGCTTGTTTATAAATATATTGGATCATACACTTCACACATAATGCACATTTACTTGTTGCACGCAAACACAAATATATTTGTGCACACATGCACACCAACTTCTTTTTATATTTGGGTGTATATTCTGTGTAACACTTGAACACACCATGTACATAATTCTCAAAGACTTGAGCTATCAAGAATCATCATGACTTCTACACACCCTTCTCAAACTCCTTCCAAGGGCAACATTTTGTCCTTGTTTCAATGTTCTCTAGAGTTTAAATGACCCATAGACTTGAATTGATAGATGACGCAATTGTTCCAAATAAAAAAAAAATCCCAACCCCAACCTAGTTTCTCTAGGTCACCTATACCTATGGCTTCACCCAAAGACCATGGGGATGAATTAAAAATCACAAGGAACCAACTAAGAGAGGTTCAATTAGCAAATATGATCATGCATTCAAAAAAGAAGCAAAAAGAACAAAGTAGGGGTAAGGATTATGATGATGAGTATATTAGCTCCCAACAAGATATTTTTAAATATAGTCAAATTGAAATGAAGGAGGATGCCGAGCTAAAAAAGAGGGGCCACCCAAGGCAAAAAATAAAAAAGTTCATCACAAGGATATATCAAGGCAAACAGATGAGAAGTTAAGAGAAAAATGAATTTAGGAAAGTTGAAGAAAGAAAATAAAGATGAGAAAAAATATAAAATCAACTACCTACTTATGAAATAGATACAATGATGAAATAACAAAGTTTCACCAATTTGATGGAAGCAAAGATCAAAATTTATATTTGAACCTTTTCACTTAGAGAATGGTCATAAGAAAAGAGATAGCATTAAATTGATTTACTAGCTGCCTAATAGTTTAGAAGGTGAAGCCTCTTGGTGGATGGCTAGTCAAAACCTTAGACAATATAAAATATTTGAAGTCTTAATTATGGCCTTTATGAATTATAATGTAGAGGTTATACCCGCCTTAAGATATCAAGTAAAGAAAATGTGAGGATACCAACACTTTCATCATGTGGTAGAGAGAGTCATCCTAGGTAGAGAGAAACAACCTCCTAGTTAGTCATGAGAAATTATCCTAGATTGGTGGAGACTTGAGTTTCTATTTTCTAGACTTACTTTTGATTCTAATCCTAGTCCTTCTCTCTTTTTTTCAAGTAACGGAGATTTTTTAGTTTCTTGGCATGAACCCATTTTCTAGGTGCCACTAAGTTTGTCAGTTCATCACGTGTGGACCTATATATTATTATTGAAAAAAATAGAAAAACAAAAAATTAGGAAATTTTAAAGATCCATAAACAAGTCCTTTCTAGTTTTTTGTAGTCCTTAAGACTTCTTTCTTTACATCTTCTAAATCTACATGTTCAGTTATACCTTCATTGGTCTACATTAGCATCATCTCCCATCTTTACCACTTCATCTTCCTATATTGACATTATGTCACCTTATCATTCACGCCCTTATTTACCCCAATATTACCTTACAACTTCCACTCATCATGTATAGCTACAAGGATAGGAGAATATAAATAGTAATGAAGCAATGCATAGTGTGGAGAAGACAATGATAATATTACTACCCTTCTTAAGTTTGGCTAAGGCTTAAAATATCAAGAATAACCCTTTAATATGGTAGGAGAAAACTTTGTAACTAGAGCTTCTTCGCAATAGAAGAATAGAAACATTCACCCCCAATTTTTGGCATGATCCTTCAAAAGATTTTCATTAGAAAATACTATTTGATCAAACTAGTAAGAGACAAACCCAAAAAACACGATTTAGTTACTTTTCAAGAAAATGATACTCATAAAACAAAGGTGTCTATAATAAAAAATTACAATCTTTATTTTGAGGAGCATGGTCAAGAGAACCATCTCCTAGAATTGGAAGTATGTAAAACTAAGACTCCATCCTTGAACTTCTCTCATACATGTATTTGGCATAATGCCTTGAAAATGACTTGTATATGACTAGGAAAGAATGCAAATTTTAATAGAGAATGTGTAAAACTATGATATGGTGGAGGAAGACATACACGCAACAAATATGTAGTCACAAGATTAGTGACACCAATTTAATGAAGCAAAGTAGATGAAACATGAAAAGTAGGCAAAATCATGTTTGGATTTTTTAAGTTTATCAGCTTTTTTATTATCAAAACATTCTTCCTTTTTTTAATTTGTGAGGATGTATGTACAAGATTAGAATACACTTGAGATGAGCAAGTAGTGTGGCTCTCAATGGGCAATATATTAGTTAGAAGGAAGTTGACCCTCATTTCAATCAAAACCTGACAAATGGAATCATATAGGGGAGATAGACCAAGATAAGAATTATGAGTAGAATGTAGCGTGATAGACTCATCAAAAGGACAAGGGCGTCATGTCCTCTCAACCAAATGGGATATGTAAATGGATCTCACGGTTGTGGAAGCAAAAAGAAGCGAAAGCCTAGACTAATAACTCCTTATTAAAGAGGAGGACATACTAGATTGGACCTACTTTCAATGCCCTTCCCTAAGGTGAGTAAGGGAGTATACTCTATCAAAAAAGCTATATGCCAAGCTTTGCTAAAGAGAGCAAAAAGCATGTGCTACTCTCTAAACAATGAATCATCAACTTGGTGAGGAAGGAGAAATACCCGTAGTCAAGAGGAGAGATCAACAATGACGAGCCAAAAAGTCGCTAAATAGATAAACTCGGCATGTCAGAGATTGGTCCCTTCTCAAAGTAAGGGATCCAAGTAAAGAGTAGAATGGGAAGATGAAGAAATATTCTTCTTTGAAGTAACAACTACTAATAGAGATGAAGTGGAGACAAAATGAGCGGGAGATGAGTACAAGTTCTAAGAAGTCTTGGTGAAGAGGATGGTAGTCTTTCTCATTTAGTAACGCTATATATCATTACCAAGAGATCTAGATGCAATAATGGTATGTAGTTGAAATAGCTTAGAGACTATGGATATGTGGTCAATCGAAGAATAGATTATCGGATGGCAAAATATCCATGACACAAAATTCGACCTTATGATAGATGGGTCCTAGGACAAGGTCTAGAATAATCGTGTCCTAAGTGACTATGATCACTATAGCCTATGATCTACATAGAACTAGTCACAAATTAGAAAGGTGTAAGGCCCAACCCTAGGCGATCATGAGGGGATGCAAATTAATTCCTCCTCCTCCATTACCCACATACCAAGATATATTGATCCCATTGACCTAAAGGGAGATATGCAAGGCATCATCATCTGTCATGATGTATCTAAGAAAGTCAATGGAATCTAGGTGAGGACTAGCTAGACAAGAGTTGCCAACCATCGTACTCTTCAAAATTTTTACATTATGACATATGTAGGAAGAAAACCCAAATAAGCTCAAGGATAGCCTCACCAACTAATATTAAAATGAATATCCTTTGTCTTGCTCCTTCCTACAACCTTGTTGAGGAGAGAGAGCTTGGGGTTGAGTATATATGATTTGGATGGGTATCTCGCTAGGCCTCTAGGTAGGTATCTTAATATGTAGCTTGCAAGCAAATTCAAGAGGGTATACGTTACTTCAACGGGTTATTGCACCTACTTGATGGGCTAGTCTTGATGATGATGATATGAACACTTGGCCTTAGAATAGGTAATCATAGGTCTTTAGCTTCAAGTAGATGCCCTTAACTTGAATATAGATGGACAACATGTAGACTCCTAGTGGTGGCAGTTGTAAATATCTTATTAGAGCAACAATAATGACAATGAGTTTCTTAGGTGCTTTAGGAAGCTTGTGAGACAAGAGCACCCTATCCTAAAGAGTAGGATCAAGACTATTTGGACCAAATGGATCAACATCATGCACATGTCCCTTTGGATAGCTTGAGTAGAAAGAGATGGTGCATGCTCTCAAATTGAGACCTAAGTTGGGGCATGTCAAGAGAAAGAGTCTCTAAGCATTCCTTAGTCATGATTCCCCACATCATGTTCATTATATGAGCTGCTAGTGGTGAAGACTCTTTAGTCAACTAGGTTATGGATACAATATTTTAAGAATTGACCACTCTTTGGGTCATACCCCTAACATAGTGGAAGTCACAAGTCCTTTCTAACTCTTGGGCTCAGATGGACTAGAGACATATTGGTGTTGGAGTAAACTTGTATCTATCAAAGTCCTCAATAGATCCCCTATGTTGTGTAAACACCAAAAATCAAAATTTTTCCTAAACTCTAAAATTCTAAAATTCAAATGATTTAAAACCTTTTGAAGAGTTAAAATCTTTTAGAAATACTTTAAAGTAAAGGTTTTAAATTTAAGATAAAAAGCCCATATGATTCGGGCAAATCAGGCGAATAGATAGGACCCAATGCAATCCGGGATCGAGCTCAAGCCTGAAAGCAAAGGGATGGACTAGATCAAAGGCATATTTTCCTCAAACAAATCTAGTTACATGGGCATCACCAAAGCATCTCGAATTGGTTATAAAAATCAAGGAGCCGTTAGATAATATAAGGATGAGCTAGTTCATTTCAAATTTGAAGAAGATAGACGTTTTGGGATTGATTCCAAAGACTTATCAAGATCTTATTCAGTTCATATATCAAGACAAAAGTAAACAAGATCAAGGCGAGTTATACCGGAGATTGATCAAGACCCTCCCTCGAGCCTAGTCAGGCACATTTGGACTCAATTGGCTAGGGCTAGGTGTGCCTAATGAGAGTCAAGAACCAACCCACATGGGGCTGATCCATATTGCCTAAAAGGGGACCACATGACCAAACCTTGGGGCTAGATATGGGCCATGGAAGGCCCGCCCCAAGGAAAGGCCTAGAAGAGGCCTCCCTTGGCCTATAAATAAGGCTAGGCGGGGGGGGGAGGGTGTGAGACTCATCAAGAGAGGGGTTTAAGGAAGGGCTGCATCAAGGAGTCTTGGGGTGTTTAGCAAGGAAGGGATGCACCTAGGGGATACATGGGTTGCTAGGGAAGAGTGGAGAGAGGGGAAAAGAGGGTAGATCCTAGGCTAAGTGCTGCAAGCATTTGGGAAAATCATGAGTGAGAAAAGGAGAGTGAATCAAGGAGAGTGTGGGCCAAGAATCATCTTTTGGAGCTCATTCTTAAGGAGAACCTTGTAATATTTCTCATCCTTGATTCTTCCATATAATCTTCTTCATATTTAATTTGAAAGGGGTTGTATTAATGGAACTTTGTCTTCCCACATGATGTAATAAGAAGTAGATGTGTTGTGAATTTTCTATTCTTACTTACACACTCTATGTGTTTGTTTTTTTTATTCTATCCCAATATATTCTATAAAACACTCTATATTCTCTAACCCCCTCTATGCTTAAGCTAAGATATGTATTTCCATTCATTTTCCTTCAGCAATTTGCTTTGTGTTGTTGGGTTGTTGCAATTTAAATTTGGGTGAGTTTGCATTCATGTGTGAAAAACAAAATTATGGTTTTTCAATATCTGCATATCTTGATTGCCGTAATTTTCATTTTCTAATCTGTGATCCGAATGCTTTGAAATTTTAGGCAAAACACCTACACACACAAACACATTAGAAATAAAATTGGAAAGAATTTTAAGACCGTTCAACTACGTAAATAAAATTGAGCAAGATCAGACAACCTCACCTTGAGGGTTTTCCATATAAGATTTGTGTATACATCGTGTCGAAACAATCTATCAAAAAACCACGAGGAACCATTTAGACTACATGGAAATCAATGTAACCTCTCTTTGTATCTTTTGTCTAACTCTTGTTCCTCGTCAAAAGAACTTAGTGTGGTAACTAGAGTCTTTTGATACATTGAATTTATGAAATTCAGGGATTTAGATATCATCATCATTCAACTTTTCAACCTTTTCAACTCATCAATTTTATATCCCTTTGAACCTTTAGAAGTCATCATTTTCTTTATTTGTCATCTCATATTCTCAAGATTTTTCTATAATTTTCTAACTTCCTAGTTAGACTTTTCCTTGATAGGATTTCTAGATCTATGGGTGGACTTCTACCATAATCACTATAAGAAAGTTGCACCCTTGCCATAGAATTTGGCAACGGAATAATTCTGTTGGAATATATCATGACTTTATGAGGAAATAATGGAGGACGGATAGCTCCTCGTCAATAACACGAGACACAACACGATGGAATTTGCCATTATTAGGTATTGGGAAGAGATTGTCATGGAATTTACATGACAAATCTTATGCAAAATGCCATTAAACTAACTCACATTAAAGATATGTGATGATAAAAAATAATGAAATATAAATAAAAAAGAACTTTCTCATTTCGTATTTTCTGTCATTTCTCTAAATCGTACGAGAGTTACATCTCCAATTTGCTTGCATTTTCCCTAGGTTGCTGAAGTTGCATAGGCCATTGTTGGTGTTGCAAGTGTTAGGGTTGGATCTGTTGGAGCTAGGTAAATGTCTCTCTATAGATTAATCTCTGCATATCATTCTCTCTCTATACGTAGATTGCTTTCTTCCTCACTCTATATGTTGATCTCTCTCTATCTTTCTTGTAAATCTCTTTTTCTCTCCTCTTGATATTTCTCTCTAGACCTCTTTGTCTATTTATAGGTAGCTTTGTTTCTCTCTCTAGACATTCATTATTTGGTTGAGGAAATGATCTTTCAATTATTTTTGTTAAGATGTGGACTTTTCTTTTGGTACTTTATGGTTTCCTTTACGGAGTGATTAGTTGCTTATGAACTTTTTCAAAGTCTCCATCTGCCATCTACAATATCATCTACCTAGATCGCCGAATTTGTAGTTGAATCCATTGGAGCTAAGTGAGCATCTCACTCTCTCTATCACACTCTGCCTCTTTATAGATTATTGTATTTTTTACTTTGTCACTCTTTAGATATTTCTCTTCATCTCTCTTTGTAGATCTCTCATGCTCATTGTTGATATTTCTTTCTACATCTATGTATCTCTCTATAGAGCTATCTTTCTATCCGTTCATATCGTACTCAGTCTTGTGTTTGTAGCTTAGTCCAATCATTGTTTTTGGGTTGAGGTTTTCATGATTCTGTTTCTATACAGCTTGATATGCAATGTTATATAGAATTTGATAGATATATACACCCTGCATTGGATCTCTCTTATTGACACACACATACATACATATACATATACATTCGAAATATTTTGTTTAGCTACATGTGTGTCAAAGAATCTTCAATGTTAACCCAATTCAATTATTTTGCTGAAAAGTAATCCTAATTAACAAAATAAAGTGCACCGATTGAATTCTATGAACACTCTAACATAATATTTTATTGTGGTAATAGAATTTCTGTATCTATATTTGCTAGTTCACGACAACTTGAGAAGGTGGAATTATTGCAGGGTGAAAGACATGCCATTTCTATAAGTTGAAGATCGCCTTGGTTTTTATCCATGAGGAGTTAAAATGCTATGATATGTATGACACTTGAATAATATTATGGTCTTTCATTAAAATGTTTTGTTATTTGTAATCAACTCATGTAACTTTATCTTGATTCTTGATTAGTGGAGTATGCAGAAAATATTCTTTCTAACTCGTTTTGGAGAGTTGGTTGACCCAAGTTCATTCTTTCTTCTTATTGACATTGTGTCATCAATATCTGCTTTGCTTATATATGATTAAATCATTTCCTTTTTCATCATTTACATGTAACACTTGCGAATTGATATTGTAATTACTCACTTTCCCTTGCGTTTATTGTGCCTACTACTGTGTATAGACATGGATGCATGCAGATCAAAGTTAGTCAGGTTTCCTTGGTCATTTACAGTTCTATAATGCTTTGAAGCTTGTAACCGTGGCACAAAATGAGAGAATTAATTCCGAGCATAGTGAAGGTAGCATTGTATGGTCTTGTCATAGCTAAAACTATCGTACCATAGATCTCATGTCTATAATCACATATCAGATGAATACTATTGCACCACCTACACCCACTCTCTAGAACAATATTGTTCTTGGTCTTCGACGACAATGACTAAACATTTTGAACCAACAATTTGCTCCGTCCATTGATAATACTTTTGGAAGACCCACTGGACAAGTTTCTCTAATTCCATGTCCAGGAATTAACCAAGAAGTCCCTCTAGGTAGCATGCCAGACCCACACTTGCCAAACTCTAGAGATAGATTTAAAAGATAGATATCGTGATGCAAGTTGAGGAACTACAGGTGCAGAAATTGGAGAAATCATATTCAAAACTTATTCTATATGATAAAGCAAATATATTACCAAAAACACAAGATGATTTGACCGTGAAATGTAATGAAGGTGACGAACAACAAGAGGTATGTAACTGATCTTTGCTAACCACGTGTATATATATATATATATATATATATATATATATATATTTTATCTTGTATTGTACTTCTTATCACAATGTCGTAACCAAATGTGTAAGGCATGCTTCTGAAATATATGTGCTTCTAGTTTTTCTCCTATCATTGCATGATAACAACTATTAACCATTAAATAAGTATGAAAATGATCCTTGCTTACTACATGTGTATTTTATGTGCATATGCAGAGTCAGAAGGATACAAGGTTATATATGTTTTGAGATGATAAAATAAGAAAGAAAGCAAATTGTATTTAAAGATTATGATGTTCTCTCTCAATACTCTAAATGATAGTTTTTTCTTATTTTCTCTCTGTTATGAAAGATATTTTTTTGAGATAAATGATACAAGGACTTTTTCTAGACCTTATAAGATTGATGAAAATTTTGTAATGTGATATGAATCATAATATTGAGTTTTAAGATACAGATATGTCTCTGTAAATCTCTAAAGCAATCGTGCTTATTGTAGAAGCAAACCTCAAAGAATGCCAAGAGATTGACAAGGAAAAAAGTAACAATTTTGTAATGGAAGCAATCCATTACCATTTAGCAATGAAATTTTCGCAATGGAATGACAAGGGAATTGTGAAGGAATAGCCATGGATTTACAACAGAATTTTCTTGTAGCTATTTTGCCACCAAATTCATGCAATGAATGACTTTGTATATATCTCTTTGCCTCCAATGCTAAACTACCTTTTAATTTTGTTTAATTTGATCTCTTGAATATCATACGTGAATTACATGTCATGAAATATATATGACTCATCATAATATGATTATTTAGAGATACAAACTAATGTAAACTTCATTTCAACTACTTTATATCCTATTTCCATATCATACCAAAGATACTTAAGCAAAGACAAAACATTTAGACAAATATCAACTTTAATAATGTCTTCTAAAACTCCACAATATGTGCCTCTGGGTCCACCTATTATCACAATAACATTATTTTATGTATGTTGAACTCTTTGTAGAACTCAAGTATCAAATTTATAACCATGGATACAAATGATTTATATCAGAAACAGATTTTGAAGGTCTTATGTCAAACGAATAAATATCTTGAGAAACATCACTAGTATATACTTGTGCATACATGTATACATATAATAAGTTATGCTAAAAAATTATACAACAACAAACAACAACAACTAAGCCTTTTCCCATACTAGACGGGGTCGGCTACATGGATTCTTTGTTTCCACAGATCCCTATCGTATGCCATGTTAGCAGTTAACTCCCAATAAGCTAGATCATTCTTTATTGTTTCTTTCCAACACTTTTGTGGTCGTCCTCTACCTCTTTTAATACTTTCCAAATTTAGTTTTTCTAACCTTCTTATAGGTTCTTCTTTTGATCTTCTTTCTATATGTCCAAACCATCTTAAACGATGTTCTCTCATTTTATCCTCTATTTGTGCCACTCCTAATTTGTTTCTAATAACCTCATTATATATACGGTCTTTTCTTGTATGACCACTCATCCATCTCAACATCTTCATTTCTGTCACAGACATCTTTTGTACATGTTGATGATTAACTGCCCAACACTCAGAACCATAAAACATGGCAGGCCTAATTGCTGCTCTATAATATTTACCTTTTAATTTTAATGGTATCTTCTTATCGCAAAGAATACCTGATGCTCCTCTCCATTTTAACCAACCAGCATTAATTCTATGTGTAACATCTCCATCAATTCTTCTATCACTTTGAAAAATTGACCCTAGGTATTTAAAACTTTCCTTTTGGGGAATACAATGTGTGCCAATTTTAATTTTTATGTCCTCTGAAGTAGCCAAATGATCAAACTTACATTCCATATATTCTGTCTTTGTTCTACTAAGTCGGAGGCCTTTGTTTTCTAATGTTTCTCTCCATAGTTCCAATTTTCTATTAACTTTTTCCTTAGACTCCTCCACTAATACAATGTCATCTGCAAATAACATACACCAAGGTACTTCATCTTGAATATGTTTTGTTAACTCATCCATCACTATTATAAATAAGTATGGACTTAAAGTTGATCCTTGATGTAACCTAATATTAACTTCAAAGAAGTCTGTCGTTCCTTCATGAGTCCTCACACATGTTTTTGCACCATCATACATGTCTCTTATAAGGTTAATATATGTCAATGGGATACCTCTTTTTTCCAAAGTTCTCCAAAGAACCTCCCTCGGTACCCTATCATAAGCTTTTTCTAGATCAATAAAGATCATATGAAGGTCTTTCTTTTTTGCTCTAAAATGTTCCATAAGACGTCTTAAAAGGTGAATCGCTTCAATAGTTATGCTAAAAAATTATATTCAAATAAATTACCTAATTATAAAAAAATCAAAATGTATTTACATAATCTTCAAACCAATCTACAAACCCTTCATGTAGCCTGTGTTGAATTATATTTGTACTGTCATATGGATATTTACTCTACAAGACTATATTATATATCCTATATATGAAAATCAATTAGTTATATATTGATGTAAGAAAAGTAACGTTCAAAAATACTATTATAGTATACTTACGATATAAAATCATCACTAGTTGACATGTTGAAAAAGAAGAATCTATGTACTTTCCTCATTTCATCAACACTTAATGTATCAACTAATGCTTTACCAACCAGGCCTTCTTTAAATCTCACTTGTTTATTCACTTTTATCTCAATTTCTTCATTCAAATATCATGTATAAAAGTATGTAATTTCTTCTATTATATACCTTTCAATAATAGATCCTTTGTGCCGACTATTATTATATACATAGTTTCTCAATGTAAATAAGAAACTCTCTATAGTACTCAATATATCCTTTTGGTTATACCTCTTTTAGTAAGTAAATGGCTAATTGCACTATAATATAAAAAAGCTAGGAAGAGATATCATCTTTAATTTATAAAAAAAAATTATGAATAACATCTTCTAATATATTTCTCTATTGAGTATCAATCGTTCTTGAGCATAATTCATAAAAAAAACATACACAACTCATTTATGACAATAGACATTTCTTTTGGTACAATCTTACGTATAGAAACTAGAATGAGATGTTGCATTAAAACATGACAATCATACTCTTTAACAAAACAATCTTATACTCATACAATTGACTTTTTAGATAATATCTAATGAAAATCCATCAGGTAACTTAATGCATTGTAAAATACTAAGAAATATTTCTTTTCTTAACTGGTAAGAAGGTAGTAAGATCATCATATCGGTTTGATTATTACAAACTTTTACATACAGTGTACTCATTAACCTTAACGTCTCCATATCCATTTGTGACTTGATATTATCATTTGTTTTCTCATTCAACTATTAAAAATGACAAAATATTGTCTCATATATTTTTCTCAATATGCATATCGCTAAGAATATGACACAACAATAAATTCTTTTAATACGAAAGCTAAAGCAATCCTCTCTTTTTTTACACCCAAAGGGGATGGTACTATCTTTTATATGTGATGATTTTTCAAAGATAATATTTTCATGATCTTCTCACTATCGTAAAACATCTTTGTCACTTAATAGAATTGAAACTTCCTCATATTTTGGCATCCCATATATGCATTTTTTAGCATGTGGTAAATGAATACAAGCAATATTCATATAACAAATTGAACAGACTATATACCTTAGTCTTCCATATCCATAATATGCTATAAACAAAAAAGTCATTAATTGTCCACATCAAGTTGCATGCATTAAAAAAATTCTTGTTATTTTAATAATATGTCAAAACTCCATCATTCCAAAAAGCTTTCAACTCATCAATTAATGGTTGGAAATATACATCAATGTTATGCATAGGTGACTTCGGCAATCTATAAGAAATGATATTATGATAAGGTTGTAAGCATTAAGAAAATGGTAGATACTTCTCCAACTAGCTTCCTACTGATTGAAGTTTTTGATTTTTTGAAGAAGCGTAAAAACTATAATTCTCCAGCTAGTTCTAAAGTATGACATTGCATGCGCATTTATCTGTTGAGATTCTAAATTCCTCAACTAGCCACCAAGTGTCATCATTTGGTATATGTTGTAAATTTTTGGTATAAAGTAGCTCTTAGTTTGTTGAATTTGGGATTTGATATTAAGTTTGTGAGTCACCATAGCCAAGTGTGAGGCACAACAAAAACATTTCCATAGGGAGAGAGAGAATGAGAGAGGTACTTGAGAGAAAGAGGAGAATATCTATCCGCCAAAGGTTGTAGAGGGAGAGAGGGTCATAGAGAAAACAAGAGAGAGAGTAAGGAGAGAGTAACTATTCATTAAGTTTTTGATAGTTGGAATTTTAAAAAATTCAATTCCGATTGTTATGACGCTTTATTCTTATTGTCTAAGAGGTAGAACATATAATATATTATGATTGTGTATGACAGTCATAATTGTTTGCACCAACAATCATATTAAGCCTATTTTCTACTAGTGCCTCAACTACCGAGTTCTTGGCTTCTTGTGATAGAGCCAACTGCGACCATCTAAACCACTACGAACCACCACATTTGATTTTAAATTACATACAATCCGAGAGATTGCCATCTAAACCACTACGAACCACCGCATTTGATTTTAAATTACGTATAATCAGAGAGATTGCTAGGTGACCTGATCAAAATTGGAGTATTTCCATGAGGATTAGCACTTTCCATTCCTCATAAGCCAAACAACTTCAATGTCAGTAAGCAAGTAAGATGACAAGGGTGTCATGACTCCACCATTACATTTGAGTTATGTTGCACGGGTACATCAATATGGGCAATGTATCCATATCCGGTACGTACCGAGTACGGGTATGCATATCGGTATATGTGGTATATACTGATACTACAAACAATGTACCAGTATGTGTAGATGCGTACCCAATATGGGTACGTCAAGTACCTGTATCGGGTACTTACTAGATCGGGTCGACCCATATATATATGGGTTACCCAATTTGAAAGTTAATTATAAAAGAAAAAATTAAACCCTAAGCCCATTCCCAGCATCTCTCTCTGCTCTACCCCATTCCCAGCATCTCTCTCTCTCTGCTCTTAGTGCTTTCCTCATCATCGATGACTGCGAGCGACAGACGATCAACTGACGATGGTGGATGACTGCCTAACGATGGTGGACGACCGACGAGCCCCCTTCCCAGCATCTCTATCATGAACCAAGAAAACCAACCCCAAGGACGATGCTCCCTCCTTTCTTATTCTTTTTTTCATTTTTTCTGTAATTAATCACCAATACCACCTAGTTCTTAGTACAATTTCTCCATGGTTAATGGTTTACTGGTTATAAACTGATTTTTTAGTTGTTAACGACTCCCCACTTCATAAATGCTCTCAAATCCATACTTTCATCTTATATCGGTTGGTTTGATATTATTATTAGAGAAATCCATTCACATTTGATTCGTTACATAAAGTTTAGATACTCTTCCATTCCATATCCATTTAGGATGAAAGGCAATGAACAAGATCCATCACAAATAAACTCTATGACCATTAAGGACAAACAAGAAAGGGAAGTATGATAAGAGATGTTACATGATTCACATTATGAAGGTGAAAAGAACATTGGTTAGTCAAGAGTTTCCTCACATACTCAACTCCCTTGGATGGCTCCACAAGGATTAGATACCCATATTTCAAGGCCATACAAACCTTGAACTTGAGCAATATGAAGGGTAGTTAGACTTATCGACAACTGTCTATCTTATGAACTACCACCTTATTAACACATAAGTAGGAAGCTTACTTTCACTTGAAGTGCCCTGTAGTTATCCCCATCTTCTTTGATTCATTGTTGTTCCAACATTTATTTCTCGTGATCATGCCATATTTTTGCTTGATACTTGTGAATCTATTTTTATTTATTGATAGTCAAATATTGTTTATTTTCAAATGTCTAATATGTTTTCTAGTTATAGTACTTTGTTCGCTTCAATCACTAGTAAATTTGCATTTGAAAGACCTGAAAAAGGTTGCTCGCATTGGGCATATGTATCCTTGTTATAAGATAAAAAGACTGGAAGTAAAAATGCAAGTTGGCATTGTAACTATTGTGGTTTAAGTTACAAAGGGTCTTACTTTAGAGTGAACTATGCAAGAGATCATTTGTCATGTGAAATAGCTGTAGACTATTCTACTCGCCGTTTGCCATTCAATGTGGCTAGAAATCCTATTTTTGTTAGCTTCATTCACATATGCCCAAATACTACTTGCCCTCTCAAAGTTTCTTCCACCTAGCTACAATGCTATAAGAACTTCAATGTTGCAAAGAGAAAAGCCCATGAACCGAGATTACTTTCAACCCATCAAAGACACTTGGCCAGAAAAGGTGTGAGTATAGTGAGTGATGGTTGGACTGATGCACAGAGAAGACCATTGATTAACTTCATGGCTGCATCTGGATTCGGGACCTATGTTCTTGAAGGCGGTTGATGGCTCTAGTGAGTTTAAGGACAAACATTACATTGCTAATTTGATTTTGTCCACCATTGATGAGTTGGATCACAAAATGTGGTGCAAATCATTGCGATAATGCACTGTTTGCAAGGTTCGCTTTGGAGCAATTGTTGAATCCATCTATCCTCACATCTTTTGGTCACCAGTGTGTGGTGCACACCTGAACCTTGCTTTGAAAAATATTTGTGCTCCTAAAAATAATCCAAATAATGAGAGTGTTTATGCTTGAGTGTCATTGGATTATCTGCTGTTGTTCTTTGATGATGCCTTTTTCATTAAGAATTTTATCATGAATCATTCCATGAGGCTAGCCATGTATAATCAATTTGTGCATCCGCTACTTTCTATCATTGAGACTAGATTTGCTCTCCTCATTGTAATGCTTAAAAGGTTTAGAACTATTAAGCATGGTCTCCAATCTATGGTCATTAGTGAAGAATGGTCTCACTATAGAGAAGATGATGTTCAAAAGGTCGCCAACTTTGAAAGAAACAATCTTTGAATGACCTTTGGTGGGATAAAGTTGATTATATTCTAAGCTTTACAAAGCCCATCTATGAAATGCTTCGTTCTTGTGACACCGATAAGCCAAACCTTCATTTGATTTATGAGAAATGGGATTGTATGATTGAGCAAGTGAAGCTAGCCATCTATCAACATGAGGAAAAGGAGTTGAATCAACATTCATCCTTCTATGGAGTGGTGTATGACATCCTAATTTCTAGATGGAATAAAAGTTGCACACCTCTTCATTGCTTTGGCTCATTCACTTAATCCTAGGTAAATTTAATTAACTTTCAAGTTCCAAGTTCTTTTACTTTTTCATCTAAGAGATGTACTTCGGTTTTGTATTATAGTAATCACAATTTATATTTTGTATAATAGGTATTATTGTAGACAATGGCTTGAGGAAGTCTCCAAAACGAGTCCCCCACATAAGGACAATGAGATTTGTATGGGGAGAAACAAATGCCTCAAGGATTACTTTCCTGATTCTCAAGAAAGGCGAGAGGTCACTTCGAGTTTGTTAAATTCTCAAGTGGTGAAGAAGAGCTTAGCCAATTTGATTGCTTGCAAGATAGGTGGGACTTGACACCAAAGGAATGGTGGGTCATGTATGAGCTTCAATCCCCAAACTTCAAACCATTGCCTTGAAGCTCCTTTCACAACCTTCCTCTCTCCTCTTGTTGTGAAAGGAATTGAGCACATATTCCTTTATCCACTCCATGAAAAGGAATAGGCTAAATCCCAAGAGAGCCAAGATTTAGTTTTTCCACACAAATCTTCGTCTCCTCTCAAGGAAGAATAAGAACTATAATGAGGGTGAGACTAAAATGTGGGACATTGGTGGAGATGAATGGGATCCATTTGAAGGAGCTTTTACAGATGATAGTGAAAGAAATGCTGAGATCGAGACCATTGGAATTTAAAGCTTAATGTATTTAGATTCAAAGATATTGTGTTTAGAATATGAATTTTGATATGAAAGTCATATGTATACAGTTGATTCCTTCTTTTCATATGTTGTATTTATTTGGTCTCAATGTACCCGATGTCATGAGAAATTGTCCTTATATTGTTGCTTGCAAATGTTTTACTTTGATCTTTGGAATTTCTCATAGTAGATTATGTGAGTCAGCAATTGATGTTTTTGAGCAGATGTTGAGTTTGAGGCTTGAGCCGAATGAGCACACAATTGGAAGTGTGCTTATTGCATGTGGGGACTTACTTGCTCGTGAATTAGGCATGCAGGTTCATGCTTATGCTATCAAGGCATAGTTTTTTGGGATCTATGGTGCTTCTTCCCTGATAAACATGTACTCAAAGTGTTCTGAGATAGATTATGCATGAATTGTATTTGATGCAATGCAGTTTAGTAAGTGGTCACTTGGAGCGGAATGATAGACGGTTATGTGAAGAATGAGCTTGTAAAAGAGGCGCTTGAGTTGTTTCTCAGATGTTGGTTACGGGCATCAAGCCCAATGAGTTCTCACTTGCAACTGTTATTTCTTCTTGTGGGTTGACATCCTTTGACATCATAAATGGGCTACAGTTACACTGTTATGCAATTAAGTTCAATTTTGAATCAAATGATCGTGTCATGAATGCTTTAATAACAATGTACGCTAGAAAGAACATGGTGGATGAAGTGGGGCAAGTCTTTGTGAGGATTCCTATTTATGATCCTGTTTCTTGGTCAGCAACTATTGCCGGATATGCACAAAATGGACAAAATGAAGAAGCTGCCAGAATGCTATGCTTGATGCACACGGAGGATGCTAAGCCCACTAAACATGCTTTCGCTAGTGTTATCAGTTCTTCTAGTGATCTTGCAGCATTGGAACAAGGAAAGCAGTTCCATGCTCTCGCATTGAAGATGTCATTTGATGATGATATATGTGTGTCTAATGCTCTTATGTCCATGCACTCGAAATGTGGAAGTATGGCTGATGCATGTATGGCTTTTGAGGTCACACCTACACCTGATGTTATGTCCTGAAATATATTTATACATGCATACGCACATCATGGTATGGGAAAGAAGCAGTTGAAGTGTTTAAGAGGATGACCAGTGTAGGTGAAGTTCCTGATGATGCTACCATGGTAGGGATCCTTTCTACATGTAGCCATGCAAGTTATATAAACAAAGCATGTAAATAAAAATCTTTCAGCCGAAAGCGGTTTAAGCTACTGAATTGCTGATGGACTTTATTGTTGAGACGTACTAAGGTGAGCATTTTACAAGATCATAAAATAAAAGGGTTTAAGCTTAATGTATTTAGATTCATAGATATTGTGTTTAGAATATGAAAGTCATATGTATACAATTGATTCCTTCTTTTCATATGTTGTATTTATTTGACTCTCGATGTATATGATGTCACGAGAAGTTGCCCTTCTATTATTGCTTGCAAATATTTTAATATAAATTTAAGAACAAAACCTTAGGCATTCTCTTGTAAATTGCATTGAATTTGATATTTATCTGCCAAGCCCAACTCTTTAAAATGTAGAATGCTCTGTAACTATTTTTATATTTATTTATGTAAATTTATTTTTTATTATATTTTTTAATAGTTGTGTACCCGTACCTTAGGTTTTAAAAAATGTGCGTACCTGGTACCCGTATCCAGGCAACATAGCAATTTGAGCAGCTATACGAGTGCAAAAGAACAAAAGGGCGTTGTAGTGCGCTCAGCCTTATATAGCATGTGACATTTGTGGTAGTAGAAGTACTAGCTTCAATATTTGGACCAAGCGGGCCTACTCCAGAACCGCCATCCTTACTTCGTTGCGCTAGAAATGCAGAATCTGTTTTTCATCCTTACGAATTTTGGTAGAAAAGACTGGGTTTTGAAGTTCGATTCATTTGGATAAGGGTAGATGGAATTAGATTAGCAGGTGTGGTAGGTGTTCTGTATGACAAGAAATTAAAAGAAAACCATTGCAAACTAATGACAAAGCTTAATCTTTATGTGGTACTGAGTGCTGATCAACCACAGGTATGTAAAGGCTGTACAAATGTGTCGCACAAAAAAATATTGAGTGATAATTGAGATTATTACAATGGTACGAGTGTAGTGCCTAACAAAGAGATTAGACGAATTGCGTTTAAAGAGTGCACAGTGGAACACCCGCACCCGCATACGCACTCACACACACGTATATGGATATAGATATAGATAGATATTTGACAAGTCAGGAGGATGTACTTTATGAACGACATGGCAAGACTAAAGGGATTAGAGAAAAAATACTGTAAAATATAACTTTGGTTCTTCCCTCCTTTAAGTGCAGTTACAACTTAAGACAAAACAAATCAATGACATGGAATCCATATAGCTACCCCATTTGGTATGAGAAGAAAACTTGCTTTTAGTTGTCATGTGTTTTTTTCCATTGGCAAGCTAATAGATGTGTATGAGTATTGACTGCTTGAAGGCCTTTTGAGTTGAACCCCTTTGCCGCAAGCTGTTATGTAAGTGTTAGTTTTTTAGCCGTCCTTTTTCTATATATAGTTGGTTCTGTCTATCTAAACAGGTCCAGTCGTGTTTTTGATGCAGTAGCCTTTCTGTGAACAACAAGGTTCTTAAGCAAATAAATGCCACTGGTGCTTTTTATTGGAATTTCGTCTGGGTACTCACTCTTCCATCACCATGAATTGGTGGGGATTTGCAAGGTGGGGGCTAGGGCTGTCTAGCCCCAGACCAGAATTTTTGGTTGTACTCAACCCAAACGGGGCTATAGCCAATCAAAATAGGGTACTGATACAACGTTTTTTTCAGTTTGAGGGATGTTTAAGAAATATGAATAAAGGGGCTTCTGTCCCCTAATCTTGACTTTGATATATTGATATTTTTTTCAGAGAAAACTTTACCTGTGGTATGCGAGATGTGCACTTTGGTACCTCACAATTAATAAATATTCTGAGAGGTAATTGTGACTTCCGCCGTTTGATTTTTGGTGAAATGAGAGGTGAGAATTATCTCGTCAGATCTCGTCTTGTTGTTAGTGTAGTTATTTCAACCCTCGATGGTCCTCCCTTCCTTCTATATCCGTGAGACTTGCTTTGACTAGACAACGAGCTTGCTATTTTTTATGATGAACTAAAATGAACGAGGACTGCGATTAGGAGATCAGCAAAGATATAATTTATCTTCGTTGATTAGGTGGCAGATGATACTCGTGAAGAGCTTAGTTCATTATCAGCTGCCACCTGATCATCAAATAGTATTATGAGCAACATTTCCATACAATTGTACACAGGTGATCGTTGCCGCAAGGAGGATCGCAAAGCATCTCTGGTTCATAGTGCAGCAATACATGCTGAAGATTAACAACAAAATCGTACTCCTTTTCAACAGGACCGTCGACACTTTCTAACACGCTTGGGGTTTCAGTGGATTCAGTGATGATGGATCTACGTTACCCGCAAAGTGAGGTATCCGCCACATCCAAATGCAAAACATAAGCAGCAAAAGAACAGATAGTCGAGATAAATCCACAGTTTGAGTTGTAGACCACTTTGAGTTAAAATTTCAGTAGAAACATTGATCATCGTCTCAACCCGGGGCTACAATGTAGATCATATTAAAACTGTGAGCTATTCACCTCACACCAACAAATATTGTACATCCATGTGCTGGATACCACATTTTGCAGTGGACGGTGAGAAGTGATCGACTTGCGTTGCGCGCGTGATCAATGATTGCGGTCACCATCAGTCGCAGGTGTGAGAGGGGAGGAGAAGCAAAATCGCCCACTTGGAGTTAAGCTCTGAGAAGGGAGATAGTGAAGAAAGGAAGGCCAGAAAAAGCATAAGAGGAGGGAGTGGGTGGTTTGCATACTTTATTTAGCTTTTAGTGTTTGGTTTATGCCGGAGATTGGGAGGAGTAAGTGAGCCAGCATGAGAAAAGCATTGACGTCATGTGAAGAGAGAGAGACCTAAAACTTTATGTTCTCATTTAAAAAAAAATGTTATTTAATGAGGCGGCAGAAAATGCTATTCTATCTTTTGGTGGCCATGCCGTGGGCAGTTGCATTTCTTCACGGGCGTGGACATCACCTGCCTCACTGCCGTTCCCGTTACGCAGCTCCTGGCACATGCTCCGCTGACATTCTCAAGCTTGTATTCATGTCCTTTGCGGTAGGTTATTTTCTGGACACTATCGTGGGGGTTTCTGATCTTTCAAACACTAAAAGGATTATGAGAATAAGTCACATTGTTTTCTAAATTGCGAACGAACGACCGACACAGACTTGAAAAGGAAACAACAGAATATGATGTCTTATTTTGAAAATTAAATGCTAAGTATGACACCAGATAAACCACAATGGCGAATAAGAATTCATGTAGTCGAACAGAGGCTAGGGCAAACTTCGTTTTGGTTTAGCTGTGATATGTGACAAAAGTATTTAGATTTCTCGATGGGCCGGCCACATGAGACGCAAATGAATTGGATTCGGTTCATGTAGTGGTTTTAATTATTTAGTATGCCAAGTATCAGCTAATCAGCTAGTTAAGTCACACTAAAATTAAGTTCCGATAGATTAAACAAAAAAGAGAGGCGTAGAGTACATTTAAATCATGCAGCTAGAGAAAGCTTGATCTAATGCAAGGTTCTTACAATGAGCTAAACAACTGCTTCCGTGTGTTTAGAGTCTGATGACCTGCAAGCAGACATGTTTGGACCTACTCATGGGCGAGGTGAGGACGCTGCCTCACCCAAAATCTTTCGAAAAAAAAAAAGTCTACAAATGTGTACGAACTGTCTGACACAAAATTTTCTAGGTCCGACTCTGTGTTTGGAGTTCTTTAGAAACAGACAGGTGAAGCAGATAAAGAGCCTGCATGCCTATGACATGTTTCCTTATTACTGAGAAAAAGAAGCATCTTAGTAAATCATCCATATGGGTCTTGGTTCTGCGATTGCCTTTACGTTTTCTCTGGAGGTTCAAGTAAATTAACTTGGTCCAGGGAATGGATAGTTTATTGGAAAATGTTGTGAAGATTTCAAGGTGAGAACGATTGTAAGAACTCGCGAGAGTAACGCACTTACAGTCTTTCAAAATATATATATACATATGTTGTGAAGATTTCAAGGTGAGAACGATTGTAAGAACTCGCGAGAGTAACGCACTTACAGTCTTTCAAAATATATATATACATATATATATATATATATATATATATATATATATATATATACATATATATATATATATACATATATATATATATATATATATATATATATATATATATACATACATATATATATATATATACATATATATATATATACATACATATATATATATATATATACATACATATATATATATATACATACATACATATATATATATATACATACATATATATATATATATATATACATATATATATATATATATATATATATATACATACATATATATATATATATATATACATACATATATATATATATATACATATATATATATATACATACATATATATATATACATATATATATATATACATACATATATATATATATACATACATACATATATATATATATATATATATATATATATATATATATATATATATATATATATACGTAGGCGTGTGCACATCAGAAATTTATAGCATACGCATGGCCTATTCCTCTTGTCAAAGACCCATCCTAGAGGGTAATTTTTGGCATACTTAATTTTACAAAACTTGACACTTAAATTTGTTATATATATATACGTAGGCGTGTGCACATCAGAAATTTATAGCATACGCATGGCCTATTCCTCTTGTCAAAGACCAATCCTAGAGGGTAATTTTTGGCATACTTAATTTTACAAAACTTGACACTTAAATTTGTTGTAGCTTCATTTAGTGCAGAATTGGTCAGGGAAAGTTTGTCCACTTCAAGTTTTGAATTCAGTGGGTGTGATAATTTCAAACAAACAGGGACTTCCCCATCTTGGCATGGTAGTAATGAGTCTAAAACATGCCTTGTTTATATCAAGGAAGAGCACAAGTCCCACGTTACTGACATTCTTACGAAGTCCTGATATTATTAAATATGTTTTTTCTATAAAGAATGCATGAGTTGGTGGATAAGTTTAAGCTTGGACGTGGAGATCATTTCACAATGGGCAACTTTCTCAAATCTGATCGATGTTGTAGGAACCGGTTGTCGTATCAAATAAATTTTCACAAGATTAAGAGAGTACCAGGTCGAATTTGATTAATATTTTTGAATCAGATTTGAGGAAATTGAAACCATACTAAATTCGTCGGCTAAACATTATGGATTTATAATTAGGCCGGTCCCATCGTGCTTGATATCTCCAAGAAGGGTTGGTTATAAATTAATCTTTTCCTTCCAACAGTTTTGAGGGCCTCCTTAGCTCCTTTTGAAGTGCTCACAGTCTAACTTTCACAAGACCCATGAGATTTGCCTCTCCAGATGTCCAAAACTGTTTTAAACAGGTCTCCCTCATTTTTTCTGTTTTACGGGGGTATCACACAAATTTATTTCTAACAATCTTATTGCAGCAATATAATTTACCAAAGTTTCAAAATTGACCAATTTGGTCCCGACTATTGGAAATGCTACTCCGACTTAGTCTCCACTGGATTCATCGATTCATATTCAGGACATTGACCTATTGATTGCTCGTTTGTGTCTGATCTCGGCATTAGTGAACAAAATGACAGAGAAAAAAGGTTGTAAAGTACGACTTGAGGGGGGTGTATGTTTCAAACTTATCTTTCATTCTTTTCTAAAACATTTAAGCTAAAAATACTACTAACTCTTCGTTGCCCAAAAATGGATTTCATTTGCTATTATACTTTTTGCTTTCTAATTATTTATTAACCTTTTTTTAGTGTTTATCCCACTAAGATTTAAGAAAATTTGGTAATTCACGATATTGCCAGAAAATGCTGGTACAAATTGTATTGAAGAAAAGAAAATAAAGAACATTTTCATTATACGGGATAACATTGCAAGTTTTAAACTGTATCCGATAAAAATATTAACCCTTAATTTCTGAAAATCGATCGACTTGATTTTCTATTATATGTTTTCGGAGATCTAATTATTTATCTTCCACTTTTTGATTGCTTGTCACACTAGAGTTTAGAAAATTCGAATTTATCGCAATATTTTACCCTTTTTTTTTTACCATCATCTGCTTAAAGGTTTCTATTGTTTGGAACTAGGCAACAGTTATAACAGTGGTTTCTCAATGAAAAACATGGGCGTGTCAGGAAAGTCAAGATTGGTTTTAAAGTTTACTTCGGGCCATATTTTTAATACTTTCATGTTAAATTTAAATTACATTTTTACTGTCTTTCAACCACATATATTTAAATTACATTTGTACGTTGGATTGAGATTGGGAACTGAAGGGGATAGCAATATTGAATTGCTCCGTGAATTCCTAATCACATCACTCTCCTCTCTCTCTCTTCCTCTTATCAATTTCTCCCAGTTTCTCAAATGGATAAAGGTTGAAATATAGTGATGTCATATCAAAAAAATATACCAATAAAAAAAACAGAACAAAACCATATCGTACACTAAGTGGCGTTTTCTTTTCTGAAGGGATGCGCTAAGTCTACACAAATTATTTTGTTTTTTAAATGCACAATTACAAGTTTCTTCCTACACCTTTATGGCATATGTAATGTACCCTTGCTTTGAAGTGTTTATATTAGCTAGTTTCTTCCTACATTTTTAAAGTCATCATGCCCTGGGAGAGTCGTATGCTCTATTAATCGGGAACGATGAATAGCTCCGCAGAAAAAGCTTATCGATTGTCTCACAACTAGTGATTTCCCGGGAGCCACATCATATGTCGAAGTCACTTTATTTTGTGTCCTATTAGTATGCAGAAATATTTTCTTAAACGAACTTATTACAAATATAATCTTTTCAGAGTGGCACGTATGCACCTTAAATCCACCTCCGTCTTTTATATTTTCAGGTAGCATTTATATGTAAAGTAAATGCTTCATTGTACTTCAACAGTAGCCAACATAACATATATAATTCTTACTCTATTTTTATTATTATAGGTATCTTTAGATGGGGAAATCACTGTCTTATTGTTCAATACTAGCCAACATAGGACCATTCGACATATGTCCTTTGATTTTTATTTTTATTGTTCAATACATAGGACCATAACATATATAATTCTTACTCTTATTGTTCAATACATGTCCTTTGATTTTTGAACAAATAAGAACTAGAAGTACATTTTTCTTAGGGATCTGATTGGAAAAGCGAAACAAAGATGTCAGCAACTATCAACTAATATGAAGGCGATAAATTCAATTGGATTCACATGCATGCAAAGTTGGCGAAGATGGCCGTTATTGGCAAAGGGTATAAGGAGAGGGGTTCTAGTGCAAAAGGGAGGTAGGGGGTCAGCAGCATCTCTGACACACATTTGGGGCACCGCCACGCCTCTCCATGGCAAACAGTGCGCGTTACACCAGCAGGTTCAGTAGCCCCGCCCCGAATTATTAAAGGGACAAACGAGAAAGAAGAGGAGTTGGCCACCTCGCGTGCTGGGCTGCAGTGCTGGGTTATATCCTTCTCTCTCTCTCACGTCGGGAGTTAGAAAGTATAAGCAGTTAAGAGAGAGAAACACGAAAATCTCGGTTCTTGTGCCTATCCAACTTATCCTTATAGATTATTAACTCTCTCTCTCACTCTCTCCTACCTACCACTACTGTTGCTGCCGGGGCCTATCTTGTTCACTTTCCCAATACTCGCTCAGTCTAAAGATGGACTCCTAATCCCGCGATTATTGTAATCTCCGTCATTTAGTTCTCTCTATATCTCGTATTTTCGTTTGCTTGTGGGATGCCTGGATTTATCTTTGTAGATATAATACTGTGTGAATCCGTACTAAATCTGTGCATATGGAAATCTTTGTATCTCTCAATGTTCTAGGAATCTGCAGATGGTGCCCGTGTTAGAAATCTGTAGTTTAAGATTTCGAATGGGGTGGAAGCTAGAACATTTTCATGATACGATAGAGATGACGAAAGAGAATTGGTTTGTATTTTCGGATTGATTTAGCAAATTAAGAGTCGGAGAAATTTTATTCCTTCGTTACCACAGTATCTGTGAAGCCCACATATTCTGCACAATTCGTCTTTGTTCCGTCTACATGCAACGGAAGCCAGCCGGAAACAGCTCATCATACTTCTAGCTAGCGACGGGTATCCGGTTTCTGTACTTTTGAGATCCATCTTCTGAATCACTTTCTTTGTTTTTATCTTGTTCTAAGGTGAAATCATGCCAATATGTAGTCTACTTTTGAGATCCATCTTCTGAATCATTTTCTCTATGTTGATGTTATCCTCTTGAAAAGGGGTGCTCGGCGAGCGATGAACATGTTGCTTTCATAACTATTTCCCCACCCATATTATTCTTAGTTCTTATAGGACTTGATCAGTAAAATACAGCTATATAGATCCTAGATTCTTCTGTTATCTGATTGGTTTTCACGTTCATTTTATTTATTTGTTATAGAAAGAGGAATCAACAAGATGCAGGGTAGAGGACTAAATCTGAAACCGCCGGATGAGATTTTTGGCACTGGCCTACAACAGAGATCAAGAGTGAAACTCCAGGCCGATCAACAACCACAGAAATGCCCAAGATGCGATTCATTGAATACCAAATTCTGCTATTACAACAACTATAGCCTCTCGCAACCAAGGTACTTCTGCAAAACGTGCAGAAGGTACTGGACTAAAGGAGGCACACTAAGAAACATTCCGGTTGGTGGTGGCTGTAGGAAGGGAGGAAAACGCCCAAAGAGATCATCCATATCTGATAATTCCTCAATTCACCAAGTTAGGGAGCCTAACTTTCCGGCTGCTACAATCGGTGCAATTAGACCCCAAATCCTGGTGGATCACTCTTCAACGGGGGTGATCAGCACTGCCGGAGATCTGAAGATTCCGGCTGGCTTATCGTCCTTATCTAGCTTAACGTCTCTTCCTCAATTTAGCGATGGTCACAGCCTAGGCGAATACGGCACGGTTTTTGGTTTACGCCATCCACCATTGTTACCAGAGCAAGCCCCCACCTTTCCCACATCAGGAGGGAACTTCAGTGGTACTGAACAGTGGACAAGCATTGATAATGAAGCTGTTCATGGTTCCAGTATAGCTAAAGATGGACTCCTTCACTTGCTACCGCCATTTGCGGTGGCACCTTTGAGCATGGGAACTCTTGCAGCTACCAGTGTGGCTCCTTATGTGAAGTCCGAGCAGCAGACGGTGTGCGAAACCAGCAGTGCTTCAGGTGGTGTTGGATGCTGGAATGGGGGTGGCGGGTCGTCTTCATCGAATATTTGTGGGCAATGGCCAGATTTTTCAGGGTATAGCTCCTCAAAATCGTTCTTATAACCATCTAACCTCTCTTTTCCTGCTGCATCTGCCATTGTTCCCTTCGCGTGTGCCGGTTTCGTTTACAGATTTACGAAACGTCTTAGTTCATTTATTTAGATTGTTTTCTCCGTTTTGTGGTTCAGTAAGCAATAATTAAGAAGAGAAGAGTGGTAGAATTAAGATATATCAATGGTAAGGTGAAGTTTTATATTTTGGTGGTTTATTTTTGAATCAGTTGGATTCAAGTCTCGTGTAAATAGATAGTGTGAAGAATACAACCGGATGTTCACTAGATTCTCTTTGTAACTATATATATATATATATATATATATATATATATATATATATATATATATATATGTATATGAAGGATGTCCTATTAATCCTTGTTGTACCAAATCGAGCTTCATTTAGAGGTGTAAGAGGGAAGGAACCCTCCCTTTTCCACCATTTTCTTCTGCAACGGGTATAATGAAATGGTAGTGGGTTCTGGTTCAGTAAAAGTCAAAGGAGAGAGAGACACTACCGGATCCGGTGTGGTATCATTCCTTCTGCGGCTGACGATGGCGGACACATGGCGAGTTAATGCGCCAGAGCACCACCACCACTATCACTCTCGGCCTCTTCCTTTCGTTCATTCTCTACGTAGTCACTTTCTCATTTATATCGTAAGCGCTTCCTTTTACTTATCTTTAATTTATTACTCTCTCTCCCTTTCTCTATCGTCCTTATTTCGTATATTTAGTTAGCTGTAACCTAACCTTTTGTATGCATGTAAAAAGTCCAATTCAACGTCTCAAAGATAAATGTATTCATGTTTCATTGTATAGCGGTAGCTCATCTTGTAGGGCCTCTCTAACTGCCATCACAAAATGTGATGAGTTCGACTCAGAGGGCGTGCATGCACGTTCCGTGGTAGCTCATTGAGTATTATAAGTGGCCCCTATGAGAAAAATAGATTGGGCATACCATTGTACCTTCATAATTGCTCAAAGCTTTGAAGATACGGGGAATGGCCGTCATTGTGCCTTCTTTCGTAGACATGCTCTAGTGAACATTTCGTATCTTTCATGTTGGGAGATCCTTTGTTCTCTTTGATGGTATGCTATTCTACGAATCCACCTCTTGTATCTTCTTCTTCTTGAATGAAAGATTCTACCTTCGGTAAGAGAAGAATTGCTAAAAGCTAAAACAAATTTAGACCTTAGTCTAACTTTCTTTTATTTTACTATAAAATGAGCATTTAGTTCAAGCTAAATCAAGCCACCAACCTATTTCTTTTGATAGTTTATCGTTTTGTTTCTTAACAATTTTGAAATTGGTAAAAGAGATGGAAGTCCTAAGAGCTGCAGCAAAGGAGCTACGCACACGAAATTAATGAAGGGCATGTGAAGATTCTTTTTTTTCAAAGGCAAGGGGCATGTGAACTTTCACTCTACCTAATCTTGCACATTTTATGCTTGAAACTCGGTCTTCATTTGTTTACATCGAAGGTTCCTTTTAGCATGTGATTAGATATTGGGCATTGTCCTGACCAGTGAAGTCCTATTTTTAAACAAAAGGGAGGCAAAAGCCTAACCCAAAGGAAGACGTCCTTTTCTTGATGAGAAGTGTATGTACCAACGGGTATAGTTGACTGTTTAAGCAGGCGTCAGCCAACCAGGTGCTATATATCCTACAGTTTTTTGATCGATTTTACACTGAATGAGATCAAACACAGCCGGGGGCTCTTGTTGAGTGATACAATATAGTGTTCCTTTTATCTTTAAAAGTTTGTAACTCGAGTCAGGTGCTTTTTTGGGGGAATTTTGTGGAAGTAGTTTTCTTCTTCTCGTTCTTCTGTATAACTGGTTGATATGAGTGACAGCTGAAGAAGGTGCTTTCCCTTGCCGTCCTTTATCTGAAAATTGGAGGCCGGGAACATCACATTGAGCACACACTAGGAGAGGAGGAGGGTAGTATTAGAACCAGTGGTGTAACTATTTATGGGTTAGGTGAAGAGACCGCACAGTCGAATCCGGAAAAAGAAAAGATCATCAAACGAACAGTCTCATTTTATTTGGTACAAGTTGCATCACGCGAACTTTACCCTAACTTCCCGAAAATTTTCTAGGTCTCCACTTGTAAGAAACTTCGTCTCTAGGTCCATGCTGGGCTTTGGTTTACTAAAAACCCATGTTGCATGGATACGGGTGCGGTACCGGTACTTGGTACGGGTACGGGTATGAGATACGCAATTTTATAAAAAACTAAGGTACAGATACATCATTATTAAAAAATTAAAAAAATGATATATATATACACACACAATTATATAGAGCATTTTATATTTTAAAGAGCATTCTAGTGTTTGAGAATAATTTTATTCTAACTATGACTATGAGAATGACATTTATATAGGATTCAAAACAACAACTAAGCCTTTTCCCATACTTGATGGGGTTGGCTATATGGATTCTTTGTTTCCATAGAGCATGCTATTCAGAACCATCTCATATCATATGAATAGTATGATAAATAAACATCATCAGCTTTGGTTGAAATGAACTATTAAATGAACTTAGAAGTTTAGATGGAAACCAGGATCAATAGTGCCAGTAGTTGCCGCTGTAACTCTTTGACCTGGCAAAGCAATTTTAAGGCTCCGGAGCATATACAGATTTTGTTGCACCTATATCATGAAATTAATAACTTGAGAAGTTATGGAATGCTTAATACAAGAACACACAGGCATGAAACAAATTGAATTCAAAAGCATATAGTTTTATAACAATCGCAGAGGCTTTTCTAGAGTAATTTTATCAAGTTTTAGGACAATGAGTAAAAGCTAGCTTCCCATGATGTTTAATACAATAAAACTTTACAAGTGAACAGTGTTATTTGTTCAAATTGTTGAAGCAAACAAGCAGAGAGAAAATACAAGTACCTAAATTCAGTTCCTTTTTGCCATCAGCAGGTGAAATTCTACACCATTTAACATCATGCTCTAACGATTCTGGATATAAGCAAGACCAACATATGAATTAATACGAGTTTATCATGTTTCAGAATAATGAAGTCAACAACATATAAGCAAGACCAACATATGAAAAAAGAATTAATGAAGAGATAGAGAGACCTTTGTCAATCACAGCATCAAATGAAGCAGATTTAAAGCTATGCATATCTCACACATCCATCTTAATATCTGCATGATTTTCATGAAGTTAGCTCAAAATCAATGAAGATCATGCTTGATGGTTTAAGATCATAAATAGGCTTGTATGCATTCCTAACTAGGTGGATTCAAAAGAAGATTGCATTATTCCTAACTGCTCAAATAAGATCAATACATAGCAAGTTCAACACATAGCAAGTTCAGCCCTGAGATAACTGATTATTTTGCAAATGCCTGCTAGAAGAGAAAGTAGTTCACAGATTGCATTATTGTATAACATCAATTCCTAGGCCCTATAATCATATGCTGAGATCATTGCAAAGCAAAGAATTGGGTTTTTTCAGGACTCATCTGCAACAGTCAGGAACATAACGAATCAACCATTTGCTCTGCCATGATGGCTGCAAGTGGAACCAGATATTATTGTGCTTCATAAAACCAAATTACTGCCCTTATCTCATTGGGCACAAGTACCAGCAATTTAAATTTCAACTAGGCATCGATTTCAGAGTTCAACACATGAGGAGTCACATAGGGTGTCCGATTACAACAGAGTGCAGGACTTTCAGTTTATATCTCCTAATGATTGAAGCAAGTGAACCATGATATCTTCATCTAGTTTCACTCCTTCCTGACATAACAAACTCAAAGGATCAATACTATCGTGTACAGATCATTATAAACCAAACCCGATATCATGGAATTCAAGATTTTGTTCTTAAATATTGATCAACAAACTTAATACAGAATAAGGCATGAGATGATTTGACAAAGAACGTGAGAACTGAGAAGCATGATAGAAACGCAACATCAACGAAGCAACAACGGAAACGAAGCCAGTCGTGACTGTGAATTTAATTTGTGCGTGAGAAGAAGCGGATGTTTGTGGAGCAAGCAATGTTTGTGCGTGATTTTAGAGGAGGGTCTGCAAGAAGCAGTATATCGGATTGGCAGCATAAATTATCGAGGTATCCCATACGACCGTCCAACTTAAAATCTGAGTTCTGCCAGGAGCGGTCGGCGATCGGCCTGAGAAGAAGGAGAGCAAGACGCAGAGAGAGACGAAGTTGAGAGACAGAGAGGAGAAATCGACGGGTTAGGTTAGGAACTAAGGGTTTTTAATTTGATTTGGATCGAATTCAATGAGTTGATCCATATCCAAACGAGAATCCGATCCAGTCACGTACGGGTACCGGTACATGGCGTACCCAATTTCGAGTACGCATACCCATATACATGAATACGTACCAATACGCTAGTCGACGTATGAGTACATACCCGGTACACGTACCCATACCCGATACGTACCGGGTATGGGTACGACCCCATTTTAGGCGTACCCGTGCAACACGGCTAAAAAGAAAATGGAGTTCATAGGAATCAAACACCTTAGTGCCCATGTAGAAGAAACCAGTCATTCGTCTCTAAGCTCAACCCCTGATAAGAGTTTGTAGAACATCTCATCTTCAATCATGTAGTTTTCAGTAGTTACAAGTTACAACTATGTCGCAGTTTTTCGCATGCAGATACTGCCTTTGCAAACTGGCACCATATAAACTGAAATTGGTTGGCGCGCGGCTGCTTTTACCCCCATCTTTCATCCTTTCTTCTATTTATTTAGTAGCAAATTGGGAATTGCATGATAAACATGCATTGTAATTTCCTACAGCTGATACTATCAATCTAGAGCACGAAATTAAAGTTGCAATATCTACATCAGCCAAAATGCACTTATTAGAACGTGCAAAGTGAGGTTTCACTTTCCAGTGTAGATTTTATATGAAGCAAACATTTAAAGAGTTCCATATGTGCATTATGGCTATTGATAATGAAACTTCAATGATTTGTATACATCTTTAAAAGTTCATTGCGGACAGTTGTTATGTTAAAAGACCGTAAAGCATCATGAAGCGTGCTTATTGTTCAAATCAAGTTTTAAAAGTCAGAAAAGCCGATAGATAATTTTATGTTTGCGAGATAAGGAGATTATACATATCACGGCGAGCTTTCCTTTTTCTTTTCCGGTAGTAAGCCAAGCTTTTTCGTTCAAGCTAAGTTGAATCCTTTACATATATGGGTTTCTAGTGGCTATACCTCTATCATGTTTTGGTTGTATTAGGTAGCCAACGGTCAGCGCAAAACTCAGTTGAACCTTTTATGATGAATAGTAATGAACAATAATCTTCTTAGTGTTTTGACTGATCAACTAAGTACAGACACTAGAAATTTTTTACTACTGAATGTATGCAATATTGTCAGGCATCACTGCAACAAAGTGGTCTTACAGTGACGCTCGTGGTGGCCACATCTCCATGATTGTCATCCCTGGTGGTGCCAATTCAAGGTTTACACTGACACAACCACTCATCAGTCTTTCCGTGTCGTTGTGCCTTCAACATTTAGACTGCCAATTCAATTACAGACCAGCATGCTCAACGCTTATCGTAAGAGCATCACGAAACAAGCATTTAGCTGACCTGCTGGGAAACTGTAACTACGATCACAAGAAGTTCGTGATCAGAAAGATTTTGATCTGAAACTGCTTGATTAGAGTAGGGCCGACGGATCTGTTGCCAGTATTCTCCATGGGTTGGTACGAAAGACGATGCAGTCTCTGATGGACATAGTGGAATGTGAAGGGTGGTGTTCTCTATGCAAAGCCAACTATATATTAAATATGCTACAGTTGAGTTTATACACAGACCTGGTCGGAGCGTTTCTCGAGGCATGCCTCCTGTTGTCCAACACCTTACCATACCAGGCCATTGTCCTTTTCGTGCGTCCTACCGTAAAGCAAAGGTTCGGTTAGTGGTATGCTTTAAAAAGAATCAATCTTTTATATATATATATATACTGATAAATTTCAAATCTCATTGGTATTCAGATCTATTCAAACATTTTTATTTTTTAATTGATATAATTAACAGTAAAAAATGAATTAAAATATTATTATAATTATATACTTTGTGTTACTTTTTGCATTATTATTTCAATTATTCAATTGAACCATTGAAATGATAAAATAATTTGAACACTGAAAATTTCAACCATTTATTATTATTTCTTATTTTCTTCATATATATAATATAAAGTCTTAACTACACAATAATGTTTAATACATAATTTTTCATAAATATTTTTACAATTCAATTTGAGGTTAACAATCAAGATTCAAATCAAATATACCATTGAACTTATATATTTGTATTTAATACATTTAAAAACATATTAATACAAAATATTTTTAATTTTTATCATCAATGTAAAAAGTCAAACAACGAAAATGTTTGTATAAGATTACGGATTAAGACGTTATTTGAGAGGTTGTCTCTCTCTTTCTCTCTCTGTATATATAAAAGAGAAAGATCGAATGATGATACGCTTTCTTGGTAGGCATGCCGACCCTGACCCCCGTGGTATGCTTCAGTCCGTGCTTCTATAAGATTACGGATTAAGACGTTATTTGAAGGGTTGTCACTCTCTTTCTCTCTCCATATATATATATATAAAAGATCGACAGATGATACGCTTTCTTGGTAGGCATGTCGACAGTGACCCCCTGTGGTATGCTTCAGTCCGTGCTTCTCCTTTGTAACTTTAAGGTTGCAGGTACTTGTTCGAGTCTGCCCGGGGGCGCCAATCATCAATGTAAAAAATCAAACAACGAAAATGTTTGTATAAGATTACGATTAAGACGTTATTTGAGAGGTTCTCTCTCTCTCTCTCTCTCTATATATATATATATATATATATATATATATATATATATATATATATATATATATATATATATATATATATATATATATAAAAGAGAAAGATCGATTGAGGACACGCTTTCTTGTTAGGTATCTGACCCCCCCGTGGTATGTTCAGTTATATATATATAAAAGAGAAAGATCGATTGAGGACACGCTTTCTTGTTAGGTATTGACCCCCCGTGGTATGTTCAGTCCGTGCTTCTCCTTTGTAACTTTAAGGTTGCAGGTACTTGTTCGAGTCTGCCAGGGGCCCCTATTGCTCGCTAGGGTTTCCAAGAGTGCTTGCTCGGCTAATCCCTGGTAGCGGTTTGCGTTTAATCAACTGAAAATGCCATTATCGCTGCTTGTTGGTTTCTTCTCTTCCTCATGAGGTTGATTACAATGGACAAAGCTTAAATCATCGGATCACGTTGATACCAGAAGAGCAGACATGAAAGAAGAGGAAAATGAAAACACACCATAGGGATCAAACACACCAAAATACACATAGGAGGAGGAAGATTCACTCATCATTTATGATGAGGATGACGTCGAAAAAGGGGAGGCAGTTAGTTGAACAAGAAGCCTCATGCGAAGCAAATACAAACAACAACTAAGCCTTTTCCCTTACTAGACGGGGTAGGCTACATGGATTCTTTGTTTCCACAGATCCCTATCATGTGTGCAGTTAACTCCCAATAAGCTAGATCATTCTTTATTGTTTCTTTCCAACACTTTTGTGGCCGTCCTCTACCTCTTTTAATACTTTCCAAATTTAGTTTTCTAACCTTCTTACAGGTTCTTCTTTTGATCTTTTTATATGTCCAAACCATCTTAAACGACGTTCTCTCATTTTATCCTCTATTTGTGCCACTCCTAATTTGTTTCTAATAACCTCATTATGTATACAGTTTTTTCTTGTATGACCACTCATCCATCTCAACATCTTCATTTCTGTCACAGATATCTTTTGTACATGTTGATGATTAACTGCCCAACACTCAGAACCATAAAACATGACAGGCCTAATTGCTGCTCTATAATATTTACCTTTTAACTTTAATGGTATCTTCTTATCATAAAGAATACCTGATGCTCCTCTCCATTTTAACCAACCAACATTAATTCTATGTGTAACATCTCCATCAATTCTTCCATCACTCTGAAAAATTGACCCTAGGTATTTAAAACTTTCCTTTTGGGGAATGCAATGTGTGCCAATTTTAATTTCCATGTCCTCTGAAGTAACCAAATGATCAAACTTACATTCCATATATTCTGTCTTTGTTCTACTAAGTCGGAGGCTGGACTGAAACTTGTTGCCGAAGAAGTTATTAGCTTTTCATTGTAGAACTGGCCGGGGTCACTGGAGCCTTACGGGGGAGTTCCTGGATACATCGGACTCCCGGTTGATTGTGCAAAAATGGGAAAGAGGGAAAGATTTCACGAAGCTGGACTTCATTCATGTAACCCTCTCGGTGCAGACATGGGGTTTACCACAACACTACCACATGGTGAAAATGGGCTGATTGATAGGGAAAGCATTGAGAGCAAGTCTTGGATGTCGGAGTCTGAGGGAGCACCAAGAAAACAATGATGGGAACGAAAGTTTGGGCAATGGCTAATGCAGAATTTGTGGGCAAAGGATCGGGGGGAAATGTGGAGGGTAACTGAAGAAGCAATCAATATTATTCCTCAAGAAAAAGAATGCGACTGACCATGAATTACTTGCGCAAAAACTCACCTAGCTGACGATGGTGCATGAAGTCCGACACAAGAGTCGCCAACGCTTATTGGAGAAAAAAAGAAATCCAATAAAAAGGAGAGGCAAACACAATAAGGGAGCTAGATGTGAGATGAGAAAACAACCACCACCTCCTGAACATGAGAAGCAAGACAATGAAGCCAGCGACTGGGAGGGGCAATACAAAAATTCCCAAATCAATAAGAGCATGTTATAGGTGAGAAGAGGTCAGAGATGAAACAGCAGGACTACTACAATACACATAAAATCAATCGGGAACAACTGAAAACAGAGCATAAGTAGGGGAGAGCAAGAATCGCATGACCTTAGAGAGCAACGTCACAAAGGAGTACAATATTCATATCCCAGAAAAAGCAGCTTAGCCAGCCAGAGATATAGCAGTTGACAGTACCACTCAAGATGAACTCACAAGAATAGGGAGAGGGTGAAGAATAGGGAGAGGGTGGAAAGAAGGGAAGAGGAAGAGACAAAGTCAAGGGAAACACTGGAAAAGAGAACAAGATTGCTACCCAACTGCTGAAAGAAAGTTGAAAGAAGTAGAATGTGCAATAGATATTGATGAGCCGGAGGAGAAGAAAGACAATTAATTTGTAAATATCGATGGAGGCTGCTCAGCAGCCCCATCGGGTACGATGTCAACCTCAATTGGAACTACCACGGGCTTGAGAACCCATGAGCAGTTAGATCTTAGATCTCTGAAAAAGATCATTGCAACAGAAGTTCCTACCCTCCTATTTGATGGGCTTTCAGCTCATTAACAGTAAGGAGGTTATGGGGGGAGAGAGGAAGAACTCGTTACAATAAGTTATAAATGATAAAAGGGGTGAGTGTGACTAAAACCACCACTAACTCAGTCACGCAAGTTAAGTTGGATGAGTATGAAATCTAACTGGTCTAACTGGTCTTAACTCAGTCACGCAAGTTAAGTTAGACCAGTAAAGAGGGATCTAGGGAATGCAAACTATCATTATGGAGGATCTCCAGGTGATAAGCTCTCATTAACTAACATTTAATTCTACTCAAATTTCTTAAGCCTAGTTAAGACCAAAACAGGTGGAGAGTTAATTTCAAGTAACTCTTTAATGCAAAATGGATCAAGCTAGTTGGGTTACTACTAATTTCCTTTAGTTTGCAGCTGAAATGATATTAACTTTCCTAGGACCCCACGATCAATAATGAGGCCTCCTCTTAGTTCCAAATCCTAGGTTGGGTCCATTAATTTTCGTAACCTTGATCTAGTCATTGGATCTCTCGGGCTTTGGTCCGACACAACTTCTTTGCATGACTCACTATCACATGGATCATCATGTGACTCCACATCACTGTCGAGTGAGGAAGGATTTGACTTCAAATCCGCAGGGAGATCTCTAACAAATGACATTAAGTCTTGTAAAGGTATTTGATTCCTTCTATCTGTCTCTTTGCGAGAATTTTGAATGGACCATCGGATTGATGAGATAGTTTATTTTGCCTTTTCTTGAGAAACATGTCCTTGTTGAGATGTAGCCACATGAGATCGCAAGGATTGAATTGAATTTGCTTCCTTGCATGGTTAATGGTCTTTTCAAGCTTTGCATTCTTTTCTTCAATCTGCTAGCATAATTTATCGTGAAATTTTTAGATGAACTCATCTTTATGTAGGTCTTCTTTATTACTGTGGTCTGAACATGGTTGTGGTGTAAGATCAAGTGGCATGATCGGATTGAACCCATATGCAGCTTCAAATAGAGAGTGGCGGGTAGTACTATGCACACTATGATTGTATGCAAACTCACCTTGGGTTAAGTACAAGTCTCACTCTTTTTGGTTCTTCTGAATGATGGCCCACAACATCGCATCTAGTGTTCAGTTTACCACTTCAGTTTAACCATCCGTTTGGAGGAGAAATATGGTGTTAAATAGAAGGCATATACCTAGCTTCTTCCAAAAGAGTCTTTCAAAAGAAACTAAGGAATTTAGAATTTCTATCCGACCAAATACTCTTTGAAACTCCATGCAACCGTACAATTTCTTTAAAGCTATACATACTGCATCATCTGTTTTGTGGCAGGGAAGAAAGTGATTGATCTTAGAAAACCTATCAACAACAACCATTATTGAGTTATTTTGCCTTTACGTGTGAGGGAGGTCCAAGATAAAATCCATGCTTATGTCCTCCCATGGTCGCTCAGGAACGGGAAGAGACAGATAGAGGCCATGTGTCAGTTATTTGCTTTTAGCTTTTTGACATGCAACACATCCCCTAATGATGCTACGAACATTCTGTAGATGTGAAATTTTACTCCGAAGTCTATGTAGAGACTTGAAATAATTTTCACAAACTACGTCGATAGTGATTCTAGGCAAGTGAGATATTTTTTACTTAGGCTTTCTTGAATCGATGCTCAAGGGTCAACTTGGAGGCTTTGAGGATTAGTTTGAATTAAGAGTGTTTTCAAAATCCACTTTCAAATACAAATGACTTAACTAAATTCATGAACCTAGGTCTTGAAAGGAAACATTTCAAAGTTCTGAAAAACAAAAACTGGTTATGTTTTCAGAACTTATCCCAAATTTATCTTGATAGCTTTTGGATCTCCAAAAATCGTAAAACTTTTACAGTGAATAGAGACTAATATGAAGATTCAAGAACTATTTTTATTTTGATTTCATGTATTGTAAATGTGCACAATTAAATCAGATATTGACTCTTGCTCAGACATTAAGAACAGTTCTGCGACAAAAATAGAAAGGTCTAGTAAAACGTCTGTATCTCGGTGCACAAACCTCCGATTTTTATGAACTTAGTCTTGTTGGAAAGCTATGAATATCAGCTTTCCAATGAGACAATTTCAATGAAATTGGTTTACTTCAGATAAAGTTATAGGATGATAACCCAAGCTCTATTGCAAGAAATAGGGGTTTCAAAGGTTCTGTTCTGATTTTAACGATTTGTTCCAATTTTATTTATGTAGTTGCACAACCCTAAAATTCTTGAGAATTTTAATAGAAGTGGGTCTGTGTGTGCAAAGTTTTAGAACATTCAAATCAGAGAGTAAAGAATTAAAAATAAAACACCGGACACATGCAAGATGTAGAAAATAAGTTTTCAGGTTTTAGAACGTATATGAATGCATTCCATCTAAATGTAAAAGTTAATTCACAACAATCAAAATGTAAATAACGGAAGGAAATAAAGTAAAATATGTCTATAGCTTAAGTATAGAGGAGATTAGGAGATATAAGAGATTATATCATATAAAGGGGTAGAAAAGATTATATCATATAAAGGGGTAGAAAAAACTTTAAATCAAACACATAATAGGCATAAATCAAACAAAATTTGGACAGCATAACATCTATCTATTACATCAATGAATGAAGTCAGCTGCTCCTTAATTACAACCCCTTTAATTGAATGCAAGTAAAAAAGAGATCAAAGCAAGAAAAAGAAAAGAAATCGTCCTTAATTGGAGGACTCCTTGGCAAAAGATGAACACAATTTGGGGTGGGCAACACCTCCAAACTTCTTCTTCTTCTTCCTCTCTCTTTTCTTTTCTTTCCCTCTCTCTCTCTTTCTCTCCCTCTCTTGCTGCAAATTTTTTTCACTCTCTATGCTCCCTCCAAGGCTCCTTGAATGCCTAAAACTCAACCCCAAGGCCCCCCTTTTATAGATTTCAAGGGGGCCTATAGGGCCTTTAGAGCCATCTCAATCCAATCCAATCCAAATGGCTAACCCATTCATGCACATGGTGTGCATGTGGGCTAGGAGGGTTGTCCCTTCTTAGCCCATGTGGGCTTAGTGCAACGCACATGGACCGACTCCTTTATTGGACTTGGCTAGATGAGCTCGACTCACCCTAGCCCGCCCCTTGCTCGATCTTAATGGCTTGCCTTGAGACGAGTCTTGACTTGGGTGTGATCTTCATTTGTTCTTTGAACTTGAGAATTGAATCCTTGTATTAAGTCACTTCTTCTAACACGTCTTAGGATTGACTTGAATTTGAACTCAGGATGACCCTACTTTTAGGCTTGATTTGGATGCTTTATTCAATCATGCTTTCATCATAACCTTCAGGAATCTTGTTTTGCTTGATTATCTTTTTAGTTAAGATTTATGGTTTCAAATATTTTCTTTTTGATTATTTAAAACCATTTTATTTTATATATATTTGAAAACATCGAGTTTTAACGAAATCCTCAAATATTTTTTGAAAAACATTTGAGTTTCATTCCCAATGTTTGTTTGCATGGTTGACCTGCTTTCACTTCGTGAGTTAGTCTTTTACCGTTTTAACCACTTTAACCCTTTGTTGGGTGTAGAGTGTCAGACCACTTTAACCATTTGATGGGTGTAGGGTCTCAAACCTCTTTAACCCTTAGGTATAAGGTCTCGAACAACTTTAACCCTTTGATGGGTGTAGGGTCCCGGAGTAATACTATACTCGATCAAGCGAGCTTTTGAGGTTTGGTTTGAATTTATTTTGTTTTGAATTTCAAAGGTTTTATAATTTTGTAAATTTGATATTTTGTAAATATTTTGTGGGTTTAGTTCCTAATGTCTCATTTTCATTTATTTCTTTGAGAAAAATTGTTTGAAATCATTCTTTCTTTAAAAAAAGTCATTTGAAAAAGCAGAGTCCTACTCAATTGGCCTTGAGGGCAAAATAGTCACTTTTTTGAACTTTTTGACAAAATTGAATTTTTTTTGAGAGGGATGAAATATACCCTTATTTTAAGTTGCTACAAAATTTTGGTGTGGAAATGAGTTCGTTTAAGGTATGCTTATTTGAAAACCCTTAAAAGACCCAAAAGTGCATTTTTTCTTGAAAAAGGCAGAAATTATAAAAGTTCAAAATTTTTAAGAAAATTTTTGGGTGTTTACACATCCTTAGAAACATGAGGCCAGTAGAAGTGTTCTTTGATTACTTTGATGCTCTTTTCTTACCAAAATATCCAACGAGTCATCTATCTTGTGCTTCTACTGGCCACTCCTCTATTGAGATAGTCCTGATAAAGTAAGGAAAATACATGATCTTCTAGGTACAAGTCTTTGAGAAACCCAAATCCCATGAGTTTTGCAATCATAACTGAAATCAAGGAGTGTCTTCACAAAAGTGCATCAACTACTCAATTGATACTACCTTTGTTTTACCAAATGGATTAGGAAAAAGTTTTCAAGATCTTTACCCAGTTAACATGTTTATTGTTCAACTTGCTTTGTCCTTTCAAATGCTTTAGTGTCTTGTGGTCATAATGTATGATGAACTCCTTGGGTATAAGTAGTGCTTCCATGTTTGCAAAACATGGATCAAAGCGTAGAACTCTTCATCATAGGTTGAGTAGTTCAACCTGACACCATTTAACTTCTCACTAAAATATATAATAGTATGATTGTTTTGCATGAGTACAACCTTATGCCATTCTTGAATGCATCATGGATGAACCATATAGCCAAGAGAAACCATAAACCAAAATAGATGAGCTTGCCCCACCTATGAATAAATATTTCATAGTAGCCTCATTAGACCGTACATCAATCTTGGTATTCAATTTCAAATATTTATGAGAAATCAAATAGAGATAGAATATGTATGGAGCATAGTTTTTCTTTGAGAAGTTCAAAACTATGTTGTGTCGTACTGATCTATTGAAAATCCCCTTTTCTTTTGACACAAACAGTGAAGGGGCTACAATTGTGCTTAAATCTCTCACAAAACATTTGTAAAATGAAATTAATCCATTAAAGCTTCTTACCTTCGAGTGATTAGCAAGAACTGTCTACTCCTTGATGGCCTTGATCTTCTTAGGATCTGCTTCAATTACACGCGAAGAGATCACATATCCCAGGAAATTAATATAGGGTTGGCCGAAGTGACACATTTTGGGATTGACATAGAGTTGTTGCTCCCTTAGTGTATCAAATACTTATTTTATATGTAGTAAATGAGCTTCAAAACTTTTGTTATAGATGAGGATATCGTCAAAATAGACAACCATGAACCTTTAGATAAATCGTCGAAGGACATGGTTCATCAAGTGTATGAAGGTGATAGGGACATTGGATAAACCTGTAGATGTGAATTTTGATTTCGAAGTCTATGTAGAAACTTGAAATTAAATTCTCGAACTACGTCGTGTGTGCGAGCATGCCAGTTAGTTTGCTCGAACTAGCAAAGTTGATTTTCTAACTTTAATAACGATTGTAGGTAAGTCAATTCTTTTCGACGTAGGCCTTCTTCAACCGATGCTCAAGGGTCAGCCTAGACGCTTTGAAAATTGTTTGAAATCTAGTGAATTTCCAAAACCAAATTTCAAATCCTAAAACTTGATAAAAATCGTGATTTTACTTTTCAATTCAAAAACATTCCAAGTCTTCAAAAACAGAAACTGGTTCTATTTTTAGAGGCTTGTTTCTGATTTTTTTAGAATAGTTTTGAATCTCCAAAAATTCTAAATTTTTTACAAAAGTTAGAGTTTTATATGTAGATTCAGAAACTATTTTTATTTTTATTTTTGTTACTTTAAATTTATGCAATAAAATTCGAAAATAGACCGCACTCAAACATTCGAGACAGACCTTTGCCAGAAAATTAGAGGTTTAGAAAAATAATTTTATCTTTATGCTCAGAACTTTGACTTCTATGAAGTTGGTCTTGTTGAAAAGCTAAGGATTTCAATCCAATGAGACTATTTTCAATAAAAATGGTTTACTATATACAAAAATATACGATAATTACCCAACCTCTATTGCAAGAACTTTTGGTTTTACAGAATTTGTTCCAATTTTGTTTGATCTTTTCTGATTTGATTTATGATGTTGCACAAGCCTAAAATTCCTGAAAATTTTATGAAAAGTATGTTGGTATGTGTAGATTAGATGTGCAAAGCTTCAAAATATTCAAAGCATGGGATATTGAAATAAAATTCGTTCATCGAATGGGTGTAGCATGAAGAAAACAGGTTTTCAGATTTTCAGATTTGTGCATGTATTTTCATCCGAATTAAAAATTAATGTAAAATATTTCAAAATAAACAAAATTATAATTATATCATAACATAGAGGGGATTAAGAGGTATATGATCTTATATTGTATTATGGAGTAAGAAATATCAAAATTTAAACATAAAACAAACAATTCGCGAATGAAAAAGTGACGGGACAACATATGAACCTTGATTAATACATCATAATGGAGACATGAGCTCCTTAATTACAACCCCATTAATATTAATGAAAGAATAGATAATAATTAAAAAAATAAGTGAAGAGTGGACATGTGGTGGATGGATCGGCCAACGGCTTGTGGCGGTGAACCTTTCCCTTTTTCTTTCTCTCTTCTTCTCTTTCTCTTCCTCTGACTCTCTTGGCCAAGAATTTGGTTGATGGATGGATGATTTGTGGCTTGCTTGATGATGAAACTTGGATTGATGGTTTGCAGCCCCCTTAAAGGGCCTTTTATAGGCCAAGGGCTGCCTCTTTGCTGCAAATTTTTGTAAAGCAACCTGCCCTATTGAAGGTGACTGAAATTGGTAAGTGAATGCTAGCCGGTAAGTAGATGCTGACCCTTCTTGCCAAAAATTTTCTCCATTGGATATGATAAGTGGATGCTGGCCCTTCTTGCCAAAAATCTGCTCCATTGGATATGCTAAGTGCAGCTACTCATTTGATGATGACGCTTGATAAGGTAAGTTGCTTAATCCTTTGATGCTGAACTAGGTAGGTATGTGTTGGTGAAACTGTTTAGCCTTTTATGCCTTGGTGACTTTCCAAATTGTGTATCAAGGTCAGCTTCTTTTTTCGTGGATGATGCCGACTTTCCTTCCTAAATGTTGACCTTCCTTTCCGGGCACCGACTTTCCTTCTTAAACGTTGACTTTCCTTTCTTGAACATCAACTTTCCTCTTTTTATGCCGACCTTCTTTTTTTGACACCAACCTTCCTTTTTGGATGTCGACTTTCGTTCTTCAACGTAGACTTTCCTTTCTTGAACATCGACCTTTCTTTCTAATACATGAAACTAAAAATGCTCGGTTATTGCCTTTTTGGTTCATACCACCTCCTCTTTTCGAGGAATTTGCCTCCTTCCGGTCTGAGTTTTATATATGGTAGGTATGGTTTCAAACACTTTCTTTAAAATTATTTCTATATTTGAAAACATCAAATTTAATGAAATTTTTAAATATTATTTTTAGAAAACACTAGGTTTCATTCTCAGTTTTTGTTTATAAGGGTTACCAACTTTCGCTTCGTGAGTTAGTCTTTAATCACCTTGACCAATTTAACCCTTTTATATGGGTGTAGGGTATCAAACCACTTTAACCACTTCAACGAGTGTAGGGTATTGAACCACTTTAACCCTTGGTATCAGGTCTTAGAATGAGACCCTTCTCAATTGGGCAAACATTTTTGGGTTTGATTCCCAATATTCTCATTTTCATTTGTTTCTTTAAAAAGAATTGTTTGAAATCATCCTTTTTTTAAAGACAATCATTTAAAAAGGCAAAATCCTGCCAATTTGGTCTTGAGAAAATAGTTATTTTTGTGTAATTTTGTCTAAATTAGATTTTTTTAGAGGGATGCAATATACCATCATTTTGAAGTTGTTAGAAAATTTTGATACGAAAATAAGTTCATTTAAGGTGTTTTTATTTGAAAAACCTAGTCTAAAGCTGTCAAAAAAAGCAAAATTTCTAAAAGATGAAAAAAATTATTTTGAATTTTTTTTTAGGTGTTTACAACCAAACAACATTACTAACCATTCATAGAGCTCGTTCTTGGTTTTAAATGTTGTTTTTCACTCATCTCCTTCTTTCATTCTTATTTGATGGTAGCCACTCATTAAATCGATCTTGGAGAAGACCGTGGCCCCATGTAACTCATCCAACATCTCATCTAACTGAGGAATGAGGTGACAACTTGATGGTTATTTTGTTGATGGTATGATTGTCCATACATTCTCATTGATCCATCCTTCATTGGTACCAATAGAACGAGTACGAAACAAGGGCTCAAAGATTTTCTCATAAAACCCTATGCAATGAGTTCTTCGATTTGATGTTGCAATTCTATGGCTTCTTTTGGGTTGCTTTGATATGCCATCTTGTTCGGTAAGGTAGATCTTGGAATAAGGTCAATTTAATGTTCTATGCTTCTAATTGATGGCAAGCTATTAGGGAGCTCTTCAGGAAAGATGTCATGGTATTCTTCGAGTAATTGAGAGCGACATATATGTGGGTGAGTCCTGCTCTATTGAACTTCCCTCGTAACTAGGATGAAGATGGGCTGAGACCGAGACAATGCATGCTCAATCTCTTTTCGTTTAGCAAATAGATTCTCCTTCTAAGATTTTGGTTTAGGAGAGCTCTTACTTGTTGTTTGATATGTGTATACACCCAAAAATTTTCTCAAAAGATTTGATCTTTTAGAATTTTTGCCTTTTTAAGAAAAAATTATGGTTTTAGGTCTTTTAAGGATTTTCAAATATAGACACCTTAAACGAACTCATTTCCGTACCAAAATTTTGTGACAAGTTCAAAATAAGGATAAATGGCACCCCTCTCAAGAAAAAATCCCATTTTGACAAAGAGCCAAAAAAATAACTGCTTTGCCCTTAAGCCCAAATTGGCAGGATTCTGCTTTTCAAATGATTTCCTTCAAAGAAATGATGGTTTCAAACATATTTTCTTCAAAGAGACAAATGAGAATGAGACATTGAGAACCAAACCCACAAAATGTTTGTAAAATATCTAAATTACAAAATTACAAAAACCTTTTGAAATCAAAACCAAACAAATCTAAATCAGGCTTCAAAAACTCGCTCGATTGAGGATAGTCCTACTCCGGGACTCTATACTCATCAAGGGTTAAAGTGATCCGACACCCTACACCCATTAAGGGTTAAAGTGGTTCCACACCCTACACCCAACAAAGGGTTAAAGTAGTTAAAACGGTAAAGACTAACTCACGGAGTGAAAGTAGGTCACCCGTGCAAATAAACATTAGAAATGTGACTCAATTATTTTCTAAAAAGAATATTTGAAGATTTTGTTAAAACTCGATATTTTCAAATATATATCAAATGAAATGGTTTTAAATAATAAAAAAGAAAATATTTTAAACCATAAATGGAAAGGGATGAAGCCATGTCAAACAAGGATGAGAACAAATCAGGATGGGAGCGAAGATCAAGGCGATAGTCGAGCCAAGCCCCCATCAAGCTAGGACCGAGCTCAGCTATGGATCAAGGAAAGTCAAAGACGTGGATCAAATGAAATCAAGACCTCACCAAGCATGGCACAAAGCTGCCTCAAGTTGAACTTGGCTGAGCTACACCCAAGTGAATCCAACCGGACCCATATCAAGTCCAACCGAACCCACTTACCTCTTTGGCCGGACACTTCTTGATCAAAACCACCTTGGCTTTACTTGACCACACCACATTGACTTTGTTTGTCTAAGCCACCTTGAAAAACCTGGACCAAAATCCCTTGGCCAGCCTTGATTGAGCCACTTCGGTCGATCTTGACCAAGGCCCTTTGGCCAAGCCTTGGTTGAACTCCCTTGACTAAACTCGCCTTGACCAAACCCCCTTTGACCTTGGCCTAACCAAGTCACCTAGACCCAACCCATCTTAGCTAACCTACATGACAGAAAGGGGACCAACTTAAGGCCCACGTGAACACATGAGCAGCCATGGAGTTGGAGCAAGAGATTGGGCCAAAGAGCTAGGCCCAATCCACATCATGGAAGTCTCTAGGCCTCCCTCCCTTGAGGCCTATAAAAAGGGATTTTGGGGGCTCATTTCCAGCATTAAGGAATTGAAGGACGTGTAAAGGAAGCCCAAAAGAGAGATAGTAAGTGCTATAAAAAGAGAGAGAGGAGGAGAGAAAAAGAGAGAAAAAAAGAGAGAGTGAGAGAAGAGGGGAAGAAGGGAATCGACCCCTTCCTCGAGCCATCGTCCATTGGAGGCCATTGTAAGTTTGATCCTTCTTCTTTGCTGATCTAAATCTCTCATTCTTTTTATTCAATTCAAAAGGGGTTGTATTAATGGAGCATTAGTCTTCCTCCCATGATGTAATAGAGTAGAAATGTTGCCCGTTTCATTCATTTTATATTTACCCATTTTACTTGTTTGATTTCAAGTTTCTCTACCTCTCTATATGTTATATCCTCTTATATCTCCTAATCTCATCTATGCTTAAGCTATAAACATATTTTAATTCATTTCTCTTCAGTCATTTACTTTGAATTAACTGTGATTAGTTTTTAATTTCAGATGAATGCATTCACGTATGCTTTAGAAATTGAAATTATGTTTTGAGCATCTCGCATATGTTTGGTGTTTCATTTTTCATTTTCGAACCTTTGCTCCAAATAATCTAAAATTTTGTACATTGATACACACAAGCCCATGTATAGTAAATTTTTTAAGAATTTTAGGGTCGTACAACATCATAAATAAAATAGAGGAAGATTAGACAAATTCAGAGTCAAGCCTATCCAGTTTGTATTTCCTGCAATAGAGATTGGCTAATCTTCCTATAACTTTGTTTGCAGTAAGCCAAATCTATTGAAACTAGCCACCTCTTCATGCTGATGAAGGAAATCTTTATTGCTGATAACTTAGTTTGAGAATGTTTGCGGTGCTTCATCAGCACCGAAATTAGCCACCTCTTCATCAGCAAACTAGCCACCTCTTCATCAGCAAACATTTCCGTATAGCAAACAAAGTGCACCGAAACAAAGTCAAGCCTATCTCCTTCATCAGCAAAGGCCACCTCTTCATGCGTATCATTCTTTGGTTCAACTTCATTCTTGCTTTTAATTTCATTTATTGTTTCGCGCATGATCATTATTTTGCGATTGGGGCGCTGTGAGGCAATATATCCCCTTTTGAGACATTTAAAACATTTAATGTCCCGACTTTGTAAGGTGGAGCCTGGTGTTTCCTTTGGTTCGCTATCTGGTGTTGCCTCATAATCGGTAGTGTTCCTTTTGCTTGTCGACTCCTTGTGTGTGGGAGGTGAAGGAACCGAAGAGGGTATTGTTTTACTGCCATGAAACTTGGTTGAGAGGTTTCTAGATGAACCCTGTTGATGCCTTCATTCCACTCTAATAGCAAGCCTAATTATATCTTCTAAGAAGACATAGGGTTGTAGCTCCATAGTCTCGGCAATGTCACGGTTCAATGCATTGAGAAATCTTGCTATTTTTTGCTCCTTAGGTTCTTGTACTTCACAATGAACCATAAGGGTCTCGAATTCCTTAACATAATCCTCCACACTCATTCTTCCCTGATGAATGCCTTGCAACTTGAGAAATAATTCTTGGCGATAATAATCAAGTAGAAATCTCTTTCGCATGAGTCATTTCATTAACCACCAACTCCTTACTTCGCCTTCTCCATCCCTTTGTAGTTAGTCCTTCAAATTTTTCTACCACAGATTAGCATAATTTATGAATTTTAGGGTTGCTAACTGACATTTCTTGGCCTTAGAGTAGTTATGATACTAAAAAAATCTTTTCTACTCATTGCACCCATTCAAGGAACTCTTTAGGCGAGTTGGTTCCTTTGAATGTAAAAATCTTAAACTTGATGGTGTGGTTGGCATCATTGTAACCTCTTCTGAAGTCATGAGATTCGTGATGAGTGCATTCAGAAGCTTCTTCATCAATGTCGAAGGCATGCTCATATACACTCTCATGATACGATGGGATAACACGTTATTAGGATGGGCTAAGAAAGTTATGCCATTTGGGCTAATATTTCTTCGAATTTTTGTTCTAGGGCCAAAAGACATACTTGGTCCAAGGATAAGCCTTGAGGAACTATAGGGAGAATAAGTTCTTCTTTAGCCATGGTGATGAGAGTTTACGAAGTAGCCAAAGGAGGATGTAAGAGAGGTGTGGGTGTGGGCACGGTTCAGTCAAAAGGAAAAATGAACAAGGGAAGAAAAAAAGAAGAACAGGGCAAAAGGTTTAGCGATTCAACTACTGAGTTGATGGTGGGTGAGAGAAGGAGGAATAGAATGAGAAAGGATATGAGAATACCTGTTGTTGCAAGTGATTCAATCTCAATGAAAGCACCAATGATGTGCTTTTAGCTCACAACGTCAAGAGGTTGAATGGGAAGAGAGAAAGAGCTTGCCACAATCAAAAGGAGTTTTGATTGATAAGAGGAGTGAATGTGAGTAAAAATACCACTAACTCAGTCACACAAGTTGAGTTAGATGAGTAGGAAGCCTTCTTGCAAGAATTATGGAGAAGAGAGAGCAGAAAACCAATGCCTTTTGTTCATTTCTCTTCAATATATAGGCTTAGAACAAACCTTTAAGCTGGCAAAGTAACAACACAACAATTATCTCTTGGCAATTTTCAAGGTACATGATTTGAGAGAGGGGTCTAGGTAATGCAAACTACCATTCTAGAGCATCTCCTGGTGATAAGCTCCCACTAACTAACATTTAATTTTACTAAAATTTTCTAAGCCTAGTTAAGCCCAAAACAGTTCAACCAACAAACAAGTGGGGAGTTGATTTCAACTAACTCTTAATGCAAAATGGACCTAGTTGGTTGGGTTATTCCTAATTCCCTTTAGTTTGCAGTTGACATGCAATTAACTTTCCTGGGACCCCACGATCCATAATGAGGTATTCTCTTTGTTCCAGATCCTAGGTTTGGTCCATCAATCTTCGTGACCTAGATCTAGTCATTGGACCTATCAGGCTTTGGTCCGGTGCCACTTTCTTGCGTGGCTCATTATCATGTGAATCAATATCATGTGGCTCAACACTATTGGGAATGAGGAACAAGGCTATAAAGATAATGAGATTCTACTGGCTCAATAATGTGGTGGTTGATGATTGCGTTGGAGTGGGAAGAAACAGAGCGGGTGCCAAAAGATGTTTCACATGAACCCCCTTGGCCCTATTTATAGGCCAAGGGTGGTTCTTGGATTTGGGTTTGGATCCTAGGATCCAACCCAATCCAAACTCCAAATGGACCTGAATCTAGATTTTTTTGTCCAAATCCAATCCAAAATTTATTTTTTGAGTCCTTCTTTGGTGTAGGAAACAGACGGTTTCTGAGCGGGCTCCGATTCCTCGATGACCCGTTTTAGGCTGGGTTTTTCCCAGTCTTTTTGTCTGGCCAAATTCTTGCTTTCAGGACTGTTTGTCGTTTGGTTTTGATCTGCCTGGCTTCGTTTGAAGTTTTCACTTGATGAGGCCAATCTTGGATTTTCCAACGAACTTCTGATTTTTGTTTTTATAGGCCTGATGCTTGATCTCTGATGGCTTTATCGGGGTCTCGGCTTCTTTTTGCATTTTGGGACTGAATTCTGATTTTGACATGGATGCCAGTTTTGATTCTCTACCTCGTTTTTATCTGGACGGGCCGAACCTCTCCTTCACTTTTTGACCCGGGTTTCACTTGTTTGTTTGAGATGCTTTGTAATCATTGATTTTTGGCTTGGGTTTGAAAACCTTTATTTTGAAAGATTTTCTAAAAAAGGTATAAACTTCAAAATTTCAGGGTTTTTTGTAAGTTCAGAAGGTTGGGAGCTGGTTTTCGAAATTCAGGAGTTTGTTGAAAACATTCCCATTTTGGGGTGTTTACAGCGACGATCCTTGCTTCGAATTCCTTTCGCAAGTCTTCGAGCTCTTCTTTTTTGCTTTTAAAAGTGGTTTTTGAAAACTTTTTGGGAAATGGACTTGATGAGCACGAGGCTCGGCTAGACACTTCATTGGAGTCTGAACTTGACATGATTTAGAGTTTTGGAAATCCTATAAGTGCAAAAAAGGCAAAGTTTAAACACTTTTCTTAAATTTTTTTTTGAAGTTTTTGATTTGTTGAATTGAAGTTCGCTTAAGACCTGTGTCCCACCGGGCGTGCCAATTCTATAAACATGAAAATTTCCACTCCGAAGTTATAAAACTCAAAGTGAACTTTTTCGTACCTACGCTTGCGCGAGCGTGCTAGCTAGCTTATTCAAACTAGAGAAGATTTTAAAATGATTTTCTAACTTTGGCGATTGTAGGCAAGCAGACTCTTTTCGCTTTAAACCTTCTTGAACTGACGCTCAAGGGTCGGTTTAAGCGCTTAAGAACTTCGATTTTCAAACAAGTTTTTACTTCAAATTACAACTGTTTTGAATGAATTCGGTTCGTGCACTCTTTGCCAATTTTATTATGAGGGGGTTGGACGACCCTAAGATTTTTGCAAGTTTTATTTATTTTGGCCTACTGTATGTGGAGTGTGGCCTAGTTTCTGCGTGATTTGAGCGAGTGTTCGAGCGATTTGCCACAATGACCAGATACAGAGATGCTATAAATTCTGTTTTGGGCTTTTGAGAATGATGATGCAAACTCACTCGAATTGAAATTGCACTCCACTCTACATCCGATATAAAACTCACGCGAATTGAAAGTGCATTCACTCTACGTTCACGAAAGTAAAAACTCACTCGAATTGAAAGTGCATCCACTCTACTTTCAAGAAAGTAAAACTCACGCGAATTGAAAGTGCACCCACTCTACTTTCACGAAAGTAAAAACTCATGCGAATTGAAAGTGCAGCCACTCTACTTTCACGAAAGTAAAACTCACACAAATTGAAAGTGCAGCCACCCTACTTTCACGAAAGTAAAACTTACGTGAATTGATAATGCAACCACTCTACTTTCACGAAAGTAAAACTCACGCAAATTGAAAGTGCAGCCACTCTACTTTCATGAAAGTAAAACTCACGCGAATTGAAAGTGCATTCACTCTACTTTCACGAAAGTAAAACTCACACGAATTTAAAGTGCATTCACTCTACTTTCACGAAAGTAAAACTCACGCTAATTGAAAGTGCAACCACTCTACTTTCATGAAAGTAAAACTCACGCGAATTTAAAGTGCATTCACTCTACTTTCATGAAAGTAAAACTCACGCGAATTTAAAGTGCATTCACTCTACTTTCACGAAAGTAAAACTCACTCGAATTGAAAGTGCAACCACTCTACTTTCACGAAAGTAAAACTCACGCGAATTAAAAATGCATTCACTCTACTTTCACGAAAGTAAAACTCACACGAATTGAAAGTGCATTCAATCTACTTTCATGAAAGTAAAACTCATGCGAATTGAAATGTGTATATTTGCTTAAGAAAAGAGGGGGTTCAAAGTATAGAATGTTTATAACGTATATTGAGGCAGAGAGCGGAAAGGCTCAAGTACACGTGAGTGTAAAGAGCGAAAAGGCTCAAGTGCTCGTGGGTGCGATCGTGTTCATGCACCAATATTACAACATGGGGAGAGGTTTATCTCCATTAATACAACCCCTTTCTGAATTGAATTTAATGAAGAAATTGGTATGAAATCAAAGTTTTAAGAACTTACAAGTTTTTCCCTTCAATCAAGCCCTTGGTGCAGTTTGTTTGGTTCACTCGAGCCCTCTTGGTTCGATTCGATGCAACCCTCTTGCCAAGCCTTGTTGCAGTCGGGTCCTCCACCTTGGTCATCCCCCAAGCCAAGTCTTCCTTGGTGTAGCCGGGTCCTCCACTTGGTGTAGCCCTCTTGCCGAGTCTCCCTTGGTGCAGTCGGATCCTCCACTTGGTGCAACCCTTAGCCTTCACTCCAAGCACTCCAAGACTTGGCCTCAAGCTCCACTCCAAGCCCTTCACGTGAGCTCCACCTTCTCTCCTCTCTCCTCAAGACTTCCAACTTCTCCAACCTCCTCTCAAGCCCCCCCACTTGGCCTTATTTATAGGCCAAGGGAGTAGATCCTTGTATCGGGTTTGGATCTTTGGGTCCAACCCGATCCAAAGGGTTCTTCTTTGGGGCATGGATCTGGATCCTTTAGTTCGGATCCAATCTAAATTTTTTCTTTTGAGTCCTTCTTTGATGCATGAAATGAACGGTTTTTGAGCGGGCTCTGGTCCCTCGGTGACCCGATTTTAGACTGGGTTTTTCCCAATCCTTTTGACCAGCCAATTTCTTACTTTCAGGACTTTTTGATGTTTGGTTTTGATCTGTCTGGTCCCGTCTTGAGCTTTCACTTGATGAGGTTGATCCCAAATTTTGAAGCGGACACTGATTCTCATTTTGACAGTCCCGATCTTTGATTTCTGACGGCTTCATCAGGGTCTTGGTTTCATTTTGCATTTTTCAAGCTGAACTTGTCTTTTGAAATGGACACCGAGTTCGATCTTCCGTCTCACTTTTATCCAGATAGGCTGGGCCTCTCTTTCACTTTTTAACTTGATCTCAAGCTGGATTTTGGATCGGGTTTCACCTGTCCGTTTGAGTTGTTTTGCAATCCATGGGTTTCTGACTTGAATTTAAAACCTTTATTTTAAAATATTTTCCGAAAAGGTTTAAACTTCAAAATTTTGGGGTTTTAAAAGTTCAAAAAGGATATAAGCTGGTTTTTAAAATTCAAGAGTTTTTGAAAACATCCCCATTTTGGGTGTTTACACCTATGAATGAGTTAGTTTATGAGGTACTCTTTTGACCGATCAAAGGATTTTTGGTACTCTTAAGTCCTCAAATAAAAGGATGTCTTTGGGTAAGTGCTTGTTAAACAACTCACAACGTGTAGCTAGATTGCAAATGAATCTTCAAATTGCTTGGATGTGATCATAAAAACTTGTAAGTTGTGCCAAATTAGAGGCATATCCATGATGGCTCACATCTTCGTTGGATTCACCTCTATACTGTAAACACGAAAATTCTCACTTCTGGTTTTGAAGCCGGAAATGAATCTTTTCTCGTCTACATCGTTTCTATGGGCGTACCAGCTAGCTTGCTCAAGCTAGCGAAGTTTTTGAAATATCTGACTTTTTAAAGGCAATTGTGAGCAAACGGGATCTTTTCGCTTTAAACCTTCTTGAACCGGTACTCAAGGGTCAGTTTAAGCGCGTGTAAACGTTGATAAAACAAATTTTGACTCTTTGAAAGAATACAAGTGTTTTGAAAACTCGAGTTTGCCTAAGTTTGCAAGTTTTATGTACGGGACTGGACGATTTTAAAGTCTTTGAGCTTTTAAGCTATTTAGGCCGGACGTGTGCGCTTCAAGTGGCCTAAATTCAGCGAGTTAGAGCGTAGATTCAGGGTTTTTTTTTCAAAATGCGCGAATGCAAGGATGCACAAATGTTTTTCGGGTTTGATATGATGATGTGAGCTAGGCTCGAATTGAAAGCAACTCACACACACAACTTAATGTAAATACCCAAATGGAAATGCAACTCACGCAGCTTAAGGGAAATACCCGAACTTGAAAGCAACTCACACGACTTGAATGTAAATTGCATAATTGAAATATACTTATATCTTAAGAGCAGAAAAGCTCAATGCACGCGTGTGTGTAGTGTGGAATTTAAATGACAAACTCACACGACTTGAATTGAACTTGCCGAAATTGAAATATAAGTATATAGTAAGAGCGGAAAGGCTCAATTGTGAGTGAGTGCTCTTGGTGTGTAAATGTAAAGACAACTCACACAACTTAAATTGAACCACCCAAAAATGTAAGTGTGGACACAACTAAATGTAAAACTCACGCAGCCGGAAAATATATAAGTATGCTATATCTTATGAGCAACAAAGGCTCAAAATGTGCGTGAGAGTGTGGAGCAAGTGCTCAAGTACTTCTTGGGTGCGAGTGTGAAATTTAAATTACAAACTCATACGACGTGAATGTAACAATCCGAATTGAATTGCAACTCACACAGCTTTCACTAAAGTAAATACCCAAAGGGAAATATATACTTTAACTTAAGAGTGGAAAGGCTCAATGTGTGTGCAATCGTGTGCAATTAAGAGCGAAAAGGCCACGTGGGTGTCTTGTGTATGTTTAAGAGCAATATGGCTCAAGTGTACATGTGTGCTTCATGTATCAAGCACCAATATTACATTTTGGGGGGAGACTACGCTCCATTATTACAACCCCGTATCGAATTGAATTAAATTTGAAATGAGTACGGTAAAAACTGAATTTAAACACTTACAAATGGTCAACTTTTCCTCTCAACGTGCTTGGGTTTGTCCACCTTGGCAGCCAAGAGATGGGTCTCCGTAGGTGGGGTTTGACGTGAGTTTAGGGTAGGCTTGGGGGCAGCCGGGTGCATAGACTTAGGAAGGGCTTAGGTTCGACTGGATGTAGGGTTGGTGTTGGCTAAGGTAGGTCACGGCTTAAGTGGGCGTGGTCCTAATTGGCACTAGGGAGACAGGATGCAGCTGGCTAGGTCTCGGCTAAGGTAAGGGGATAAGGTAATGGGATGGGAGTTGGGGTGTTAGGTTGGTGCTAGGTAAAGGGGCGCAGGCGGCAGGTGCTGGGATGTGGGGGTTACAGCAGGGACGACAGGCACGCTAGGGAGTGGGGTGCGGGTGCTGGGTCACGGCAGGCGTGCTAGGGAGTGGGATAGTATGGCGTTAGGTGTGCTGGGGACAGGTTACGGCAGGGTGGTGTGGTGGGGTATCTAGGGAAGGTGAGGTGGTGGTGTAGGGAGATGGCAGGTGTTGGGTCACGACAAGGGGTATGGTAGGGATGCTGGCGCTAGGGAACGGGCGGTAGTGGAGTTGGGCGCTAGGCGCGCCGGGAGGTGAGGGAGCCGGTTGGCATCTAGGGGCAGGGTAGGAATGGGTTCAAACCGAGTGCAGTTGTACTCGGTTGGGTTTAGATTTAGGTAGGTTAGGGGGAAGTTTGGGTCGGTTTAGGTGAAAGGGGCTAGGTCTAGGCTAGTTTAGGGTGAGGTTGAGAGACCTACCTCTTGGAGCCGGTACACCATGCATCACCCATGTCTCCACACCCTTGTGCAACCCTTCTTCAAGTTGGTGCAACCCTTTGGTTTGAGCCTAGGTTCATACAAGGTTTGAACCCATGCCCTTGATGAAGCCTGTAAACACCTCAAAATTCCACGACTTTCATAAAACATACCTGGTTTACAAAATCAACTCCAAAAAGACACTTTGAGTTCTGAAAACCTAGGAGCCTTCCCAAAACCCTGTAAATATTGCTTTAAGCCCTGTAAACCTATAAATAGTATTTTGAAAACCCATATCCAAATAGGAGCTTTTTAAACCTGAGTTAAGCCCCATTTTCCAAGAAGCCAAAGACGAACAAGTAAAGCATGCAAAGATGACACCTGATCGAGAAGCAGCCCAACAAGTCGCTCACGAAGGCCAATTCTAGAAGCAGACTCAGAAGCAGTTTCCAAAGCCCAAAAGAGCATCCTGGCCTGATAAAAGCCAGGTTCAAAAGGCGAAAGGAAGGCCCAGGCTCGATGCAGAATGCAGGCACGACACACCCAGAAGCCAATCCAAATACATCCTTTTAAGCATCAAGAATCTGAACCAGAAAAGTAAAAAATGAGCAGAAACAGAGTCTGAAAAGGCGAAAAGGAGTCCGGACGACAAAGATTGGGGAAACCCAACACTAGACGAAGCGCTGATGAAGCTAGGGCCCGCACAGATCGTCCACCCCGAAAAGCCAAGAAGGACCATCTGGAGAAAATTTGGATTGGATCTGGACAATAAATATCCAGATCCATATCCAAATAGTGTTTGGATTTGGATTGGATCCAAATAGTGTTTGGATTGGATCGGATCTGAACCAAAATATCCAGATCCATATCCATAAAAATGTTGGATTTGGATCGAATATGGATCTCAAAATATCTGAGATCCAAGATCCAAATCCAAATAGTGTTTGGATCAAACATGGATTCCACGATCCAAACCCAAGACCCATATCGAAGACCCACTTCACTTGCCTATAAATAGGAGTGAGGGGGTCTCCAAGGGTTCACGTGAATTCCAAAGGGGGGGAGCTTGGAGGAGAGAGAGAGGGTATTAAGGTGAGTGCTTAGTGCTTTCTTCATTTGTTTAGGGGTTTAATTGTGGGTTAGTGAGGGATTAGTGTGGGTTGCCCCACCTTAATTGAAGGGCTGGATTTGCCTACTCAAAGGCGTTTTGGAGTGGCTGGCTTAAGGCTTGAGCACGCCCCAACCGACCCAAAGAGGTAAGCTTGCTTAACCCCCTAAACCGTTCTTCTTCACCCCTCTAAACCACCTTAAACCTACCTTAATTAACCCCACCTAACTACCCCACAACACCCTTAAGCCTAAGCTAGATCCACCTAATACCCTAACCAACCCCAACCTTAAACACCCAGCCACCCCTAGACCTACCTGAACCCTCTCACTACCCCCTACGCACTGCAGGCGCCCCACGCCCATGCCCATACCCATGCCCGTGCCCTGCACCGCCTCACTCTCGTGCGCCACGCCTGTCACCCCGAGACCTGCTTGGCACCGACCTAACATCGACTCTACCTAAGTCCCGGCCACCAACCGACTCCACCATACACCACCGACCTGCCACCATACCATCCCAGCACCGCCTTACTCCACCACCTACCCAGCACCAACCTCCACTCTCCTTAACCAACCTAGCTTCACCATACACCCCATCTACCTAGTGTCGACCCCAACTCCCATCCCATCCATCGCCTCATATCCCAACACCCAGCCGTGACCTTACCCGACACCATTCCATCACCCCACACAACCCACTAAGACCCGTAGCATCCCATACCACACCTATCCCACACAAGCACCAAACCCGCAACCTCTGGCCGTGAACCTTCACCTCCCAAGCCAAAAGCCCACCAAGCTCAAAGGCCCCGGCCAAGCACTTCACACCTCAAACTTCAAAGGAGACCCGTCCGTGGTTGTAAAGCTAGCACAAGCCCGTGTAGATTGGAGTGGACAAACATCCAAACCACTTGTAAGTGTTTCAAATTCGGTATTTACATATCTCCTTCTACATTCTATTCAATTCGGATACGGGGTTGTATTAACGGAGCCTTGTCTCTCCCCAAAATGTAATATTGTTGCTTGACACACGAAGCACACACGATCACTTGAGCTTTAGCTCTTAATCTCATACATCAAGCACACACATGCATGATTGAGCCTTCGCTCTTACTCCAAAGACTCTAGTAAGAGCTGCGTGAGTTGTCTTCAATTTACACACTTCACCCACGCGTGCATTAAGCCTTCGCTCTTATCATATATATGTATTTACATTCAGCTAGATTGTTACATTAAGTCATGTGAGTTTGTCATTTCAATTACACACTCACACCCAAAGACACCCGAGCCTTTGCTCAAGCACCTCACGCACCATTTTGGCCTCGGCAACCCCTAAGATATAGCCATATCTATATATTTTCAACTGCGTGAGTTTTCCCGGTTCAGTTGTGTTTGTCTTTCAATTCTGGGTTGTTAATTTTCAGTCGTGTGAGTTGCATTTCAATATATATACAACACACACGCACACGTTGGCGACCTTCGGGCCCATATATATATAGTTGTATCTCCCATTCGGCTGGGTTTTACATCTCAGTCATGTGAGTTGTCTTTACATTTATACACAACACACACGTATACATTGGCGACCTTCGGGCCCATATATATAAGTATTTCCCTTCCGCTATTTACATTTAAGTCGAGCGGGGTTTTACATTCAAGTCGTGTGAGTTGTCTTTCAATTTATACACAACACACACGCCCACAATTGAGCCTTTCTGCTCTTAAGATATAGCTATATTTCCCTTCCGCAATTTCCCTTCAGTTATGTCTTTCAATTTCGGGTTTTAAGGTTCAGTTGTGTGAGTTTGCATTGCATATCCGCCATACCATGAGATAGGGCGCATACTTGAATCAAAGCAACCTCGAACCACCCGTGTAAAATCGCCAAGACTTAGGCACTTGATGCACACATCTCACGCCTAAGTAGCTAAAATCAAAGACATAGGAATGTGCAAACCCCACGTAAATAAAATCTGCAACTAGACAAATCAAATCGATCAAACACTTTCATACTTTTCAAAAAAAGGTCATACTTGTTCAAAATCGAGTTTTCTAAAGTGTACAAACTGACCCTTGAGCATCGGTTAAAGAAGGTTTGTGACGAAAAGAGCCCACTTGTCCACAGTCGCCCCCTGAGTCAGATATTTCAAAACTTACTTCGCTAGTTTGAGTAAGCTAGCTGGCACGCCCTTTAAAAGCGACTTAGACATACGAAAAGGTTCACTCTAGGCCTAAGAACCCAGAGTGAAAATTTTTGCGTGTCTACAGGAATTGGCACGCCCGGTGGGACATGGGTCTTAAGAAAAGTCGATTCAAATAAATAGACCTCTTAAATTTTTTTTAAGAAAAAGTGTGTTAACTCTTTGTGTATTGCATTTTCATAGTTGGGTTTTTAAAAGCATCGGAGCCATGTCAAATCTAGGCTCCCAAGAAGTGTCTAGCCATGCCTCATGCACATCAAGTTCTCATTCTAGGAAATTTTTGAAAACTCAAGATCAAAGAGAGGAAATCGAGGAGTTAAGAAGGGACTTTGAGGTCAAGATTGCTGCTCTTAGCCAAGAGGCTGAAGCAACTGATTCGTGTTCGTCACATGGCGAACCAAAGGCCAAAAAGAGATTTGAAAAAACTCAAAAACACAAGGAGACCTCCGCAATGGAAGGCAACCAATACCACGAATCCTTTACTCACAAGGATCGTAAAGCCCTACAACAGCTGCTGAAAGGGCAAAACAAAGAGAAAAGAAACTATGCCTTATCTGATTTTCTTTCTTTAGACTACGAAACAGACAGTGACGATAAAATACCGAATTTCCATCGGTATGATGGCACGGGAGACCCTAGGTCTCACTTGTAACTTTTCTCTCGTCGAGCCCATAAGAAAAAGAAGGACTCGATGAAATGGGTGTATTAGTTCCCTTTATCCCTTAAAGGCACAACTTCCAAATGGCTGGCTTCCTACGATCTTAGTCAGTTCGCTACTTTTGAAGAGTTAGCGAACTGCTTTATGCAGAGATTCTCACATAACGTAGAAGTCACGCCTACTTTAAACATATTAAGGGATATGAAGCAAGGTATGAACGAAGATGTGCATGCATTTATAGTTCGATGGAGGTCCCTTCTTGAGCAAGTACGAGAACCCATATCAGAAGGGTGTGCAGTAATGCTCATCCTAGATAATTTTAAAAACGAGTTGAAAACCCTTCTCTCCCTACACGAAATCTCGACTTTCCACAAGTTGATTAAAAGGGCATCCCTTTTTGAAACAAATTTGAAGAAAGGCGTCTACGATCATTTGTGGAAAGGGAGTGTTATTTCAAAAACTCGCTTGAAAAAACCCGGAACTTATGGGATACCCACAATGGACAAAGGGGCAAAGCCCCATAAAGTTGCAAACGTCCGAGTGGATCCAAGCCCGGCGAGCACTTCGAAAATTTTTGAGAGTTTTGAAAACAAAAAGATAAAAAAATACAAAAACCTTTTGAAAAACGGGAGTATACTCCACTGGGGCAACCTGTGTTGGAGGTCCTGGACCTCCTACTTGCCCAAGGGATGATTGAACTCTCCGAGATTCCCGAGGGAACCACTTCCAAAGGGAGATTCTTAAATCGATTTTGCAAGTATCATCGACTCAAAGGCCATGATACAAAGCAATGTTTTTTCCTACTCAACAAGATTGAGAACTTGATCGAGTAGGGCCGGCTCTAGGTCACTAAGGAACCAGAGCCTGCCCAAGCAATTTTCAAAGAACCCTTCCCCAACCACGCAAGTACCAGTGGAAAGGGCAAAGAGGTACCTATGAAAAGATGAACTATTAAGGTTGAGCTATAAACTTCTTGGATTTGGTGATGCATGCCACAAAACCACAACCAACTAGAGATGTACAAGGTCCTATGGTTCCCCAAATCAAGGAATAAAGTCAAAGTTGGCAAATCATTTGAAGCTTGGGAAGAACAATCACTTGACATATTGCTTCGCTTTGGGGATTTCAACAAATTAATGGGTCATCACAGAAAAGGCAAGATGTAATCGGATCCCTACTTCTAAAATATGGATTTTCATAATGTTGTGCAAGATATTGAACCAAGCGTTTCCAAATGATATGCATGAGCGGCTTAATCGATTCCTAGAAACTACAGACTGGCCAACTCTTTTCCCGTAGTCCTAAATCAAGCACGTAAATTGGTTTAGCCCTGAACATTGCCATATAGTCCTTAATTTTTGAAGAAGAAGTTGGGTGGCCACTTTTTGATCCAATTTATGAAATGTGGGAAGAAGGGTTCTCTTCTACGATCTTATGAGATGTTCTTTTTTTCTCTATTTGAGTTAGTTGTACATAGAAATAAGAAAGGTACATAGATATAAACAATAAGAGAAAAGTAGAGAGAAAAAAGAAATAAAGCAGTGGGAAACACGAGAAACAGAAACTTATCTATTTTTGTTTTCCCCTTCCCTCTTGGTTTAAACAAGGGAGACAGTTGTGGTTAATGGCCACACTAAACAATCATCAGGTGAAGGCTTCCTTTTGTTTGCCCACTCAAGTGCGGTGAGTGTGGAGTCTTCTTTGGTTCACTTTGCATCACCTCTCTCCCTCAATCTCTCTTTCTCTTTCTCTCACCCTCTCCCTCTCTGTTTGGTCTTGCAAAAGGTGAGAAACCATAAAAGGTCTTGTTTTTGAAAACTGGAAACCAGATATATGGTTTTACAAAGCCATGATGCTAGATCGCGCTTTTAACAAAAAACCAAGGATAGAAAACCACTTATGTCGTTGTTTCAATAAAACCGCCAGTGGTTTTGCATAAATCGCTTCGAAAGGCTAAAAACGCTTTGGGTAATGGGCAAGAATTACGTGTTTGCCCTTGGTTTTGGGAAATTTACAAAACAATGTTAAAAGTACTATTTTGTCCAAATATTTGTATGTGAATTTATGAGAAAGCCCTTGGAGTTTTTTACTATTTTGTCCTCTATACTTTATGAAAATTTTAGTTTCATATATAGGATGAAGTTACAAATTTACCCTTGCTACTTTTTTGAAGTTACTTCAGCACCTATAAAGAAGATTTTATAGTTATGCCCCTATGTGTTTGTTGAATTTATGAAACAATTAAAAGGACAATATTACTATTTTGTCCTTTTACTTTTGCGGTTTATTATAGAAACCCGTTAGGCAAGAAAATTACTCTATTACCACTATTTTTCTTGTAAATTCTAGAGTTTTGTTTTAAGACTATTAATTGAGGCATTTCTTGTTTAGTACATGAAATATTTCTAGAACTACAAACAGGTGCTATAATGTATTTGCACATTGTTTTATGATATTGTAAATAGGTTCCTGGTTAGTTAATAATGATTATCCTTTAGATTCATGTCTAAATTTCATCATATGTTGCTTGTTTATAGTTTTTTGCTTAAAGTTGGTAGACTCTTTCTTTTTGTCAAATTTATTAAAATGATGGTTAGAGTATGTGTATCTGAATTGGCAAAAACTAAAAAACTTAATGGCATGAACTTAAAAACTTAGAAGAAAATAATTCCTTTGACCTTGACATTAGAAGGCATGGATTGTGTCCCTCAGATAAACCATAATCCTTACTAACAAGCAAAAAACTAATGCGAAAAGGAAAAAGTGTCAAAACTTTCTTAAAGATGACACATTAGCTAAAATTATCATGTTGGGATATATGGAAGATGACATACTTAGGGTCCTTGAGGAGTGCAAAATAACAAAAGAATTGTTTGACCTTATAACAATAAAATATTACCAACTACGAAACTGCAAGTACAATTACTCTTTTAGAAATATAACTCATATAAAATGAAAGAAGAAGATAATGTGGCTAAACATGCCAACCAAATATTGGTTATGACTAGGAATTTGGTAGTAGCCAAGTATATAATACCAGAACCTATTTAGATTTTGACTATTCTAAGTAGTCTTCTTCCTTTTTCAAACAATGTAACCACAACACTTAGGTTAGGATGATGTTGGTTATGGCCATGGATTTGGTAGTAGACAAGTCTATAATCCTAGACCCAATACAGATTTTGAATGTCCTAAATAGTCTTCTTTCGTCTTGGAACATGGTAACCACAATACTTAGGAACTGACTTTATCCTTTCTAAACTTTCTTTGAAACTTGCTATTGAGTAAGAATATATGAACAAAAATAAAAGGATAAATTACTCTTCGGTCAGCACGATTTAGGATTTAGCTCTGAAACAAAGCAAAATAAAAAGAAATCAAACAAAAAATTTGGTAAATTTGACAAAAGGGTGGTCAAAATTTTAAGAAATTATAGAGATACGTTTATTTGATTAAGTACTCCAAATATGGTAAAATGAGACAATTAAAAAAAGATTACCGCAACATAAAGAGAAATTAGGGCAACTCTCAGCAATATAACCCAAAGGAGAAACAAGGCATAATCTACGTTATTTCTAAGTGCATGTACATAGATCACCTTGTGATTGGTTGGTGGATGGATTCTTGAGTTACCTGACATATTTTGAAGAGCAAGGAGGGAGCTATGTACTTGAAAGAATACAAGTCTGGGAAACATCAAACGTATATGAAAAATAATTCTTTTGTTGATGTTTTAGGGGTTATATCCTTTAAGATTGTTACAGGAGGTACGCTAGTTATACTTATTGATGTATGGATTGTGCTATCCATTAGGCGCAATCTAGTGTGTGTGCCTATCCTAATGAAAAAGGGTTTGAGGATAGGTTTGTCTCTAAGAAGATGATTGTAATTGAATATTAATAAAAATGAAGTGTCATCTTCTTATGCTTATATTGATTGTGCCTTTATTATTGGTGTGAATGTATGGTATAAAAAGGTTAGGACATATAAGTTTGAATAAGTTGAAAAAATTAGCTAACTATGACTTATTGCCTGGGTTTCAGAAAAATACTTTTAATAAGTGTAAAGCCCATATACAAGAGAAAATAACTAGAAAAACATTCATTAAATAAATAATTAGAGTAATAACCCTATTATACATCATTCACATACATATGTAGGCATTTTAGGGTAAAGTCTAATCATCAGAAGATTTTTTATAACTTTTATAAATAATTATTCGAGATATGGATATTTATATCTCTTAGTATATAAATTTGAGGCACTTGATATATTTAAAGAATATAAGCAGGAGGCTGGAAAATCAACTAGATGAGATAAATAAAGTTTTAAGGTCTAATCAAGGTGGTGAACACACTTTTAAGAATTTTTAGAATACTATAAAGACTTTGGTATTTCAAAATAAACTATCATGTCCAAGATACCTCAACAAAATAGTGTGTCTGAAAGATATAATAAAACCTTATTAAATATGACTAGGTTAATGTTAAAAAATGCTTATCTTCTTAGGGTATTTTGGGGAGAAATAATGATTATAGATATGTATATATTAAATAGAGTACATTGTAAGGTTGTATTCTCTACACCATATGAGATATAAATTGATAAAAAACCATACTCGATTCATATCTGAAGGTGGGGATCTATCACCCATGTTAAGATCCTTGATCCAATAGGTCTTTGAGATGTATTTTTATTGGATACCCAAAAGGTTTCATGGTTATAGATTTTATAACAAGAAGCATAGTTTAATAGAGAGTAGGGATGTTGGATTCTTAGAAGATATTAAGAATGAAATCATTGAAAATAATGATAGCACTAAAGATTTAGTGGATTTGGATCCATCATCATTTCAACTTATGAATACTAACCAAAATGACCTTCTTGATCCAAATGATCCATTATCATTTGCCCTTGTTGCGAAATTTACATTCATACAAATTATTCTAGCAATCTTTGTATTTTATGATTTGAATTTACATTAACTTTATGTTAAAACGCTTGTTTTAAATGATTATTTAAATGAAATCAATTATATGCCGTAGCTAGAAGGTATGCTATTAAAAGCTAGGCAAATAAAATATATAGGTTGAAGAAATTCCTATATGGCCTAAAACAATCACCTCATCAATGGTATTTGAATTTTCAAAATGTTATTTTAGAACTTAGGTTTGTGGCTAATGAACTATACCATTGTGTATATGTTTGGAATAGTGAGAGCCACTTTGTCATTCTATCACTACATATAGATGGCATAAGCTTGATTAGAATGACAATGAGATGATTGTCAAAATGAAGTCATGGTTAAGCTCTAAGTTTGAAATGAAGGATATGGGAGAGATATCCTATATTTTGGGTTTAAAGATTTCTTGTGATAGAGTATATAAACTTCTTTATTTGAGTCAAGAGAGAGACATTGATTATATCCTTAAGGAATTTAAAATGGATGATTGCAAACTTACACATACACTCGTTATTAAAGGGGTTAAATTGAGTAAGGTTGATTGTCTTGGTGAGGGAGAAAACAATACTAATATCTCTTATGCACAAGTTGTTGGTAGCTTGATGTATGTTATGTTGTGTACAAGACTTGATATTAGCTTTACTGTTGGTCTTGTGAGTAGATATCAAAGTAATCCGGGTAGACAATATTGGATAATTATGAAAAAGATTTTGAGATATATTAAAGGAACAAAATATTTAAAATTATTCTTTCAAGCATATGAATTAAAAGTGACAAGATACATAGATGTTGACATTGTTGGGAGCAAAAATGACAAGTCAATTTTCGATGAAATGTTCTTATTTGGAGGTGGTGGTGTTTCTTAAGCTTAAAAGAAACAATGTTATGTAGCATTACATATACATGAAGCTGAGTATGCTCCTTGTAATATTGATTACGAAAAACCACATAACATGTATAAGTTGCAATTCACTTATAACTAAAAATGATATAACTTACAAATCAATGAAACCGTGGAAGGCAAAGTTAGTGTATTATAATTTAGCTCTAGTGGCTGAGAAGGAAATGTAAGTAATTGGATGACCACTTTTTAACCCTAATAATGCACATCCATGAAACTCAAGAAGAAAGACCCTCTTCTCAAATTTCATGAGATACAGTTTTTTGAAAAACAACTAGATTTCAAATAAAATATTTTTTTTACATTATAAAAGATAATACAAATCTCTCAACAGAAGATAAAGGCTTTAATGGAAATCCTAGAGTAAAAAACACAAGGAAGAAAAAGCCTAAAAGTATATAAACAAATAAAAACTTTTTTTATGATATACGACACACAAAACAACAAAAACTAACGTATTGAAAACCCTCCGCGGGTACCAGAAAATCTCTCTTCTTCTTCTTCCCATTCTCAATTTGGCTTCCTCATTGTAAACACCCAAATTTTTTTTAAATTTTTTTTACCTTTTTAGGAAAGTAGTTATTTTTTGTAATTTTGGGTTTTCGAATGAAAAATGCACTAAATGAGCTTGTTTTGACATCAAAATTTTATGGAAACCTAAAAATGATAGAATGTTGTTTCCCTTTCAGAAAAATTCGAATTTGGACAAAATTTTATGAAAATGACGATTTTGTCCTCAGGACCAAATTGATAGGATTTTGCCTTTTTAAGCAATTTCTTTCAAAGAAAGCATGATTTCAAACAATTCCTTTTATAAACAAATGAAAAAGGTAACATTGGGAATCAAACCCAAAAATGTTTGCAAATTATAAATTTATGAAATTTCAAAACCCCTCATATTCAAAAACAAGTTAAATTTAAACCAGACCTCAGAAATTCGCCTGATTGAGAAGGGTCTCATTTCAAGACTTGATACCCAGTGTTAAAGTGGTATGACACCTTACACCCATTGAAGTGGTTAAAGTGATTCGATACCCCACACCCATAAGAAGGGTTAAACGGTCAAGGTGGTTATAGACTGACTCACGGAGCAAAAGTAGGTCACCTTTGAAAACAAAAACTGGGAATGAAACCTAGTGTTTTTCCAAAGCAATATTTGAGAATTTCATTAAATTTGATGTTTTCAAATATAAATATTTTTAAAATGTTTGAAACCTGCCAATTTCGGCATTATTTGGCAAGTCAACCTTTCATTTTTAGTCTCAGGTTCTTAAAAAGGAAGGTCGGCGCCCAAAAAGGAAAGCCGACGCTTGAGAAAGGAAAGCTGACAAATCGACAAAAAAAAAGGGAGTTGACGTTCAAAAAGGCAAGTCGACGCCCGAAAATGAAGGTCGACACCCAAAAAGGAAAGCCGACCCTCGAGGAAGGAAAGGGATAGCTAAGAAGGAAAGGGGGCTTTCAAGGAAGGAAAGCTCACATTCGGGAGAAAATGGACGACCAAAAAGGCAGCAATCGAACACCTGCCAAATTTGATATAGCTGGATCAGGTAACCAATCATTTGTAGTTGCAGGAGTGAAAAAAGCAAGCTGATAGAAAGTCATCGTTCAAGAGAGGAAAGTTGAACTCAATTTGGTAACTTTGGCCCACAATCTAGGTTTGAAATAGCAGTTGCTACTAGTCTCCAATATCTTGAGAACTTCCCTAATAAGAGTTTACAAGTCGAGGCTTATTCTGCTCATGTTTGAAGAGAAGAATATGCAAAGGTTTCTATATATATAGCAAACGACATAAGGCCAGTCCATACTCTGAAATAGAATACATTGAAAAGTCATGGGCTGTTGTTGACCATGTAAAGGACGCTATGTCACTAAAACGACCAGCACATTACCATCAACATGGAAAGAAGTAGGCCAACGTGTTTTCATCAACGTAGAAAGGAGGAAGGCTCTATACACGGTTCAGGACTTTCCTAACGCAAGAGTGACTGATTTGGGAGGTGATATACATCTGTACATTGTCCAAAGACTTGCCCAAAACAATGGGCAATTAGCTTGGAAGGCTGTGCACAGTAAAATACTTGCCCAAAGAGTGGAGTTGGAAGTTTGGAAGGCCTTCCAAACCTGTTATTCTGCAAAGACAACAACGTCTCACAGAAGAGTTTATGCCATGTTCCGATATGCTGCCTTTTGTTATTTATGTTGACAGCCCATTGATTGAAAGTGAGGTGGCTTTTATCCGCTATGTCAAGCAATGGAAGAAAATAGTTGTATTCGTTCTAAATAAATATGATATCTAGAAGAATCAACACGAGCTTGGTCAAACCCCAAAGGAGCACCTTGCCTTTTAAAGCAGTCAACTGTATTGAGTTTAGCAAGTAGTCAACATCTTGCCAAAGTTGCAGCTGACCTCCATTTGGAAAGTCCTTGTCAGCTCCCATCGATTTTTGCGAGGAACACCATGACTGCACAGCAACTCCACTTGCCAATCCCAACTCCACTAAACCATGCAAGATGACAGCAGCAAGATGGACAAGAATGGTCAGCACCTGTTCCTTCCATAAATGAATGAAGATGCTGCGCACTCTTGCCTTATGCCAAACGAGCTCAACAAATATTGCGATTGGGAAAGTCATCCAATTCTTTGAGATCTGAATTAATCCACCAACTTACCTCATCCGATTCCATGCTGTTGAATTTAGCAACTAACTACAGCAAACAGTTGCCAGAACCAACAACACTTTCCAAACTCTGAATTTTACAGTGATCACTTGCCAAAAGCCACTTTGCTCAGCAAGGAAACTTGCCTTGCCCAATTCTACACCCAAGAGGCATCCTTTGGCCTATAAAAGGAGCCTCAAGTATGCTGCAAAGGTATCCTCCAGTCACCACAAAGCATCAATCCAAGGATCAACCAGCCCAAGCCAAGAATCAGTCTAAAAATTAATCCTCCAGTCACCACAAAGCATCAATCTGAGGATCAACCAGCCCAAGCCAAGAATCAGTTCAAAAATCAATCCTCCACTGACCACAAAGCATCAATCCGAGGATCAACCAGCCATTGCAAGAGATAAAATCCGAATTCAACCAGCACCCAAGAATATTCAGCCCAAAAATTCAGAGAGAGAGAGAGAGAGAGAGAGAGAGAGAGAGAGAGAGAGAGAAAGGAGGAGAAGAAGGAAGTCTGACCTGATACCGACGTTCGACGATCGTCCGACGAAGTGCTCCTACATCCCCTCTCACTCACACAGGTTGGAATTCTTGCACAAATTGGTTTTAGTTCATATGAATCTGAAAAGTCACAGATTCTGGAAATTTGTATATGAATCAAGGCCTCGAGCCCATGTTCTTCATTTATATCGATACAAACACGCATGATTCCTTCATAAACGAAAGTAAAATCCATGTTTAGATGATTTCCATGCATCATTAGGACTGATACAGGTTGAATTTCATTTTAGAATCACGTTAGGAACCTTCTGAAATTTTCTGTAAAACTGGTTTCTGAAACTGTCTGTGCACACACGTCTGATCATGGAATTTTTATGGACAAACGGCTAATCCAATTGATTCTAAATTTTACACGCATAATCTAGACATGTCAGACCTTATTAGATAAAATTTTGAGGAATTTTTACAATCATTTGCTTAGTTAATTAAATCCGTGAAGTTTATAAGAAAATCAGATTGCGTTTACAAAACAGAACGTTCAGAAACAGACCTCTGTCTTCTGATCATATCTCTGCAACCACTGAATGGAATTTGATGAAATTTGATTCTCTAGAAAGCTAAAGATCTCACTTATCCACAATCGTTCCTAGAAGTCAGAAAATCAGAATTTGTTAGTTTTAGCAAACTAACTGGCACTCTCGCGCAACCCGACGTAGTTCGAGGGTTTGATTTCGAATCCCAAACAATTTGAAATAAAATCACGTCTACACTCATCATCAAGTGATCCAAGGTGCTTCGTATTGCATCAAAAGCAAATTAACAGGTGCAAGGCCTGTGTCCCTTTAGATTTGAATAGCTTCTCTTATTAGATAAAGCTTGTTACAATATAGTTGAAGAAGGCTGGAGTCATAAGAGAGATACAGTGAAAAGGAAACTGCATAAGTGCAACAATCAACTAAAGGAATGCGACCCACAAACATTCGAATAGGTACCCAAACAGGTCGCACAGGTGAAGAAGTAGCTGGATGAGCACAAAAGTGGCAACAAATCGGAAGAAAAGGTGGAGTCAGTCAAGGTAAAAGGGGAAGTATATGGACGAAATGATCCACCATGAGGAGATCACGGCAAATTGGCTTAGACATGGAGACCTCAACACCAGCTTTTCCATAACAAGACTTTCCACAGAAAGAGAACAGACCATATAGACGAGGCTGAGTTTTTGAAGGGGAAGATTACATAGAAAGAGTGGTCATCCAATACTTCAAAGATCTGTTCTCTGTTGAGTATACTAAACAAATAGGAGAGGTCATGACAATGGTTAGGGGGAAAGTTGCAAGTGATATGTGGCAACTCTTGGAGGCCTGTTATTTACACTAAAGGAGAGGTGACCATGTCATCCATTAGATGCACTTTACAAAAGCCCTGGGACCCGATGGCCTCCTAACCCTTCTATACCATAAAATGTGGCACATCATTAGTCCTTAAGTAATATCTAAAGTTTTACGTTATCCTCAACAAAGGTCCGAATTCTGTCCACTATCAATCATACTTATCTTTTATCATACTCGAAAACAAAAACTTTAGGCTATTTTGTCATTGTATCACCACTGCTAGAGGAGCAACGGAGATGTCTCACTTATTTTTTGCCTATTCTAATGTTTTATCTGCAAGGGCTACAAGAGAAGTCAACCACATCAAGAAGATCCACTTGCATATAAACAAGCTTCATGTCAAGAAGTAAACTGGTGGAAATTATAGAGATCCGGTACAAGAGGTGTTAATTTCCACTCAAAATATTTTGAAGAAAAAAGAAGTTTTTGACTTTGTAAAGATAGGGTATGAAAGAAGCTTAACCAAGGTTGGAAGGAGAAGTGCCTTTCCTGAGCCAGAAAGGAAATCTTCATCAAGGTCATTGTCCAAGGTATTCCAAACTATATTATGAGTTGTTTTCGACTCCTAAATCGATGTCAACATATTGCAATGCTCGTATCAAATTTTTGCCGAGTTAGTAAGCAAGGAGAAAAGTAACTCCATATGATTAGATGGACGCACTAGGTGATGGAAAAGCAAGCGACGCCTTAGGTTTCTGGATGTTTGAAGTGTTCAACCAAACACTTCTAGCCAAGCAATTTTGGCGCCTCATAACACATCCACATTCTTTAATAACTGGAGCAATTAAAGCAAAAAATTTCCCAAAAGCAAGTGTAATAGAAGCAGAGGCAGGGTACCAACCTAGACACACCTGCAGAAGAATCTGGTCATCTATTTAGGTTTTGAAATCTAGAGGGCTATCAAAGTTGGAGATAGAGGAACAGTTCGAATTTGGCAAGATGGATGGCTGCCTATAAATGAAGGCTTCAAATTGTAGTCTCATTAAGGAGCTGCAGCCACAAGGTATAGTGAAGGAATTGATTGACGAAGAAACAAGAGATTGTCAGACGGATATTCCTCCCCTGCTCAAGCTATTTGCAATCTGCCTGTCCTTGAAGCATATGCATGACAGTTTCTTATGGGATAAGCCAAGGGATGCTGAATACAAGGTTCCATCGGCATACCATCTATTGGAAGCATCTATGGACCAAACTAGGAACCCAACCATCAATGGTCTGGCTACGAGATCAAATCAAGGAGATTCTGGAGATTGGAGATTCCACCTCGGACTTCATACAATAATGAATCTGGCAAAACATGGCATTTCGGGAACCATACTTTGCCTATGGTGTTGCAACAAATAGGAAACAAACTAAATTCCAACTAAGACAGGGACTAGAACCAAAAGTTGTGGTTCATATCCCCATTAGGCTTCCAAAACAAAGACAGGCGAAGAAATAGCAGTTCGTGATTGGATTCAGAAGCTCTGGGCTAAAGATAATAAAGGAGTGATGGAGTTGTCCTGCATGATAGTTCAGGGGATTTGGCTGGACTGGAAGAAAAGTCAGGACACTTGCAGCTTGATGGAAGATGTACCAAGGAAAGCTATTCGCACGCTTGAAGGAGGACACTGAAACAAAATTGGATATTTTTCACCCTTTATTTGCTAAACTATTAAAAGCGTCCCTGAACAACAATTAAGTACTACCATTTTTCTACACCTTTTTTTGGTAAAAACTGGTTTTCCACACTTTGGAAGTGTTTGTTTTTCATGCTTTAAAGCATGGATAAAAAAACACTAACTGACCGCGCTCCAAAATGGCCCACTCACATTAGTAGGTAAAAACCTTAAGAAAGATCCGACACGAATGGGAGTGCAGTGGAGAGAGAGAGAGAGAGAGAGAGAGAGAGAGAGAGAGATGACCATTTCTAGGTGTGCAGAAAACCATTTCTAGGTGCATCATTTTATTCCATTCTTCATTTTCATATGTCAACTGAACTCGACCCTGTTCTATTATAAAGCACAGAAAGAGAGGGGGGGGGGGGGGGGATCGCCCACCACCATCATCATCATTTTGGTTTTCCTAATTTGGCATGTGGAAAAAGGGGTAAGGATGGGAAAGAAGAGGGGGGGAAATCTATCTGAATGGATTTTGTCCTTTAGGTGTGTCTGTTGGGTTTGATGTCATTAGCAGGAAAAAAGTGGTGTTGAATCCAGAAGTGAAGGTGACGAGTGTGAAAAATGACTCTGCCTTAGCTAATCGGTTTCTTGAAGGTGCGATAGGGAAACAATGCATATTTCCTAGAATAAGATGCCCACAACTATGCTTGCCTTCTACGGACATTTTCATGCAACAAGCGACCTTGTTTAGACATTGAAACACTTTGAAACAGTAAAAGGAAATCCTAATACACATTTTTGATGGATAGATTTTTGTTCCGTTCTCAAATATTTTATCGTGATTCATTTACTATAGAGGTGTGGCTTTTCTTGGGAAAATTCTTATTTTTGCTAGTAATTAAGTTTTCTTCTCTTCCTCGTGTTTGTTAGTATTCAAAGTTGTAGACGTAGAAAGTTCTCGCTTCTGGTTCTTAGGCCTGAAGCGAATCTTTTCGTGTGTCTAAGTCCTATTTAAGCAAAAAGGGCGTGCCATCTAGCTTACTTAAGCTAGCAAAGAGATATTTTGAAATCTGACTCCTAACGTGGCGACTGTGAGCAAGCAAACTCTTTTCGTCGCAGACCTTCTTGCACCGATGCGCAAGGGTCAGTCTGTACGCTTAGAAAATCGAGTTTTAAATATGAGAACCTACGAAAAATGTTTGAGGTGTTCGATTCGGGCTGTTTTTGTATGATTTTCAATTTTTATTTCACGTGGATTTGCACGTGCCTATGTCTTTCTTTTTATCCCTTTTCGGGCCAACTAGGTGTGTGTTATAAACACGTGACCTAAGTGGGGCGACTTTGAGCGGGAGTGTGGGGTTTGCTTTGATGTAATATGCGTCCTAACTCGTGGTATGGCGTATATGCAATGCAAATTCATGCAACTCCAAAGGGAAAACCCGAATTTGAAAGACAATGCGGAAGGGAAATGACTTGAATGTAAATTGCAAAAGGGAAATATGGCTATATCTTAAGAGCGGAAAGGCTCAATTGTGCAAGTGTGTGCCGTGTATATATGTAAAGACTACGCACACTGCTGAACCTTAAAACCCAAATCTTAAAGACATAGCCGAAAGGGAAATACTTATAATATATATGGGCCCGAAGGTCGCCAACGTGTTGCGTGGGTGTTGTGTGTATATTGAAAGACAACTCACACGACTTAAATGAAACCCAAATATAAATTGCAATATGACCTTAACTAAGGTCTTGGGAGTAAGAGCGAAAGCTCAATGTGTGTGAGTGTAGAATTGAAGTACTACGCACACGACATGAAATTAAACCCAAATATAAATTGCAATAGGCCTTGACTAAGGTCTTGGGAGTAAGAGCGAAAGCTCAATGTGTGTGAGTGTATAATTGAAATACTACGCACACGACATGAAGTAAAACACCCAAGGGAAATGATAGCACGGCCCTTACTAAGGTCTTGAAAATAAGAGCGAAAGCTCAATGTGTGTGAGTGCGAGAATTAAAAGACAACACACACAACTTAAGCAAAACCCCACGCAACTTAAATTATATAAATAAGTCTATATCTTAAGGGTTGATTAGGCCCATGTGTGTGTCAAAATCGTGTGCAGCTAAGAGCGAGATAGGTTCCTCACACATGTTTTTGCACCATCATACATGTCTCATATAAGGTTAATATATGTCAATGGGATACCTCTTTTTTCCAAAGTTCTCCAAAGAACCTCCCTCGGTACCCTATCATAAGTTTTTTCTAGATCAATAAATATCATGTGAAGGTCTTTCTTTTTTGCTCTAAAATGTTCCATAAGATGTCTCAAAAGGTAAATCGCTTTAATAGTAGATCTGCTTGGCATGAATCCAAATTGGTTCTTTGTTGTACTCGATACTTGTTCTTTCCCATAATTTCATAGTATGGCTCATTAATTTGATACCTCGATGATTCGTACAATTTTTAATGTCTCCCTTGTTCTTATATATGGGTATAAATGTACTTACTCTCCATTCCTCGGACATCTTTTGATTTTTTCATATTTCATTAAATAGTCTTGTGAGCCAAGTGATTCCTATTTCTCCTAGTATTTTCCAAACTTCTATAGGAATATTATCTGGTCCTACCGATTTACCACCCTTCATATGTTTAAGAGCCTCTTTGACTTCATTCTTTTGAATAGGTCGGTAGAAATTGTGGTTTATATACTTTTTTTGATTTGGCTAACTCTCCTAAGCTAATACTAACATCTTTATTTTCATTAAAAAGATTATAAAATTAGTTTTTCCATCTATTTCTTATATCATCATTTACCACTAGAATTTTTTCATCCTCGTCTTTATGCATCTACCATAATTAAGATCTTTAGTTTTCTTATCTCTAGGCCTAGCTATCCTAAAAATATCTCTTTTACCCTCTTTTGAGTTGAGTTTTTAATATAAGTCCTCCAAAATCTTAGCTTTTGCTTCACTAACGGCCTTTTTCGCTTCCTTCTTTGCTTCCTTATAAGCTTCTAAAGTTTCACTAGTTTTCTTGGTATAATGTAATTTGTAACATTCCCTCTTTGCCTTGATTTTATTTTATACTACTTCACTACACCAACAAGCTTTTTTTTGTACTGGTACACCTCCCTTAGATACCCCTAACACATCTTTCGCCACTTTCCTAATATGTATAGCCATATTGTTCCACATATCACAGGCTGTGCCAACATAATTCCAAACATCTCCTTGAAGGACTTTCTGTTTAAATATATCTTCTTTCTCGCTTTTGAGGTTCCACCATTTAGTCCGAATAGCTCGATGCACTCTTTTCTTCTTTGTCCACTTTTTTATTTGTCAAATTTAATTAAGCTTAAGCAAGTCTATAAACAAGGACCAAGTTAGGCACTTACGGATAGCTGATCCGGGCGTGACTTGCTTGCGCTTGGGCTGGTATATCGCCTTGGGCTGTAAGAGGGAGCTCCTTGGAAGGGCGCGGCAAGTGGGTGCTGGCCGAATGGCAAGGGCGCGGATGATGGCGCCTTGGCGCTAGCCGAACGGAGGGAGTGTTGCTGCCTTGGCTAGGGTAGTTAGGGGTGCTTAGGGAAAGTAAGGGGAGCTAGGCTGTGGCTAGGGTATTGTCTAAGGGAAAGGAGGGGCAGGTCCTAGGGAAAGGTGAGGCTGGGTATGGAAGTTAGGGGGTATCTAAGGGAGAGGTAAGGCTGCGGGTGTCAAGGGGGGGGCCGAATGGTGGCAGGTAGTTAGGTGGTAGCCGACTGGATGAAGTGGAGACTAGGCTAAGAAAGGATGGCGTGTGGTGGCTGAGAGTGGAGGGGGAGTGAAGAGAGGGTGGTATTATGATGGGGTACTAACCGGAGGATGGCTGGAAGTTGGAGGTGATGCGGGTGGCAGGTGTCCAAGGGAGGCAGCCGGTTGAGGGAAGGTGGCGGGTGGAGCTGGTTGCGTGGAATGGAGCTGGCCGGGAGGTGATGGTGTGGAGTGGAGCTGGCCGGGGTTCCAAGGTGGCGTGGAGTGAAGCTAGTTGGATTCCAAAGGTGGAGCATGTGAGAGAAGAAGGAAAGGGATGAGAGAGGAGAGAGGGCTCAGCTGGCCCAATCATGCATGAAAAACCCGCCCACTAGGGGGGGTTTATAGGATTTTGATAGGGTCGGTTGGGGCTGGTTTTGGGGGGATGGTTTAGTGGTTAGGTGGTGATGGTTTGGAGATAAGGTGGGCCAGATATTTAGGGGGGGCCAGATATTTAGGTTAGGTGGTTTTAAGGATATGGTGTGCTAGGGTTTTAGGTGGGGTGGTTTAGAGGTTTAGGGCTTAACTAGGTGGGTTGGATTTAGAGTGAGGTTTAGTGAGGTGGGTTAGGTGTTTAGGCTAGGATTAGGGTGAGGTTAGGGGAATTAGGCTAGGTTTAGGAGAGAATTAGGGAAGTGGGTTAGGTGATTAGGTTGGGATTAGGGAAAGATTAGGGAAGTAGGTTAGGTGATTAGGCTAGGATTAGGTTAGGTTTAGGGCAAATGGCTAGGATTAGGGGGTTTAGCTTGGGATTAGGTTAGGAGCATCCCTTTGCATGGCCCATAGACCTAGTTGCATTATGTTGGTGTAGCCCTAGGTTAGGTGTAGGTTCATACAAGCTTAAACCTACACTAATTAGGCTAACCCACATGATTAACCCAAAACTTGACACACAAGTCAAGCTTAATACATTTCCCTCAAATCTTATCTTCCCCATTCTCTCTCATGCCCAAGATTCCACGTGAATTTTAAGTGGGCCCCACCTCCATTTATGAGAAGGTGATGCGGGTTATTGATGTGGATATTAGATTGGATCTTTGGATCCAGATCCAAATCCACATATATGTTTGGATTGGGATCTGGATATATATGGTCCAGATCCAATCCAAAATTGAATTCTGACTCCTTCAAGGTATTTTCGAACCAAACGGTTTGTGCGGGGCCTGACAGCATCAGTACTCCGTCTTGCGTTGGGTCTTCGCCAACATTGTCGTCCACTTCTATTTTCACCTTCCGGAGATCATTACGAATGATTTGTTGATAACAGGGGCTTGGATGTTCGAGATTCTGGGGATGATATTTAATATGAGAGTTGATGTGTCGGGCTCGATATGTGCTCCGGTTTCGGGCTCTCTTTTGCTCTTCTGGTCATCAGGCCAAGTCGCTTTGTGGGGTTTCAAAACATCTTTTAAAAGGGTTTTAAAACTATATTATACATATTTTAAAACATATATAGTTTAAACATATGTACAGGGTTTGTTTGGAAGGCTCCTGGGTTTCCAGACTCAAAATAGTCCTTTGGGACTGCTTTTATAAAACCAGGTTATTTGAGAGGTTCGTGGAATTTCGGGGTGTTTACAAAAGTGAACATTGGTATTGGGTTTTTGATACCTAGGCAATGAGGAAACGAACTTTACTTTCTTTTACGGTGAAGGTGGAGGTTGCCATTCCAATGGCTTATCTTTCCAACATAAACTAGAACTCTAGGACTCTCGTAGTTGCCATTAGCTTCAGTACGTAGTTGAACTCTTTAAAACATAATGTTCTCTTTACTATTTATCTATCTACCTTTATGAACTGCTACATCATTTACTGGTTTGTGTGGACTTATTCTCCTAATTTATTTACAATTTTATTTTCTAAAAGGTTTCATTCTATATATGTTGCTGCTTACCATTTCTAGCTTATATAATTACCATTTTAAATTCATACTGTCGTTGGTGTTTTTGACTAATGATCATTCATCCTTCTAGAGGTGCTTTGAGTTCGGTCAATTAGATAATTTTCTTGCAAGCAAATAAATAAAAGGACTGACTTAACCTTAGAAGAATTTCTTAGTGATTATTTTCTAACTAAGACTCATGTTATAGCTATCGATTATATCACTAACTAGTCATCATCAACTAAGTGGAAAGACATGAACTAGCCAAAATCTATTGCAGGTGATAGAAGAGTTCCTATTGAGGTAACCTTTGTTTTTAAGGGTTGCTTTTCAATTTATTGTCCAAGAAAGTAATTTTGTTTCGATTTTACTTTTGAGAGTAATTCTCATCGAGTCATAATGTGTTAATGATTAGTATTTCATTATTTTTTTATACCTAAGCTAATAAAGTCAATTGTGAGATTCAGACCCAAGGCACCTTAGTTAATATGCTAATACTCCATCTTCAACTACTTAATTTGTCTGTGTACAATTTGGTCATTGTGATATGCGCTCTTTTCTATAGAATGATGTTAGCGGATTCTATCCTAAACGATGGGAACTTGTTTTATAAGAGGATAACTTGACACTGTCTTGCTCCATAATAGGTGTGTAAATTGATATGATTTTGAACCTCAATAGTGCATGCACTTGTACCCAATATGACTTGGGTTCAAATATTCATATTCAGACTTGGATATTAAATATATGTGATGACTTTAAGTCATTATATGGAGCTGTTTCAAATTGCTAGAGAGCATCAGATGCTTGAGAATATATGCTTTCCTTCTTTTATTCACATAATGTAATTCTATAGAAGTTAAAACTTTATGGAATCTGTGGTTGAAGCTTGTTACTTCATTCCCCATTTATTTGGTTTTTAATTATCTTGAATCTATATTTTTAACTTTCTCTTTCTAATTCCTCACTTTATCCTTTTCTTGTTTGCAGTGATTCAAGTGATATTAACTCCGCCCATGTAAGGGATCACCCTTGCATTGCTGGTCCCAAGCCCGGATAAAGGAGGAGGGTTGTGTTAGGCTTCTGACAGCCAGTTGTAAACACCCCAAAATCCCACGAATTGCTCGAACTACCTGGTTTTGAAAAAGCAGCCCCAAAGGGCTATTTTGAGTTTGGAAACCCAAGAGCCTTCCAGGCAAACCTGTACATATGTTTAAATCATATATGTTTTAAAATATGTGTTATACAGTTTTAAAACATTTAAAAAGGTATTTTGAAACCCTGCAAAGCAACTTGGCCTGATGAAAGCAGGACCAGAGAAGCGAAAGAGAGCCCGGAACCGGAGCATATGTCAAGCCCGGTATATCAACTCTTGTATCACAATCATCTCCAAAATCTCGGACATCCAAGCCTCTGTTATCAGCAAACTTGTTAAAATGATCTCCGGAAGGTGAGAAGAGGAGCGGACGACAATGTTGGCGAAGACCCAACGCAAGACGGAGTATTGATGCTGTCAGGCCCCGCACAAACCGTCCGTTTCGAAATACCATGGAGTCAGAAAATCATATTTGGATCGGATCTGGACCATATATATCCAGATCCAAATCCAAACATACATATGGATTTGGATTTGGATCCAAAGATCCAATCCAATATCCACATCCATGGCCCACATCACCTTCTCATAAATGGAGGTGGGGCCCACAAGAAATTCACGTGAAAAGCTTGGAAAGAGAGAGAGAATGGGATAAAGTATGAGTGAGAATTTTGGTGAGCTTGACTTTTGTGTCAAGTTTTGGGTTAATCATGTGGGTTTAGCCTAAGAGTGTGGGATTAAGATTGTATGCACCTACACCTAACCTAGGGCTGCACCAACATGCTGCAACTAGGTCCATGGATCAAAGGCCAAGAGGATGCTGCTAAACCTAGCCCTAAGCTAACCCACCTTACCTAGCCATTCCCCCCTAAACCCGACCTAATCCTAGCCACCCTCACCCAAAACCACTAAACCATACCTAGCCGACCTCACCTAGCTCACCCCACCTAACTAGACCACCTAGACCCTAACCAAACTAAGCCTAATCCCCCTAATCTTTCCTAATCTTACCCTAATCCTAGCCTAATCACCTAACCCACTTCCTTAATCCTCCCCTAATCCTAGCCTAATCTTCCCTAATCTTACCCTAATCCTAGACTAATCCCCCTAACCTTACCCTAATCCTAGCCTAATCACCTAACCCACTTCACTAAACCTCACCCTAAGCCCAACCCACCTAAACTAAACCCCAAACCACCAAACCAGTCTACCTAAATATCTAGCACACCATATCCCCAAACCACCCAAAACAAATATCTGGCCCACCTAAATATCTAACACACCATACCTCCAAACCACCACCACCAAACCAACCCACCAACCGACCTCCCATATCCCAGCCACCGACCCATCTAGCCTATAAAATCCCCTCCCATTCATGCGGGTTTCTCTCTTTTGGCTCTCAAAAAACCTGGGACTTCTTCCCCCCTCTTGGAACTCGCCCCTTGGCTCACTTGGGACTCGGCCAACATCACTCCATTCCACGCCACCTTCCACCTGCTGCACCCGGCCAACACCATTCCACGCCACCTTCCACCATTCGGCCAGGACCTTCCCCTTGGTTAGTACCCCATCTCAAACTCCATCCTTCGTCCCCTCCATTCGCCACCTTCCATCTACCCAGCCAGCACCTATTCCATTCGGCCAACCCAACCCCCAACACCACTCGGCCAACACTTGTACCACCTGCCCCTCTTCCCTTAGCTAGCAGCCTTACCTCTCTCTAAGACCCATCCCAGCTCCTAGCATCTACCTTAGCACCCTTACCTCCCTAAAACACTTCAACCTCAGCCAAGACGCCAGCCCCTCCACTCGGCCAATACCTGCAACTTCTCCCATTCGGCCAGCACCAAACTTTCATCATCCGGCCAGCACCTCCACCTGCCGCAACCATCCAAGAAGCTCCCTCTTGCAGCCCAAGGCGACTCACTAGGCCAAAGCCAAGCAAGTCACACCCGGACCTGCTATACGTAAGTGCCTAACTCGGTCCTTGTTATAAACTTGCTTATGCTTAATTAAATTTGATACGGGATTGTAATAATGGAGCGTTGTCTTCCCCCGCTTGTAATAATGTGGTTTGACACACCCACACACACGTGCACTTGAGCCTATCCAGCTCTTAGCTGCACACGATTTTGACACACACATGGGCCTAATCAGCCCTTAAGATATAGCTATACTTATGTATATTTAAGTTGCGTGGGTTTTAATTTAAGTTATGTGCGTAGCATTTCAATTTCTACACTCACACACATTGAGCTTTCGCTCTTATTCCCAAGACCCTAGTAAGGAACGTATTGCAATTTCCCTTTGGTGTTTTAATTCATGTCGTGTGCGTAGTATTTCAATTCTACACTCACACACATTGAGCTTTCGCTCTTACTCCCATGACCTTAGTAAAGGCCTATTGCAATTTCGTTTTGGGGTGTTTAAATTCATGTCGTGTGTGTAGTATTTCAATTCTACACTCACACACATTGAGCTTTCGCTCTTACTCCTAAGACCTTAGTCAAGGCCTATTGCAATTATATTTGGGTTTCATTACAAGCCGTGTGAGTTGTCTTTCCATATACACACAACACCCACGCACACGTTGGCGACCTTTGGGCCCATATATATTATAAGTATTTCCCTTCAACTATGTCTTTAAGATTTGGGTTTTAAGGTTCAGCTTTGTGCGTAGTCTTTCCATATATACACGACATACACTTGCACAATTGAGCCTTTCCGCTCGTAAGATATAGCCATATTTCCCTTTTGCAATTTACATTAAGTCATTTCCCTTAAGCATTGTCTTTCAATTTCGGGTTTTCCCTTGGAGTTGTGTGAGTTGCATTGCATACTCGCCATACTCGAGCTAGAGTGCATACCTGCATCAAAGCAAATCCCGAATCAATCGTGCAAACATGCCAAGACTTAAGCTATTTCGATGCACGCACATCGTGCCTAAGTAGATTAAAATTGAAACGCTTAGGGTCGACCCAACCTTATAAAAATAAAAAAAAATTGCCCAAGTGCATGGTTTTGAAAAGGTTTTAAAACACTTCTTCATTCAAAATATATTTTGAGTTAAACTTGTTTCGAAGCGAAGTCTCTAAGCGTACATACTGACCCTTGCGCATTGGTGCAAGAAGGTCTGCGACCTAAAAATCCCACTTGCCTATAATCGCCATTAAAAAGTCAAACTATTTCAAAACATACTTTGCTACTTAAAGCAAACTAGCTGGCACGCCCATAAAGCAAAGTAGATTGCGAAAAGGTTCACTTCAGGCCTAAGAACTAGAAGTGAGGATTTTCCGTGTCTACAGATTTGGCACGCTTGGTGGGACTCAGGACTTAAGTAAACTTCAAACAAACAAGTTACACTCAAAATTTTCAAAAAAAGGAGTGTTTTTTCAAAAATCGTGCATACTTAGGAGAATTGCATAAAAATGGATAAAAAGCTACAAAAATCCTCGTTGAGTAAACTGAAAGAGGCTTTCAAAATAGATAAAGCCCAAAAGAGGTCGATGACATTTCAAAAATATTTCAAAAGATGGATACTTTAAGCAAGGAGCTTAAAACCTATCCATTAGCAGCTCTTCTAGGGCACATAAAGATCATGAATTGAAAACCGATCTCAAACTCAACGAAGGATTGGAGATTAGAGACGAATCCCAGAAAAGGGACGAGTCATCCACTCCTACATCTTCAAGCTTTTCAAAATCCAAGGGAAATTTGAAAACAGACTTTTCTATTTCAAAAAATCAAAAAAATCTTGAAAACTTTCAAAAACACAAAAAAATTGAAAAATCAAACTTTGAAATTTCAAAAAATTCAAGTGAAAGTCCTAAGTGTAGGCACACACACACACTATGGGATATGAAACCCCCACCCTATGAAGAAACGAGAGTGAAAAACAGGAAGGTTTCGAAAGGAAACGCCTTGTAAGACCCCGAGGGCTCAAAACAGAGTTACCCGAGAAATCGGCCTGCTCTCACCCTAAAAAGGTAGACAAGCCACAAAGAGGCATGCCTGAAACCCATCATTCTCAAGACTCTCTTCTTCATATAGGGTCATCAGATGCATTGGATAACCCCTATGCACACACAAACCCACAAATGGTGTCAAAATTTGAGGATTTTCAAGATGCGCCAACTGTCGAGCACCATCCAAAGGAATTTCAAAAACAAAAAGAAGTTCAAAAAACGGTAGACATGGAGACCCCTAATGCATGCATCAACATCTTAGGAGCTCATAACCCTACCATAGAAAAACCCACTTCTTCGAGCCTAGTCTTGTGCCCTGGAACCAAGGCTATGGCTTCGAAACCAAAAAATCCATCCCTAGGGGCACCACGAGTTGCACCTAGGGAGCAGGTCAAAAACTTCGAGGGGGCCATTTGGGCTGCCCTTGAAGCAAATTTCTCCCCAAAATAGGTTGTATGGAACTATAAGTCTTCCATAAACTTGGAAAGTTCAAAGCCTCTCAAGGGACCAAGCACGGCCTCCCTTGAGGACGAAATTGTTCAAAATGGGGTTATCTGGAACCATAAGTTTTCCAAAACCCTGAAATATCCAGAATCCTTCGAGGGACCAAGCTTGGCTTCCCTTGAAAGATATGTCTCCAAAACCCAGGTTATGTGGAAACCCGAATTTTCCACCATCCTGAAAAATCCAAAATCTTTCAAAGGACTAAGTCTGGTTTCCCTCGAAAGACACATCTCCCAAACCTGGGATACGTGGAAGCCCAAGTCTTCCATCATCCTAAAATATCCAAAGCCTCTTAAAGAACCAAGCATGGTTTTCTTTAAGAGACAAGTCTCCCAAACCAGGTTTGTATGGAAGACCAAGTCTTCCATCACTCCTGAATCCAAACTCCCGATATCCAAAAGGGTATATATCCCCGACATGGACGATTCCATGTTCCAAGACCATGATTTATACCAAAACTTTTCGAAAAGCAAAAAGTCTTGGAACATGATTCTGAATATAGGATATAAACCCTACGTGGGCCTGGGAACCCGAAACCAAGGTAGGCTAGAACCTGTCCTACCTAGAACCAACAGGGAACGATATAGACTGGGCTACAGCCCACCCATACTCCCAGAGCCGCCACCTAAGACCATCTGGATCAAGGGTGTCCTGTAGAACCTTTAAAACCGAAACCCATGTCTTGGACCTATCTAATTAGAGTCTGATTCATGAAGCTTTCTTTGTAGGTTCAATGGAAGATCCCTATTTGTGAAAAAAATCAAAAAACCAAAAAAATTGAAAACCCTCAAAATCTTAAAAACATTTGGAAAAATGAAAATTCCAAAAAGAAATTTTGTTTCAAAAGCATTTGGCCATGTACAAAGTCCATTTTTCGAAAATTGTAAAAAGCTTTTTCGAAAATTGTATATACTTCCATAACCCAAGTATCCAAAAACTGGTCTTGAACACCCTTTTGCTTAGAGCTTTTCAAAACTGCAAAGCTCGAGAATCACCAAAGCAAGGAGGAATAAATACCTCTAAGCTTCCCGAAATTCGCAAAATCCTTACTTATGCAAAGATTGGGGATTTTTAGAAATAAGCTTAACCCATAGTGTGTGCATAAGCATCATGCATTACACATTGAAATCATTCATATGCATCGAGTCTAGACATCATCCTAGAACTCGAATTCAGGGTTTTGAAAAACCAAAGGGGCAATGAAAGTCGAACCCCTAAGTATCGGGCCATCATAGGCATGTCTCCATACGAATCAAAATCCAAACCTTCAAGGCAAATTTCAAAAGGGAAATGAGAATCTCGAAAAAGGGTTAACATTTCACAAAAGCCTTTTCAAAATTCTTTTAATAAAAACCTCTCAAGCATTACAATTCATGCATTGTCTGCTTAACTTGATCGAATGAAGATGTTGTTCATACTAGATGTGCCATACATTTTCGAAAACTCTATTGGCATGTGAAAGGATTCACTAAGCCAAGAGAAGAATTGTGCTTGGCCTTGCTGTAGGCCTCCAAATTTTGAGACATCATCTCCCCTAGCTGAAAAAGGGAATGACGTTCATTAAAGCACTCATTTTTCAAATCCTATCTCAACACGTAGGCAAAATGGCAGCCCCTCTCAACAGAGTATGAGTTCAAAGACTCAAGACTCCATTAAGGGACAAGCCCTGCATCGTGTGGCTGAAGTGCCTCTTTGAGACACATTCCCCATACTTGATCAAATGCCCCATGAAGGCATGAATCTTCAAAATGAATTCCAAAAACCATGCTTGACCAAAACCACGTATGGAAAACATATTACGATCAAAAGGGCAGGTATAAAACCATCTTCATAAAGAAAGGGAGGATTTCCCAAAATTGCTTTCTCAAAAGGGATCAAAATTTTGAAAATTTTAACCCTACATATGGCTTTTGAAAAGAAGGATTCTCAAACTTCGGGTTTATATGAAAACCTTGATTGTGTTAGGATAAAGCACATGGGTTTCATGATGAAAATCTGGAGACCATGTCGAAATCAAACATGATGGCCATGACGATCACTTAGGGCTGGTTGTGTTTTCCATCCTTGAGCAAAAAGTATCATGATCACGTTAGAAAACCATGGAAGTGTATGGACATGAACCTACCATCGTCCATCCAAAAATCCTTTTGAAAAGCCATGGCCCTCCACCATATGGCCATGCAAAATTCCCATCAAGCTAGTGGCATTTTTAAATACAGCCCCTAGACACTTTTCATGGATAAACGAATGCATCTCCTTAATGATTTGTGAGATACATTTCATATGTTCATCGTTGCATAAAAACATGTATTTCCATTTTAAATCACATGGAGTGCATAGCATGCATCACATCACCCCGAAGAAAGCCCAAAAAGGTGGCAATTCGAGCAGAAATGTCTCCATGTCTTCAAAGGGCAACAAAAATAGAAAAACTTGTTGATATTGTGGGTAGAAATTAACAAAACCCTGAAAATGCCCGAATATTCAAAAGGGTTTATGTTAAATTCTTTTTCAAAAAGATTTTGAAAAATCGAACTCCTTTGAAACTTCTTGAAAGAAGGATCAAAGTAGATTGTATAACCCTGAATGGAGGAATTTATACTTTTTGAAAAGTAGAGTCTTCCAAAAATGAATTGGCGATATTTCAAAGAACCCTGGCTTACAAGATTAAGCCTTGTTCAAAATATCAAAATATTTTCGAATAGCAGATGCTATTAAGAAATAGGACGATCTCGTTTGAATCGAGTAACCAAAGGGATAAGCCTTCCCCCATCCTACTTTCTCTTAAAAGGAAAATTAGCTGTGTTCAAAAGAAAGAAAAAAATCGAGAATACAAAAACTCCTCCGAAAGTGGTCTTCCCTTCATAAACAGGGAATACAAAAACTCCCCTGAAAGAGGTCTTCTCATTTCAAAAGAAAAAGGAGATATAAAAACACTCCTCCCAAAGAGGTCTTCCCTTCATAAACAGGGAATACAAAAACTCCTCCAAAGAGCTGCTCTCCTTTAAAGAAAAGAGGGATTAATGAAAAAATATTCCCAAAGGGAGACCCTCTATGAAAAAAGAAACAAAAAGCCAAAGCTCCAAAGAGCGATTTTTTGATTCTTTGCCTAAAACCACGAGACGCTTCAGAAGGAACCGTGGTATCTCTTTCCCATATCCTTACGGCTTATCCCCGAAGAAAAGATTCAAATTTGCGAAAATCCTAAAGTACGAATAAAATCGGCTTATTTGGATTTCATTTTGTTTGAGAACTCGACTTTGTTTTGTAGAAAATGGAACTTTGAAATGTTTTCCCAGTTTTTCTACCCAAAAACCTCTACTGAGTAGCAGGTATTGAAACCCGAATGAAGGGAAGTATGAAAAATGGAAGTCCTTTTCAATACAAGTTAAAAGGAGTTCCTTTTCAAAACTTTTTTTTCGAAAAACCCACGAATGTCAAAAAGACAAGGGTACAACCGGCTTAGAGCAGATAGCCTCAAAAGGCTCTCTCTAAAGCTCGAAAACCCGAAAAATGTCAAGAAGACATGGGTAAAACCCTGCTCGGAGCAGCCAGCCTCAAAAGGCTCTCTTCGGGCTCAAAAACCCAAAAATAAAATTTTTTCAAGCATGCATTCAAAGAGTCATTCGTGCATGATCATACATATAGGGAAATAGCTAGGAAAAGCCCCTTTTGCTAAAAATCCTCACCTTTGGAAAAAGAAAATAGGGTTTTTTGTGAAATAAATGGTGTATTCTCCTTTGCCGATAATGCCAAAGAGGGGCATCTGTAAACACCCCAAAATCCCACGAATTGCTCGAACTACTTGGTTTTGTAAAAGCAGGCCCAAAGGGCTATTTTGAGTTTGGAAACCCAGGAGCCTTCTAAGCAACCCTGTACATATGTTTAAATCATATATGTTTTAAAATATGTGTTATACAGTTTTAAAACCTTTAAAAAGGTATTTTGAAACCCCGCAAAGCAACTTGGCCTGATGAAAGCAGGACTAAAGAAGCGAAAGAGAGCCCGGAACTGAAGCATATGTCAAACCCGATACATCAACTCTCGTATCAAAATCATCCCCAAAATCTCGGACATTCAAGCCCTGTTATCAACAAACTTGTTAAAATGATCTCCGGAAGGTGAGAAGAGGAGCGGACGACAATGTTGGCGAAGATCCAACGCAAGACGGAGTACTGATGCTATCAGGCCCCACACAAACTGTCCGTTTCGAAATACCATGGAGTCAGAAAATCATATTTGGATCATATCTAGACCATATATATCCAGATCCAAATCCAAACATGCATATGGACTTGGATTTGGATTTGGATCCAAAGATCCAATCCAATATCCACATCCATGGCCCACATCACCTTCTCATAAATGGAGGTGGGGCCCACAAGAAATTCACGTAAAAAGCTTGGATAGAGAGAGAGAATGGGATAAAGTATGAGTGAGAATTTTGGTGGGCTTGACTTTTGTGTCAAGTTTTGGGTTAATCATGTGGGTTTAGCCTAAGAGTGTGGGATTAAGCTTGTATGCACCTACATCTAACCTAGGGTTGCACCAACATGCTGCAACTAGGTCCAAAGGCCAAGGGGATGCTGCTAAACCTAGCCCTAAGCTAACCCACCTTACCTAGCCATTCCCCCCTAAACCCGACCTAATACTAGCCACCCTCACCCAAAACCACTAAACCATACCTAGCCGACCTCACCTAGCTCACCCCACCTAACTAGACCACCTAGACCCTAACCAAACTAAGCCTCATCCCCCTAATCTTCCCTAATCTTACCCTAATCCTAGCCTAATCACCTAACCCACTTCCTTAATCCTCCCCTAATCCTAGCCTAATCTTCCCTAATCTTACCCTAATCCTAGACTAATCCCCCTAACCTTACCCTAATCCTAGTCTAATCACCTAACCTACTTCACTAAACCTCACCCTAAGCCCAACCCACCTAAACTAAACCCCAAACCACCAAACCAGCACACCTAAATATCTAGCACACCATATCCCCAAACCACCCAAAACAAATATCTGGCCCACCTAAATATCTAGCACACCATACCCCCAAACCACCACCACCAAACCAGCCCACCAACCGACCTCCCATATCCTAGCCACCGACCCATCTAGCCTATAAAATCCCCTCCCATTCATGCGGGTTTCTCTCTTTTGGCTCTCAAAAAACTTGGGACTTCTTCCCCCCTCTTGGAACTCGCCCCTTGGCTCACTTGGGACTCGGCCAACATCACTCCATTCCACGCCACCTTCCACCTTCCACCTGCTGCACCCGGCCAACACCATTCCACGCCACCTTCCACTATTCGGCCAGGACCTTCCCCTTGGTTAGTACCCCATCTCAAACTCCATCCTTCGTCCCCTCCATTCGCCACCTTCCATCTACCCAGCCAGCACCTATTCCATTCGGCCAACCCAACCCCCAACACCACTCGGCCAACACCTGTACCACCTGCCCCTCTTCCCTTAGCTAGTAGCCTTACCTCTCCCTAAGACCCATCCCAACTCCTCCTTAAAACACTTCAACCTCAGCCAAGACGCCAGCCCCTCCACTCGGCCAATACTTGCAACTTCTCCCATTCGGCCAGCACCAAACTTTCATCATTCGACCAGCACCTTCACCTGCCGCAACCATCCAAGGAGCTCCCTCTTGCAGCCCAAGGCGACTCACTAGGCCAAAGCCAAGCAAGTCACGCCCGGACCAGCTATACGTAAGTGCCTAACTCGGTCCTTGTTATAAACTTGCTTATGCTTAATTAAATTTGATACGGGGTTGTAATAATGGAGCGTTGTCTCCTCCCGCTTGTAATAATGTGGTTTGGCACACCCACACACACGTGCACTTGAGCCTATCCCGCTCTTAGTTGTACACGATTTTGACACACACATGGGCCTAATCAGCCCTTTAGATATAGTTATACTTATGTATATTTAAGTTGCGTGGGTTTTAATTTAAGTTGTGTGCGTAGCATTTCAATTTCTACACTCACACACATTGAGCTTTCGCTCTTATTCCCAAGACCCTAGTAAGGGCCGTATTGCAATTTCCATTGGGTGTTTTAATTCATGTCGTGTGCGTAGTATTTCAATTCTACACTCACACACATTGAGCTTTCGCTCTTACTCCCAAGACCTTAGTAAATGCCTATTGTAATTTCGTTTTGGGGTGTTTAAATTCATGTCGTGTGCGTAGTATTTCAATTCTACACTCACACACATTGAGCTTTCGCTCTTACTCCCAAGACCTTAGTTAAGGCCTATTGCAATTATATTTGGGTTTCATTACAAGCCGTGTGAGTTGTCTTTCCATATACACACAACACCCACGCACACGTTGGCGACCTTCGGGCTCATATATATTATAAGTATTTCCCTTCGGCTATGTCTTTAAGATTTGGGTTTTAAGGTTCAACTATGTGCGTAGTCTTTTCATATATACACGACACACACTTGCACAATTGAGCCTTTCCGCTCTTAAGATATAGCCATATTTCCCTTTTGTAATTTACATTAAGTCATTTCCCTTAAGCATTGTCTTTCAATTTCGGGTTTTCCCTTTGAGTTGTGTGAGTTGCTGTAGACGCTGAAAAATCCTCGCCTCTTGGTTCTTAAGCCTGAAGCGAATCTTTTCGTGTGTCTAAGTCGTATTTTAGCATAAGGGCGTGCTAGCTAGCTTGCTTAAGTTAGCGAAGAAATGTTTTGAAATCTGACTTCTATCGTGATGACTTTGAGCAAGAAAGCTCTTTTCGTCGCAGACCTTTTTGCACCGATGCGCAAGGGTCAGTCTGTACGCTTAGAAAAAATCGAGTTTTAAACATGATAACCTAGGAAAATGTTTGAGGTGTTCGATTGGGCTGATTTGTATGGTTTCAAATTTTATTTTCACGTAGATTTACACGTGCCTATGTCTTTCTTTTTATCCCTTTTCGGGCCAATTAGGTGTGTGTGTGCACAAGTGACCTAAGTTGGGCGATTTTGAGCGGGAGTGTGGGGTTTGCTTTGATGCAAAATGCGTCCTAACTTGTAGTATGGTGTATATGCAATGCAAACTCATGCAACTCCAAAGGGAAAACCCGAATTGAAAGACAATGCGGAAGGGAAATGACTTAATGTAAATTGCAAAAGGGAAATTGCAAAAGGGAAATATGGCTATATCTTAAGAGCGGAAAGGCTCAATTGTGCAAGTGTGTGTCGTGTATATATGTAAAGACTACGCACACTGCTGAACCTTAAAACCCAAATCTTAAAGACATAGCCGAAGGGAAATACTTATACTATATATGGGTCCGAAGGTCGCCAACGTGTGCGTGGGTGTTGTGTGTATATTGAAAGACAACTCACACGACTTGTAAATGAAACCCAAATATAATTGCAATCGGCCTTGACTAAGGTCTTGAGAGTAAGAGCGAAAGCTCAATGTCTATGAGTGTAGAATTGAAATACTACGCACACGACATGTAATGAAACCCAAATATAATTGCAATAGGCCTTGACTAAGGTCTTGGGAGTAAGAGCGAAAGCTCAATGTGTGTGAGTGTAGAATTGAAATACTACGCACACAACTTGAAGTAAAACACCCCAAAACGAAATTGCAATAGGCCCTTACTAGGGTCTTGGAAATAAGAGCGAAAACTCAATCTGTGTGAGTGTGAAAATTGAAAGACAACACACACAACTTAATGGAAACCCATGTAACTTAAATTATATAGGTATGGCTATATCTTAAGGGCTGATTAAGCCCATGTGTGTGTCAAAATCGTGTGCAACTAAGAGCGGAATAGGCTCAAGTGCACGTGTGTATGGGAGTGCCAAACCACATTATTACAAGCGGGAGGAGACAATGCTCCATTATTACAACCCCGTATCAAATTTAATTAAGCATAAGCAAGTCTACAACAAGGACCGAGATAGGCACTTACGTATAGCTGGTCCGGGTGTGACTTGTTTGCGCTTGGCCTAGAGAGTCGCCTTAGGCTGCAAGAGGGAGCTCCTTGGATGGGCGCGGCAAGGGAAGGTGCTGGCCGAAGGATGAAGGTGCAGGTGGGTGACGCCTTAGCGCTGCCAGAGTGGAGGGGTGCTGCCTTGGCTGGGCTTGGGGTACTTAGGGAAGGTAAGGGTGTTAGTTAGGGGCTGCCACTAAGGCTTGGGGTAGGTCTTAGGGAGAAGTAAGGTTAGGGTGTTAGCTAGGGGTTGTCTAAGGGAAGAGGGGCAGGTGGTATGGCCGGTTGATGGAAGGTGGCAGGTGGTGCAGCCGGGTAGATGGGATGTTATTTAGGCTAAGAAAAGGTGGCGGGTGTGGCTAAGAATGGAGGGGAGCGGAGAAGGCATGGTGTTGAGATGGGGTACTAACCGGGATGAAGGTTGGCCGAAGGGTGGAGGTGGTGGATGATGGAGTGGTGCTGGCCGAATGGTGGAAGGTGGCGCCGACTGAAGTGGGGAAGGTGGAGAGTGATGCTGCAGAAGTGGAGTGGAGTGAAGTGGTGTTGCTGGCCGGGTTCCAAGAGGAGAGCAGGTGAGAGAAGAGAGAAAGGGATGAGAGAGGAGAGGAAGGGCTTAACTGCCCAAGAATTCCTGCAAAACCCGCCCCAAAGGGGGGGTTTTTTATAGGCTTTAGTGGGGTCGGTTTGGGCTGGTATTGGGGGGGGTCGGTTGGGGATATGGTGGGCTAGGCATTTAGGTGGGCCTGATATTTGTCTTGGGTGGTTTGGGGATATGGTGTGTTAGGGATTTAGGTGGGCTGGTTTAGTGGTTTAGGGCTTAGCTAGGTGGGTTGGGCTTAGGGTGAGGTTTAGTGGAGTGGGTTAGGTGTTTAGGCTAGAATTACGGTGAGATTAGGGGAATTAGGCTAGGTTTAAGGAAGGATTAGGGAAGTGAGTTAGGTGATTAGGTTAGGATTAGGGAAGGATTAAGGAAGTGAGTTAGGTGATTAGGCTAGGATTAGGTTGGGTTTAGGGGAAAATGGCTAGGTAAGGTGGATTAGCTTAGTATTAGGGTTAGGAGCATCCCTTTGCATGACCCATGGACCTAGTTGCAGCAAGTTGGTGCAATCCTAGGTTAGGTGTAGGTGCATACAAGCTTAAACCCATACTCATTAGGCTAACCCACATGATTAACCCAAAACTTGACACAAAAGTCAAGCTTAAACATGTTCACTCATATTTAATCCCCCCATGCTCTCTCATACCCAAGCTTTCGACGTGATTTTCTTGTGGGCCCCACCTCCATTTATGAGAAGGTGATGTGGGCCATGGATGTGGATATTGGATTGATCTTTGGATCCAAATCCAAATCCAAATCCATATACATGTTTGGATTTGGATCTGGATATATATGATCCAGATCCGATCTAAATCTGATTTCTGACTCCTTCATGGTGTGTTCGAAATGAACGGTTTGTGCGGGGCCTAACAGCATCAGTACTCCGTCTTGCGTTGGGTCTTCGCCAACATTGTCATCCGCTCCTCTTTTCACTTTCTAGAGATCATTTCAAGCAGTTCATTGATAATAGGGGCTTGGAAGTTCAAAATTTTGGAGATGAATCTGATATGAGAGTTGATGTGCCGGGCTCGACATGTGCTCCAGTTCCAGGCTCTCTTTCGCTCTTCTGGTCCTGCTTTCATTAGGCCAAGTTGCTTTCCGGGGTTTCAAAACATCTTTTTAAAGGTTTTAAAGCTATACATAACACATATTTTAAAACATATATAGTTTAAACATATGTACAGGGTTGCCTAGAAGGCTCCTGTGTTTCCAGACTTAAAATAGCCCTTTGGGGTTGCTTTTGCAAAACCATGTAATTTTGAGAAAATCGTGGGATTTTGGGGTGTTTACAGATGCCCCTCTTTGGCATTATCCAAATTGATTTGGATAATGGCAAAGACGACAAACACCCCTTTCAATATCTCCCTAAGTCTATCCACGAAAATATGGGATCGTCCTAATTTTTAGCAAAATCTCTCTTTTAAAAACCCTGGTAGGAGGAGATATCACGCCAAAGGGATATACAAACGGTTTCTGGTCATAAGTGGGATCATGTTTATGCAAATGTCCATGCGTGGGCATGAAGGTGCATGATATGGATGGGATGCCAAGAGTGGCGACCTCCTAGAGACCATATATGATCGAACTCTTGAGACTTACGGCTTGCTGCTCCAAGTGAGCAAATCCTATGTTGTTCGATGTTCGATTTTTCAAAATCTATTTACAAAAGGGAACACTACTTTGAGCCTCGATCCTAAGGATCTCGAGCTCTTCGTGTTTTGCCTTTGCTTGAGTCATGACACTCGCTAATCTAGCGGAGGTTTTATAAGAAAACAAGCTATATTTCAAGATTCCTACGTCTTACTCGAAACGTCGAATTCTCAAACAAAATAAAATTCAAGTAAATCCTATTTTTACTTTAGGATTCCTCGAAATGAACCATGTTTTACTTGGGATAAGCCAAGAATGGGGAAGAGATACCACGGTCCCTTCTGAAGCGTCTCGTGGTTTAAGGCATAAAAGGCGGAAAACTGCTATTTTTGAGCTTTTTGGCCTCTTTTTCCTTTTTTTCATAGAGGGTCTCCCTTTGGGAGTATTTTTTCTTTAATCCCTCTTTTTCATAAGAGAATCGATTTTTCTTTCTGATTCTGGTTTCTTTCTTTTGGAAAGAGACTTTGGATGGGGAATTCCCTTTATTTTGGCTATGTTTTCCTTTTGGAAGGAGAAGAGAAGAGGGGAGGACTTATCCCAAGGTCACACTTGATCCATTCCAAATCAGCCTATTTAGAAATAGCACGTACTACTTGCAAGTATCTTGCTATATTGAACTTGCTATATTGAACTCGGCCTTTCTTTGTAAGAAGAAGGATTTTGAAATGTAACCACATATTTGGAAAACTCCACTCTTTCACAAGTGCGAATTCTCTCGCTCAGGGTCACACAATTCGCCTTTGAACCTTACTTTCGAAGTTTCAAAGCAGTTATCCCTAAGGGTTTTCGAAAATGGGGATTTAAAAACTTTTTTAAGCATTGAATATTGATAGGATCTGATAAATTCCTACCTTCTACATCGATCAACCAATATGAGTTGTTCGTAGTGGTTGCACGTACAACATAGGGTCCATCCCACTTGGGGCACCACTTTCCAAGTGGATGTGGGCCATGATAGTGGATGATTTTCAAAACCAGATCTCCCACTTCAAAGTAGCGAGATCTCATGTGTTTGCCATAATGTTGGGCTATCCTTTGCCGGTACGCATGAGCATGATCCATAGCAAGGAGTCGCCTCTCATCTAACAAATCTAGTTCGGCCATCCTAGCATGCTGAAGCGTCTCTAGGGGGAGGTCGAGTGCGATGGATGTATGGAATGAATGCAATTGTGTATGAATGGGAAGAATGACATTCGTGCCATAGACCAATTCGAATGGTGTGGCATTCGTCGGAGTTCGGATGGAAGTCCTATAAGCTCATAAGGCTTCATTCAGCTTCTCGTGCCACGTCCTATCCTTCTCTAAAGTTTTCTCAATTATACTAATGAGAGTCTTATTCGTGGCTTCGGCTTGGCCGTTGCCTTGAGGGTAGTAGGGCGAGGAGAAGTGGTGAGTTATGCCATACGTGTTGCATAACTTATTCATCTGCTCGTTTTTGAATGGTGTGCCATTATCGGACACAAGGTCTCGTGGAACCCCAAATCGAGCCAAGATATTCCTCCTGATGAAAGCCACCACATGTTGCCCCTGTACGTTGGTCAGGGAGATGACTTCCACCCACTTGGAAAAATACTCAGTGGCTGCTAAAATGAATCCATGCCCATTCGATGCCTTTGAAAAGATTGGGCCTACAATATCAAACGCCCACATGGTAAATGGCCAGGGGCTGACCACGGAATACAATGCAGATGATGGGATATGAATGGCGTGCCCATGCACTTGACATGGATGACCATCAACAATGCCATTATCCTCTCTTCCTACGTGTGTGAGTCTACACGATTGGAATGACTCAACCAATTGAGTGGCCAACTCGTGATATGGAAGAAGCTTTTCATTTCGCACTTGCCAAATTTTTAAAACTTGGTTTATAACAAGGAGCGAATCTCCAAAGACCTCGATGCATGATGCCCCTAGAGTTTTCGAAATCCTTAAGCCTTGTATGAGTGCTTCATACTCAGCTATGTTGTTGAAACATTCGAAATTTAGGCGGATTGAAACTGGCTCATTGGAAAGCTAACATCCATAACTTTCCAGCAAGATTAAGTTCATAGAGATCGGAGATCTGTACCTTGATATACAGTGTTTTTCTAAACCTCTGTGTTTCTGTCACAGATCAGTCTCAAACGCCTGACTAGAGGCAAATGTTTGATTTAATTGTGCACATTCACAACACCAAAAATTAGAATAAAAATAGTTTCTGAATCTTCATGCTTGTTTCTACTTTTACGATTTTTGGAGACTCAAACTCTATCAAGAAAAATCCGAGAATAAGTTTTGAAAATAGAACTAGTTTATGTTTTTCAGAACTTCGGAATATTTTCTTTGAAGACCTAGTTTCACGAATTTAGTTAAGTCATTTAGATTTGAAAGTGAATTTTGAAAACACACCTTAGTTAAGTCATTTAGATTTGAAAGTGAATTTTGAAAACACACCTGATCCAAAATAATCCTCAAAGCGTTTAAGATGACGCTTGAGCATCGATTCAAGAAGGCCTAAGTCGAAAAGATCTCACTTACCTACAATCGTCATTAAAGTCAGAAAAACGAACTTTGCTAGTTAAAATAAACCAGTTGGCATGCTCGCGTACGATGTAGTTTTGTGAAAAATTATTTCAAGTATGTACATATACTTTGAAATAAAATTTCCACATCTACAATTATGAAATCTCGAGAGCCGTTATATATTTTAGCATATATCTTTGAAATCTCATGTTGTAATCTCAATCAAGGTTACAAACATGTAAATGAGGAAAGCAGGATCCAGCCTTGAGCTTCGCTATGCCTTGTATTCAAACAAAAGTGTAGCCCCCAGGGTAAGCAAATAAGATTGTGCTGATAAGATTTGTCAACTAGTTTCTCACTTCAAAATCCAACATTGAGGTGCAAATCGAGAGTGGCACTATCCTGGAGAAGTCTTTCATTCCAAGTGCCCATTGATCACTTAATTCTTAGAGAAGGCTTTCATATGCTATGCCTCATTGATATATCAATAGGGTTTATCATATAAAAACTTAGTAAACTATCAAGCGCCTCTCTGTGATTCAACCATATCTGATTATAATCGACGGAGAAATAAATAGGTGGTGCCGTGACTCTAGGTCACTTACTGAACCTGGATTTTGATAGCAGATCTGGATTGTCTCGATCTCCGTTTCTGCAGATAGAGGATCTATGAGCACTGTCACAAATATTGGACATGAGAGACATCTATAGGCCAATAATGAGGGAGCTTTTTTAGCTTCTAAATTCTGAAGCTACAATCGTCGGCCTCAAGGTCAATCATCAGGCAGAGTTGTAAAGCACCTCTTTCCATGTATCTTGCCTTTGGACAAAACAAGCCACCTTCACCGTTATGTACGTTGATCTGCTTGCATTTGATGATAACGTGCAATTTTGCACCTCAGGTTTTGACCTGGGAGTAATGTTGCTCTTAACGTTACTCAAAAGACTAAATCTACCTTTTAGGTAACTTTAACCTAAATTTGGTAACTTTTTTTTATCACAATACCCTTTTAACCCAACTTACGTACCGGGTATGGGTATGCATATGATGATACGTTGGTACCCATACGCCGACTCGCGTACAATTTTGCAGTTTTACAAAGTCAACCCGATCAAGCACCTAACCACGTATGAATCACACCGGAGGCAAGCGATCAATACTAGAAAAGGACAGAGAACAAGAATATGGGGAGAATTTTCTAACCTGCAGAGGCGAAAGCACGGACAAGTATCCATCAAAGGCAGAAGCATGTGGCCAAACATCGTTCACAGACACCGAATCCTTATGCGTCCTCGGAAGAAGCCTCTTATACGACTGAATGTACAGAAAGAGGATCAGATCGAAGACGTCGGCACCGACGGAACCTAAGTCGCGGATGGAAGCTAGGGTTTGGGTCCCGTCGGTGAAGATCAGCTTCGGCAGAGGGAGAAGTCCGTGCTCGAACGACTTTCGCCGAGCGTGGAGGAGCTGCCACGACGGTGCGGGAGACGCCGACGGCGTCTCATTCATTTTCCGGCAGGTGAATGGGAAACGCGTTGTCTCGGAGGGCGTTCAATGGAAGAAGCGTATTAACAGAAATTGGGAAAAAAAGACGCACCGGACTTTCTGTTACTAGGACACTAGTACAACACGCGTCTCGCACGAAGTCTGTGAGGATCTAGTGAGACTAGGCCTTGTGTTCAGATCTTACTGCCCAGAATCCAAATCTTAATCGGATACATATTGAGCAAGAGATGCATGTGGAACTGGTGCACCTGTAGCTCTCTTTCACTGAACCAAGCTGTTCATAGTTCGGCTCGACATGAACGGCTAAGTTAGGCTTGTCCCTAGCTCGTTTGTGTTCGATTGGTTAAACAATTGATCATCAACTTGGTATGTTCGACTCAGTTGGTCTCCTGAAAGCTCGTTGAATGATGTTTTTTCAGTTTTTACCCAAACCATTCATCCATTACGGCATCTAAGGTAAATGAAGATCATCCAAGCAAAACCTTATTGTGAATGTTTAGGGTAAATGAGATCTATTTAATGTATTAAAGAAAATCTCTCTTGCCTTGGTTCAACTCAAATTACAAGATAATAACAAACATGTCAAGCAACGAACAATGGTTGTTCGGTTCGTTTACCGGCCCTAATCCTTGAGGGTGAACTTCTCGAGTTTGACCTATCTGTTGATTATCGTTCAGGTCGTTTCTTATTTGTGGTTAGTCTCGTTGTATCACTGTAGATCTCTTGATGTGGGTGGGAGTTGGATTCGCTAAACATGAATCAACCCATTAAATTTTGAAGCTTGTTTGAATGATTTTCATTGAATACCATAAGTGTTTGCTCATTAAAGTTACACAAGCAAGCATTTAAGGCAATATCTTTGACTAATCTATCAGGTGAGATGAATGCAGTTGCATGGACTCCATTAATTGAAGCATACATCCTCTTTTGTCGATCATAAGATTTCGTTTTCATGACATTTGGTCACATGGCACTATGATCCTAGTTGATAAGATTTTGTTTTCATAAGATTTTGTATACCGGTACGCCAGTTTATATAATTTTTTTAAAATTTTTAATAGTGGCATACCCGTACCTTAATTTTTTATAAAATTACGTACCCCGTACTCGTATTCATGCAATATAGGGCACACGTTGTCTCCTCTTCTTAATGTTTCCTACTTCCTCGCCTCCCCCTTTGAAGGGCTTGTTCTCTTCCCCTACAAAAGTCCTCCAACCTTTGGCCGCAATGGGGTGGGGTGGGGTTACCGCAAACCCAACCCCACCCCATCCTGCATCTCCTTCACCCACATCCCTACTCTTCTCTCTCTCGTTGGATCCTTGCCGATCTCTCTCCATATCTCTGTTTTCTTTATTGAATGGTCAACGAGGTGTTATGTGTTTCATCATGCAATTTACTACTTCATAAAATGCTCAAGAGATTCATTCTATATGAAATTGATGACAATACATGTTATGTAAGAAAACTGTAAAGTTCTTTATATTGTTGAGTACTGGGAGATTTTATTTAACAAACAAAATTAAAATTTTACAGCTATTGTTTCCTACTCAAGTGCTCGAGCGTGGAGATGAAATGCTGCCCCTTGGGATGGTTGTCCAATGTTGTATATGTTTCACATTTTCTCTTCGTTCGGAATTTGTTTCACATTTTGTAAGATATCGTAAAATAGCCCGAGTCTGTATGGTACTGTGTCATGGAGTAGCTCCAAGGAAGTTGTGTGTTAGTGGGTGATTGAAAGTTGACATACAATCGAGTTGGCACGGTTTTTAATAACTAACGGTTGACGAAATATTTTGACTGGAGGCTGGACATCCTTGGCATTTGCCTTTCCCTTTCGCTTAGTTTCTGGAGATGTTGCTTTAATTTAAAAGATCATAACATATTTTCTCCAACCCTTGCTTTCCTAATGAAAGTAATTCCATAGTATCCACTGTCATCTATTCTTTCCTGTGACAAATCGTTGATAACTTCTTTGTTGAGAGACACCAAAATAGGCACCAAGACGGTGGAGAAAATAAACTTGACCAGAATAGAACAAGAATTATAAAACATTCATATCATGCGCTATGCCATAAAGGGGAAGCCGCATAACAACGGCAGTTCTTATATACTTGAGGAAACCTTCAAACTTGAGATCATGTATTACATGACTCCCAACAATAATTTTGAATTTCAGTATAGAAACAAGATTCACTTTAAGGAAGCTTTCCATCTCTACTTGTTTCTCTAACAAAGGAGGTTTGTTTCTTTAACAGGATAAAAGATGGTTATTGATGGTTATTCAAGTATGATGGTATAACCCATATTGCATCGCTAAGAAACCAAAGGATACGTTACATTCAAGCAAACATGGTTGAGGCCTTTATCGCGATTTGGACACAAGGGCATGGCTAACTCCATAGTTCCCGAGAGAGAGAGAGAGTTGTGGAAACAATTATTAGATTAAGGTTAAAACTACTGAAAGGATATATTTCATCTCTTATGAAATGTTAGTGGTGGCCACCGCTTCCTAGCGGGTTCATCGGGGAGGCCAGGCAGGTTCGGGTGGATGAAGTGAAGAATCTAGAACCAGACCAGTTTCATGTATAAGTGGGATGTGTCCTGCCCATGAGTCATGGCGACGGTGTCCTTACCTAATTAAAACCGTGCCTGTTATTTGTAGCCTTGTGTCTGACCCTAAATGTACCCAACTTGATGTTTAGATTGAAATAAGTTGTCCCCGAACCCAATTGAGGTTTTGGGCCATTTAGTGCCACCCAATTTGAGCTCGGTTTAGGCTTTGAACTCGTGGTAGAGTGAACTTCAATTTAATGAGGATTTTATTTATGTTTAATGACTAAGTTAAAGAGTGATTAAGGGTTAAGATTGGAGGTAGGGGATTTTAGTAGGATCTGTTATAATATTTTGGGGATTTTGGAATTGATTGACTCTGATTCGCTCGTGGTTTGAGCCATTGGACTGGGTTACTATATATGCTACTTTATAATTTTGATTTTTTTGCTTAACTAGACAGTAAATTAGGTGATCTGGAGGCATTACTTATGAACCTTTTTTCTTGAGATGGATTTGGATATGGATTTGTGCTTCTATTGAGGTAGGAAAGATGCTTTCTCAACCATACTAGGGGTTGCATGTTCCATATGATTTGCTACTACTTTGATAAATACTGAGTCGTTTGATAAAAGTTGTATGTGTATTGTTGGTTTTGTGAGTGCATTGATTGATAATTATAAAGATGAATATATTTTACCATGAAATATTTATTGAAACCATGTCACAATTCATGAATGAGCTATATGGTCGGTAAACATTAATAACAAAAAGGATTGGAAACCTAATTGTATGAATAGTTGACATACTATATTTGCTTGTTATGGTGTATCCAGATTTCTTTGAAACGTGAAACCCTTAGACATTCAACCAAGAGAATGAATGCACCTTAGTTATATGCATGCATGGTATTGTGTACTTAAGGGTCATTAGCAAGGTTTGAACAACTCGTGTAACCTAGATTTTAACACTGCATGAACCATAATTATCAAAATTAAGTAAGATGTTATGTGTGTGAAGAACACCGCCCATGTAAGGGATCACCCTTACATAGTGGGTCCCAAGCACGGATAAAGGAGGAGGGTTGCGTTAGGCTTCCGACAGTCAACGTAAAACTTTGTTGGACTTATCTAACATGGATTCTACAAATTATAAGTATTGGGGTATTGTCTCTTAGCGACATAATGTAGAGCTCGAATGCAGTTAAAACTAAGCAAGGACTTCTACATCTTTTCTCAGATGTAGTGAATCAATTAGAGAGAGGGTTCCCACATCATGGACATGTATGAGTAAAGAAGCTAGTCTCGCTACATTATCACCTGAATGTAGTGAACAAGTTATAACGATGGTCTTCACATTTTCAACATGAATGGCTGCGGGGGTAAGGAAGCTAGTCCTAGCTAATAAGATTCGTTTTGATACTTCAAATATCATAACATTGACCAAAAAGTTGATGAAGATGGTAGATAATATGATTCAGAGAAAAATTCACATTATATGTTGACAAGAGACAAAGTGGGTTGGAGAAAAAGCAAAGGAGATTTAGAATATAGGTTTTAAATTATGGTACTCAGGAATGAAAAAGGCTTGAAATGGAGTTGGTATTATTATAAATAAAGATTCAAAGGATAGTATAGTAGACATACAATGATATGATGACTAAATTATGATAATAAATTAGTATTAGGAGTAGAGGCTTTGAATATAGTTTGTGCATATGCACCCCAAGTAGGATTAGAAGATAATATAAAGAAGGCTTTTTGGGAGGAGTTAAACAAGGTAATTCAAACAATTCCATAAAGAGTAATTTGTTTGGGAGAAGACTTAAATGAGCATGTTAATAAAGATGCATTATGATATAGGTATTCATGGAAACTATAGTTTTGGGGATATAAATGAGGAGAGTAGAGAGGTTTTGAATTTTACTATGACTTTTGATCTCTTTATAGTAAATACAATTTTCAAGAAATAAGATGAATAGTTAACTACTTATAAGAGTGGCTTGTCACAAACACAAATTGATTATTTTGTTTGTAAGAAAAAAGATAGATCATATTGTAAAGATTGCAAGATAATTCTAGGAAAAAGCTTAATTACTCAACATCAACTTTTAGTAACGGATTTGTGGGTAAAAAAGTGGACAAAGAAGAATAGAGTTCATAGAGCTATTCGGGCTAGATGGTGAAACCTAAAATATGAGAAAGAAGATATATTTAAACAGAAAGTCCTTTAAGAAAATGCTTCAAATTATGTAGGTACACCTTCTTCTAATATGTAAAACAATTTAGAGAAATGACAAAAAATGTGTTAGACAAATCTAAGGAAGGTGTACACAAAAAAGCTTGGTGGTAGAGTGAAGTGGTGCAGGATAAAATCAAGGCAAAGAAGACATGTTGCAAATTACATTATACCAAGAAGACTAGTGAAACTTTGGAGGATTATAAGAAAGTAAAAAAAAAGTAAAAAATGCCGTTAGTAAAAAAAAAGCCAAAATTTGGAAGGATTTATATAAAAGGCTTAACTCAAAAGAAGGTGAAAGAAATATTTTTATGATAGTTAAAACTAGAGATAAAAAAACTAAGGATCTTACTTTTCTTAGATGCATCAAAGATGAGGATGAGAAGATTCTAGTGGTAAATGATAATAGAAAAAATAGATGAAAAAACTATTTTTATAAAAATACATATGGTAGTATTACCTTAAGAAAGTTAGCCAAATCAAAAAAATATATAAATCACAATTTCTATCAGCGTATTCAAAAGAATTCATGTCCAGTAACTCTATTATTTAAGCAATTCACCTATTGATACATCTTATAGAACATTTTAGATCAAAAAGTAAGAACCTTCACATAATATTTATTAATCTAAAAATGCTTATGATAACGTATCAAGAGATGTTCTATGCAGAACCCTGGAAAAGGGAGGTATCCCATTGACATACATACTCTTATAAGAGGCATGTACGATAGTACAAAAACATGTATAAGGACTCATGAAGAAATGATAGACTCCTTTAAAGTTAATAATTGGTTACATCAGGGATCAACTTTAAGTCCATATTTGTTTATATTGATCATTCATGAGTTAACAAAACATATTCAAGATGAAGTACCTTGGTGTACATTATTTTCAGATGACATTGTGTTAGTAGATGAGTCTAAGGAAAAAGTTAATAGGAAATTGAAACTATAGAGAGAAATATTAGAGAGTAAAGGCTTCCAACTTAGCAGAACAAAGACAAAATATATAGAATATAAGTTTGATCATTTGGGTGCTTTAGAAGATATAGAGATTTTAACTAGCACACATTGTATCCCTCACAAGAAAAGCTTTAAAAAACTAGGGTCAATTTTTCAAAGTGATGAAAAAACTGATGGAAATATTACACATAGAATTAATATTGATTGGTTAAAATGGAGAGGGGCATAAGGTATTCTATATGATAAGAAGATACCATTGAGGTTGGAAGGTAAATATTATAGAGTAGTAATTAGACCTGCAATGTTTTATGGTTTTGGGTGTTGGGTAATTAATTGTCAACATGTACAAAAGATGTATGCAAGAGAAATGAATATGTTGAGATGGATAAGTGGTTACATAAGAAAAAACAATATACATAATGAGGTTGTTAGAAATAAATTGGGAGTAGCACAAATAGAGAATAAATTCATTTAAGATGGTTTGGACATGTAGAAAAACAACCCACGAACGATCTCGTAAGAAAATATGAAAAACTAGATTGTGAAATTGTTAAAAAAAGAAGAGGACGACCACAAAAATGTTGGAAAGAAACAATAAAGAATGATCTAGTTTATATTGAGTTAGCTGCTAACAAGGTACATGATAGGGCTATGTGGAAACAAAGAATCCTTGTAGGTGATGCATCTAGTATAGGAAAAGGATTAGTTGTTGTTATTATGTGTGTGCGAATGTGTTTTGTGTGGGGACGTGTGTTGTGGATGTGTGTACATATATAGATTTAATTTTTGAATGATAAATTGTGGTAGTATTTGCTTATTTTGATAATTGTGATATGCACGATATTTCAAATGTGCATGCTTCGTATGTTTCTGGTGCTCACGTGGATGGTATTTATTTGCAGGAAGGTGATTTTCTTCAGTCTTGGTTGCTAGACCCTCACTTTTAGAATATTTGTAAAATATTTAATAATTAAAAATGACTTCCCGAGTATGTGTTTCTGAGCTATCCAAAATCCAAAAACTAAATGGGTTGAACTTTCAAACTTGGAAACATCATATTCTAATCGCTTTGACTCTAGATGGTGTAGACTTATGTTCTACGTGAAACTCGGATTGAACCCAAAGCACAAGCAACAACCGACGAAAAAGAAAGTTATAAAACTTTTTGGAGGGATGACATTATAAAAACCATAATGCTCACTTATATGGAAGATGACCTCATATGGTTCTTCGAGAATTGTGAGACTAAAATAAGTATTTGATGCAATAACAATCAAGTATGACATAATCGTTGTGTAACATATCCAGTTGCTCTTACAACAATATAACTCTTTAAGGATGAAAGAATCAAACATTGTTGTAGAGCATGTTAACAAAATACTCATTATGGCTAGAGATTTAGTTGTGTCGAACTCAGCCATTCCTGACCCATTCAAATCTCTACCACCTTGAACAGTCTACCCTCACCTTGAGATATGGTCACCACTGCTCTTAGGGTTAATGAAACTATTATCCTAGCCCAACTCTCTCTAAAATTAGCTATAGAATAAGAGCACCTTAAGAAGGGTAAAAGGAAAAAACTGCTCCTTGCTTAGGATAACTTAGGCTGGTTCCAAAACCACCAAAAAAGAGAAAACAAAAACAAAAACAAATTTTTTGGTAAATTTAACAAAAAAAGGTCAAGCATTCAAGAAATCACAGGGATCCACTTCTCCGATAAAGTGCTTTCATTGTGAAAAATGGGAAAGTATAAGAAAGGCTACCTCATCTCAAAAAAGGTGATAACAATATTCAACAAGATGACCAAAAGGAAAAGTGCGAAGTAGTCTATGTGATTTCAGAATGTCTTATGTGGATCGATTCTAGAGCAATGTGCTACATCACAAAGAGAAAAGATGGAGTAATTGACCTTAAAGAGTATTGACTCAGAAAACATCAAGTATACATGAGAAACAATTCATACATTGATGTTCTAGAGGTCGGGTCCTTTAGGATCAATGTTGTAGGTAAACCTATTTTATTGATTGATGTATTAATTATGCCCTCTATAAGGCTCAATTTAGTTTCTTTTCTTGTACTAGTCAAAAAGGGCTTTGAGGTTGGATTTCCCTAGATAAGGTAACCATAGGGAAACATAATCATGTTTGTTTTATTGGCATTTTTTATTGAGATCATGACTTATTTAAAATGAAAACTCTTAATAATGGAGGATCCTCAACTTTTTATGCTCATATTGAATGTGTAATACTTATTGATGTGAGTGCATGCCATAAAAGGTTAGGACATATTAGCCTAAATAAGTTAAAGAAATTAATAACTTTAACTTATTATCTATTTTTGATAAAAATAAAATTGAAAAATGTGAGGCTTGCATTGAAGGAAAAATGATAAAAAATCATTTATCAAAGAAGCAAGAAGAGCCACAAATCTTTTAGAACTCATTCACACATATATATGTGGACCTTTTAGAATAAACTAGACAAAATATAATGCTTAGAACACCTCAACAAAATGGTGTAGCTAAATAATATAACAAGACCTACTAAATATGATAAGGTCAATGTTAGGAGATGCTTCTCTGCTAAAAGTATTTTGGGAGAAGTAATATCTACAACCATATGTTTTTAAAATAGAGTTTCTTGTAAAGCTATATCAAATACACTGTATGAATTATGGTTTGGCAGAAAGCTAGATCTTAGTCATCTACAGAGGTGAGACTCTATAGCACATGTCAAGATTTTAGACTAGTGACTAGATAGTAGATTTTTGAGGTGTATCTTTATATGATACTCAAAGGATTATGAGGACCTCAAGTTGATACAGAGTAGAGATGTTGAATTTTTAGAGGATATTAAGAATGACATTTTTATGGATAATGATGATACTCAAACTAATCTTTTAGATATAGATGAATCATCATTTGAACCCATTAAAATTGAACCAAATGACCTTCTCGTGCAAACTGAAACACTAAGTGGTCATAAAAGAGCACACACTCCTTCATCCTACCTACAAGACTATCATACCTATTTAGTTGAGGAGACATGTTAATCAATTGATATAAATGAGGTAACTGATAACTTAGGTTATGAGGATGTTGTGAGCTAATTTGAATTACTAGATTAGGTAAAAGCAATGGATGAAGAAATTAAATCTATTAAGAAAACTAAGTTTGGGAGTTGACTACTTTGCCAAAGGAAAAGATGGCAATTGGTTGTAAATGAGTATTGAAAAATAAATGTAAAGTTGATGGTTTAATTACAAATTTAAAGTGAGATTGGTTGCAAAAGGTTTTTCGTAAAAGTAGGGAATTGATTATGTTGATACATATTCTTATATTGCAAAATTTGCATTTATAAGAATAATTTTAGCAATTGTTGCCTTTTATGATTTGGATTTATATCAATTAGATGTAAAGACTACTTTTGTAAATGGTGACCTTAATAAAACTATTTACATAAAACAACTTGAAGGCTATGTAATTAAAGAGCTTGAGGATATGGTATATAGGTTGAAGAAATCTCTATATGACCTAAAACAATCATCTCGTCAATGATATTTGACTTTTCAAAATGTTATTATAGAACTTAGGTTTGTGGCAAATGAGTTAGATCATTATGTCTATGTTTAGAACAATGGGAGCCACTTTGTTATCTTATCATTTTATGTAGATAAGATCCTATTAATTAGTAATGACAATGACATGATTGTCAAGACTAAATCATGGCTAAGTTTCAAGTTCGAGATGAAAGACATGGGAGAAACTTCCTATATCTTGGGTATAAAGATTCCCATGATAGAATATATAGACTATTATATCTAAGTCATGAGAGATATATTGATCATATCCTTAAAAGGTTTATAATGGTTGATTGAAAGGCTCCTTACACACCTATTGCAAAAGGGGTCAAACTTAGTAAAGATGATTGTACTAATGAAGTACAAGAGACCTAATGTTTCTTATGCTCAAGATGTTGATAGCTTGATGTATTTTATATTATGTATGAGATCTGATATCAATTTTATTATTGATCTTATGAATAGATATCAAAGTAATCCTACTTTGTAACATCGAGTTGCGATAAAGAGGATTTTGAGATATCTGAAAGGAACAAAAGACTTGAAATTATGCTACCAAGAAGATAAATTAGAACTTATTGGATACTCAATTGCTCACTTTTTTAGGTGTAAAGATGATAACAATAAACCTCAAGTCAAGTTTTCATGTTTGGAGGTGTTGTTTCTTGATCATGAAAAAAGCAGGATTGTATAGTGTTGCATACACAAGAGGCTAAATATATTGCTTGCAATATGGATACAATAAGTACTATTTAGATAAGTCATTTCATTCATGATTTGAAGTTGGACATAGCCAACGAGTCAATTATCATTTACTGTGAGAATGCAACAACCATAACTCTTATAGAGTATAGAGCTGATATCTCAATGAGCAAGCATAAAATGGTAAAGTATCATTATGTACATGATATGTTACAAAAGAATGAACTATCTATATCACTTACGTTCCTATAGAGGATATGATAATAGACCCTTTGATAAAGAGTATATCTGAAGACCTGTTTCTTAAATATGTTATCAATATGGGGTTAAGACATTTTAGTGTTTTCAATTATTGTGGAAACATTTACATGAGTTGTTATGCAAAAAAAGTGTATTGATTATGGAAATTACATAGTGGGATAACTCATGGGAGTTATGATTAGGCTCATATTGCCAAGTGAGAGATGATAACTTCTATTTATAAGTGGTCATAAGGCCTCCATCATAACAGGTATGCAATAAGGAAGGAGGGGCCCCTTCCATATTGCATGCACCATTTTTATTTTTGAATAAAAATATTTTTCAATTAAAACATTAATTATTGTTTTACAAAAGAAACCAAAGGCAATACAAGTACTGAGACATTTCACTTGGCTGAAACACATATCCGAGGAAGGAAAAGAAAAACAAGGATAAATAGAAAGAGAAGGGAGTTACAAACATATAAAGACAATCTCACTTTTTCTGATCTATAAAAGATTCTTCCTTGTGAAACCTCTTCGAGGAAGGTGTGTCACTTGATCAAAAGCTAAACGGCAATGCTTTGTTGCACATCAACGAAGAAAACACAACAGTTAGTTCACTATGGATTCCCATGGAATTGTAAATTTCTGTTCAAGTTGTGTTTGGATGCACATAGATGAGCTCAATCTTCACATAAGCATTACATATTGTTTCTTCCTTCTAAGTTTTTTATTGTTGGTATCTGTCAAACTTATGTTTTTGGTCTACATTCAAGTTGGTCCATCATTGTCTGTGTTATTTAGTCTTCTTATTTCATATTAGTCTGCTTTGCGTCGATTTCATTATCTACTACAAGATTTCACATCAATTTTCTAGTTCTCCTTAAGTTCATGCATATCTTTGCCATCATTATGATGATAAGAATTCGTACAAAAAGAACTAGGATTGAGAGAGAGAAAACCTTAGGAAGAAGGTTGTTGGAGAGATTTTTTAACGAAGTTGCTAATTTCAGCAATGTTACAATCAACTAATGAAAGAGTGTTTACGAGAATGATCACATGAATAGGGAGAGAGAGGGAAGGAACATGAGGAAGGAAAGGAAGCATTGGGAAGAAAAGAAACATGTGTTGCTATTCATACACCTTTTTTTTAAACATGCACCTTTTTTATCATTTTTTTGAAACTACTATTTTTCATTTTTCTCTCTCTTCCATTCTCTCATCGTGAACATCATTTTCTTGAAAAAAAGATGCATCCAATGCGTGTCACCCTTCAAACATTGATGCACCCAAGGCAAATCAACCTTATGTGAAACCTGGGTCAGATCAGGTCACATTGGACCTGACCCAAACCCAGATCTGCAAGAAGAGTCCCTACCGACTCTCTTGCAACAACCATGATAGTTCCATTGTGGCTACCTGTGAGCACCCAAGGAAGGTGACGAAGATCGCCCTCCCTTCACATGGTTGAGAGTGAGAGTTTGGGAGAGACAGCGAGAGACGCTTTGTGATGAAGTAGAGGAGTGCGAGAGACGGAAACACAATGAAAAATGAGGAATTTTACTGGATTATACAAGATGAGTTTTCCTTCTATTGTTTTTGGATTTTTCCACCAATAAATCCAAAAATCATCGAAAATCATTAGGTTTTCGGCAAGTTTTTTGTGAAAGGGGAAAAACCACCCTTTTCCTTAAGTTTTCTGGTGAAACCACTACTGGTGAGTGGTTGTTGCTAGTGGAAATAGTTTACTGGCTAGGGGCGGATCATTTGGTGGTGATGGCATGAAAGGAATTGTTCGAAAACCACCATTATCGATAGTCAAAGCAGGCGACCAACACATCATGTCGTGTCGGACCCCACCGTATCATGTCATCTGGTTGCGACATGGACCAGAACACAAAATCAGGTGTCCTTATATAGACACATTTCTAGGTCAGCATCAGATTTGTAGAGTAAGACAAAATCTGTTTTAATAAATAGAATGGACTCAAATCCTTTAATCAGATCTAGACAAAATTATAAGGATCCAAATTAGGTTTTTGAGGGTGTTTTGGGGCCGTTTGAGGTCCGATTTTGATGGAGTTTGAACCATTGATTCGTAATTGAATATAAAATATTAATACGTTATTTTTATTATGATTTAGAGACTAAATTTAAGAGAGATTAGTATCGCAATATTTGGATCCATATAGAGGTTTCAGGTAGGTGGATGTGTTCCCTTTGTAGATGCATGCTAGAGGTAGTTTTAATTGCTTTTAGATGATGTGTGAGATTACAAAATGATTATACATATATTTGTTTATTAAATAGAATTGAAAATGCTTTATTGAGTATATGGATGTATAGCATGAGTGTGCATGTATGTGAGTAAACCATTAATGAATATGGATCTACCTTCCACGATGGTATGGTAGGTTATTGAATTATAGATTATCATATCCATTAGTACTAGCTTGTTGGTTGTCATTGTAGGCAAGTAAAATGTTATCGAGTATAGATCTACTTTTCATAGAAGTATGAGTTGTCGTTGGATTATAGATGGTCATACCATGTAGTGTTAACTCGTAGCTTGTTGAGATGTGTTGGCTACTTCATTTGTGACACTAGTTTTACTTGTAGTTTAATTGGGCTATTCATATCAAGTTATATGACATGCCTAAGCTTAGGACACATGAAGGTAGTCAACAAAAGCAAAGCATTTATGTAAAGTAAAACAAATTTGATGTTAGATATGAATATGCATTTTTGATATAGAAATTGGGTAACACCCGAATGTAGTGAATCAATTACAGAGAGGGTTCCCACATCATGGAAAGGTGTGGGTAAAGAAGTTAGTCCCGCTACATTGCTGCTTGAATGTAGTGAATAATTTTCAGAAATGATCTCCACATTTTGAATATGGACGGATGCAGGGGTTAAGGAAGCTAGTCCTAGATAATAAGATTCGTATTGGTTCTTGGAATATCAGAACATTATCCAGTAAGCTAATGGAGTGGTAGATACTATGATTCAGAGAAAGATTCATATTCTATGTTTATAAGAGACAAAATGGGTTGGAGAAAAAGCAAAAGAGATAGAGGATACAAGTTTTAAATTATGGTATTCAAGTAAAGAAAATGCTCGAAATAGAGTTGGTATTATCATAAATAAAGATTTAAAGGATATTGTAGTAGACATACAACGATATGGTGACCGAATCATGACGTTGAAATTAGTGTTAGGAGCAGAGATTTTGAATATAGTTTGTGCTTACGCACCCTAAGTAGGACTAGAAAATAGTATAAAGACAACTTTTTGGGAAGAGTTAGATAAGGTGATTCAAAAGATTCCACAAAGGGAGATGATTTGTTTAGGAGGAGACTTAAATGAACATGTCGGTAAAGAGGCATTAGGATATCAAGGGATTCATGAAAACTTTGGTTTTGGGGATATAAATGAGGAAGGTACGGAGATTTTAAATTTTTCTATGGCATTTGATCTCTTTATAGTCAATACAATCTTCAAAAAATGAGATGAACATTTAATTACTTATAAGAGTGGCTGATCACAAACACAAATTGATTACTTTATGTGTAGAAAAAAAGATAGAGCATGCTATAAAGATTGCAAGGTAATTCCAGGAGAAAGCTTAACCACCTAACATCGACTTTTAGTTATGGATTTACAAATAAAAAAATAGACAAAGAAGAAAAGAGTGCATCGAGTTATTCGGACTAAACGGTGGAACCTCAAAAGTGAGAAAACAGATATATTTAAACAGAAAGTTCTTCAAGAAGATGTTTGGAATTATGTTGGTACACCCTCTGATATGTGGAATAATATGGCTATATATATTAGGAAAGTAGCGAAAGATGTGTTAGGTGTATCTAAGGGAGGTGTACCGTCACAAAAAGAAGCTTGGTGCTTGAGTGAAGTAGTGCAAAATAAAATCAAGGCAAAGAGGGCATGTTACAAATTACATTATGCTAAGAAAACTAGTGAAACTTTAGAGGCTTATCAGAAAGCAAAGAAGGAAGCGAAAAGGCCGTGAGTGAAGCAAAAGCTAAAATTTGGGAGGATTTATATAAAAAACTCAACTCAAAAGAGGGTGAAAGAGATATTTTTAGGATAACTAGGGCTAGAGATAAGAAAACTAAAGATCTTAATTATGTTAGATACATCAAGGAAGAGGATGAAAAAATTATAGTTACAAATGATGATATAAGAAATAGATGGGAAAACTATCTTTATAAGCTTTTTAATAAAAATAAAGATATTAGTATTAGCTTAGGAGAGTTAGCCAAATCAGAAAAGTATATAAACCATAATTTTTACCGACGTATTCAAAAGAATGAAGTCAAAGAGGCTCTTAAACATATGAAGGGTGGTAAATCGGTGGGACTAGATAATATTCCTATAAAAGTTTGGAAAATACTAGGAGAAATAGGAATCACTTGGCTCACAAGACTATTTAATGAAATATGGAAAAACCAAAAGATGCCCGAAGAATGGAGAGCAAGTACACTTATACCCATATATAAGAACAAGGGAGACATTAAAAAATTATGCGAATTATCGAGGTATCAAGTTAATGAGACATACTATGAAATTATGGAAAAGAATTATCGAACGTAGGTTAAGACAAGTATCAAGTACAACAGAGAACCAATTTGGATTCATGACAGGTAGATCTACTATTGAAGTGATTCACCTTTTGAGATGTCTTATAGAATATTTTAGAGCAAAAAGGAAAGACCTTCTCATGATATTTATTGATCTAGAAAAAGCTTATGATAGGGTACCGAGGGAGGTTCTTTGGAGAATTTTGGAAAAAAGAGGTATCCTATTGACATACATTAACCTTATAAGTGTGAGGACTCATGAAGGAATGACAGACTTCTTTGAAGTTAATATTGGGTTACGTCAAGGATAAACTTTAAGTTCATACTTATTTATAATGGTGATTGATGAGTTAACAAAACATATTCAAGATGAAGTATCTTGGTGTATGTTATTTGGAGATGACATTGTATTAGTGGAGGAGTCTAAGGAAAAAGTTAATAGAAAATTGGAACTATGGAGAGAAACTTTAGAAAGTAAAGGCCTCTGACTTAGTAGAACAAAGACACAATATATGGAATGTAAGTTTGATCATTTGGTTACCTCAGAGGACATAGAAATTAAAATTGGCACACATTTCCCCAAAAGAAAAGTTTTAAATACCTAGGGTCAATTTTTCAAAGTGATGGAAGAATTGATGATGTTACACATAGAATTAATGCGGGTTGGTTAAAATGGAGAGGAACATTAGGTATTCTTTGTGATAAGAAGATACCATTAAAGTTAAAAGGTAAATATTATAAAGCAGCAATTAGGCTTGCCATGTTTTATGGTTCTGAGTGTTGGGCAGTTAATCATCAACATGTACAAAAGATGTCTGTGACAGAAATGAAGATGTTGAGATGGATGAGTGGTCATACAAGAAAAGACCATATACTTATTAGAAACAAATTAGGAGTGACACCAATAGAGGATAAAATGAGAGAATATTGCTTAAGATGGTTTGGACATACAGAAAGAAGATCAAAAGAAGAACCTGTAAGAAGGTATGAAAAACTAAATTTGGAAAGTATTAAAAGAGCTAGAGGACGACCACAAAAGTGTTGGAAAGAAACAATAAAGAATGATCTAGCTTATTATGAGTTAACTGCTAACATGGCACAGGACAGGGATCTGTGTAAACAAAGAATCCATGTAGCCGACCCCATCTAGTATGAGAAAAGGCTTAGTTGTTGTTGTTGTTGTTAATTGGATACATGATGTGGATGTGGAAATATAAAGCCTAGGAGGTGACTCTAGGTAGATCTCATAGATTTGAGAGGTGGCCCCAGTTTGATTGATGTATGTGTGGACATTGTTGAGATTGATTGAGAGAATGTATGACTTTACTAGTGTGGTATCTAGATACTTTGCCTCATAGACCCGATGGTCTAGACTTGACGAGCCAGTGATTCATGGTAAAGGTCCTTGGTCTAATGCACTAAGGGTGTGGTCGGAGGCCACGTGACCATACAAAAGGAAGGTTCAGGGGACTCCTATGGCATGACTAGTGGTTAGACATGGTAGAGGTCTTGAGATCGTAATTAAATTAGTATTATTGCTCATTACTTGATTATGCATGCATGTTTGAAATGATGATACTGTTTTAAAATGTGATATAGATTTCTTTACATGGTGTATGGTTTGAAACTTGCATGTTTTTTATGCCTTTTCTATGGAAAGATCACATCCACCTATGAGTGTGGTTGTGATGCTTAGATTTTTATTAAATATTACAGGACTCAATGAACAGAGGCGCTAAGATTGTTGGAGCATAGAGCTTTGGTTTTATGTTTGATATGGTAGGATTTGATGGATCATTTATAGTTTCATTTTTTTTATTAAAAGAATGTAGAATTTGATTGTTGAATGGACCTCTCTATTTATTAATAAATATGGTAGTTTGGATTTTAGTTGTAGAAGTTTGTCATTTAACTATTTGTTTAGTGTTGATCAAATACTTTTCTCTTCTCATCATGCTCCGGGTCGTGAGCCACATTGGATGGGTCAAGGGGGCATTGATTGTCTGGTGGGAACCACGACCTGGGTCGTAACACCTTCAAACAGCAATGTGCCCAAGATGCTTCTATCATTTTAATATAATATACCTTAAGCACATTTTATCATCGATCATAAGAGGGATGTAGTTGAATCGCATCATCTTTAAGATATAGTGTATATAAGGCTACAATAGCACCACTCTAAGATTTTTTAGCCATTTCAACCTTTTCTTCTAGGGTTTTGCCTCATCTTATGATTTTACCTTTTACCATAGGGGTAATTTTAATATTACAACATTTTACAGATGCGGTTCTAGATTTTTTTCAATTTTATTTACGTAGTTGTACAACCCTAAATTTCTTGAAAATTTTATTATATGTGGGCTGGTGTGTGGGGATTCGGTGTACAATGTTTCAAATCATTTGGAGTAGAGAACAGAGAATTAAAAATAAAACATTAGATAGATGCATGATATATAAAACAAATTTTCGTGTTTAAAACATACATGAATGCATTTTGTCTGAAATTGAAAGACAAATCACAGCAATTTCAAAGTAAATGACTAAGGAAATAAACTAAAGTATAATCATATCTTAAGTATAAAGGAGATTAGGAGATATTAGAGATTACAATGTATAAAGGGGTAGAAATAATTGGAAATCAAACACATAGAAGATATCTAATGAAATGAAATTGGACAGCATAATAACTAACTATTACATCATTAAATGGAGTCAGTTGCTCCTTAATTACAACCCCTTTAATTGAATAAAAGAAAGAAAAAAGAAAATCAAAGAAAAGAGAGAAAGATTGACCTTAATCGGAGGCTCCTTGGGTGGATTTGATGAACATGACTTAGGGTGGGCACCACCTCCAAGCTTCTTCCTCTTATTCTTCTTCTCTCTTTCTCTCCTTTTCTCTCTCTCTCTCTCTCTCTCTCTCTCTCTCTCTCTCTCTCTCTCTCTCTCTCTCTCTCTCTCTCTCTCTCTCTTTACTTCTTTCCTTTCATACTTAAAAACCAACTCTAAGATCTCTATTTATAGGCCTCAAGGAAGGGGCCTAGAGCCTTCCACAGTTTGGATATGGATGCAGTTTCTTTGGCTCAAGCTTGATCCAATTTCCAAAGTTGGCCTATTCATGCACATGGATTGGGAGGGTGGTCCCCTCTTAGCCCATGTGGGCTTGGTGTGGCCAACATGAGCTACATTCTTCATTGGGCTTGGCTAGATGAACTCGACTCACCCTAGCCCGTTCCTTGTTTGACCTTGCCTCGAGTCTTGACTTTGGTTCTTTGATGCCCAACTTGATTCGACTATGGTTATGTCCTTAGTCGAGCCTTTCATTTGGTACAAATTCAGCTTCTTGATCTTAGGCTATGTTGGTGCGACTTTTGATTTGATTCCATCTTGGATTTGATTCGCAGCTTATCCCTGAATTAGATCGAGCTCAAATCTTACACTTAATTTCAGTTAAGATTCATGGTTTCAAATATTTTTTTTTTTAAAGTCATTTCATTTAAGATATATTTGAAAACATCGAGTTTTATTGAAATCTTCAAATATTCTTTTTAAAAAGCAACTGAGTTTCATTCTCAGTATTTATTTGCATGGGTGACCTGCTTTCGCTCTGTGAGTTAGTCTTTACCGTTTCAACCACTTTAACCCTTTGTTAGGTGTAGAGTGTCGGACCACTTTTAACCATTTTGATGAGTGTAAGGTCTCGAACCTCTTTAACCCTTAGGTGTAGGGTCTCAGACCTCTTTAACCCTTGATGGGTGTAGGGGTCCCGAAGTAGGACTATCCTCAATCGGGCAAATTTTTGATGTCTGATTTGGATTTGATTTGTTTTTGAATTCCAAAGGTTTTTGTAAGTTTGACATTTTGCAAACATTTTTGGGTTTGGTTTTCAATGTCTCATTTTCATTTGTTTCTTTGAAAACTTATTTGAAACCCTTCTTTCTTTGGAGGCAATCATTTGAAAAAACAAAATCCTACCAATTTTGACTTAAGGGCAAAGCAGTCATTTTTTGGCTCTTTGTCAAAATTAGATTTTTTTGGGAGGAGTGTCATTTATCCTTATTTTGAGGCTGCTACGAAATTTTAGTGCGAAAATGAGTTCGTTTAAGGTGTCTTTATTTGAAAACCCTTTAAAAACACAAAACCACAATTTTTTTTTGAAAAGTCAAAATTTCTAAAATAAATCAAATGTTTTGTTTGGGTGTTTACAATAATGTTTCTAGGACACTTTTTTTTATCAGGGTTTGTGCCCAAGTTCATGGTTTTGGCAAATGATGGTACGGGAACACCTCCACAGTTTGGCGGCATTTTGCAATACTAAAGCTATGCCTTTCTACAAAATCTCAACGCCATGAAAATCTTTGCTTTTCAACAACATAGGCTGCTCTTAGACAGGCTATGTTACGTGTTGAAAAAATCACAGTAAGCGCATGACTCTTAGCAAGCTTAAAACTTTTAAAAGGTAAAGTGCACAAATTCTCCACTACATCTCTGTGATCCCTCGATGTTAAATTGACAAAACAGGATCAACGTGAACAAGAGGGAGATAGACTTATGAAGAAGCATCAAAGGAACTCAGCAAAGCTCAAACTAACTTCCACCATAAAATTTCATTTCTTTGCTGAAGTTCATAGCAGTGGCATGGTGTATCGTGGGGAAGGTGACTCTTGCTACACTTTTCACCTGAAACAAGAGTGAGACAATGGGAACTAAAGCTGAATTTTCTGTTAGCTGTGGACTATTCATTGAGAAAGGCGATATCTTGAGGAATCACAGAGTTTCTCGACAAGAGGGAGATGGACTTATGAAGCATCAAAAGAACATAGTGAAGCTGAAACTGACTTGCACCAATAATTCGTTTCTTTGCTAAAGTTCATAGCAGTGGCATGATGTGTCTTTGGGAAGCTGACTCTTCCTAGGCTTTTTACCTGAAGCATGAGTAATAAAATGGAACTAAAGCTGAATTTCCTGTTACCTTTGGAATACTCATTGAGAAAGACGCTATCTTGAGGACTCATAAAGTTCTTCACATGCTTTCCGATGTCAAAAGTCTATAAAGTATGACCTGCCTTTGTTAGATGAAGGAAAAAAAGAAAATCGATAGAAAGAATTTAGATACTGGAAGATGTCCACCAATAGGACTTGAATCCCTGTCAGAGAAAAAAGGGTATATTGGCTGTATCTAACAAGCAGCATGTTTATCAAATGCAAGCTCTCTCCGAGGTAAAATAGAGCTATTGCGTCTAACCAACAAGAAGCATGTTTCTCAAAAGCAAGCCAAAGGTAAAAACGAATGTCTAAGATGTATGATAACGTTAAACAGGCAAGAAATGGCATTGCACATGTAGGAAACATGATGTAAATTACAGACCATTGCATCTACACTGAACTGATTGTTCATCAAACTGCACAGCACAATACCAGCGATAGAAGCAACAAATAGAATTAATTAGTGCAATACGATATGAACCTCATAAACTATGAGAACCACAAGGTATGGATGAACTGGCATGGAACAATTCTTGAGAAAAGCATGCAACTGTGAATTAATCAACTAGCATGCTTCAGCTTGCTTGGATGCCCTGACGTTTCTCTACATAAGCAGATGGAAACCAGCCTGCTCTACCTTTACGTTCCCCTTCTGACCATCCTGATGGATTGACCTGTTCAGAATGAAACAAGTGCCAAAAACGTATATCAGATGACAAACTATTGAAAACACTAGATCTTACGTATTAATACATAGATCAATTGGATATAATGTGATAATAAAAACAGTAACTATTTGCTTCATTTCGGTATGCGTGTTTCCACATTTCCTCATTGGAAGTGCCTTCCACACAAGCACAAGGAAAGTTTAATTCTTCTGGATCCAGAGGCGGAGAATTCTCCAATATTTCACTGTTAGTTGACAAATCCTCTGATGCTTCTTCAAAATTTAATAACCAAATGAAATCTGGATTTGCAGCATTAATCTTGAAAAGTCTGTGTCCTGCAGAATCTGTTTCTTGCTCAATACAACTGGAATGATCTTGCAAGAATGTAGCAGCATAAATTCTCAAAGTCTCATTACCTTCCTGATACTTTAGAACTACCTCTAGTCACATTAAGGATTTTTTTGCTAGCCTAGGTCAACAATTAGATAAATGAAATTGCAAATTCACGACATTGATTTTGTATCATCGATGTCCTAACTTTAGTAAAGAAGCTTGGTGGTGGAGTGAAGTAGTGCAAAATAAAATCAAGCCAAAGAGGGCATGTTACAAATTACATTATCCTAAGAAAACTAGCGAAACTTTAGAGGCTTATAAGAAAGTAAAGAAGGAAGCGAAAAAGGCAGTTAGGGAAGCAAAAGCTAAAATTTGGGAGGATTTATATAAAAAAACTCAACTCAAAAGAGAGTAAAAGAGATATTTTTCGGATAGCTAGGGCTAGAGAAAAGAAACTAAAGATCTTAATTATGTTAGATGCATCTAAGACGATGATGAAAAAATTCTAGTGGCAAATGATGATATAAGAAATAGATGAAAAAACTATTTTTATAAGCTTTTTAATGAAAATAAAGATGTTAGTGTTAACTTAGGAGAGTTAGCCAAATCAGAAAAGTATATAAGCCACAATTTCTACCTTTCTATCAACGTATTTAAAAGAATGAAGTCAAAGAGGCTCTTAAACATATGAAGGATGGTAAATCGGTAGGATCAGACAATATTCCTATAGAAGTTTGGAAAATACTAGGAGAAATAGGAATCACTTGACTCACAAGACTATTTAATGAAATATGGACAAACCAAAAGATGCCCGAGAAATGGAGGGCGAGTAAACTTATACCCATATATAAGAACAAGGGAGACATTCAGAATTGTGCAAATTATCGAGGTATAAAGTTAATGAGCCATACTATGAAATTTGTGGAAAAGAATTATCAAACGTAGGTTAAGACAAGTATCAAGTACAACAGATAACCAATTTGGATTCATGCTAGGCAGAATTACTATTAAAGTGATTCTCTTTTTGAGATGGAAAATTTTAGAGCAAAAAAGAAAGACCTTCACATGATATTTATTGATCTAGAAAACACTTACAATAGGGTACCGAGGGAAGTTCTTCGGAGAACCTTGGAAAAAAGAGGTATCCCATTTACATACATTAACCTTATAAGAGACATGTACGATAGTGCAAAAACATGTGTGAGGACTCATGAAGGAATGACAACTTCTTTGAAGTTAGTATTGGGTTACATTAAGGATCAACTTTAAGTCCATACTTATTTATAATGGTGATGGATGAGTTAACAAAACATATTCAAGATGAAGTGCCTTGATTTATGTTATTTGCAGATGACATTGTGTTAGTGGAAGAGTCTAAGGAAAAAGTTAATAGAAAATTAGAACTATGGAGAGAAACATTAGAAAGCAAAGTCCTCCGACTTAGTAGAACAAAGACAGAATATATGGAATGTAAGTTTGATCATTTAGTTACCTTAGAGGATATAGAAATTAAAATTGGCACACATTGCATCCCCAAAAAGGAAAGTTTTAAATACTTAGGGTCAAAATGTAGAAATTATGATTCTCATCTTCTTGGCTTGTCTATGATGGTGGGCTAATTGGAGGTTCAAAGATCCCATGCCCCAATTGCTCACTCATTTTATTATGACCCAGAATAGGATTTGGAAGAATTGGAGTAGCAGACACATTTCCTCTTGGTTTTTTCAAACATCTAGCCTTGTAGAGGCTATGTCATCTGGTTCTTATGAATTCCTTTAATCAGTCTTAGAGTTTATTATTGAAGCATCCCTCTTTGAATGCTTCATTGTTCGTTCTCTTATCATTCTCTTCAAATCTCACATCTAGCTCTTCTCTTAGATGATCAAATATTGAAGCTCTTAAAGGATATAAAGCAAAAGTGCCTTATAGGTATGTGTTCCTCTGTTAGCGGTTTGACTTTCATAGCCATTTGTTGGACTTTTGATTTAAAACTTGTAAAATAAGGAGATCAAGATATCGAACCTACTTTGATACCAAGTTGATGTATTTCATCCCTGTGAGTGTGCTTGAATTTCTTGCCTACAACTAACTGTGATGCATGTGGTCTTTTAGAAAACCAACTTGAGTTGGCTTAATCAATATAAAATCTTATAGATTTGTTGAAGGATTGAATTCTTAGTTGTTGTTTTTTTGTTTATTAATGTCAATTTCTTTCTTCTATCCTTAGGATTGTCATTAGTGTTTAATTTATGTTTTTAGTTGTTTTTAAAGGTGTTTTTAAATTAGATTTCATTAATTACACTTATATAATAAATTCTTTTATAATATTGGTGGGAAGTAGGAAACCCTACTAGTCAATTGTAATTAGAAGAGAGAAGAAAATAAGAAGAAAGAAAAAAAGGGTGGTGTCTAGAAGTTGGGCCTGCACACCAGATTACCATCTTCCATAATTCTTCTCCTTACTTTATTCTTCGATCTTCATCAAATCAATATGGTATCAGAGCCACATTGTGAATAAGAAAGTAGATTACAATCAGCAAGGAGCAAAAGTCAGGACAAGAGACTTAGAGCAGTCTAAAAACATAATTGTAATTACCTTAGCACGCCAACTGCGATAATAAGCCATCAAGCATTAAAGAAATCATGAAAGAAAGATTGAAGAAAGAGTTTTAGAATTCAACATGCATGAACAACCTAAAAATAGAACCATTCCAAATCACAAATATAAAATTGGATGATAAGAATTATAGAGAATAGGCAAAATCATCATTAAATAAAGAGAAAAGTTAGAAATCATCAAGGGTACTCAAGTATTCCCTACTGAAGACAACCTAGATTTTGAGCGGTGATCAAAGGAGAATGCCTTAGTGAGCTCCTAGTTAAAACAATCGATGATTCCTATGATTAGCAAGACATTCGTGTATATCGAGATAGTCGTTAAAATTTGGGCAGTAATTGAAGAAGCATATTCCAAGAAAAGGAATATTGCAAAGTAATATGAAATGCTCGAAAAAATCAAAAAAATATCGCTAGGGTGATAAATGTATAAGTGACTACTATAGGGAGCTTTGTGGGATGTGGAATGAGCAGTAGCACATTATAGAAAATAAATGCAGCTACAGCATCAAAGAAAGGACAACAGATAATGAGGTGAGGAAGGTGTTAGATCTTATTTGGGGAATTTCACCCGAATATGAATCCATTAAGATCAACATACTTAGTAAGAAAGAGCTACCCTCAGTCGGGACTGTGTATTCCCTTCTTTTGAGAGAAGAAAATGAAAGAAATCTCAAAAAAAAGATAAAAAACAAACTAAAAAAGTGCTTTTGCTTGAAGAGGCCAAAAAAAATTTCAGTGTGGAGAGGGAAGAGGTGGACGATCTAAACTGTTTGAAGACAAGAACAAATTACAATGTTCCTATTGTGGAAAGAGAAGACATACCTGATATCAATGCTGGGAAAATCGTATAAAAACCAATAGATTATAAAAATCACGGGAATTATGTAGCTACCTCTATTCAAAAGACAACAAAGTCGATGGCACATGATAAGATGATATAGCTAAGAAGGAATATCACAAAAAATGAGTCTAAGCTTCGAGATCAGCTATCTAAAAATGAAATAAGTATTCCTACTTCCTACAACATAAGTGTAACTCTTCCTTTAGAAGATCTAAATTTTGGGTGATAGATTCAGATGAAACATAGTATATTGAGTTGGCTAATGGGTCCTTAATTCCACTAAAAGGAAAGGGAATGATGCATACTCAAAATTTCCAACTATGATTAGTGATATATATTTCTGAATTCCTAGTTAACTTATTATTAGGAAGTTCATTGGTTAGAGATTTACATTGTTCAGTAACTTTCTCTTCTTCTAGTTATAAATTTCAGAATATGAGGACGAGAAGAACCTTTGAACATGGTGAACTGAGGAATGGGCTCTACATACTCCTAGACAATCTGATTAAATACAGAAGAGGGCATTTGTAGTTACAAAAGTAGAAGATAAACTGAGATTATGGCATAGTCGATTAGGATATCTTCAAGTTTCAAAAATTAGAGTTAGTTTCTGTTTAGAGTAAAAGAGACGTGATCCTTAAATATGATATGTCAAAGGGTCAAGCATCATAGGGTGTCCCTAGTAGAGAGTCACAATCATCTAGTCTATTCGAGTTGATACATTATGATGTATGGGGTCCCTGTTCTATTCCTTTATTGAGAAAATTTTAGTACTTTGTTACTTTTATTGATGACTATTCTAGATTTACATTTGTGTATCTCATAATATCTAAATCTAAAGTATTACTTGCAATCTCATGGCATTATCCATCAAACTTCTTGTGTCTATATATCGCAACAAAATAGAGTCGTGGAGAGGAAAAACAAATACATCATAGAGGTTGCTAGGACCCTATTATTGGAGCATAATGCCCCTAAATTATTTTGGCCGGAAGTTATTCTCACAATAGTGTATCTTATTAACATATTACCATCTACTGATCTTTCTGGGAAAATACCCTTCCAAATGATAAAACTTGGGACTACTCCACTTCATATAACACCACGAGTATTCGGGTGTCTTTGTTTTATGCATATTCATGGCCTGTTTCGGGATAAGTTGGATCCTAGAGATGCCAGATGTGTGTTCCTTGGTTATTTAATTGAAAGGAAGGGATATGTATGTTATGATCATAAGAGATATGTGTTTATGGATGTCACCTTTTTTGAAACCGCTCTATATTTTTCAAATGAAACTGTGTCGTTAAGTACTATCATGGATGAGTAGGTGTTGATGAATACCACACGAAGAAAATTATGTGGATCAACCAATTTACGAGAAGGATGTACAATAGGAAGAAAAGTAGTTGAAAGTCTATACAAAGGGAGATAGGAAGATATTTATGCCCAATTCTTAGGACACTATAGACCAAGGGGGAGACTCCTCCTCAAAGAGATTTTGGAAGGAAAGGGAAAAGGTAATGTCATATCATCATCTATCTCCAAGTTATCATAACTTTGTGTTGAATGCTGAAACACATCATATTCGTAAAGATTTTTGGGAAGCATCTAGGACATCACATTGGGTAGAAGCTATCAATCATAACTGAATGCACTGGAGAGAAATCAATGGGTGTACACTATTAAATTCAAAGCAAATGGAACATTGAAAATGTATAAAGCCCGACTAGTAGCAAGAGAATATAGTCAATCTTATGAGATTGATTATAACGAGGCATTTGCACCTATGGCTAAACTCACATCTATACGAGTTATAATCAGTATTGTTATCCAAAGAAAGTAGACAATGCAACAATTGGATGTGAAGAATACATTTTTGCAGGAAGAGCTTAAAGAGGAAGTTTATATGGAACTACCACCAAGATATACAAATTCAACGAAAAAGTTTGGAGGTTAAAAAAAGCAATATATAGATTGAAGCAATCACCTCATGTATGGTTTGAAAAATTCAGTAGGAGTATTATTAAATTGGGTTACATTAAAAGTGTTAGGATCATACATTGTTTATTAAAAAATGGGTGAAACTAACACTGTTATTGGTTTAGGTTGATGATATAATTGTAAAGGGGATGATATTAAAGAAATTGAGAAGTTGAAGCAAGAACTACATTAGCTATTTGATATCAAAGATCTCGGTAAATTGCATTACTTTCTTGGAATTGAAGTAGTTTATTATGGTATTGATTTTTTCTTAAACGAGAGAAAATCTGCTTTGGACTTATTATGAGATACAAAGATGAGTCTAAACTTCTTCGTACTCCCATGGATGTTAATCAGAAATTATGAGTAGATGATGGAAGTGATAAGATTGACGTGGCTAGATATCAAAAATTAGTTTGAAAGTTGATTTATCTAACCATTACTTGCCCATATATAGCTTATGCAGATGGTATTGTGAGTCGATTTATGCAAACACCATCTAAAAGAAGAACCAAGTCCTATAGATGAAATGACTGAATTGAAGAGGCAACTTGCAGAAATAGAAATACGACTTCGTGACCAACCTTCAACCTCTTCACCAAAGATTGAAGGGCCCGCCTACTTCCTAAAGTATCAGTGATAACTTTTTTGGAAAAAATTCTATATATTCTAATTACTGGGTAATTGACTTAGGGGCTACCGATCATATGGTAGGAGATAAGTCTAACTTTATAGAATATGAAGTTACTTCAACACCTCAGTACGTAAAGGTAGCAAATGGTTTCTTGATCCCAATGGAAGGAAAATGGACTAATTGAAGAGAAAAATCTTAAGCTTAACTTAGTGATATACATTTCCAAATTTCTAGTAAATTTACTTTCTGTAAGTTCATTGGTTAGATATATGAATTGTTCAATCATGTTTTCTTCATCTGGTTGTGTTTTTCTGGATCTGAGAACGGGAAGAACCTTTGGGCATGGTAAACTAAGGAATGGGTTGTATCTACTGTTAGAGTAATAACACGTTTTTCTTGTGTATGTTATAATTGTAATATGTAATTAGTGACAAGGGTAGTTTAATCTTTCAAGTTAAAATGTCACTATAAATAAGCACTAGGGTTTAGAATAGTTTAGTACAGAAAACAAGAGAGTAGCCGCCCAAGGCACTCTTGAAATTGTCCAACAGATTGGATGGATTTTCTTCAATCTACATCAAGTCTGTAAGTTTATTTTCATTCAATAAAATTATTTCATGGTATCAGAGCCTATAAGACTATAAATCAACGTTTGTTTTATTAAAAATTGTGGAGACTGCACAAGAACTACAAAGTTTTTTCTGAGAAGTTTTATAAGTTTTTCTGCACTTGTTTAGCCTTAGCAATGGTGTAATCAATACTTGTTTATCGTGATTTGTCAAGCTGTGATTCATTGTGGTTGTAGGTTTCGTCAGCCAAATTCATATTGTTCAGGATATTAAAGGATCGGCATTTGTTAGTCTCTATTTGAATCCATACGACATTGTTTGTGGCTATTGATAGCATTCTAGCTGGACTCTCAAATTATCAAAATGTTTGAACAGAACTGACCTTTGAATGCCTATCACTGAACTCAGATATAATCACAAACATAAGTCATTTTTTTTCATAAGTATTGCATTCCTTATAACAGCACCTGTCCAGGTTACTCAAGATTCGACATCTATTAATATTCATTCGTTCGTGGGTTTTATTTATCAGTCATATATCAGATTATCAGAGATTAATACTAAAGAAAGTCAATAAGAGGGTGATACATCAATTATTGGAGCAGTCTATAACCAATCAATACGAATGGCAAATAAAGGTAAAGGTATTGAATTCTCCTATGAAATCACTGAACAACCCATCAATGACAAAGTGGATAGTTTTTAAATCACATCCACCAAACTGGACGATAGAAATTACTTGAAATGGTCAAGGTAAGTTGAGTTGGCAGTAATAGCAAGGGAGAGATGGGCTCATCTCATGGGACATGTACCATGCCCAGCACATGACGTGAATTCAGCTGGCGCAGAGAAGATGCACTCATTTATTCTTGGCTATTACAATCCATGATTCCAACAATAGCAAAGACTTTTATGTTTCTTGACTCAACACATGAAATCTGGAGTACAGTTTCAGAAAAAAAATGTTGCAAAGGAATATGAAACCTTAGAAAAAATAATAAACTGCAAATAAGGAAATCGCTCTATTAGTGAGTTTTATGCTGAGCTTAGAGGATTATGGGATGAACATCTTTTTTATACCAATATTAAATGTTCATCATGTTATGCAGAAAGAAATCTGGAAAATGAAAGGAAAAAAGTGCTTGATTTACTATGGGGAGTAAATCCTGAATTTGAGACCATCAAGATCAATATTCTGGGCAGAGATGAGCTTCCATCCCTTAGTACAATGTATTCCTTACTTATTCATGAAGATCACAGAAACTTAGAGAAAAGTAACAATCATACTACAGATCAACATGCCTTACAAAGTAGAGGAGAAACATCACATTATTGTGGCAAAGGAGGACAACACAATAGAGGTCATGGCAGAGGTCATTCCCATTCTGATGAGAATGATAGAATTATTTGCTCTCACTGTGGGAAACATCAGCACTCTAAAGAAAATTGCTGGGAACTAAATGGACGTCCAGACTTCCACAGACCAAGAAGTAATTCAGTTAATACTGTTGATGGATCCATACCACTTACAGATGATATTCAAACACTCATTAGGAGAATTGAAGGCTTAGAAATAAAATTATTAGAAAACCAGAATGCTTCTACTTCTCAGGCTACCTTAGCTCATGCTACACACATAGTGAAGGGTAAACCATTTTCACCTTTTCACTCAAAAATTTGGATTATTGACTTAGGATCTACAGATCATATGGTTGGAGAAATGTTATATTTTTCATAATATCGTCCACTTAAACTTAGGGAGCCAATTAAATTGGCTGATGAATCAGTTTCTTATATGGTTGGACAGGGAAGTGTACCTACATGTCTTACATATTTACAATCAGTTTATCATGTTTCTAGCTTTCCTATAAATCTCCTCTCAGTCAGTGCCCTGGTACGTACATTGAATTGTAGTGTGACATTTGATTCCTCTGGTTGTTCTTTTCAGGATCTGAAGACGGGAAAAATCTTTGGTCATGGTAGTCTTCGCAGAGGATTATATATTCTAGAAGATATGTCACATCATTCTACTTCAGTATCAACTACTCAAGATGTGGATCCTTATCTTTGGCATAGACGTTTAGGTCATTTACTAGTGTCCAAACTTTATTATGTTTTTCCTAATTTGAAAGTCGAGTCCAATAAAATTCTGTTTGAGTGTGAGGTGTGTCAACTTGGAAAACACCAAAGAGTACCTTATCCTCTAAGTGAGTTTAGACGATCCGTCCTTTTGAACTTCTACATTCTAACATATGGGGTCCCAGTCCTGTTCCTTCAATGTTTGGTCAAAGGTATTTTGTTACCTTTATTGATGATTGTACTCGGTTGATAATTATTTATTTAATGAAATCAAAGGCTGAGGTTTCTTCTCTTTTCCCTATTGTTCACAAGTTTATCCTCACTCAATTCAATACCAATGTGAAAATTCTTCACTCAGATAATGGGGGAGAATACATGAGTGGACATTTGCAAGAATATTTACTTACAAATGTCATAAGACTTCTTGTTCATATACACCACAACAAAATGGTATAGCCGAAAGGAAAAATCGGCATATTCTTGAAGTTGCCAGAACTCTACTCCTTCAGCATAATGTTCCTAAATTTTTTTTGGGAAAGCTGTCCTTACTGCTGTCTATTTGATCAATAGAATGCCGAGTAACATTCGTAAGGATATGAGTCCTTTAAAAACGTTGAATCATGACCCCAAAATTTTCATGTAAATCCCCGTATATTTGGATGTCTATGCTTTGTTCATGTTAATCTACCTAGTCGTGATAAACTTGATCCAAGTGTAGTGAAGTGCATCTTTGTGGGCTATTCTCAAACAAAAAAAGGTTATAAATATTATGACCCAATTCAAAAGAAAATGTATGTATCTATAGATGTCACGTTTTGTGAATCTTCTCCCTACTATTCTTCCAAGGGGAGTGGTCTTCTATTCAAAACAACTCTTCTGGTGACAATTCTTCTAATGTTCTTCCCTTAGTTCCTAGGGATACTGAAATTCTGGTGGACAGAACAGAAGAGAAGCAAGAGAGACAAGTAGAATCAGATTCAGAATCAGATCAAATTACATTATACAAAAGGGGACCGAGAAAGGTAGTACATTATCAGGAGGAGCCTTCACATACTATAAAAACCAAAGATTATTCCCTTGATTCAAATCTACAATCAGTAGTGGAAGAAGACTTGGATGTACATATAGTACATCGAAAAGGAAAGAGAACTTGTGCTCAGTATCCTATCTCTAATTATGTTTCATTTGCTAATACATCTGCGAACTATCAAACGTTTGTTACAAATTATGATCAGCATGTCATTCCTTCCAGTTTTAAAGAGGCCACTGAATATCCTTTATAGAGAGCATCAATAAAATCAGAATTGGATGCACTTACCAAGAACAACACTTAGACACTTTCAGAAATTCCCCACAATAGAAATATAGTGGGATGTAAATGGGTTTTCACCATAAGTATAAAGCAGATGGCACGATTGAAAGATATAAAGCAAGACTGGTTGTTAAGGGTTACAGTCAATCATATGGGATTAACTATAATGAAACATTTGCTCCTGTAGCAAAACTTACATCAATAAGAGCACTTTTAAGTATGGTTGCTAATTTTGGATAGAATCTATGGCAACTGAATGTAAAGAATGCATTTCTATAGGGAGACTTACATGAAGAGGTCTATATGGAATTTCCTCCAGGAATGAGTGGTATATTTAAAGAAGGTACTGTGTGCAAACTTAATAAAGCTATCTATGGACTGAAACAATCACCCCGGGCTTGGTTTGAAAAATTCAATGATGTAGTTTGCAGTTTGGGATATAAGAAGTGTATAAATGATCGTACAATATTTTTCAAGAGAAACCTAAAGTTATCTGTTATTACAGTCTATGTGGATGATATAATAGTGGCAGGTGTTGATATTGAAGAGATACGGGTATTAAAACAAAATCTCCATAAATTATTTGATTTGAAGGACCTCGGTAGACTTCACTATTTCTGGGGTATTGAAGTATTATACTCCAATCAAGGTATCTTCTTAAACTAGAGAAAATATACCCTAGACTTGTTACATGAAACAAATATGTTGGATTGTAAACCTGTTGACTCTCCTATGGAAGTAAACCAAAAATTATACATGGGTGGTAGTGAAGATATTACTTGTTGACTCTGCTATTAGAGATACGTGCAAATATCAACAATTGGTAGGTAAGCTTATTTACTTGACTATTAATCGTCCAGATATTACATATGCAGTTGGTATTGTAAGCAGATTTATGCATTCTCCTATAAAGAACCATATGGACGCAGTGTACCGCATTCTCAGATATCTTAAGACAACACCTAGTATGGGCCTTCAATATTCAAAAAGTTCTACCTTTGGTATTGAATTGTATTCAAACGCAGACTGGGCTGGATCGAAAGATGATCGTAAATCTACTACAGGATATATTACACTACTTGGTGACAATCTAATTTCCTAAAAAGGCAAAAAACAAACTGTTGTTGCCAGATCTACTGTAGAAGCTGAATATATAGCCGCTGCCCAAGATATATGTGAAGGAAAGTGGGTTTCCTCATTAATTTGTGAGTTTGGTTTTCCGTTGATACAACATATTTCTCTATATTGTGACAGCAGTGCAGCTATTCAGATGGCTTCAAATCCATTCTATCATGAACTGTAGATGCGCGAAAATCCTTGCCTCTCGCCTTTTTCAGGGCTCGGAGCGGATCCTCTCATGTGTCTAAGGCCTATATATGCAAACAGGGCGTGCCAGCTAGCTTACCTAAGCTAGCGAAGATATATTTAACACTGACTTCTAAACGTGGCGACTGTGAGCAAGTAAGCTCTTGTCGTCGCAGACCTTCTTGCACTGATGCGCAAGGGTTAGTCTGTATGCTTTGCAAAAATCGAGTTTTGGAGAGAAAGTCTACGAAGCGGTTCGAGGTGTATTTCGGGTCTTTGAAATGCGATTGCATGTTTTAGATCACGTGGATTTGCACGTGCTTAAGTCTTTTCTTTTATCCCTTTTCGGGCCACCTAGTTTGTGTGTTATGAACACTCCACTACATGGGCGAATTCGAGTGGGGCTTGCTTTGATGCAATATGCGTCCTACCTCGTGGTATGGTGTAGATGCAATGCAAAACTCACGCTACTCCAAAGGGAAAACCCTAAATGTAAAGACAATACTGAAGGGAAATAACTGAAGGGAAATAACCGAAGGGAAATAACCGAAGGGAAATGACTTGTAAAGTAAGTGCCGAAGGGAGATATGTATATAGAATATGTATATGAGCCCTTACTCGAGTCTTGCAAATAAGAGCGAAGGCTCAATGTGGGTGCGTGCTTGAATTGAAAAGACTTACACACACAACATGAAATTAAACCCAAATATAAATTGCAGTATGGCCTTGACTAAGGTCTTGGGAGTAAGAGCGAAGGCTCAATGTGTGTGAGAGTGCTTGAATTGAAGTACTACACACACGACATAAATGAAACCCAAATATAACTGCAATAAGGCCTTTACTAAGGTCTTGGGAGTAAGAGCGAAGGCTCAATGTGTGTGAGAGTGCTTGAATTGAAATACTTACACACATGACATGAAATGAAACCCAAATAGTATAGGTCGGCCCTTACTTGGGTCTTTCAAATAAGAGCGAAAGCTCAATGTGTGTGAGTGCTTGAATTGAAAGACAACGCACCCAACTTAAGCAAAAACCCTTCGAAAATGAAAGTATATATATATATATATATATATATATATATATATATATATATATATATACTTATGTATTAGGGGTTGATTAGGCCCGTGTGTGTTCAAAATCGTGCACAACTAAGAGAGTGCACGTGTGTGGGTGTGCCAAGCCACGTTATTACAAGCGGGGGCAGACTATGCTCCGTTATTACAACCCCATATCAAATTGAATCTCAAGCAAGTATACAACTAAAGACCGAGTTAGGCACTTACTAGTAGCTGGTCCGTAGAGGCCTTGCTTGAGCGTGGGCTTGGCCTTCGCCTTGGGCTGCAAACGGGAGCTTCGCGAGGGTGAGTGACAAAGGGTGCTGGCCGGCTGCAAATGGGGCGCGGGATAGGCGCCTTGAAGTTGGTCGGCTGCAAGTGGGTGTCGCCTTGATGTGGGAAATTAAAGGGGCTGGGCCAAGTGAATATGTAGGGTCACTAAGTGAGTGTAAAGTGTTAGGGAGTATGGACCTAAGGGGAGTTTAAGGGAAGGCCGAATGGGAGTCTTATAGGGTAGCCGGGTGTAGATAGGATAGTTAGGTAGTGGCAGGTAGTTTAGGGTGTGCTAGGTTCGGCTGAGTGAGAATGGTGGCAGCAAAGGAGAATGGCTGGTGGTAGGATGTTGTGGTAGGGTGTTGTGGTAGGGTTTAGGTGGCTGAGAGTGGAGAGGGAGTAGAGAAGGTGAGACGAAGTAAAGGGGTACTAACCAAATGGAATGAAGATGGCGCTCGGCTGGGCTTGGGGAAGGCGGCCAGATAGTGATGCTCTGTCGGGAGGTGGTGAAGATGGCGGTGCCAGTGGTGGTGGGATGGAGGGATGGTGGTGGTGCAGGCGAAACAGGTGGGGCAGGTGGAGCAGGTTCGGCTGGGCTGGGAAGAGTGGTCCCGGTTGGGATCTAGGTGGGCTTCTAGATAGGAAAACCCGCCCCCAAGGGGGGGGGGGGTTATATAGGGATGGGTAGGTCGGTTAGAGCTGGGTTTGGGGTAGTGGTTAGGTGGTTTAGGTAGGGTGGTATGAAGATAAGGTGGGTTGGAAAGGGTAGGGCCAGATATTTTAAAAACTAGTGGTTTGGGTAGATTGTGGGCTAGGGGTGGTTTAGGGGTTTAGGGCTAGGTTAGGTGGTTGGGTTTGGGGGTGAGGTTTAGTGAGCTAGGTTAGGTGATTAGGCTAGGTTTAGGCTAGGTTTAGGGAAATTAACCTAGGTTTAGGGAAGGATTAGGGAAGTGGGTTAGGTGATTAGGTTGGGATTAGGCCGGGATTAGGGAAGTGGGTTAGGTGATTAGGCTCAGATTAGGAGTGGATTAGGGTGGTAGGCTAGGATTAGGTGTTTTGGGTTAGGTTTAGGTGAAGGAGCTCCCTTTGCATGGCCCATAGACCTTAACCACCTCATGTTGGTGCAGCCCTAGGTTAGGTTTTGGCTAATTACAAGCTTAAACCCACTCAATTAGGCTAACCCACATGATTAACCCCAAACTTGACACACAAGTCAAGCTTAATTACAACACTCTTGATATTATCCATCCCCACTCTCTCTCATGCCCATAATCCCACGTGAATTTCAAGTGGGCCCCACCTCCATTTATGAGAAGGTGATGTGGGCCATGGATATGGATATTGGATTGGATCTCTGGATCCAAATCCAAATCCAAATCCAAGTCCACACATGGGTTTGGATTGGGATCTGGATATATATGGTCCAGATCCAATCCAAACTGAACTCTGACTCCTTCGAGCTGGGTTCGGAACGGACGATTTGTGCGGGGCCTGATAGCATCAGTACTCTGTCTGTGTTGGGTCTTCGCCAACATGGTCGTCCGCCTCCGTTTCTGCCTTCCGGAGATGACTTCAAATGACATTTTGATAAGAATAGGGTCTTGGACGTTCGAGATCCTGGGGGTATAGATGTGATACAAGAGTTGCTGTGCCGGACTTGACATGTGCTCCGGTTCCGGGCTCTCTTTGACTTCGCTGGTCCTGTCTTGATTAGGCCAAGCAGCTTTGGGGTTTCAAAAACGTGTTTTAAAAGGTTTTCAAAAGCCATATTATATATTTTTGAAATATGAAGTTTAAAACATATATACAGGGTTGTCTGGAATGCTCCTGGGTTTCCAGACTCAAAATAGCCCTTTGGGGCTGCTTTTACAAAACCAGATGAAATTGAGAAATTCGTGGGATTTCGGGGTGTTTACAGATGCCCCTCTTTAGCTTTGTCCAAATCGATTTGGATAAGGGCAAAGATGACAAACACCCCTTTTAATGTCTCCCTAGATCTATCCACGAAGAATATGGGATCGCCCCAATTTTAGCAAAATCTCAATTTACAAACTCTGGTAGGAGGAGATATCACGCCAAAGGGTATTTACTATGGAATCTGGTCCTAAATGGGATCATGTTCATGCAAGTACCATGCGTGGAATGCAAATGACATGGGTGTGGTGCCAAGAGTGGCGACCTCCCAGGGACCAGATGTGGTCGAACTCTAGAGACTTACAAGGCCTACTGCTCCAAGTGAGCAAATCCTATGCTATTCGATGTTCGGTTTTCAAAACTTATTTACAAAAGCTATTTACAAAAGGGACAACTGTCTTGAGCCTCGATCCTAAGGATCTCGAGCTCTTCGTGCTTGCCTTTGTTTGAGTCTTAACACTCGCTTATCTAGCGGAGGTTTTATAAGAAAACAAGGCATATTTCAAATTCCTACGCCTTACTCGAAACGTCGAATTCTCAAACAAGATGAAATTCAAGTAAATCCTATTTTTACTTTAGGATTCCTCGAAATGAACCATGCTTTAGCTTGGGATAAGCTAGGGATGGGAAAGAGATACCATGGTCCCTTCTGAAGCGTCCCGTGGTTTAAGGCATAAAAGGCGGAAAACTGCTCTTTTTGAGCTTTTTGGCCTCTTTTTCCTTTTTTTTCATCGAGGGTCTCCCTTTGGGAGTATTTTTTCTTTAATCCCTCTTTTTCATAAGAGAAACGTTTTTTTTTTCCTTTTGAGGTCTGGTTTCTTTCTTTTGGAAAGAGACTTTGAATGGGAAATTCCCTTTTGTTTTGGGCCTTTGTTTTCCTTTTGGAAATAGAAGAGAAGAGGGGAGGACTCATCCCAAGCCTACACTCGATCCATTCCAGATCAGCCTATTTAGAAATTGCACGTACTACTTGCAAGTATCTTGCTATATTGAACTAGGCCTTTCTTTGTAAGAAGAAGGATTTTGAAATGTAACCACGATTTTGAATACTCCACTCTTTCACAAGTGCGAATTCTCTCACTCAGGGTCACACGACTTTGCTTTTGCACCTTATTCACATGTCTTAGGGCAGCTATCCCTTTTATAATTTTCAAAAAACTGGAATTTAATCCAGATCCTACACATGATACTTCTTTAAGTATTGAATATTGATAGGATATGCTAAATTCCTACCTTCTACATCGATCAAACAATACGAATTGTTCGTAGTGGTTGCTCGTACAACATAGGGTCCATCCCAGTTGGGGCGCCACTTGCCTAGGGGGTGTGGGCCATGATGGTGGATGGTTTTTAAGACCAGATCTCCCACTTCAAAGTGGCTAGGTCTCATGTGTTTGCTGTAATGTCGGGCTATCCTTTGCCGATATGCACGAGCATGATCCATGGCAAGGAGTCGCCTCTCATCTAGCAAATCTAGTTCGGCCATCCTAGCATGCTGAAGCGTCTCTAGAGGGAGGTCGAGTGCTATGGATGTATGAAATGAATGCAGTTGAGTATGAATGGGAAGAATGGCGTTTGTGCCATAGACCAATTCGAATGGTGTGGCATTCGTGGGAGTCCGGATGGAAGTCCTATAAGCCGATAAGGCTTCATCCAGCTTCTCGTGCCACGTCCTACCCTTCTCTAAGGTTTTCTCAATAATACTAATGAGAGTCTTGTTTGTGGCTTCGGCTTGGCCGTTGCCTTGAGGGTAGTAGGGCGAGGAGAAGTGGTGAGTTATGCCATACGTGTTGCACAACTTAACCATCCGCTCGTTCTTGAATGGGGTACCATTATCAGACACAAGGTCTCGTGGAACCCCAAATTGAGCCAAGATATTCCTCCGGATGAAAGCCACCACATGTTGCCCCATTACATTAGTTAGGGAAATGGCTTCCACCCACTTGGAGAAATACTCCGTGGCTGCTAAAATAAATCGATGCCCATTCGAGGCCTTTGGAAATATTGGGCCTACAATATCAAACGCCCACATGGGAAATGGCCAGGGGCTGACCACGGAATGCAATGTAGATGAAGGGATATGAATGGCGTGCCCATGCACTTGACATGGATGACTTCCTAACATAATCGTGACAATCCTTTTTCAGGGTGGACCAAAAATAGCCCCCTCTAAGTATTTTCATTGCCATCATGTTGGCATTAACATGACCTCCACATTCTCCATCGTGGAACTCATGCATCACTATCCTAGCCTCCTCTAAGTCGATACATCTAAGCAGAATGCCGGTAAAACTCTTTTTGTATAAGACCCCACCCAGAATGGTGTATCGGGTCGAAATCTTACGAATGAATGCCTTATCTTTGGATGTGGCATCCTCGGTGAATCCCCCATTTTCTAAAACTTGTTTTATGTCATAAAACTAGGGTTTTTCAATAGACTCTGGGTTGTTTTGGCAAATATCCAAGTCGTGTGTGGATGGGTGGGGCGCATGCCATATTTTCAAAGATCTGGTCCCTGAAATGGGATCGACCTTCAGGGTTGAACCCAAGGAGGAGAGGGCATCGGCGATGCCATTGTCCTCTCTTCCGACGTGTGTGAGTTTACACGACTGGAAGGATTGGACCAATCGAGTGGCCAACTCGTGATATGGAAGTAGTTTCTCATTACGTACTTGCCAAATTTTCAAAACCTGGTTTATGACAAGGAGTGAATCTCCAAAGACCTCGATGCATGATGCCCCTAGAGTTTTCGAAATCCTTAAGCCTTGTATGAGTGCTTCATACTCAGCTACGTTGTTGGAACATTCGAAATCTAAGCGGACTGCTATGGGAATCTCGCCCTTTTCAGGGGAGATTAGGATGACCCCAACACCAACCCCTCGTTGGTTTCGTGCCCCATCGAAGTGCATCTTCCACACTTGGTTTTCGAAAGAATTTGCCAAAATGTGGTTTTGAAAATGGTTTTGCAATATGCCTTCATCAGTTATTTCGACAAGAGTGGGATATGCGTCCTCTAAGGGGAATTCAGCCACGTAATCTGCTAGGGCTTGCCCCTTAATGGAGATCTGGTGATGGTATTTCAGATCATACTCCATTAGAAGGAGTTGCCATTTGCCCAATCTACCCGTGAGAATGGGTTTTTCGAACAAGTGCTTGATTGGATCAAGCTTGGACACTATCCAGATCTTATGATCTAGAAAATAGTGTCTGAACTTCTGGTAGGCCCAGACTAGGGCCAAGCACGTCTTCTCCATGGCTTGATAATTTCGTTCATAAGCCAAGAGAGTTTTCGAAATATAGTAGATGGCATACTCCTTATGGGTGTCATCCTCGTATTGAGCCAACAGGGCTCCTAAAGCATTTGCATGCACGGAGATGTATAATAAAAGCGGTTTTCCTTGCTTTGGAGGATTCAAAACGGGGGGATTAACCAAGTATGCCTTCAGTCTCTCGAAGGACTTTTGGCATTCGTCATCCCATAAGAATTTCGTACCCTTCCTCAACAGTTTGTTGAAGGGTTCGCATCTAGTTGCCAGATTCGATATGAATCGGTGAACGGATTGTAATCGACTCTAGAGGCTACAGATTTGGGTGAGATTGGAGGGTGGAGCCATGTCTATGATGGCTCGACACTTAGAGTAGTCGACTTCTATTCCCCTTTGGCTCACCATAAAGCCTAGAAGCTTCCCTGATTCTACCCCAAACACACATTTTTGAGGGTTTAGCTTTACTTTGTAAAGCCTAAGCCTTTCGAAAATCTTTTGTAAACATTCGATATGGGTGCATCAGGTTTTTGATTTCGCCAAGAGATCATCTACATACACTTCTACAAGCTCATGAATTTGATCATGGAAGATCGTGTTCATGGCTCGTTGGTATGTTGCGCCGACATTTTTCAAACCAAAGGGCATGACTGTATAGCAGTACGTGCCCCATGGGGTTGTGAAGGTGGTCTTACCCTGATCTCGTGGACTTAGTTTGATTTGATTATAGCCTGAATAGCCGTCCATAAATGAAAACATTTCATGATTTGCAGTACTATCGACTATCAAATCTATGTTTGGTAAAGGATAATTATCCTTTGGAGTGGCTTTATTCAGGTTTCTGAAATCGATGCATATTCGAATTTTCCCATTGGTTTTTCGAACTACAATGATACTTGATAACCAACTAGAACACGCAATGGGTTTTATAAATCCGGCTTTTAGCAGATCTTCTAAACCCTCTTTGACTTGTGTGTGTACATTCGGGTGTATTTTCCTAAGCTTCTGCTTTATGGGTTTTACACCTGTATCTAAGGGAAGACGATGCTCGACAATGCTGGGATCTATGCCCGGCATGTCTTCATACATCCATGCAAACACATCTAAATAGGTTTGTAGAAATGCAATGAATGCTAACTTTTCAGTTTCATGCAAGCATGCGCCTATTTTGATGGTTTTGGGATTGGAATCATCCCCTAGGTTCACCTCTATGAAATCTCCTCCTACTGATTGGGAAGGTCTTTCAAAATCGAGAATTCTATGAAATTCTGGGAGCTCAGAAGTAGGATCTTCCTCAAGGGGATCCACTTCTGGGCTTTGATCATTCTCATGGGCTATAGACCTGAGGGAACTTGATGCGTGGTTTTCAAAATGACCTGGTTTTGTACTTGGATTTTCAAGTGATTTCGAAATTTTTGGTATGGCTATGCAGACGACGTTTCTTTCGAAATCCTTTTCTTTTGCCAAAGTCCTACCAGGAGCATCTATGTACAAAATCTTTTTGGTATTTTCCAAATTTTCGATTTTTTTGGGTTTTTGTAAAACAAGAACCTTGGGAACTATACAAAGCACTCTTTTTTCAAGTTTTTGTTTTTCCATTGTTTTTGGTTTTTCTTGTTTTTCAATTTTTTTGATTTTAAGTTTTTCGAATGTTTTTGTATTTTTAGAAAAGGGATCTTCCGTTATACCTACAAAGGGAAAACACTACGGGTTAGACTCGGAATAGGAGATCTAAATCGTAGGTCTCTTCTAAGACAGGCTCTGGGGCACCCTTGACCCAAGTGGTCACAGGGGGTGGCTCCGGCGGTATTCGGGGAGTATAGCCGATCCCATATCGGCTTGGGTTGGCCCTAGGAAGGATGGGCTCTAGGAGACCCTGGTTCTGCGCCCCTAGACTCTTGTAGGGTGTGTAGCCCATGTTCAATAACATGTTCCACGACTTTTTGTTTTTTGAAAAAGTAGGATACAAGTCGTGGTCCTGGAACATGCTATCGTCCATATTAGGCTCGTATGGCCTCTTGTCCAGGGGCTTTGGACATAGGGAACGCTTGGGTTTTCCTAAGAGGATTAAAGTCGGGAGGGGGCCTGCTTTGGGCGGCCCCTTCACACATACAACCTTCCTAGGGTTGTTCAACACGAGCCGAGGTGGCTCAACCATGATTTGCCCCAGGTTAGCCTCATGGGCCTAGGAGCTTGATAAACAAGGGGAGTTTATGATCCCCTGAAGCTGTGGGTGACTCTCACCTAGGATCACTACGACCTGGTCCCTAAAAGGGATCTTGACACACCTGTGGAAGGTGGATGGCACAGCGCACAAACTGTGTATCCAGGGCCTTCCCAGCAACAGGTTATAATGGGGGTGGATGTCCAAGACATGGAACACCCCCGTGTGTTCGATCCCTCCCGTTTCCATTGGGAGTTCGATGGATCCTAAAGGTCTAGACGCATTCCCATCGTATCCAGTGATAACGATGGGGCTTGGGTTCACTGAAGTCAAGGTGACTCCGATTTTGTACGCCACATGAAGTGGAAGGATGTTGAGCCCTCCTCCACCATCGACTAGGCACCTGTCCAGAGAGTGGTTGTTTAGAACCACCTCGATATGCAGAGCCTGGTTATGGGTTTCGTAGGGTCTATCTACATCATCTTCTGAGAAAGTGATGGGCGATTTTGCTCCTAATAAAGCCACTTGGGCAGACAAGGATTCCAGACTTATGTTCAAATCAACCTTGGCCCTTTCTAGAATTTTCTCTAATACAAGTCTATGCCTAGGCGAGGTTTTTATAAGCTCTAGGATAGACATGTGAATAGGAATCTTTGAAAGGTGGTTTTCGAAGTCATAAGGATTTAGGATGACTTTGTCCTTATCTGCTTTTGGCAGACCACTAGGGATACATGCTTTTGAGGGGCTAAGCACACTGACCACCTTTTGAGCACCTTGAAGGTGCGGGGGTTGGTAGATCCTCCCAGATCTAGTGACTTCCCCCACGACCAGCCTAGGGTTCGCGCTAAACTTGGCTCTAAGGATGAGCTGAGGAGAACCTTGGATTTTTAAAACCGGTTTTACCAGGGTTTCCACTTTTGGTGGTCCCCGAATGACGACTTGGGTGGGCCTCTTGTATAGTACAAGGATGGGCGCACAAGTAGGTCGACCAGGTTCTAGCTTTTGCGCTAGTTCCTTGGAAATGGTGAGGGTACATACCTCCTTTCCTTTCCCACTGCCACTGGCGTGTTTGGGAAAGGGTTCCTTGAAGATAGCTTGAGGTGGCTTAGGTTCCGCAGTGACCTGGAGCCGGCCTTCTGCTATCAAGTTCTCAATTTTATTTAAGAGAGAGAAGCAGCGTTTGGTATCATGGCCTTTGAGCCGATGATACTTACAAAATCGGTTTAAATACCCCCTTTGGACGTGACTCCCTCGGGGATTTTAGGGAGTTCTATCATGCCCTGGGCAAGGAGGAGGTCTAGGACCTCCGACACAGGTTGCCCCAGCGGAGTATACTCCTGTTTTTCAATCGATTTTTGAAAATTGCGTTCCCTCTTATTTTCTAATTTTTCAAAATTTTTGGAAGTGCCCACCACGCCTGGATCCACCCGGACATTGGCGATTTTATGGGGCTTTGCCCCTTTGTTCGTCGTGGGCAGCCCATATGCGATGGGCTTTTCCAAACGGGTTTTTGAAACGGCACTTCCTTTCCATAAGTGATCGTATGTCCCTTTTCGCAAGTTGGTTTCGAAAAGGGAGGCCTTTTTGATCAACTTATGGAAAGTTGAAATCTCATGGAGCGAGAGAAGGGTTTTTAATTAGCTTTTAAAATTATCCAGGATGAGCATTACTACGCATCCTTCGGATATGGGCTCTCGCACTTGGCCCAAAAGCGACCTCCATCTTATAATGAAGGCATGCACGTCTTCGTTCATGCCTTGCTTTGTATCCCTTAAGGTATTCAGGGTTGGCGTGACTTCTACGTTGTGTGCCAATCTTTGCATGAAGCCTTCAAAAGTAGCGAACTGACTTAAGTCGTAGGAAGCCAGCCATTTGGCAGTTGTGCCTTTAAGGGACAAAGGGAACCAATACACCCATTTCATCGAGTCCTTTTTCTTCTTATGGGCTCGACGTGAGAAAAGCTACAAGTGAGACCTAGGGTCTCCCATGCCATCATACCGATGGAAGTTCGGTATTTCATCGTCACTGTCTGTTTCGTAATCCACAGGAAGGAAATCAGACAGGGCGTAGTTTCTTTTCTCTTTATTCTGCCCTTTCAGTAACTGCTGTAGGGCTTTACGGTCCTTTTGTGTGAAGGACTCGTGGTATTGCTTGCCTTCCATTACAGAGGCCTCTTTGTGCTTGCGAGGTTTTTCAGATTTCTTTTTAGGCCTTTGTTCACCGTTCGATGAACATGAATCGCCTACTTCAGCCTCTTGGCTGAGAGCATCGATTTTGGCCTCAAACTCCCTTCTCAAGTCCTCGATTTCATCTAGTTTTATTTTGTTTTTGAAAATCCTCCTAGAGTGAGAACTTCATGCGCATGAGCCTTGGCTCGACACTTCACTTGGATTGGATTTTGACATGCTTTTCAAGCTTTTTCAAAATGTCCTAAGTACAAGCAAAGAAAACAAGTTAAAATGACACCTTTTTACAAATTTTTTGCAAGACTTCTACTTAAAAACTCGATTTTTAAAAGGCTCACGTCCCACCGGGCGTGCCAATCTCTGTAGACGTGCGAAAATCCCCGCCTCTCGCCTTTTTCAGGGCTCGGAGCGGATCCTCTCGTGTGTCTAAGGCCTATATATGCAAACAGGGCGTGCCAGCTAGCTTACCTAAGCTAGCGAAGATATATTTAACACTGACTTCTAAACGTGGCGACTGTGAGCAAGTAAGCTCTTGTCGTCGCAGACCTTCTTGCACCGATGCGCAAGGGTCAGTCTGTACGCTTTGCAAAAATCGAGTTTTGGAGAGAAAGTCTACGAAGCGGTTCGAGGTGTCTATTTCGGGTCTTTAAAATGCGATTGCATGTTTTAGATCACGTGGATTTGCACGTGCCTAAGTCTTTTCTTTTATCCCTTTTCGGGTCACTTAGTTTGTGTGTTATGAACACTCCACTACATGGGCGAATTCGAGCGGGGCTTGCTTCGATGCAATATGCGTCCTACCTCGTGGTATGGCGTAGATGCAATGCAAACTCACGCTACTCCAAAGGGAAAACCCGAAATGTAAAGACAATACTGAAGGGAAATAACCGAAGGGAAATGACTTGTAAAGTAAGTGCCGAAGGGAGATATGTATATAGAATATGTATATGAGCCCTTACTCGGGTCTTGCAAATAAGAGCGAAGGCTCAATGTGGGTGCGTGCTTGAATTGAAAAGACTTACACACACGACATGAAATTAAACCCAAATATAAATTGCAGTATGGCCTTGACTATGGTCTTGGGAGTAAGAGCGAAGGCTCAATGTGTGTGAGAGTGCTTGAATTGAAGTACTACACACACGACATAAATGAAACCCAAATATAACTGCAATAAGGCCTTTACTAAGGTCTTGGGAGTAAGAGCGAAGGCTCAATGTGTGTGAGAGTGCTTGAATTGAAATACTTACACACACGACATGAAATGAAACCCAAATAGTATAGGTCAGCCCTTACTTGGGTCTTTCAAATAAGAGCGAAAGCTCAATGTGTGTGAAAGTGCTTGAATTGAAAGACTTACTCACACGACATGAAATGAAACCCAAATAGTATAGGTCGGCCCTTACTTGGGTCTTTTAAATAAGAGCGAAAGCTCAATGTGTGTGAAAGTGCTTGAATTGAAAGACTTACTCACACGACATGAAATGAAACCCAAATAGTATAGGTCGGCCCTTACTTGGGTCTTTCAAATAAGAGCGAAAGCTCAATGTGTGTGAAAGTGCTTGAATTGAAAGACTTACTCACACGACATGAAATGAAACCCAAATAGTATAGGTCGGCCCTTACTTGGGTCTTTCAAATAAGAGCGAAAGCTCAATGTGTGTGAGTGCTTGAATTGAAAGACAACGCACCCAACTTAAGCAAAAACCCTTCGAAAATGAAAGTATATATATATACTTATATATTAGGGGCTGATTAGGCTCGTGTGTGTTCAAAATCGTGCACAACTAAGAGAGTGCACGTGTGTGGGTGTGCCAAGCCACGTTATTACAAGCGGGGGGAGACTATGCTCCGTTATTACAACCCTGTATCAAATTGAATCTCAAGCAAGTATACAACTAAAGACTGAGTTAGGCACTTACTAGTAGCTGGTCCGTAGAGGCCTTGCTTGAGCGTGGGCTTGGCCTTCGCCTTGGGCTGCAAACGGGAGCTCCGCGAGGGTGAGTGACAAAGGGTGCTGGCCAGTTGCAAATGGGGCGCGGGATAGGCGCCTTGAAGTTGGTCGGCTGCAAGTGGGTGTCGCCTTGATGTGGGAAATTAAAGGGGCTGGGCCAAGTGAATATGTAGGGTCACTAAGAGAGTGTAAAGTGTTAGGGAGTATGGACCTAAGGGGAGTTTAAGGGAAGGCCGAATGGGAGTCTTATAGGGTAGCCGGGTGTAGATAGGATAGTTAGGTAGTGGGAGGTAGTTTAGGGTGTGCTAGGTTCAGCTGAGTGAGAATGGTGGCAGCAAAGGAGAATGGCTGGTGGTAGGATGTTGTGGTAGGGTGTTGTGGTAGGGTTTAGGTGGCTGAGAGTGGAGAGGGAGTAGAGAAGGTGAGACGAAGTAAAGGGGTACTAACCAAATTGAATGAAGATGGCGCTCGGTTGGGCTTGGGGAAGGCGGCCAGATAGTGATGCTCTGCCGGGAGGTGGTGAAGATGGCGGTGCCAGTGGTGGTGGGATGGAGGGATGGTGGTGGTGCAGGCGGAACAGGTGGGGCAGGTGGAGCAGGTGGAGCAGGTTCGGCTGGGATCTAGGTGGGCTTCTAGATAGGAAAACCCGCCCCCAAGGGGGGGGGGGGGGGTTTATATAGGGATAGGTAGGTCGGTTAGGGCTGGGTTTGGGGTAGTGGTTAGGTGGTTTAGGTAGGGTGGTATGAAGATAAGGTGGGTTGGAAAGGGTAGGGCCAGATATTTTAAAAACTAGTGGTTTGGGTAGATTGTGGGCTAGGGGTGGTTTAGGGGTTTAGGGCTAGGTTAGGTGGTTGGGTTTGGGGGTGAGGTTTAGTGAGCTAGGTTAGGTGATTAGGCTAGGTTTAGGGAAGGATTAGGGAAGTGGGTTAGGTGATTAGGTTGGGATTAGGTCGGGATTAGGGAAGTGGGTTAGGTGATTAGGCTCTGATTAGGGGTGGATTAGGGTGGTAGGCTAGGATTAGGTGTTTTGGGTTAGGTTTAGGTGAAGGAGCTCCCTTTGCATGGCCCATAGACCTTAACCACCTCATGTTGGTGCAGCCCTAGGTTAGGTTTTGGCTAATTACAAGCTTAAACCCACTCAATTAGGCTAACCCACTTGATTAACCCCAAACTTGACACACAAGTCAAGCTTAATTACAACACTCTTGATATTATCCATCCCCACTCTCTCTCATGCCCATAATCCCACGTGAATTTCAAGTGGGCCCCACCTCCATTTATGAGAAGGTGATGTGGGCCATGGATATGGATATTGGATTGGATCTCTGGATCCAAATCCAAATCCAAATCCAAGTCCACACATGGGTTTGGATTGGAATCTGGATATATATGGTCCAGATCCAATCCAAACTGAACTTTGACTCCTTCGAGCTGGGTTCGAAACGGACGATTTGTGTGGGGCCTGATAGCATCAGTACTCCGTCTGTGTTGGGTCTTCGCCAACATGGTCGTCCGCCTCCATTTCTGCCTTCCGAAGATGACTTCAAATGACATTTTGATAAGAACAGGGTCTTGGACGTTCGACATCCTGGGTATATGGATGTGATACAAGAGTTGCTATGCCGGGCTTGACATGTGCTCCGGTTTCATGAACGAACTAAGCATATAGAGATTGATTGTCATTTCATTCGAGATTCAAGTTAAAATGTCATTATAAATAAGTACTAGGGTTTAGAATAATTTAATGCAGAAAACAAGAGAGCAGCCGCCCAAGGCACTCTTTAAATCGTCCAACAGATTGGATGGATTTTCTTCAATCTGCATCAAGTCTGTAAGTTTATTTTTATTCAATAAAATTATTTCATCTACTTCCCAGACCACATACTACAATACAAAGAAGAGCATTAGCAGTTACCCCTGCAGAAGAAGAAATAAGACGTTGGCATAGTTGGTTAGGTTATTTACTAGTGTCTAAAATTCATGAGTTTGTCCCTTTTGCAATCCCAAGGAATTTAGTTATTCAGTGTGATATATGTTAGAGGGCTAAACATCACATAGCCTCGTTTCCTAGTAGTGATTCTAAGTCGTCAGTTCTATTTGAATTAATTCATTATGATGTATGGGGTCCATGTTTGACACCTTCCTTGGGAAATTTTAAATACTTTGTTACTTTCATTGATGATTATTTCACACTTACCTTTATTTATCTTATGAAATCTAAATAAGAAATATCATCTATTTTCCCTACCAGCATTTGGACAATTTTGGGTTTTGGGAGTATATACAATCTTTGAAAGTATTTTTGAAACTTTTGAGAATGGGCTTTGTACATGGTCATTGCTTTTGAAATTTCTTCATTTTTTTGTCTTTTTCGAAATGCAAATTCGAGGATTTGTATTAAGGCTTTCTTTTGACAAAGGTTTTTGAGATAAACTTCTTTTTGGAATTTTCAGTTTTTCAAATGTTTTTAAGATTTTGAAGGTTTTCAATTTTTTTGGTTTTTGGCAATATCTATTTTTTTTTGGATTTTTGAAAAGGTAGGGATCTTCCATTGAACCTACAAAGAAAACTTCATGAATCAGACTCTAATCAAATAGGTCTAAGACATGGGTTTCGGTTTTAGGAGGTTCTATAGGGCACCCTTGACCCAGGTGGTCTTAGGTGGTGGCTTAGGAGGTATGGGTGGGTTGTAGCCCAATCCATATCGATTCCTATTGGCTTTAGGTAAGACTGGTTATAGCCTACCTTGATTTCTGGCTCCTAAGCCTATATAGGGTTTATATCCCTTGTTTAGAATCATGTTCCAAGACTTTTTGTTTTTCGAAAAGTTTTGATATAATTCATGGTCTTGGAACATGGAATCATCCATGTCAGGGGTATATACCCTTTTTGTTTTGGATAGTGGGAGTTTGGATTTTGGGGTGGTGGAAGACTTGGACTTCCACACAACCCTAGTTTGGGAGCTATGGTTTTCAAGGGAAGCCGTGCTTGGTCCCTTGAGAGTTTTTGGATGTTTTGGGGTGATGGAAGACTTGGGCTTCCATACAACCCGACTTTGGGAGAGTTTTTCTTCAAAGGAAGCCCAGCTTGGTCCTTTGAAGTATTTTGGATGTTTCAGGGTGATGGAAGACTTGAGCTTCCACACGACCCTGGTTTGGGAGACATTTTCTTCAAGGGAAGCCAAGCTTGCTCTCTTGAAGTTTTTGACCTGCTCCCTAGGTGCAACTCGTGGTGCCCCTAGGGATGGATTTTTTTGTTTCAAAGCTATAGTCTTGGGTTCAGAGTACAAGACTAGGCTCGAAGAAGTGGGTTCTTTGATGGTAGGGTTATGAGCTCCTAGGATGTCGATGCATGCCTTAGGGGTCTCCATGTCTACCATTTTTTGAACTTTTTTGTTTTGAAATTCCTTTTGGTGGTGCGGGACATTTGGCGCACCTTGAAAATCCTCTATTTCTGGCACATGTTGTGGGTTTGTGTGTGTATGGACGTGATCCAATACATCTAATGACCCTATTTTGAGAAGAGAGTTTTGAGGAGGATAGGTTTCAGGCATACCTCTTTTTGGCTTGTCTACCTTTTCATGGTGAGAGCAGGCCGTTTTCTTGGGTGACTTTTTTTCGAGCTCCCGTGGCTTCTCGAGGTGTTCCTTTTCGAGTCCTACCTGTTTGTGACTCTCATCTTTTTGTGGGGTGCAGATTTTGTTTCTCACTATGTGTGTGCCTAGATTTAGGGATTTCATTTTTAGCTTTTGGAATTTCAACGTTTGTTTTTCCAATTTTTTTATCTTTTTGAAAATTTTCAAGATTTTTTTGAGTTTTTGAAATAGAAAAGTATTTTTTCGATTTTTCTTTGGATTTTTGAGAGTTTGGAGACTTGAGAGTTGCTGACTTGTCCCTTTCTTGGGTTTTGTCTTTAACTTCCAATCCTGTATCGAGTTTGAGATCGGTTTTCTTTTCATGATCTTTATGTGCCCGGGATGAGCTGTTGTGCGATCGATAGGTTTTAAGCTCTTTGCTTAAAGTATCCATCTTTTGAAAAATTTCCCAAATAGCAGCTAGCTCTTCTTGGGCTTTAGCTATTTTGAAAACCTGCTTTAGCTTACTCGATGAGGCTTTTCTTGGCTTTTGCTCTATTTTTCTCCAAGTTTTTTGAATGCATGAATTTTGGAAACACTTTTTAGAAAAATTTTCAAGAGTTTTGCTTGTTTTATCGAAGTTTTAAGACTTGGGCCCACCGGGCGTGCCAATTTGTAAGCACGAAAATTCTCACTTCTGGCTTTTGAGGCCTGAAATGAACCTTTTCGAGTTTACATTGTTTTTTTAAGGGCGTGCCAGCTAGCTTGCTTAAACTAGCGATTTTTTTTGAAAATATCTGACTTTTGGGCAATTGTGAGAAAGGAGGATCTTTTTGCTTTAAACCTTCTTGAACCGATGCTCAAGGGTCAGTTTAAGCGCTTATAGACTTCGATAAAAATAATTTTAACTTTGAAAAATATAAGTGTTTGAAATATGGATTCGATTCGTGCCTACGTTGCAAATTTTATGTACGGGGGCTATACGATTCCAAGTCTTTGAACTTTTAGCTAATTAGGCCGGATATGTGTGTACACAAGTGGCCTAATTTCAACGAGTTTGAGCGTAGATTCGGGGCTTTTTTGAAAGCATACGAATGCAAGAATGCACAAAAGTTTTTCGGGTTTGATATGATGATGTGAGCTAGGCTCGAATTGAAAGCAACTCATACACACAACTTAATGTAAATACCCGAATGAAAGTGCAACTCACGCAGCTTAAGGGAAATACCCGAACTTGAAAGCAACTCACACGACTTGAATGTAAATTGCAGAATTTGAAATATACTTATATTTTAAGAGCGGAAAGGCTCAATGTGAGTGTGTCGTCGTGTATAAATGGAAAGACAACTCACACAACTTGAATTGAACTTGCCAAAATTGAAATATAAGTATATAGTAAGAGCGGAAAGGCTCAATGCACGTGTGTGTGTAGTGTGAAATTTAAATGACAAACTCACACGACATGAATTGAACCACCCAGAAATGTAAGTGCTTACACGACATTAATGTAAAACTCACGCAGCTTGAAAGTATATAGATATGATATATCTTATGAGCAACAAAGGCTCAAAATGTGCGTGAGAGTGTAGAGCAAGTGCTCGAGTACTTCTTGGGTGCGAGTGTGAAATTTTAAATGACAAACTCACACAACGTGAATGTAACAACCCGAATTGAATTGCAACTCACACGGCTTTCACTAAAGTCTTTAGCTTAAGAGCGAAGGCTCAATGTGTGTGCAATAGTGTGCAATTAAGAGCGGAAAGGCTCAAGTGCACATGGGTATGTTGTGTACATTTAAGAGCAATATGGCTCAAGTGTACGTGTGTGCTTCGTGTATCAAGCACCAATATTATATTTCGGGGGGAGACTACGCTCCATTACTACAACCCCATATTGAATTGAATTGAATTTAAAAGGAGTAAGGTAAAAACCGAATTTAAACACTTACAAGTATATGACTTTTTCTCTCAATCATGCTTGGGCTTTTGTCCACCTTGAAATCCAAGAGATGGGTTTCCCTAGGTGGGTTATTGACATGAGTTTGAGCTTGGGGTGGCTTTGACTTGATTTGGGCTATGGCCTTGTTTGGGGTAGTTTGGCTTGAGGAGTATGAGCTTGCTTGGGTTTTATTGGGCTGATTTGAGGTTGATATGGGCTTAACCTAACTAGTTAGGTTTTGTTTAGGGTGACTCGAGCCAAGGGTGGCTCGAGTGGGCTTGGTTTGAGGTGTTTGGCCAAGGGACTTGGCCTATTTTGGTTTAGGTGGCCAGGTCCTAGTTAGGTTAGGTTATGATAGAGTTTAGTCCTAAACTAGGTTAGGTTTAGTGAGTCAGCCACCTTGGTTCGTCCAAGGTGGGCTTGGTTTTGGGTATGGGTACTTGGATGTGACTCGAGCCAAGGGTGGCTCGAGTGTTTGGGTTTAGTCCTTGGCTGGGTTCGGCCAACGAGGGGTTAGCAAAGGATGTGTGCGGTCGAGGTTCAGGGCACGCAAGGCGGAGTGCAGCGAGGCGTAAGGCGCATTGCTGGGTAAGGGTGGCTTGGGACAGGTTGAGGCAGGTAGGTGGCGCGTCAAGGGGGACGGCCTACAACAAGGCAGGTCGTGTGGGTTTTTTTAAAAAGGGGACGAGGCATGGCCTGCACTAGCAGGTCGTGTGTGGGCTTTCTAAGGGAGACAACCTGCCAAAGGGCAGGCCGTGGGGTTTCAAAGGAGGTGAGCTCGGTTTTGAACTTGCTAGGTGTGGCCAGCAAGTGGTCGAGCTAGGTAGTGGGTCCAGTTTGGTAAAGGGGTGCGGTGCAGGTGGCAGTTTAGGTAAGATGGCAAGTTCAGGTTTAGGTAGTGGCTATGGGACGGTTAGGTCTAGGTGGAGTGAATCGGTGGAAGGGAAGACTGCAGTGGGTTCGGTGGAATGGGAGGTGGCTGCAAGAGTGCAGCCGGGTGTTGTGGGGGGAGATCAAAGGTTTAGGTCGGTTTGGTAAGTGGGTTCAGTTAGGTGGTTGGGTCGAAGGGGAGGTGGCTACAAGGGTGCAGCCACGGTTAGGGTGTGGTTCACGGGTGGTCTAGAGGGTTAGGAAAAGAATGGGCTAGGAATAGTGTAGAGACCTACCTCTTGGAGCCACGGCTAGGTCTAGGTCGAACCCCGGTCTAGCCCACCTCATGCAGCCCATGCTAAGACCCACATCCACGCCTTGATTCATGTTGGTGCCACTTGCATTTCACGTGGACCCCCTTCTTGGACCCCCCTCACCTCTATTTATAGGCAAGGGATATGGGTCTTGGGTTTGGATCTTTGATTTGGATCTTGGAATCTAAATCTGATCCAAACACTATTTGGGTCTTCATCTCCGATCTCGGATATTTGGGATCCAGATCCGACTCAAATATTATTTGGGTTTAGATCTCGGATCTCAGATATTTGGGATCCAAATCCAATTCAAATATTATTTGGGTTTGGATCTGGATATTTTGGTCCAGATCCAATTCAAATATTTCTGCTCCTTTCTTTCAGTCCTTTCTAGCGCTTTCCACAGTCGGTTTTGAGCCGGCTCCGGTTCCTCGGTGACCCAATTTCGGCCTGAGTTTTCCCCAAGTTCTTTTTTCGACTGATGTTCTGCTTCTCAGGACATTTTGGTGTTTGTTTTGATCCGCCTTTTCCTGTTTTTGGCCGGTTTCTAGTGCTATCGATCTCAGATTTCCCTACGGATTCCGTTCTTCATTCTGATGGGCTGTGTCTTGGACTTCTGTCAACTTCATCAGGTTCTTGGCCTCTTTATGTACTTTGGAACTGCTTTTGCTTTTTGACCCAAATTACGATTTTGGCCTTCTATCGGGCTTTTCTCTGAACGGGCTTGGATTTTTCTTCTTTTCTAGTTTTGGCCTTGAGATCGCTTTTTTAGGTTTGAGAATTTCAAAATATGGCATTTTTGGGGTATTTACAACACCTCAATAAGATGCCAGTAAAACTCTTTTTATAAAGAATCCCTCCCAAAATTGTGTAGCGGGTTGAAATCTTTCGAATGAAAGCTTTGTCTTTAGAAGAGGTGAATTTTGAAAATCCTTCGTTTTCTAAGAAATCTTGAATGTCTTGAAACCAAGGTTTTTCAACGGAATTTTGGTTGTTTTGGAAAATCTCCAAACCGTGAATGGATGGAAATGGTGAGTGCCATATTTCTAAGGATCGGGTTCCCAAGGTGGGATCGACCCTTAGGGCTGAGCCTAAGGATGAGAGGGCATATGCTATACCATTATCCTCTCTTCCTACGTGTGTGAGTGTACATGATTTGAACAAATCGACCAGTTTGGTGGCCAATTCGTGGTATGGAAGAAGTTTTTCATTTTTGACTTGCCAAATTTTCAACACTTTGTTTATGACAAGTAAAGAGTCTCCAAAGACTTCAATGTATGATGCCCCTAGAGTTTTCAAAATTTTCAAGCCTTGTATGAGTGCTTCATACTCGGCTGTATTGTTAGAACATTCGAAATCTAGGCGAATAGCAATGGGGATTTCTCCCTTTTCAGGGGATATGAGGATGACTCCCGCACCAGCCCCTCTTTGGTTTCTTGCCCCATCGAAGTGCATTTTCCATACTTGGTTTTCATTTAAGCAACTTGCTAAAATATGGTTTAGAAAGATGCCCTCTTTGGGCATTTCATCAAGTATGGGATATGAATCCCTCAAGGGAAAATCAGCCACATAGTCGACTAGGGCTTGTCCCTTAATAGAGGTTTGATGATGGAATTTTAGGTCATACTCCATTAAGAGGAGCTGCCATTTATCCAGCCTACCCATGAGGATAGGTTTTTCAAATAAGTGCTTGATTGGATTAAGCTTAGACACTATCCAGATCTCATGATCTAGGATGTAATGTCGAAATTTCTGGCAGGCCCATACCAAGGCCAAGCACGTTTTCTCCATGGCTTGATAATTTCTTTCATAAGCCAATAGAGTTTTTGAAATATAGTAAATAGCATACTCTTTGTGGGTGTCATCCTTATATTGAGCTAACAAAGCACCCAATGCATTCATATGCACAGAAATGTAAAGTAAAAGTGGTTTTTCTTGCTTTGGAGGTTTTAAAATCGGAGGATTAACCAAATACGCTTTTAATCTTTCAAAAGCTTTTTGGCAATCGTCGTCCCATACAAATTTCACCCCTTTTCTTAAAAGCTTGTTGAAAGGTTCGCATCTCGTTGCGAGGTTTGAAATAAACCTTCTAATCGATTGGAGGCGGCCTTGGAGGCTTCGGATTTGAGTTAAGTTGGAGGGTGGAGACATGTCTATGATGGCTCGATACTTAAAGGGATCAACTTCAATGCCCCTTTGGCTTACCATAAAACCTAAAATCTTACCAGATTCCACTCCGAATACGCACTTTTGAGGGTTTAGTTTCACTTTGTAAAGCCTCAGTCTTTCGAAAACTTTTTGCAAAGATTTGATGTGTGTGCATCGGGTTTTTGATTTCACCAAGAGATCATCCACAAATACTTCTAAGAGCTCATGAATTTGATCGTGAAAAATCGTGGTCATGGCTCTTTGGTATGTGGCGCCGGCATTTTTCAAACCAAAGGGCATGACTATGTAGCAGTATATGCCCCAGGATGTGGTAAAAGCAGTTTTAGCCTGATCTCTTGGGGCAAACTTATTTTATTATAACCTGAGTAGTCATCCATAAAAGAAAACATTTCATGATTTGCAGTGCTGTCAACTATCAAATAAATGTTTGGCAAAGGTTAGTTATCTTTTGGAGTGGCTTTGTTCAAATTTCTGAAATCGATGCAAATTCAAATTTTTTCATTGGATTTTCGAACTACAACAATGTTTGAAAGCCAATCAGAATATGTAATGGGTTTTATAAAACCATCTTTTAGCAGATCTTCTAAACCCTCTTTCACTTGAGAGTGTACATTCGGATGGATATTTCTAAGCTTTTGCTTTATAGGTTTTGGATCTGAATCTAGGGGAAGACAATGCTCTACGATTTTTGGGTCTAGACCCAACATGTCTTCGTATGTCCATGCAAAAACGTCAATGTAGGCTTTCAGGAATGCAATGAATAATACTTTTTCATGCTCATGCAGACATGTGCCTATCTTAACATGTTTTGGTTTTGATTCACTCCCTAGGTCGACTTTTATAAAATCCCCTCCTACAGAATTCAAAGGTTTTTCTAAATCAAGGATTTTGCGAACTCGGGAAGCTCGGAGGTTTGATCCTCCTCAGGGAGAAGGGGATCCTCCTCTGTGCTTTGATCATTTTCGAGAATTTTGAATCCTAGGGAATTTTGAGTTAATGCATGCTTTTCACAAACACCTAGTTTTGGTTTTGGAATTTCTGCAAGTTTTGAAGATTTTGGTCCTTTTGTGAAGACGACTTTTTCTTCAAATTTCTTGGCTTTTTCCAAATTTTTACCAGGAGCTGTTATGTACACGATTTTGTTTTTGGTATTTTCTGGTTTTTCCAGTTTTTTGATTTTTTGTAAAGACAAGACATTTGGAGAAATGCAAATTACACTTTTTTGGGCTTTTTCACAATTTTCCATTGTTTTTGGGTTTTTGAAAATTTGTATTTTTTTTGGCTTTTTGGTTAAAGAGGGGTCTTCCATCATACCTACAAAGAAAATGCCATGAATTAGTCTCTAAATAAGAGATCTAAGCCATAGGTCTCGGTTTTAGTAGGCTCCAGGACACCCTTGACCCAAGTGGTCATAGGTGGTGGTTCTGGGGGTATGACTGGAATGTAGCCTATCCCATACCTATTTGGTTTTGGATTTTGAAAGATAGGCTCTAGACTCCCTTGGTTTTTGTTCCCTAAACTCTGGTAGGTCATGTAGCCCATGTTGAGCAGCATGTTCCAAGGTTTTCTTGTTTTAGAAAACTCTTTGTACAAAGGATGACCTTGGAACTTACTGTCATCCATGGCATGCTCGAATGGGTTCTTGTTTAGGGATTTTGGAAATATGGAGAGTTTGGATTTGCTTAGGATAGTCACGACTTTTGGTGGGCTAGCTTTGGGCTGCCCCGTTGCGTACACGACTATCCTAGGTTTTTGGGGGACGAATTCGTATGATTCGTCCATGGATTTCACGGGGTTGGTCTGTAAACAACAAAAATTCTCACTCCTAGTTTTGAAGCCGAAAATGAACCTTTTCACATCTATGTCATTTCTACGGGCATGCCAGCCAGCTTGCTCAAGCTAGCAAAGTTTTTTTGAAAATATCTGACTTTTGGGCAATTGTGAAAAAGCGGGATCTTTTCGCATTAAACCTTCTTGAACCGATGCTCAAGGGTCAGTTTAAGCGCTTATAGACTTCGATAAAAAAAACAATTTTAACTTTGAAAATATAAGTGTTTGAAATATGGATTCGATTCGTGCCTACGGTGTATATTTTATGTACGGGGGCTGTACGATTCCAAGTCTTTGAGTTTTAAGCTATTTAGGCCAGATACGTGTGTGCATAAGTGGCCTAATTTCAGCGTGCTTGAGTGTAGATTCGGGGTTTCTTCGAAAACACACGAATGCAAGGTTGCACAAATATTTTTTTCGAGTTTGATATGAAGATGTGAGCTAGGCTCGAATTGAAAGCAACTCACACACACAACTGAATGTAAATACCCGAATGGAAGTGCAACTCATGCAGCTTAAAGAAAATACCTGAACTTGAAAGCAACTCACATGACTTGAATATAAATTGCATAATTGAAATATACTTATATCTTAAGAGCGGAAAGGCTCAATGCACGCATGTGTGTAGTGTGAAATTTAAATGACAAACACACACGACTTGAATTGAACTTGCCGAAATTGAAATATAAGTATATAGTAAGAGCGGAAAGGCTCAATTGTGAGTGAGTGCTCTTGGTGTGTAAATGTAAAGACAACTCACACAACTTGAATTGAACCACCCGGAAATGTAAGTGCGTACACAACTGAATATAAAACTCACACAGCTGGAAAATATAGAAATATGCTATATCTTATGAGCAACAAAGGCTCAAAATGTGCGTGAGAGTGTAGAGTAAGTGCTCGAGTACTTCTTGTGTGTGAGTGAAATTTAAATGATAAACTCACATGACGTGAATGTAACAACACGAATTGAATTGCAACTCACACAGCTTTCACTAAAGTAAATACCCAAAAGGGAAATATATACTTTAGCTTAAGAGCGGAAAGGCTCAATGTGTGTGCAATCGTGTGCAATTAAGAGCGGAAAGGCTCAAGTGCATGTGGGTGTCTTGTGTACGTCTAAGAGCAATATGGCTCAAGTGTACGTGTGTGCTTCGTGTAGCAAGCACAAATATTACATTTCGGGGGGAGACTATGCTCCGTTATTACAACCCCGTATCAAATTGAATTTACTTTGAATAGGAAAAGCAACTTGATATATATTTTGAAAGACTTACACTTTTCCTAAGTTGAAGTCAGGATTTGGCTAGGTCGTGTCCACCTTCTTTGTGCTGAGCCTGGGTTCAACTTGTGCAAATCCACCTTGGGGTAATTCAACCCCTTTTGTCGTGGTCCAGTTGTTGTAGCCGAGGTAAGTTCTTATGGTGCAGTCTGCTCAAGTCTTGGAGTTCGGCCGAGTTGAAGATGGGTGAAAGGTTTCAGCCAAGGAGAGCTAAATCTAGTCGGTTGGGAGTGGGGCGACGTGAGATTGGAGCTTGGGTTCGTTTGGGGGGGCAACCAAGTGGTTTGGGGCTTTAGGGTGGTGTGAGTTCGGCCAAGGTGGGCTGGGATCGGGATGTTAGGGTGTTGCTTATTGTGGTAGGTTGGCAGGTTGGAGGGTACGTGGCGCTAGGGAGATGGCTGGGAGCGGGCTGGTGTGGCTAGGGCGTGTGGCTAAGGGATGGTAGTGGCAGGTAGGGCTGATGGTGGCCGGGAGATGGTAAGGGAAGGTGAAGGGTAGGTGGGTGAGATGGGGTGGATTGAATGGAGTCGGCTGGGATGTGGGGTAGGTAGGTATGGGTTGTGTTAGGGTGCTGGCCGGGGGAGGATGCTGGCCGGATGTTGGCATTGCACAAGGTGCAGACCGGGTGTCAGGTGGGGTGTTTTGGGATGTAGGGTGGATTGAATGAAGTCGGCTGGGATGTAGGGTGGATTGAATGAAGTCGGCTGGGATATGGCTAGGCGGTATGGGTTAGGTTTTGGTGGTATGGCTAGGTGGAGATGGGCTAGGTTAGGTGGTATGGCTTGGTGGTGGGTTAGGTTTTAGGTCGAGTGCAACTAGGTTGCAGCAAAAGGGGTGAGGGTTCGGTTTAGGTTGGGTGTCTAGGATGATGTGGTGAAGGTTAGGTCGGCTAGGTGGGAATGGGTTAGGTTTTTGGTGGGTCGGCTAGGTGGAGATGGGCTAGGTTAGGTGGGTCGGCTAGGTGGAGATGGGTTAGGTTTAGGCCAGATCCAAATAGTGTTTGGATTTGGATTTGGATCCAGATCTCAAACCCAAACCCAAATCCAAGACCCACCTCAAATGCCTATAAATAGAGGTAAGGGGGTCCCAAAAAAGGAGTTCACGTGAATTTGAAGGGAGGACTTGGAGGAGAGAGAAGGTGCTTAGGTGAGTGCTTTAGTGCTTTCTTTTGTTTTAGGGTTTTTAATTGTGGGTTAGTGTAGGGTTAGTTAAGGGCTACCCCGCCCTAATTAAAGGGCTGATGTTGCTTGGACAAAGAGGTTTAAGGTGGCTGATTGAGCTTGAGCATACCCTAAACCACCATTAAGAGGTAAGCCCTACTAAACACCCTAAACCCTTCTTCTTGACCCCTCTAAACCAAAAGGCTCAATTGTGTGCAAGGGTGTTTGTGTATAAATTGAAATGCAACTCATGCAGCTGAACCATAAAATGCAGCAGAAGGGAGATATAGATATAAGAGAGAAAAGGATCAATGTGACGTGTGTGTATGTATATAAATTGAAAGACAACACACACGACTGAATTTAACAACCCAAATTGCAATATGGCTCTTATTAGAGTCTTGGGAGTAACAGCGAAAGCTCAATGTGTGTGAGTGTGTAATGGAAAGACAACGCACACAACTTGAAAATAACACCCCAAATTGAATTGCAATATGGCTCTTATTAGAGTCTTGGGAGTAAGAGCGAAGGCTCAATGTGTGTGAGTGTGGAATGGAAAGACAATGCACACAACTTGAATGTGAACCCACGCAGTTGAATTTATATAAATAGAGCTATATCTTAGGGGCTGCCAAGGCCCATGTGTGTGCAAAAGTGTGCAACTAAGAGCGGAAAGGCTCAAGTGCACGTATGTGCTTATGTGTCATACACCAATATTACATTTCGGGGGGAGACTACGCTCCATTACTACAACCCCGTATCAAAATTTAATTAAGTGCCAAACGTAAGGACTTACAACTCACCTAGCTCGCTATGTGGGGTGTGTCTAGGATGCGTACGCCTTCTTCGTATGGAATCCGGGATACGTGGGAGCGAAGCCGGAGAGCTTGGAAGCTTGGAAGCACTTGGAGATGGGAGCAGCAAGTTATACCAGATTTAGGGGCCACTTGGGGCTGGCTTTAGGTAAGATATGACTCGAGCCAAGGTGGCTTGAGTGGGGGAAATTTGTTTTGGGGTTCGGCCAAGGGACTTGGTTGATTTTGGTTTAGCTCTATTGGTCCTAGTTAGGTCAGGTTATGATATGGTTCAGTCCTAAACTAGTTAGGTTTAGTGAGCCAGCCACCTTGGTTTGTTCAAGGTGGGATTGGTTTGAGGGTTTATGGAAATGGTTCGGCCAAGACTTGTTGGCTGGTTTGGTTTGTGAGACTCGAGCGAAAGGTGGCTCGAGTGAGCTTGGTTTAGGGTAGAGTTGGGGCTGGTACTAGCTAGGTTAAAGCTTTGAGGTTCAGCCAAGATGGATGGCCAATGGGAATGGGCTGGCTAAGGGCCAGTCACATCCTAGCTGTGGTTGTGGGACTGGTACACAGCCAACACTTGGCCGTGTGCTTAGGGATGAAAGGAGGACACGGCCTGCCTTGTGGCAGGCCAGGGACTTAGGGGGGGTAAAGAGATACACGGCCTGCACCAGCAGGCTGTGGGTTCTTAGGGTAAAATGGCAGGTCACGGCCTTGTTTGGCCAGGTGGTTTAGGATAGGTAGCATGCCGAGTGGCAGGCCTGGTCCTTGGCAAAAAGAGGGAACACGGCCAGTTGCTGGCCGTGTGCTTTGTGTTAGGGAGAGCTCGGCCAAAGCTTGGCCGAGCTTGGTTGTTTTAGGTAGAGCTCGACCAACAGTTGGCCGAGCTTAGGTTGTCTTAGGAAGAGCTCGGCCAAAGCTTGGCCGAGCTTGGTTGTTTTAGGGTGGAGTTCGGCCAGCACCTGGCCGAACTTGGTTGGTTTGAATGGAGGACGGGCTGGGTTTAGGGTGTCTTAGGTTGGGTGGTTTAGAGAGGTTAGGAAAGAAGGTGGTTTAGGGCTTAGGGTAGAGGGTACTAACCGTAGCTTGCAGCTCCACCCCAAGTCGCCTCCACGCCGCCAAGCTCCACCACGCAACTCCACTCCAAGCTTGAAGAAGATGCCACTTTGTTGGTGCAGCCTGGGCCACAATGGCTCAATCCCATACTCATGGCCAACAAGCCCAAGGCCACTAGGGCCCACTCTCTCTCCTCCCCATCTTGTTTATGTGAAGAAGCCCCTCCACTTGATTTCACGTGAGTTCATTTTTCAGCCCCCTCACCTCTATTTATAGAGGTTTGAAATGGGTCTTGGATCTTGGGTCTTGGATTTGGGTCTGGATATTCGGATCCAATCCAAACACTATTTAGATCTGGATTGCGGATCTCGAATATTTTGAGATCCAGATCCAGTCCAAATATTTATTTGGGTTTGGATCTCGGATCTCAGATATTTTGGATCCAAATCTGATCCAAATATTATTTGGATCTGGATGCAGATATTTTTTGGTCCAAATCCAATCCAAACTTCTCTTCTACTCCTTGGTTTCTAGTCCTTTCTGGTGCTTTTCACGGTCGGTTTCGAGCGGGCTTCGATTCATCAGAGGCCCAACTCTGGCCTGGGTCTTCCCCAAGTCTTTTTTCTAACTGGTGTTTTGCTTTTCAGGACTTTTTCTGCATCAGTTTTAGTCCGCCGTTTTGGTTTTTGTCCTATTCCTGGTGATATCGAACTCAGATTGCCGTACGGATTCCGTTCTTCTTTCTGATGGGATGTGTCTCGGACTTCTGTCAACTTCCTCAAGTTTTTGGCTTCTTTTTGCATTTTGGAGCTGCTTTATGCTTTTCTTTGACCCAAATTATGCTTTTACCCTTCTATCAGGCTTTTCTTTGAACGGGCTCTCCTTTCTTCTGTTTTTGGGAAGGGAATGGCTTCTAAAGTTCTGGGCTTGAATCCTTCTTCTTGCCTGGGCTCTCCTTTTGCCTTTTGTACCTGTTTTTGTATTTTAAAATAGTTTGTCGTTTTGGCTCAAATGAGCTTTTTTTGTGTTTTTGAGAGTTTTGAAATTTGGAAAATTTGGGGTGTTTACACCAAGACTCTAATAAGAGCCATATAAGCTGCAATTTAATTCAGGTTGTTACTTTAAAGTCATGTGAGTTGTCATTTAATATTCCACACTCATACCCAAAGACACCCGAGCACTTGCTCAAGCACTCACGCACCTTTTTGGCCTTGGCAGCCACTAAGATATAGCCATATCTATATACTTTCAGCTGCGTTAGTTTTCCCGGTTCAGTTGTGTATGTATTTACATTCCGGGTTGTTAATTTTCAGTCGTGTGAGTTGTCTTTACATTTATACACAACACACACGCACACGTTGACGACCTTCATGCTCATATATATATAAGTATTTCCCCGTTCCGCAAGTTAAATTTTAGTCGTGTGTGTGAGTTGTCTTTCAATTTATACACCACCCACACACGCACACACTGACGACCTTCGGGCTCATATATATATATATATATATATATACGTATCTCCCTTTCGGCTGGGTTTTACATTTCAAAGTGGTGTGAGTTGTCTTTACATTTATACACAACACACACGCACACGTTGACGACCTTCGGGCTCATATATATATGTATTTCCCATTTCCGCACTTTACATTTAAGTCGGGTGGCTTTTACATTCCAAGTTGCATGAGTTGTCTTTCAATTTATACACAACATGCACGCACACATTGAGCCTTTCCTCTCTTAAGATATAACTATATCTCCCTTCCGCAATTTCCCTTCAGCTATGTCTTTCAATTTTGGGTTTTCCATTCAAGTTGTGTGAGTTGCATAGCATATCCGCTAAACTTCAGATATTGCGCTTACTTGCATCCAAAGAAGCCCCGAATATCCCGTACAAACACGCCAATCTTAGGCCACTTGATGCACATACATCCCGCCTAAGTAGATAAAATCGAAAGATTTAGATACGTGCAACCCCACGTAAATAAAATATGCAAATAGGCATACAAATCGCTCAAATACTTTCATACTCTTTTCAAAAGACCATGCTTGTTTAAAATCGAGATTTTCTAAAGCATACAAACTAACCCTTGAGCATCGGTTCAAGAAGGTTTGCAACAAAAAGATCCCACTTGTCCACAGTCGTCTCATAAGTCAGATATTTCAAAATATACTTCGTTAGTTTGAGTAAGCTAGCTGGCACGCCCTAAAGCGACTAAGACACGAAAAAGGTTCACTTCAGGCCTAAGAACCTAGAGTGAAAATTTTCGCATGTCTATAGATTTTGGCACGCCCGATGGGACCTGGGTCTTTAGAAAAATTGATAAAAACAAGCAAAACTCTTGAAAAAAATTCAAGAAAAATATTTAACTCTTTTGGTTGTTTCACATTTCATAGTTGGTTTTGAAAAAGCATCGGAGTCATGTCGAGTTCAGACTCTAATGAAGTGTCCAGCCATGTCTCGCGTGCATCAAGTTCTCACTCTAAGAGATTTTTGAAAAATCGAAATAGGAGAGATGACATTGAGGATTTGCGAAAAGATCTTGAGGCCAAGATCGCTGCCCTTAGCCAAGAGGCTGAAGCAGCTGATTCGTGTTCGTCTCATGGCGAACCGATAAAGGCAAAAAAGAAGTTTGAAAAAACTTGAAAACCCAAGGAGACCTCCACCATGGAGGAAAACCAATACCACAAATCCTTCACTCTCACAAGGACTGTAAAGCCCTACAACAGCTGCTAAAAGGGCAAAATAAAGAGAAAAGGACGTACGCCTTGTCTGATTTCCTTCCTGTGGATTACGAAACATATAGTGATGACGAAATACTGAATTTCCATCGGTATGATGGCATGGGAGATCCTAGATCTTACTTGCAACTTTTCTATCGTCGAGCCCACAAGAAAAAGGACTCGATGAAGTGGGTGTATTGGTTTCCCCTTTCCCTCAAAGGAACTGCTTCAAAACGGCTAGCTTCCTATGATTTGAGTTAGTTTGCAAACTTTGAAGAGTTAGCAAACTGCTTTATGCAAAGATTTTAGCATAACGTAGAAGTTACGCTTGTAAACACCCCAAAATCCCATGATTTTCTCAAATTACCTGGTTTTGCAAAAGCAGCGTTGGGTTTTAAGGTTCCCTTCGGCTATGTCTTTAAGATTTGGGTTTTAAGGTTCAGCTGTGTGCGTAGTCTTTCCATATATACATGACACACACTTGCACAATTGAGCCTTTCTGCTCTTAAGATATAGCCATATTTCCCTTTGGCAATTTCCCTTTTGCAATTTACATTAAGTCATTTCCCTTCCGCATTGTCTTTCAATTCGGGTTTTCCCTTTGGAGTTGTGTGAGTTTGCATTGCATATACGCCATACCACGAGTTAGGATGCATATTGCATCAAAGCAAGCCCCACACCCCCGTTCAAAAATCGCCCAACTTAGGTCACTTGTGCACACACCTAGTTGGCCTTAAAAAGCATAAAAAGAAAGACATAGGCACGTGCAAATCCCACGTGTAAATAAAATTTGCAATCGTACACACAAAGCCCAAACACTTTAGGTATTTTTCAAAGAGGTTTAGATTTTAAAGACTTTCCTAGCGTACAGACTGACCCTTGCGCATCGGTGCAAGAAGGTCTGCGACGAAAAGAGCTCCCTTGCTCACAATCGCCCCGATAGAGTCAAATTTCAAAAACTTTCTTCGCTAGCTTAAGCAAGCTAGCTGGCACGCCCTTTTTTGTTAAAAATGACTTAGACACACGAAAAGGTTCGCTTCAGCCCTAAGAACCAGAAGTGGGAATTTTCCGTGTCTACAGGTTTGGCATGCCCGGTGGGACCTGGGCCTTGTGCAGAGTCATCTCATGTAGAAAAACCTCATGAAAAATTTTTCTAAAGTGTTTTAACTTTGTTTATTGCATTTTCATACTTAGGATTTGTTTTGAAAAGCATATTGAAGCATGTCGAGTCCAGGCTCCCAAGAGGTATCTAGCCATAGCTCATGCGCATCAAGTTCTCAATCTAGAAAGTTTTCGAAAAAACAAGAGATTAAAGACTTGAGAAGGGACTTTGAGGCCAAAATCGTCGCTCTTAGTTAAGAGGCTGAAGCAGGCGATTCATGTTCGTCAAATGGCGAACCAAAGGACAAGAAGAAATTTGAAAAGCCTCGCAAACACAAAGAGACTTTCGTGATGGAAGGTAACCAATACCACGAGTCCTTCACACACAAGGACCGTAAAGCCCTACAGCAGCTGCTGAGAGGGCAAAATAAAGAGAAAAGAAGTTACGCCCTGTCTGATTTCTTGCTTGTGGACTATGAAACAGATAGTGACGACGAAATACCAAACTTCCATCGGTATGATGGCATGGGAGACCCTAGGTCACACTTGTAGCTTTTCTCTCGTCGAGCCCATAAGAAAAAGAAGGACTTGATGAAATGGGTGTATTGGTTCCCTTTGTCCCTCAAGGGCACAACTGCCAAATGGCTGGCTTCCTACGATCTTAGTCAGTTCGCAACTTTTGAAGAGTTAGCAAACTGCTTTATGCAGAGATTTTCGCATAATGTAGAAGTCACGCCGACTTTAAACACCTGAGAGATACAAAACAAGGTGTGAATGAGGACGTACATACGTTCATCGTTCGTTGGAGGTCTCCCCTAGGTCAAGTGCGAGAGCCCATATCTGAAGGATGTGCAGTCATGCTCATCCTGGATAATTTTAGAAACAAGCTGAAAACCCTTCTCTCGCTTCACGAAATCTCGACTTTCCATAAGTTAATAAAGAAAGCATCCCTTTTCGAAACAAATTTGAAAAAGGGGGTGTATGACCACTTATGGAAAGGAAATCCAATTTCGAAAACTCGCTTGGAAAAGCCCATCACTTATGGGCCATCCACCACGGACAAAGGGGCAAAACCCCATAAAATTGCCAATTTCCGGGTGGATCCAAGCCCGACAAGTGCTTCAAGAACTTTTGAAAAACCAAAAAACAAAAAAGAGAGGAGTTTTCAAAAACCCTTCGAAAGACGGGAGTATACTCCGCTGGGGCAGCCTGTGTCGGAGGTCCTAGACCTCCTACTTGCCCAAGGCATGATTGAACTCCTCGAGATTCCCGAGAGAGTCATTTCGAAGGGAGGGTTTTTAAACAAATTCTGCAAGTATCATCGGCTCAAAGGCCATGATACAAGGCGGTGTTTCTCCCTCCTTAATGAAATTGAGAACTTGATAGTAGAAGGTGGGCTCCAGGTCGCTGAAGAACCTGAGCCTGCCCAATCTATCTTCAAAGAACCCTTCCCCAAGCACGCAAGTACTAGTGAGAAGGGAAAAGAGGTATGTGCTCTTACGATTTCAAAGAATCTAGCGCATGCATGTGAGTCTGGTTCATCTACTTGTGCGTCTACTCTCATACTTTATAAGAAACCCACCCAAGTAGTCATCCGGGGACTACCAAGAGTTTCCACCCCGGTTAAACCAGTTTTAACCATTCAAGGTGCTCCAAATCTCTTGATTAGAGCCATGATTAGTACGAAACCTAGGTTGATCGTGGGAGAGGTGACAAGATTCGGGAGGATCTACCAACCCCCACATCTACAAAGTACTAAAAAGGTGGTCAGTGTGCCTGGCCCCTCAAAAGCATGTATTCCTAGAGTTCCGTAAAAAATGGACAAAGGAAATGTCGTTTTAAAGGTGTATGATTTCGAAAACCATCTTTCAAAGATTTCTATCAATATGTCCATCCTAGAGCTAATACAAACTTCGCCTAGGCATAGACTAGTGTTAGAGAAAATTTTAGAAAGAGCAAGGGTTAGTTCGAACATTACCCCTAAATCTTTGTCCAAATAAGTGGCCTCCATAGGAGCAAAAACGCCCATCGTATTCTTGGAAGACGATGTAGATAGACCCTACGAGTCCCATAACCAGGCCCTACATATCGAGGTGGTTCTGAATAACCACTCTCTGGATAGGTGCCTTGTCGACGGGGGAGGAGGGCTCAACATCCTTCCACTTCATGTGGTGAATCAAATTGGAGTCACCTTGACATCCGTTCATCCAAGTCCCATCATTATCACTAGATACGATGGGAATGCGTCTAGACCACTAGGATCTATCGAACTCCCTATGGAAACGGGAGGGATAGCACACACGGCGGTGTTCCATGTCCTGGACATCCACCCCCATTATAACCTGTTGTTAGGAAGGCCCTGGATACACAGCTTGTGTGCTGTGCCATCCACCTTCCACAGGTGTGTCAAGATCCTTTTCAGGGACAAAATCGTAGTGATCCTAGGAGAGAGTCACCCTCAACTTCAAGGGGTTATAAATTCCCCTTGCTTGTCAAGCTCCTAGACCCATGAGGTAAAACTGGGGCAAACCATGCTCGAGCCACCAAGGCTCATATTGAACAACCCTAGGAAGGTCGTGTATGTGAAGGGGCCGCCCAAGGCTGGCCCCCTCAAGGTTTTAACGATTCTAGGAAGACCCAAGAATCCCTTATTTCCAAAACCCCTGGACAAAAAGCCCTATGTGCACAACATAGATGACAGCAAGTTCTAGGACCACGATTTGTATCCAAATTTCTCCAAAAACAAAAAATCATGGAACATGCTGTTAAACATGGGCTATTTGCCTTATAAGAGTCTAGGGGCACAAAATCAGGTCTCCTAGAACCCATACTTCCTAGGGACAATCCAAGCCGATATGGGATCGGCTATACTCCCAAAATACCACCAGAGCCACCCCCTGTGATCACTTGGGTCAAGGGTGCCCTGGAGCCTACCCTAGAAGAAACCTACGATTTAGACCTCTTATTCAGAGTCTAACCTGTAGTGTTTTCCCTTTGTAGGTATGATGGAAGATCCCTTTTATAAAAATACAAAAACATTTGAAAAACTCAAAATCAAAAAAATGGAAAAATTGCAAAAACCAAAAACATTGGAAAATCAAAAACTCGAAAAAAGAGTAGTTTGTATAGTTCCCAAAGTTCTAGTTTTGCAAAAGCACAAAAAAATCAAAAATTTACAAAAATTCCAAAAAGATTTTGTACATAACTGCTCTTGGAAAGGCTTTGGAAAAAGGAAAAGATTTTGAAAGAAATGTTGTCTGTATAACCAGAAAAAAAATTTTGAAATCAATAGAAATTCAAAGTGTAAAACCAGGTCTTTTGAAAATCCATGCATCAAATTCTCTAGGATCTATAAACCACGAGAATGATCGAAGCCCAGAAGTGGATCCCCTTGAGAAAGATCCCACTTTTGAGCTCCCAGAATTTCATAAAATTCTCGATTTTGAAAGACCTTCCAATTCAGTAGGTGGAGATTTCATAGAAGTAAACCTAGGGAGTGATTCAAATCCCAAACTCATTAAGGTAGGTACATGTTTGCATGAGCATGAAAGATCAACATTCATTGCATTTCTACAAACCTACTTAGATGTGTTTGCATGGACGTATGAAGACATGCCGGGCATAGACCCCAGTATTGTCGAACATCGTCTTCCCTTAGATGCGGATGTGAAACTGTAAACACCCCGAAATCCCACGAACTTCTCAAATAAAACCTGGTTTTGTAAAAGCAGCCCCAAAGGGCTATTTTGAGTCTGGAAACCCAGGAGCCTTCCAAACAAACCCTGTATGTATGTTCAAACTGTATATGTTTAAAATATGTATAATATACTTTTAAAACCTTTTAAAAGACGTTTTGAAACCCCACGAAGCGGCTTGGCCTGATGAAAGCAGGACTAGAAGAGCCAAAGAGAGTTCGGAATCGGAGCACATGTCGAGCCCGGCACAACAACTCTCGTGTTGAATCCACCCCCAGGATCTCGAACGTCCAAGACCCAGTTATCATAAAAAATCCTTTGAAGTCATCTCCGGAAGGTGAAAACAAAAGCGGACGACCATGTTGGCGAAGACCAAATGCAGATGGAGTACTGATGCTGTCAGACCCCGCACAAACCGTTCGTTTCAAACACAGCCTGAAGGAGTCAGAATTCAGTTTGGATTGGATCTGTACCATACATATCCAGATCCCAATCCAAACCTATGTGTGGATTTGGATCCAGAGATCCAAACCAATATCTACATCCATGGCCCACATCACCTTCTCATAAATGGAGGTGGGGCCCACTTGAAATTCACTTGGGATTATGGGCATGAGAGAGAATGGGGAGGATAAGTATGAGGGGAATTGTAATTAAGCTTGACTTGTGTGTCAAGTTTGGGGTTAATCATGTGGGTTAGCCTAATTAGTGTGGGTTTAAGCTTGTATTAGCCAAAACCTAACCTAGGGCTGCACCAACATGATGCAATTAAGTCTATGGGTTATGCAAAGGGAGCTCCCTAACCCAATCCTAAGCCAAAATCCCTAATCCTAGCCTTTTACCCTAATCTCAGCCTAATCCAAGCCTAATCACCTAACCCACTTCCCTAATCCCAGCCTAATCCCAACCTAATCACCTAACCCACCTCCCTAATCCTTCCCTAAACCTAGCCTAATTCCCTTAATCCTAACCTAATCCTAGCCTAATCACCTAAACCACCCCACCTAAACCTAGCACACCATATCCCTAAAACCCCTTAAAGCAAAATATTTGGCCCCTCCTCAAAAACAACCCACCTTATTACCACACCACCACCACCTAAACCACCTTACCACCCTCTAAAAACCAGCCCCAACCGCCCTTTGAAAATCTATATAAACCCCCCCTAGTGGGTGGGTTTTTCATCTTCTCCCAGCCATCTCTTGGGCCAGCCGAGCCCTCTCACCTTGCTCCTTTCTTCCACCTGCACCACCACTACCCTCGGCCAGCTCCACCTCGCGCCACCACTTCCATCCGGCCTGCTCCACTCCACGTTGCCATCACCTCCCGGCCAAGCTCCATCCACCTTCATCATCCGACTGCCCTTCTTCCACACACCGACCTCCTTCACCCATCCGGTTAGTACCTCAACCCAACTCCACCTCCTCTTCACTCCCCCTCCACTCTCAACCACCCATACCACCACAACACCTCGCCAACACTACCTTCCCGCCACCCTTACCCATTCGGCCAGACATAACCCCTTTACATCACCCGATCCTATACTTTCCCCTAGTGACATCCCGGCCACCCTACCTCGCTCCCTAGGACCTGCCCCTTCCACTTTCAACCAACCTATACCTCCACCTTCCACAAACACCCTAGCTAGCTCCCTTGCCATTCCCAACTACCCCTAGCTATCCCAGCCGACCACCACTAAAACTGCCCCTAGTTGGCCAGTCACAGTCGACTGAACCCAAGTCAGCCGCGGCCTAACTCCTTTCTCCTTAGACATCCCCCTTTAATCACCCCTTAGCGCCACCTTCCCTAGCACCAACCCTACCCCTTAGTGACCTTCCTTAATCACTTCAGCCCAAGGCATCACGGCAGCACCCCCTAGCAGCCGGCAAGCTCCAAGGCGCCACACCCGCGCTTCCTTGTCACCCGACCAGCACACCCCCTTGTTGTGTCATTCCGAGGAGCTCCCTCTTGCAGCCCAAGGTGAAGCCCAAGCCCACGCTCAAGCAAGTCACCTCCGGACCGGCTATAAGTAAGTGCCTAACTCGGTCCTTAGTTGTAGACTTGCTTAAGTTAAATTAAATTTGATACGGGGTTGTAATAACGGAGCATTGTCTCCCTCCACTTGTAATAACGTGGCTTGTAATAATGTGGACCGACTATAAGTAAGCTAGCTGGCACGCCCTTTTGCTTAATTAGAACTTAGGCACAAGAAAAGGTTCGCTTCAGGCCTAAGAACCAAGAGCGGGAATTTTCTGCGTCTCCAGAAACCCATAAAGCAAAAGCTTAGGAAAATACATCCGAATGTACATGCACAAGTCAAAGAGGGTTTAGAAGATCTGCTAAAAGCCGGATTTATAAAACCCATTGCGTATTCTTATTGGTTATCCAATATCATTGTTGTTCGAAAAACCAATGGGAAGATTTGAATATGTATCGATTTCAGAAACCTGAATAAAGCCACTCCAAAGGATAATTATCCTTTACCAAACATAGATTTGATGGTCGATAGTACTGCAAATCACGAAATGTTTTCGTTTATGGATGGCTATTCAGGGTATAATCAAATCAAATTAAGTCCACGAGATCAGGGTAAGACCGCGTTCACAACCCCATGGGGCACATACTGCTATACAGTCATGCCCTTTGGTTTGAAAAATGCCGGCGCAACATACCAGAGAGCCATGACCACGATCTTCCATGATCAGATTCATGAGCTCGTAGAGGTATATGTGGATGATCTCTTGGCAAAATCTAAAACTCGATGCACTCATATCGAATGTTTACAAAAGATTTTCGAAAGGCTTAGACTTTACAAAGTAAAGCTAAACCCTCAAAAATGTGTATTCGGAGTAGAGTCTGGAAAGCTTCTAGGCTTTATGGTGAGCCAAAGGGGTATAGAAGTCGACCCCTCTAAGTGTCAACCCATCATAGACATGGCTCCACCCTCCAATCTCACATAGATTCGTAACCTCCAGGGTCAATTACAATCCATTCGCAGGTTTATATCAAACCTGGCGACTAGATGCGAACCCTTCAACAAATTGTTGAGGAAGGGCATGAAATTTTCATGGGATGATGACTGCCAAAAGTCATTTGAAAGACTAAAGGCATACCTAGTTAATCCCCCTGTTTTGAATCCTCCAAAGCAAAGAAAACATCTTTTGCTTTACATTTCCGTGCATGCGAATGCCTTGGGAGCATTGTTAGCTTAATACGAGGATGACACCCACAAGGAGTATGCCATCTATTATATTTTGAAAACTCTCTTGGCTTACGAAAGGAATTACCAAGCCATAGAGAAGACGTGCTTGGCCCTAGTTTGGGCCTGCTAGAAATTTCGACACTATTTCCTAGATCATGAGATCTGGATAGTGTCCAAGCTTGATCCAATCAAGCATTTGTTCGAAAAACCCATTCTCACTGGTAGATTGGGCAATGGCAACTCCTTCTAATGGAGTATGACCTGAAATACCATCACCCGATCTCCATTAAGGGGCAAGCCCTAGCTGACTACGTGGCTGAGTTCCCCCTGGAGGACGCATATCCCACATTTAGTGAAATGCCTGATGAAGGCATATTGCAAAACCATTTTCAAAACCACATTTTGGCAAACTCTTTCGAAAACCAAGTGTGGAAGATAAACTTCGATGGGGCACGAAACCAACGAGGGGTTGGTGCTGGGGTCATCCTCATATCCCCTGAAAAGGGTGAGATCCCCATAGCAATTCGCCTAGATTTCAAATGTTCCAACAACATAGTTTAGTATGAAGCACTCATGCAAGGCTTAAGGATTTCGAAAACTCTAGGGGCATCATGCATCGAGGTCTTTGGAGATTCGCTCCTTGTTATAAACCAAGTTTTGAAAATTTGGCAAGTACGAAATGGAAAACTGCTTCCATATCACGAGTTGTTCACTCGATTGGTTGAGTCATTCCAATCGTGTAGACTCACACACGTAGGAAGAGAGGATAATGGCATTGCCGATGCCCTCTCCTCCTTGGGTTCAGCCCTAAAGGTCGATTCCACTTTGAGAACTCGATCCTTAGAGATATGGCATGCGCCCACTCCATCCACACACGATTTGGATATTTACCAAAATAATCCAGATTCTATTGAAAAACCTTGGTTTTATAACATCAAATGTTTTCTAGACAATGGGGGATTCGCTGAGGATGCCACATCCAAAGATAAGGCATTCATCTGAAAAATTTCTACCCGATACACTATTTTGGGTGGGGTTTTGTACAAAAAAAGTTTTACCAGCATCCTGCTAAGATATGTCGATCTAGAGGAGGCTAGGACTGTTATGCATGAATTCCAAGATGAAGAGTGTGGAGGTCATATTAATGCCAATATGATGGCAATGAAAATACTTAGAGCGGGCTATTTTTGGTCCACCCTGAAAAAGGATTGCCACGATCATGTTAGAAAGTGTCATCCATGTCAAGTGCATGGGCACGCCATTCATATCCCATCATCTTCATTGCATTCCGTGGTCAGCCCCTGGCCATTTACCATGTGAGCGTTTGATATTGTAGGCCCAATATTTCCAAAGGCATCGAATGGGCGTAGGTTCATCTTAGCAGCCACTGAGTATTTTTCCAAGTGGGTCGAAGCCATCTCCCTGACCAACGTATAGGGGCAACATGTGGTGGCTTTCATTAGGAGGAATATCTTGGCTCGATTTGGGGTCCCAAGAAACCTTGTGCCCGATAATGGCACCACATTAAAAAATGAGCGGATAGTTAAGTTGTGCAACACTTATGGCATAACTCACCACTTCTCCTCACCCTACTACCCTCAAGGCAATGACCAAGCCGAAGCCACGAATAAGACTCTCATTAGCATAATTGAGAAGACTTTAGAGAAGGGTAGGACATGGCACGAGAAGCTGGATGAAGCCTTATGGGCTTATCGGACTTCCATCCGGACTCCCACGAATGCCACACCATTCGAATTGGTCTATGGCACAAACGCCATTCTTCCCATTCATACACAATTGCATTCATTCCATACATCCATTGCACTCGACCTCCCCCTAGAGACGCTTTAGCATGCTAGGATGGCCGAACTAGATTTGTTAGATGAGAGGTGACTCCTTGCTATGGATCATGCACATGCATACCAGCAAAGGATAACCCGACATTATGACAAACACATAAGACCTCACCACTTTGAAGTGGGAGATCTGGTTTTGAAAATCATCCACTATCGTGGCCCACATCCACTTGGAAAGTGGCACCCCAAGTGGGATGGACCCTATGTTGTGCGTGCAACCACCACGAACAACTCATATTGGTTGATCAATGTAGAAGGTAGGAATTTAGCAGATCCTATCAATATTCAATACTTAAAGAAGTATTATGTATAGGATTTGGGTTAAATTCCCATTTTTGAAAACCCTTAGGGATAGCTGCTTTGAAACCTCGAAAGTAAGGTTCAAAGGCGAATTGTGTGACCCTGAATGAGAGAATTCGCACTTGTGAAAGAGTGGAGTTTTCCAAACACGAAGTTACATTTCAAAATCCTTCTTCTTACAAAGAAAGGCCTAGTTCAATATAGCAAGATACTTGCAAGCAGTACGTGCTATTTCTAAATAGGCTGATCTGGAATGGATCGAGTGTGACCTTGGGATAAGTCTTCCCATCTTCTCTTTTCCTTCCAAAAGGAAAACATGGCCAAAACAAAGGGAAATCCCCTCCAAAAAACTCTTTCCCAAAGAAAGAAACCAGAATCAAAAGAAAAATTCGATTCTCTTATGGAAAAGAGGGATTAAAGAAAAAATACTCCCAAAGGGAGACCCTCTATGAAAAAGAAAAAAAGGCCAAAAAGCTCAAAAAAGAGCAGTTTTCCGCCTTCTATGCCTCAAACCACGAGACGCTTCAGAAGGGACTGTGGTATCTCTTTCCCATCCCTGGCTTATCCCAAGTAAAACATGGTTCATTTCGAGGAATCCTAAAGTAAAAATAGGATTTACTTACTTGAATTTCATTTTGTTTGAGAATTCGACGTTTCGAGTAAGACGTAGGAATTTTGAAATATAGCTTGTTTTCTTATAAAACCTCCGCTAGATTAGCGAGTGTCAAGACTTAAGCAAAGGCAAATACGAAGAGCTCGAGATCCTTAGGATTGAGGCTCAAAATAGTTTTCCCTTTTGTAAATAGATTTTAAAAAATCGAACATCGAGCAACATAGGGTCTGCTCACTTGGAGCAGTAGGTCTTCATAAGCCTCAAGAGTTCGACCATGCTATCTGGTCTCTAGGAGGTCGCCATTCTTGGCGTCTCATCCATGACATGCATGTGCATATCCACGCATCAACACTTGCATAACATGATCCCGTTTAGGACCAGATTCCATAGAAATCCCTTTGGCGTGATATCTCCTCCTATCAGGTTTAAAAGAGAGATTTTGCTTTAAAATTGGGACGATCCCATATTTTCGTGGATAGATATAGGGAGACATCGAAAGGAATGTTGTCATCTTTGCCATTATCCAAATCAATTTGGATAATGCCAAAGAGGGGCATCTGTAAACACCACAAAATCCCATGATTTTCTCAAATTACCTGGTTTTGCAAAAGCAGCCCCAAAGGGCTATTTTGAGTCTGGAAACTAGGAGCCTTCCAGACAACCCTGTACATATATTTAAACCATATATGTTTAAAAATATATATACATACAGTTTTGAAACCCCGAAAAGCAACTTGGCCTGATGAAAGCAGGATCGAAGAAGCAAAAGAGAGCCCGGACCCGGAGCATATTTCAAGCCCGGCACATCAACTCTCGTATCAGAATCATTCCCAAATTCTCGGACATCTAAGCCCCTGATATCAACAAATTTGTTAAAATGATCTCCGGAAGGTGAGAAGAAGAGTGGACAATAATGTTGGCGAAGACCCAACGCAAGACGAAGTACTAATGCAGTCAGGCCCCGCACAAACCGTCCGTTTCGAAATGCCATGAAGGAATCAGAAAATCAGTTTTGGGCCAGACCTGGACCATATATATCCAGATCCAGACCCAAACATGCATTTGGATTTCGATCCAAAGATCCAATCCAATATCCACATCCATGGCCCACATCACCTTCTCATAAATGGAGGTGGGGCCCACAAAGAATTCAGGTGAAAAGCTTGGGTAGAGAGAGAATGGGATGATAAAGTATGAGTGAGAAAGTTGGTGGGCTTGACTTTAGTCAAGGGTGGGTTAACCATGTGGATTTAGCCTAAGAGTGTGGGTTTAAGCTTGTATGCCCCTACACCTAACGCTCTAAGCAGGTTCTACCCTTGTCTTTTTGACATTCGTGGGTTTTTTTAGAAATTTTCTTTTTGAAAACGAACTCCTTTTAGCTTGTATCGAAAAGGACTTCCATTTTTCATACTTCCCTTCATTCGGGTTTCAATACCTGCTACTCAGTAGAGGTTTTTTGGGTAGGAAAACTTGGAAAACATTTCAAAGTTTCATTTCCTACAAAACAAAGTCGAGTTCTCAAACAAAATGAAATCCAAATAAGCCGATTTTATTCATACTTTAGGATTTTCGCAAATTTGAACCTTTTTCCTTTGGGATAAGCCTTAGGGATATGGGAAAGAGATACCACGGTCCCTTCTGAAGCGTCCCGTGGTTTTAGGCAAAGAGTCGAAAAATCGCTCTTTGAGCTTTGGCTTTTTATTTCTTTTTTTCACGGTCTCCCTTTGGGAGTATTTTTTCATTAATCCCTCTTTTCTTTAAAGGAGAGCAGCTCTTTGAAGGAGTTTTTGTATTCCCTGTTTATGAAGGGAAGACCTCTTTGAGAGGAGTGTTTTTATATCTCCTTTTTTGAAACGAGAAGACCTCTTTCGGAGGAGTTTTTACATTCCCTGTTTATGAAGGGAAGACCACTTTCGGAGGAGTTTTTGTATTCTCGATTTTTTTCTTTCTTTTGAACACAACCAATTTTCCTTTTTGGAGAGAAAGTAGAATGGGGGAAGGCTTATCCCTTTGTTTACTCGATTCAAACGAGATCGTCCTATTTCTTAATAGCATCTGCTATTCGAAAATATTTTGATATTTTGAACAAGGCTTAATCTTGTAAGCCAGGGTTCTTTGAAATATCGCCAATTTGTTTTTGGAAGACTCTATCTTTCGAAAAGTATAAATTCCTCCATTCAGGGTTGTACAATCTACTTCGATCCTTCTTTTAAGAAGTTTCAAAGGAGTTCGATTTTTCAAAATCTTTTTGAAAAAGGAATTTAACATAAACCCTTTTGAATATTCGGGCATTTTCGGGGTTTTGCTAATTTCGACCCACAACATCAACAGATTTTTCGAATTTTTCTTGCCCTTTTGAAGACATGGGGACATTCCTACTCAGGTTTGCCAACCTCTTGGGCTTTCTTTGAGGTGATATGATATGGATATGATGCATGCTATGCACTCCATGTGATTCAAAATGGAAATACATGATTTTATGCAAGAGTGAACATATGAAATGTATCTCACAAGTCAAGAAGGAGATGCATTCTATGAAATTCGATTCTTCATGGAAGGTGTCTGGAGGCTATATTTAAAAATGCCCCTAGCTTGAGGGAAATTTCGCATGGCCACATGGTGAAGGGCCATGGTTTTTCAAAAGACTTTTTTGGATGGACGATGGTATGTCCATGTCCATGCATTTCCATGATTTTCCTAACATGATCATGCTACTTTTTGCTCAAGGATGGAAAACACAACCAACCCTAAGTGATCATCATGGCCATCAGACTTTGATTTTGACATGGTCTCCATATTTCATCGTGAGATTCATGTTCTTATCCAACACAATCAAGGTTTTCATATAAACCTGAAGTTTTGAAAATCTTTCTTTTCAAAGTATATGTAGGGTTAAATTTTTGAAATTTTGATCCCTTTTGAGAAAGTAATTTTGGGAAATCCTCCCTTTCTATATGAAGATGTTTTTATGCCAGCCCTTTTGATTTGAAATATGTTTCCTATACTTGATTTTGGTCAAGCAGGGTTTTTGGAATTCATTTTGAAAATTCGTGCCTTCATGGGGCATTTCATCAAGTATGGGGAATGTGTCTCACAGAGGCACTTCAGCCACACGATACAGGGCTTGTCCCTTAATTGAGTCTTGAGTTTCGAAACTCATACTCTGTTGAAAGCGGCTGCCATTTTGCCTACCTGTTTAAGATAGGTTTTTCAAATGAGTGCTTTAATGAATCATTCCCCTTTCCATCGGAGATGATGTCTCGAATTTTTAGGGCCCACAGCAAGGCTAAGCACGATTTTTCTTTTGGCTTAGTGATTCCTTTCACACGCCAAAAGAGTTTTCGAAAATATGCCTAGGCGAGGTTTGTATAAGCTCTAGGATAGACATGTGAATAGGAATCTTTGAAAGGTGGTTTTCGAAGTCATAAGGATTTAGGATGACTTTGTCCTTATCTACTTTTGGCAGAACACTAGGGATACATGCTTTTGAGGGGCCAGGCACACTGACCACCTTTTGAGCACCTTGAAGGTGCGGGGGTTGATAGATCCTCCCGGATCTAGTGACTTCCCCCACGACCAGCCTAGGGTTCGCGCTAAATTTGGCTCTAAGAATGAACTGAGGAGAACCTTGGGTTTTCAAAACTGGTTTTATCGGGGATTCCACTTTTGGTGGTCCCCGAATGACAACTTGGGCGTGCTTCTTGTATAGTACAAGAATGGGCGCGCAAGTGGGTCGACCAGGTTCTGGTTTTTGTGTTAGTTCCTTGGAAATGGTGAGGGTACATACCTCCTTTCCTTTCCCACTGCCACTGGCGTGTTTGGGAAAGGGTTCCTTGAAGATAGCTTGAGGTGGCTCAGGTTACGCAGTGACCTGGAGCCGGCCTTCTGCTATCAAGTTCTCAATTTTATTTAAGAGGGAGAAGCAGTGTTTAGTATCATGGCCTTTGAGCCGATGATACTTACAAAATCGGTTTAAATACCCCCCTTTGAAAGTGACTCCTTCGGGGATTTCAGGGAGTTCTATCATGGCCTGGGCAAGTAGGAGGTCTAGGACCTCCGACACAGGTTGCCCCAGCGGAGTGTACTCCCGTTTTTCAACCGGTTTTTGAAAATTTTGCTCCCTCTTATTTTCTATCTTTTCAAAATTTTTGAAAGTGCCCGCCATGCCTGGATCCACCCGGACATTGGCGATTTTATGGGGCTTTGCCCCTTTGTCCATCGTGGGTAGCCCGTATGTGATGGGCTTTTCCAAGCAGGTTTTTGGAATGGCACTTCCTTTCCATAAGTGATCGTATGCCCCTTTTTGCAAGTTGGTTTTGAAAAGGGAGGCCTTTTTGATCAACTTATGGAAAGTTGAGATCTCATGGAGCGAGAGAAGGGTTTTTAACTCGCTTTTAAAATTATCCAGGATGAACAAGACTGCGCATCCTTCGGATATGGGCTCTCGCACTTGGCCCAAAAGCGACCTCCATCTTATAATGAAGGCATGTACGTCTTCGTTCATGCCTTGCTTTGTATCCCTTAAGGTATTCAGAGTTGGCGTGACTTCTACGTTGTGTGCAAATCTTTGCATGAAGCAATTCGCTAACTCTTCAAAAGTAGCAAACTGGCTTAAGTCGTAGGAAGCCAGCCATTTGGCAGCTGTGCCTTTAAGGGATAAAGGGAACCAATACACCCATTTCATCGAGTCCTTTTTCTTCTTATGGGCTCGACGTGAGAAAAGCTGCAAGTGAGACCTAGGGTCTCCCATGCCATCATACCGATGGAAGTTCGGTATTTCATCGTCACTGTCTGTTTCGTAATCCATAGGAAGGAAATCAGACAGGGCGTAGCTTCTTTTCTCTTTATTTTGCCCTTTCAGCAACTGCTGTAGGGCTTTACAGTCCTTTTGTGTGAAGGACTCGTGGTATTGGTTGCCTTCCATTACGGAGGCCTCTTTGTGCTTGCGAGGTTTTTCAGATTTTTTCTTAGGCCTTTGTTCACCGTTTGATGAACATGAATCGCCTACTTCAGCCTCTTGGCTGAGAGCATCGATTTTGGACTCAAACTCCCTTCTCAAGTCCTCGATTTCATCTAGTTTTATTTTGTTTTTGAAAATCCTCCTAGAGTGAGAACTTGATGCGCATGAGCCTTGGCTCGACACTTCACCTGGATTGGATTTTGACATGCTTTTCAAGCTTTTTCAAAATGTCCTAAGTACAAGCAAAGAAAATAAGTTAAAATGACACCTTTTACAAAATTTTCGCAAGACTTCTACTTAAAAACTCGATTTTTTAAAGGCTCACGTCCCACCGGGCGTGCCAATCTCTGTAGACGCACGAAAAATCCCCCGCCTCTCACCTTTTTTGGACTTGGAGCGGATCCTCTCGTGCGTCTAAGGCCTATTTATGCAAACAGGGCGTGCCAGCTAGCTTACCTAAGCTAGCGAAGATATATTCTAAACTGACTTCTAACGTGGGGACTGTGAGCAAGTGAGCTCTTGTCGTCGCAGACCTTCTTACACCGATGCGCAAGGGTCAGTCTGTACGCTTTGCAAAAATCAAGTTTTTGGGATAGAAAGCCTACGAAGCGGTTCGAGGTGTCTCATTCGGGTCTTTTAGATGCGATTACAATTTCTAGATCACGTGGATTTGCACGTGCCTAAGTCTTTCCTTTTATCCCCTTTATGGGCCACCTAGTTTGTGTGTTATGAACACTCCACTACATGGGCGAATTCGAGCGGGGCTTGCTTTGATGCAATATGCATCCTACCTCATGGTATGGCGTAGATGCAATGCAAACTCACGCTACTCCAAAGGGAAAACCCGAAATGTAAAGACAATACCGAAGGGAAATAACCAAAGGGAAATGACTTGTAAAGTAAATGCCGAAGGGAGATATGTATATAGAGTATGTATATGGGCCCTTACTCGGGTCTTGCAAATAAGAGCGAAGGCTCAATGTGGGTGCGTGCTTGAATTGAAAGACTTACACACACGACATGAAATTAAACCCAAATATAAATTGCAGTATGGCCTTAACTAAGGTCTTGGGAATAAGAGCGAAAGCTCAATGTGTGTGAGAGTGCTTGAATTGAAGTACTACGCACACAACATGAAATTAAACCCAAATATAACTGCAATAGGCCTTGACTAAGGTCTTGGGAGTAAGAGCGAAAGCTCAATGTGTGTGAGAGTGCTTGAATTGAAAGACTTACACACACGACATAAAATGAAACCCAAATAGTATAGGTCGGCCCTTACTTGGGTCTTTCAAATAAGAGCGAAAGCTCAATGTGTATGAGAGTGCTTGAATTGAAAGACTTACACACACGACATAAAATGAAACCCAAATAGTATAGGTCGACCCTTACTTGGGTCTTTCAAATAAGAGCGAAAGCTCAATGTGTGTGAGAGTGCTTGAATTGAAAGACTTACACACACGACATGAAATGAAACCCAAATAGTATAGGTCGGCCCTTACTTGGGTCTTTCAAATAAGAGCGAAGGCTCAATGTGTGTGAGTGCTTGAATTGAAAGACAACACACCCAACTTAAGCAAAACCCTACAAAAATGAAAGTATATGTATATACTTATGTATTAAGGGTTGATTAGGCCCATGTGTGTTCAAAATCGTGCACAACTAAGAGAGTGCACGTGTGTGGGTGTGCCAAGCCACGTTATTACAAGCGGGGGGAGACTATGCTCCGTTATTACAACCCCGTATCGAATTGAATCTCAAGCAAGTATACAACTAAAGACCAAGTTAGGCACTTACTAATAGCTGGTCCGAAGATGCCTTGCTTGAGTGTGGGCTTGGCCTTCGCCTTGGGCTGCAAAAGGGAGCTCCGTGAGGTTGAACGGCAAGAGGAGGTGCTAGCCGGAGGTCCTTGGTGCGCGGAAGAGGCGCCTTGAAGGTGGCCGGCCACTAGAGATGGGCTGTTTTTGGTGTGTTGGGTTAAAGGACCTAAGTAAGGTCACTAAGGGAATATGGCACTAAGGGAATGAGCTAGCAAGGAGAGGGTGATGGCTGGTGGATGGCTGGCCGAATGAAAAGGTGACAGTCGGTTGGAGTGGCCGACTAGGAGCTTGGTGGTGGCGGGTATTTAGGGTGTTGTGGGTTCGGCTAAGTGGGGCTGGTGGCAACAGGTGGATGGGCTAGTGTTAGGATGATAGGGGAGTGGATTAGGAGGCTGAGAGTGGAGAGGTGGCAAGGTAGGGTGTAGGGGGCTTACCGGGTGAAGAAGAGGGTGGCGCTCGGCTAGAAGGAAGTTGGGCAGGCGGTGGCGTTCGGCTGGAAGGTGGTGGTGTAGGTGGTGGTGCAGGTAGTGGTGGGATGTGGAGCAGGTGGAGCAGTTGGGGCAGGTGGAGCAGGCGGCTGAGCTTGGGGAAGTGGAGGACCCGGCTAGGATGGGTGAGGCGGCTTAGTTATTAAACCCACCCCCAAAGGGCGGGGGGGGTTTATATAGGGCTGGGTAGGTCGGTTAGGGCTGGGTTTGGGGTAGTGGTTAGGTGGTTTAGGTAGGGTGGTATGATGATAAGGTGGGCTGGAAAGGGTAGGGCCAGATATTTTAGATACAAGTGGTTTGGGTAGGTTGTGGGCTAGGGGTGGTTTAGGGGTTTAGGGTTTGGTTAGGTGGGTGGGTTCTAGGGTGAGGTTTAGTGAGCTAGGTTAGGTGATTAGGCTAGGATTAGGCTAGGTTTAGGGAATTTAACCTAGGTTTAGGGAAGGATTAGGGAAGTGGGTTAGGTGATTAGGTTGGGATTAGGCCGGGATTAGGGAAGTAGGTTAGGTGATTAGGTTCAAATTAGGGGCGGATTAGGGTGGAAGGCTAGGATTAGGTAGTTTGGGTTAGGTTTAGGTGAAGGAGCTCCCTTTTCATGGCCCATAGACTTTAACCACATCATGTTGGTGCAGCCCTAACCGAGGAATCCTAAAGTAAAAATAGGATTTACTTACTTGAATTTCATCTTGTTTGAGAATTCGACGTTTCGAGTAAGACGTAGGAATTTGAAATATAGCTTGTTTTCCTATAAAACCTCCGCTAGATAAGCGAGTGTTAAGACTCAAACAAGGGCAAACACGAAGAGCTCAACATCCTTAGGATTGAGACTCAAGATAGTTGTCCCTTTTGTAAATAGTTTTGTAAATAGATTTTGAAAAATCGAACATCGAACAACATGGGATCTGCTCACTTGGAGCAGCAGGCCCTGTAAGTCTCAAGAGTTCGACCACATCGGGTCTCTAGGAGGTCACCACTCTTGGCACCACACCCATGTCATGCATCTGCATTCCACGCATGACACTTGCACAAACCTGATCCCATTTTAGGACCAGAAACCGTTGTAGATCCCTTTGGCGTGATATCTCCTCCTACCAGGGTTTTTAAAAAAAAGTGAGATTTTGCTAAAGATGGGGACGATCCCATATTTTCGTGGTTAGATCTAGGGAGACATTGAAAGGGGTGTTTGTCATCTTTGCCCTTATCCAAATCGATTTGGACAAGGCCAAAGAGGGGCATCTGTAAACACCCCGAAATCTCACGAATTTCTCAAATCAACCTGGTTTTGTAAAAGCAGCCCCAAAGGGCCATTTTGAGTCTGGAAACCCAGGAGCCTTCCAGGCAACCCTGTACAGATGTTTTGAACTTTTATATGTTTCAAATATGTGTAATATATTTTTTAAAAAGATGTTAAAATATGTTTTGATACCCCACAAAGTAAGCTTGGCCTGATCAAGACAGGACTAGAAGAGCTAAAGAGAGCCCGGAACCGGAGCACAAGTCGAGCCCGGCGCAACAACTCTCGTATTGAATCCATCCCCAAGATCTCGAACGTCCAAGACCCATTTATCATCAAAACATCATTTGAAATCATCTCCGAAAGGTGAAAACAGAAGCGGACGATCATGTTGGTGAAGACCCAACGCAGACGGAGTACTGATGCTGTCAAACCCCGCACAAACCGTTCATTTCGAACACAGCCTGATGGAGTCAGAATTTCGTTTGGTTTGGATCTGGACCATATATATCCAGATCCCAATCCAAACCCATGTGTGGAGTTGGATTTGGATTTGGATCCAGAGATCCAATCCAATATCCACATCCATGGCCCACATCACCTTCTCATAAATGGAGGTGGGGCCCACTTGAATTTCACGTGGGATTATGGGCATGAGAGAGAGTGGGGGAGGATACGATTAGGGAGTGATTGTAATTAAGCTTGACTTGTGTGTCAAGTTTGGGGTTAATCATGTGGGTTAGCCTAATTAACATGGGTTTAAGCTTGTAATTAGCCAAAACCTAACCTAGGGTTGCACCAACATGATGCAACAAGGTCTATGGGTTATGCAAAGGGAGTTCCCTAACCCAATCCGAACCAAAAACCCTTATACCTAGCCTCTTACCCTAATCCTATCCTAAACCTAGCCTAATCACCTAACCCACTTCCCTAATCCTAGCCTAATCCCAACCTAATCACCTAACCCACTTCCCTAATCCTTCCCTAAACCTAGCTTAATTTCCCTAAACCTAACCTAATCCTAGCCTAATCACCTAACCCACCTCACTAAACCTCACCCCAAAACCAACCCACCTAGCTAAACCCTAAACCCCTAAACCACCCCACCTAAGCCTAGCACTCCATCTACCCAAAACCCCTTGTATTAAAATATCTGGCCCCTCCCCAAAACCAGCCCACCTTATCACCACACCACCACTACCTAAGCCACCTTACCACCCTCCCAATACCAGCCCCAACTGCCATCTTCAACCCTATATAAACCCCCCCCCCAAGGGGCGGGTTTTCATCTTCTTCCAGCCCACCTTGGCCCAACTGACTCCAGCCCACCTTGGCCCAGCCGACTCTAGCCACCTTCCAACCAAGCCTTCCACCTGCACCACCGCTACCCACCACCAAGCTCCTCCTACACCACCACTTCTAGCCGGCCAGCTCCCCGTCGCCACCACCTCCCGGCTAAATCCTGCGCATCCAAGTCACTCAGTTGTCCCTCTTCCATCCTTCGCCCCTCTTCATCACCCGGTTAGTACCTCAACCTAACTCTACCCCTTCTTCACTCTCCCTCCACTCTCAACCACCTACACCACCACCACATCACCCCAACACCACCTACCCATCATCCCTACCCACTCGGCCAGCCCTTCATCTCCCTTAGGCACTCCCTTAGGCTCCCCTTCAGCACTACCTACCTTAATACCAGCCCATCCTCTAGTGACCTTCCTTAGCCACCTTAACCCAACACACTAAGGCAGCCCCTTTCTAGCAGCCGGCCATCTTCAAGGCGCCCTTCCCGCGCACCCAAGGCACCCGGCCAGCACTTCCCCTTTGCTGTTCAACTCCGAGGAGCTCCCTCTTGCAGCCCAAGGCGAGGCCAAGCCCATGCTCAAGCAAGTCATCTTCGGACCAGCTATAAGTAAGTGCCTAACTCGGTCCTTAGTTGTAGACTTGCTTAAATTAAATTTGATATGGGGTTGTAATAACGAAGCATAGTCTCCCCCCGCTTGTAATAACGTGGCTTGGCACACCCACACACACGTGCACTCTCTTAGTTGTGCACGATTTTGAACACACACGGGCCTAATCAGCCCCTAAGATATAAATTTATGTATATACTTTAAATTACGTAGGGTTTTGCTTTAGTTGGGTGTGTTGTCTTTCAATTCAAGCACGCACACACATTGAGCCTCGCTCTTATTTGTAAGACCCAAGTAAGGGCCGTGTTATACTATCCTTGGGTTCTATTTCATGCCGTGTGCATAGTACTTCAATTCAAGCACTCACACACATTGAGCTTTCACTCTTATTCCCAAGACCTTAGTTAAGGCCATACTGCAATTTATATTTGGGTTTAATTTCATGTTGTGTGCGTAGTACTTCAATTCAAGCACTCACACACATTGAGCTTTCGCTCTTATTCCCAAGACCTTAGTTAAGGCCATACTGCAATTTATATTTGGGTTTAATTTCATGTTGTGTGCATAGCACTTCAATTCAAGCACTCACACACATTGAGCGTTCGCTCTTATTCCCAAGACCTTAGTTAAGGCCATATTGCAAGTTATATTTGGGTTTCATTTCATGTCGTGTGTGTAGTCTTTCAATTCAAGCACGCACCCACATTGAGCCTTCGCTCTTATTGCAAGACCCAAGTAAGGGCCCATATATACCTTATATACGTATTTCCCTTCGGCATTTACATTACAAGTCATTTCCCTTAAGTCATTTCCCTTCGGTATTGTCTTTACATTCGGGTTTTCCCTTTGGAGTAGCGTGAGTTTGCATTGCATATACGCCATACCACGAGTTAGGACGCATATTGCATCAAAGCAAACCCCATACTCCCGCTCAAATTTGCCACATTAAGTGGAGTGTTCATAACACACACCTAGGTGGCCCATAAAGGGATAAAAAGAAAGACTTAGGCACGTGCAAATCCACGTGACTTAAAATCTGAAAATTGTACAAATAAGACCCGAATCAAACACCTCAAACCGCTTTCGTAGGCTCTTTTCCACTCCAAAACTCTATTTTTAAAGCGTATAGACACGACAAGAGCTTGCTTGCTCACAGTCGCCATGTTAGAAGTCAGGTTAAAATATATATCTTCGCTAGCTTAGGTAAGCTAGCTGGCACGCCCTGTTTATTCAAATAGGACTTAGACACACGAAAAGGTTCGCCCCAAGCCTAAGAAACCAGGGAGGCAGAGATTTTCTGTGTCTACAGGGCCATATTGCAATTTAATTTGGGTGTTTCATTCAAGTTGTGTGCGTGGTCTTTCAATTCCACAATCACATACATTGAGCTTTCGCTCTTACTCCCAAGACCCTAGTAAGGGCCATATTGCAATTCTATTTCGGTTTTACATTACAAGTCGTGTGAGTTGTCTTTACATATATACACAACACCCACGCACATGTTGGCGACCTTCGGGCCCATATATATATATAGTTGTATTTCCCTTCCGCTATGTCTTTAAGATTTGGGTTTTAAGGTTCAGCTGTGTGAGTAGTCTTTCAATATATATACGACATACACTTACACAATTGAGCCTTTCCACTCTTAAGATATAGCCATATTTCCCTTTTGCAATTTCCCTTTTGCAATTTACATTACACAGTTTCCCTTCTGTTATGTCTTTCAAATTCGGGTTTTACATTCAAGTTGTATGAGTTGCATTGCATACTCGCCATACTCGAGCTAGAGTGCATACCTGCATCAAAGCAAACCCCGAACCAATCGCGCAAACACGCCAAGACTTAGGACATTTGATGCACACACATCGTGCCTAAGTAGATTAAAATTGAAAGACTTAGGGTCGCCCAACTCTAGTAAATAAAAAACTCGCCAAGTGCATGATTTGAAAAGGATTTTCAAACACCCGTTTATTCAAAAATCGAATTTGAGTTTAAACTTGTTTCAAGTGAAGTCTCTAAGCGTACAGACTGACCCTTGCGCATCGGTGCAAGAAGCTCTGTGACGAAAAGATCCCACTTGCCAACAATTGCCTTTTAAAAGTCAGATATTTCAAAATATACTTTGCTAGTTTGAGTAAGCTAGCTGGCACGCCCTAAAAGCGAACATAGATTGCGAAGAGGTTCACTTCAAGCCTAAGAACCAGAAGTGAGAATTTTCGGTGTCTACACCCCTAAACACCCGAACCGACCTATCTTACCATACGTACCCCCGCGCACCCCATGCACCCTACAAGCGCGCAACCCCCCTGCGCGTGCCCTGCACGCTCCCTGCCGACCTGCCACCCGCCTGGCGCCTAGCGCCTGGCGTCCACCCATAGCCGACCTACTTCCTGCCACTACCACCGACCTCCACCGCCTCACCTGCCAGCCGACCAACACCCTATCTGCCACCACTACCACGCCCCAGCCACAACCTGCCACCACCTCCTAGCCCTCCAGCCAGCCACCATCATTCCCCTTTCACCCGACTCCCCTAGTCACCCAACTCCCCTAGTCGCCTAACACCCCAACCCCATCCGGCCAGCCACTAACACCCAACTCCCTTAGGTTAACCTAACACACCACGCCCTTAGTTCCCATACCCAGCCTAACCCAACCTCAGCTGTGCCTTACCCATACCCACACCAAAATTTGCAACCTTAGTGCCGTGAACCTCATCCCTCAAGCCAAACCCTCAAGCTTAAAGGCTCCATTTAGCCATCTTTCGCTTCAAGCTTCAAGGAAGACTCATCCATGGGTGTGAAGCCAAGCAAACTCTCGAAGATTGGAGTGGACAAACATCCAAATCACGTAAGTGCTTAATTCGGTATTTCATATCTCCTTTCTACGCTTTGATTCAATTTGAATACGGGGTTGTATTAACGGAGCCTTGTCTCCCCCCTATTGTAATAACTTGGTTTGCTACACGAAGCACACACGAGCACTCGAGCCTTAGCTCTTACTCGTATACAAGCACCCACGTGCACCATTGAGCCTTCGCTCTTACTCCTAAGACTCTAGTAAGAGCTACGTGAGTTGTCTTTAAATTTATACACTCACACACGCGTGCATTGAGCTTTCGGTCTTATTTTATATATGTATTTCAATTCAGCTAGGTTGTTACATTAAGTCGTGTGAGTTTGTCTTTCATTTACACACTCACACACAAAGAACACCCAAGCGCTTGCTCGTGCACCTCACGCACCATTTTGGCCTTGGCAGCCGCTAAGATATAGTCATATTTCTATACTTTCCGCTATGTTTTCTCGGTTCAGCTGCATGTGTTTGTCTTTCCATTTACACACCAACACAATACGTGCACGTTGGCGACCTTTGGGCCCATATATATAGTTGTATTTCCCTTTCGCTATGTCTTTAAATTTCGGGTTTTAAGGTTCAGCTGTATGAGTTGCATTTCCATTTATACACGGCATACACTTACACAATTGAGCCTTTCCGCTCTTAAGATATAGCTATATTTCCCTTTTACAACAATTTCCCTTAAGCATCATCTTTCAATTCCGGGTTTTTCCATTCAGTTGTGTGAGTTTGCATTGCATAAACCGCCATACCACGAGTTAGGGCACATACTTGCATCAAAAGCAAACCCCATACACCCATGCAAAATCGCCCATACTTAGGCACTTGATGAACACATCACACGCCTAAATTGGCTAAAACCCGAGGCATAGAAAACGTGCAAATCCTACGTTGATAAAATCTGCAACAAGACAAGTGAAACCAATCACACACTTCGCATATTTTTCGAAAAGGTTATGTTTGTTCAAAATCGACTTTTTTAAAGCGTACAAACTGACCCGTGCGCATCGGTGCAAAAAGGTCTACGACGAGAAAAACCCACTTGTCCACAGTCGCCCCAAACAAGTCAGATATTTTCAAAACTTACTTCGCTAGCTTGAGTAAGCTAGCTGGCACGCCCTTTAAGCGACTTAGACATACGAAAAGGTTCGCTCTAGGCCCTAAGAAGCCCGGGGTCAGAAACTTCCGTGTGTCTATAGGTATGAATGGGGAGAATAGTGTTTGTGCCATAGACCAACTTGAATGGCGTGGCATTTGTGGGTGTTCGGATGGAAGTCCTTGTAAACATAAAAATTTTCACTTTTGGTTTTGAAGCCGAAAATGAACCTTTTCGTATCTACGTCATTGTTAAGGGTGTGCCAGCTAGCTTGCTCAAGCTAGCGAAGATTTTGAAATATCTGACTTTTTGAGGCAATTGTGGGAAAGCGGGATCTTTTCATTTAAACCTTCTTGAACCGATGCTCAAGGGTTAGTTTAAATGCTTAAAACCTTGTTTTTACAAAACTTTGCAAAGATCAGTGTTTTGAAAATTTGATGTATGCCTAGTTTACAAGTTTTATTACGACTTTGGACGCACTTAAGTCTTTGAGTTTTTAGCTTTTTAGGCCAGATATATGTGTGCACAAGTGGCCTATTTTCAATGTGGTTTGTGCGTAGATTCGGGATGCTTTCAAAAAGCTAATGAATGCAAATGCACAAAAGATTTTCGGGTTTTTGAGATGATGATGTGAGCTAGGCTCAAATTGAAAGCAACTCACACAACTTAATGTAAATACCCAAAATTGAAAGTGCAACTCACGCAGCTTAAGGTAAATACCCGAAATGTAAAGCAACTCACATGACTTAATGTAAATCCACACAAAGGGAAATGCAACTCGACGTGAAGTAAACTCACACAACTTGAAAATATATAAGTATGTTATATCCTATGAGCAACAAAGGCTCAAAATGTGCGTGAGAGTGTAGAGCAAAGGCTCGAGTGCTTTTGTGTGCAAGTGTAAAATTTAAATGACAAACTCACATGACTTTCACTAAAGTAAATACCCAAAGGGAAATATATACTTTAGCTTCAGAGCGGAAAGGCTCAATGTGTATAAGTGTAAAATTTAAATGACAAACTCACACGACTTGAATGTAACAACCCGAATTGAATTGCAACTCACACAGCTTTCACTAAAGTAAATACCCAAATGGAAATATATACTTTAGCTTAAGAGCGGAAAGGCTCAATGTGTGTGCAATCATGTGCAATTAAGAGCGAAAAGGCTCAAGTGCACGTGGGTGTCCCTTGTGTACGATCAAGAGCGATAAGGCTCAAGTGTGCGTGTGGCTTATGTATCAAGCATGAATATTACATTTCAGTGGGAGACTACACTCCATTATTACAACCCCATATCGAATTGAATTTAATTTCAAATGAGTAAGGTAAAAACTGAATTTAAACACTTACAAGTGGTCGGCTTTTCCTCTCAAATTTGCTCGGGTCCGTCCTCCTTGGCAGCCACGAGCTAGGTCTCCCTAAGTGGGTTTAGACGTGAGAGTTTAGGATTAGGTTTTGCTTGGGGGCAGCCAAGCACTTGAGAGCTTAGGAGGGGTTGGGTTTGGCCAATGCGTGGGTTAGCTAAGTGGGTCATGGCTAAGGTTGGCTGGGATGCGGCAGGTGGTGCTAGGGAGTGTGGGGTGTAAAGCGCTAAACACGTTGGGGTGTTGCAGGGGGTGCAGCGAGGCACAGGTGACAAGTTGGTGATGTCATTGTGGCAGGCGCTAGACGCAGTGCGCAAGGGCTATGGCAGGCGAGGGGCTGTGGGTGGTCACGGCAGGGCGTATGCTGGGGACAAGGCTACCGGGTGTGGGTATGGCGGTGCAAGGTATGGCCGCAGGTGTGCGGCCGACAGCAAGGTGGTGCGGACAGGTTTTGACTAGACTCAAACCGAGTGCAGCTGCACTCAGTTAGAGTAAGGCTAGGTCGGTGGTGAAGTGGGTTGGGCTAGGTCTAGGTTTAGGTCGGTTAGAGAGTGTCTGGGCTAGGTCTAGGTGGTTCGGTGTAAGTCAAATGGAGGAGTCGGTTGGGTGAGAAGGGTCCTGCTAGGTGGTAAAAGAGAGTTGGTTTGGGGCAGGTAGGCTAGGTTACATTGGTTTGGGGTGAGGTTGATCGGCTAGATTAGGGCTAGGCTAGAGAGACCTACCTCTTGGAGTCGAGTCCATCCGGTTGCAACCCATCCTTGCTTCAAGTCCACACCCTTTGCATGTTGGTGCAGCCCCTTGGTTAGGTCTAGGTCCATACATGGCTTGAACCCACACCCTTGATCAAACCCACAAGGCTAACCCACTTGAAAATATCTAGCCCACCATTTTTCTCTCTCCTACTTTATGCACTCTCTCCCCCCAAGCCTCCACTTGAGTTTCACCTGAACTTCCACCCCCCCCCCCCTCGCCTCTATTTATAGGCAAAGGAGGTGGGTCTTGGGTTTGGATTTTATGATCCAAATCCAATCCAAACACTATTTGGGTATGGATCTGGATATTTATGTTGAGATCCAATCCAAATTTTCGTTTCTTTAGTCCTTCTTGGCATTTCGAGACGAACAGTTTTCGCGGACCTTGGCTTCATCAGTGCACCATCTTGGGCTGGGTTTTCTCCAACCTTTTCGTCTGATCTCCTTCTCACCTTCGAGACTCCGTTTAGTCTAACTTTTGGAATTTCAAGCTTGGGCTTGGATTTCTGATGATTTGGTTTCCTGTTTTGGCTTTGCTTTTCATGCTCCAGGGTTGAAGTCTGCTTCTGGCCTGGGCTCTCCTTTTGCTTTTGATGTTGCTTTTATCAGGCCGGGCTGACTTTTGGGCTTTCGGACCTGCTTTTGGAACTACTTTTGATCAGGCTCCACCTGTTTGATTGGGTTGTTTTCAAAATGGAAACTTGGCCCGAGTTTAAGAAATTCATATTTCGAAAGGGTTTTCAATAGAAGTTTAAAGCTTTTGGGACTCCTGGGTTTTCAAAAACTCAAAATTTGTTTTGAAATGGATTTTCGAACCAGGTGTTTGTTTTGGAAAATTATTTGATTTTGGGGTGTTTACAGATGCCCCTCTTTGGCATTATCCAAATTTATTTGGATAATGGCAAAGAAGACAACACCCTTATTTGCTTTCTCCCTGGATTCGTCCTCTAGAATATGGGATCATCCCAATTTTGAGAAAAACTTTTCCTTTGTGCCCGGTAAGAGGGGATTTTTGCCAAAGGGGACTTTACCTAATACAATTCTAGTCCTAATTGGGATCGTGTATTTGATGTCCATGCATGCACATATGAGTGAATGACATGAAATGATATGTTAGAAAGTATGGTTTTCTAGAGACTTAATGGAATGGTCGAACTTGGGAGTCTTATGAAGACCTGTTGCACCAAGTGAGCTGGTCTTATGTTGCTCGATGTTCGGGGCTTTTCTCAATTCATTTGTGAGAGAGGAAGACTCCTTTTAGCTTTAATCCTAAGGATTTTCAACTTCTCGTGTTTCCTTTTACTTGAGTCTTAACACTCGCTAATCTAGAGGACGTTTTATAAGAAAATCAAGCAACATTTCAAAATTTCTACGCCTTACCCAACAACGTTTAATTCTCAAACAAAATGAGATTCAAATAATCAAATCATATTTTTACTTTAGGACTCCTTGAAATGAACCTTTCTTCACTTAGGATAAGTTGCAGGGATGGGGAAAGAGTTACCATGGTCCCTTCTAGAGGGTCCCGTGGTTTGAGGCAAAGAGGCGGAAAATTGCTCTTTTGAGCTTTTGGCTACTTTTCTTTTTTTCATGGAGGGTCTCCCTTTGGGAGTGTTTTTTCTTTGTTCCCTCTTTTCCATAGAAGAAACAATTTTTTTTCTTTTCAATTAAACTTTCTTTTGGAAAGAGACTCTTGTAGGGCTTTCCCTTTTCGCTTTTTGCCAAGTTTTCCTTTTGGGGAAGAGAAGAGAAAAGGGGAAGGACTTATCCCAATGATCTACTTGATTCATCCCAGATCAGCCTATTTAGAAATAGCACGTACTACTTGCAAGTATTTTGCTATTTTGAACTAGGCCCTCCTTTGTAAGATGAAGAATTTTGAAATGTAACCCATCTGTTTTTGAAAACTCTGCTTTTTCGCAAGCATCGATTCTCTCATTCAGGGTTGCATGATCTACCTTGATCCTTACTCACGAAGTTTCAAAGGAGATTTCCTCAAAATATTTTCATAAAGGGAATTTAGCTTAGACCCTACAAATGGTATTTTTTCAAATATTGGGCATTCATAGGGTCTGCTAAATTCCTACCCTCAACATCGATCAACCAGTATGCATTGTTCGTGGTGGTTCTGCGTACAACATAAGGACCATCCCACTTGGGCCGCCACTTTCCAAGTGGATATGGGCCACGTTGGTGGATGATCTTCAATACAAGGTCTCCCACTTTGAAATGGTGAGGCTTCATATGTTTTTCGTAATGTCGGGCTATCTTTTACCGGTGTGCATGTGCATGATCCATAGCAAGGAGCCTTCTTTCATCTAATAAATCAAGCTCGGCCAGTCTAGCATGCCGAAGCGTCTCTAGGGGAAGGTCGAGTGCAAGTGATGTATGGAATGAATGCAGTTTGGTATTGTAAACACCCCAAATCTTCTATATTTCAAAAACTCTCAAAACACCAAAAAGCTCGTTTGAGCCAAAACGACGACCTGTTTTGAAATGTGAAAACAGGTACAGAAGGCAAAAGAAGACCCTAGGCCCGAAGAGGATTCAAGCCTAGAGCTTCAGAAGCCACTCCCTGATAAAAAAAACAAAAGAAAGCTAAGCCCGTTTGATGAAAAGCTCAACGGAGTCCAGAACGGCGACACGGAGTCCGGACGACAAAGTTGGGGAAAACCCAGCACCAGACGGAGCGCTGATGAAGCTAGTGCCCGCATAGATCGTTCGCCTTGAGAAGCCAAGAAGGACTGTCCAAAGAAATTTTGATTTAGATCTGGACCATATATATCCAGATCCAAATCCATGTAATGAATAGTGTTTGGATTTGGGCCAATCCAAATAGTGTTTGGGTCGATCCAAATAGTGTTTGGATTTGGATTGGATCCAAATAGTGTTTGGAGTGGATCGGATCTGGATCAAAATATCCATATCCATATCCATAAAAATGTTGGGTTTGGATCGGATACGGATCTCAAAATATCCGAGATCCAATATCCATATCCAAATGGTATTTGGATTTGGGTATGGATCCAAACCCAAACCCAAATCCAAGACCCACCTCAAATCTCTATAAATAGAGGTGAGGGGGTCCATGTAAAGGGTTCACGCAAATATTTGGGAGGAGAGAGAGGGAGTGATAGACCTAGCCATGTGGGCTCATTGGGTGAGGTGGGTTCAAGCCATGTGGGCTATGTGGGTCTAGACCAAGGGGCTGCAACCAAGGTGGGCTGGACCAAGTGGCTGCAACCGTGGAGACGTGGGCTCAAGCCATGAAGGACCAGCTCCAAGAGGTAAGCCCAACCTAACCTAGCCATTCTCTCTACACCCCTCTAAACCTAACCCCAACCTAGCCTAGGTTCCAACCTACCTAACCCCAACTGAACCTAACCTTAACTAAACCTAGCCCTAACCCAACCTAGGTTCGACCAAACCTAACCCTAGACTTTAACCAACCTAAATCTAACCGGACCGCGCCTGCCGTGCGCCCCGCGCCCTGTCTGCGCACCCTGACGCTATCCCGCACCACTGCGACGCCCCTCCTAGCACCAGGCGCCCGATTGCTGCACCCGACGCCTTCCTGCCGACCTGACCACCCCCCCTGGCCGTGACCTGCACCTTTTCCAGCCACCTAGGATAGACCCTAGACAGCCCCATCTTTGCCGAACCTTAGTTCCCCTAAGGCCCTAACCGTGCCCCATAGAACCTCCCTCAAAGCCCCCTAGGATAACCCCCTCTTGGCTGCCCAAGGTGAACCGTGAGCCCACGTGCAAGCAAGTTGAACATGGACCAGCTATTTGTAAGTGTCTAAACTTGGTCTATTACATTAACTTGCTTTATATTCAATTAAATTTTGATACGGGGTTGTAGTAAAGGAGTTTCGTCTCCCCCCAATTGTAATAACGTGGTTTGACACACCCACACACACGCGCACTTGAGCCTTTCCGCTCTTAGTCGTACACTTCTTGCACACACACGGGCCTAACAAGCCCTTAATATATAGTTATATTTATATATTTTAAGTCAAGGGGGTTTTTAATTAAGTCGTGTGTGTTGTCTTTCCATTTTCCACACGCACACACATTGAGCCTTCGCTCTTACTCCCAAGACCTTAGTAAAGGCCTTATTGCAGTTATATTTGGGTTTCATTTATGTCGTGTGCGTAGTACTTCAATTCTACACTCACACACATTGAGCTTTCGCTCTTACTCCCAAGACCTTAGTCAAGGCATACTGCAATTTATATTTCGGTTTCATTTCATGTCGTGTGTGTAAGTCTTTCAATTCAAGCACGCACACACATTGAGCCTTCACTCTTATTTACAAGACCCAAGTAAGGGCCCCTACATATACTCTATATAAAGTATTTCTTTCGGCTACGTCTTTAAGATTCGGGTTTTAAGGTTCAAGTCGTGTGCGTTGTCTTTCAATATATACACGACACACACTTACACAATTGAGCCTTTCCGCTCTTAAGATATAGCCATATTTCCCCTTCCGCTATTTACTTTACAAGTCATTTCCCTTCGGCTATTTACTTTACAAGTCATTTCCCTTCGGTTATTTCCCTTCAGCATTGTCTTTTAAATTCGGGTTTTCCCTTTGGATTTGCATGAGTTTGCATTGCATCTACGCCATACCACGAGGTAGGACGCATATTGCATCAAAGCAAGCCCCGTACTCCCGCTCAAATTCGCCCCATGTAGTGGAGTGTTCATAACACACACCTAGGTGGCCCATAAAGGGATAAAAAGAAAGACTTAGGCACGTGCAAATCCACGTGACCTAAAATCTAAAAATCATACAAAAACAACCCGAATCAATCGTGCAAATATGCCAAGACTTAGGCTATTTCGATGCATGCACATCGTGCCTAAGTAGATTAAAATTTGAAAGACTTAGGGTCGTCCAACCCTTACAAAGTCAAAATCGCCCAAATGCATGGTTTTCAAAAGGTTTTAAAACACTTCTTCATTCAAAATATATTTTGAGTTAAACTTGTTTCAAAACGAAGTCTCTAAGTGTACAGACAGACCCTTGCGCATCGGTGCAAGAAGGTCTACGACATAAAAATCCCGCTTGCCTACAATCGCCTTTCAAAAAGTCAGATTATTTTTGTAGACGCGTGAAAATCCCCGCCTCTTTGCCTTTTTCAGGGCTTAGAGCGGATCCTCTCGTGTGTCTAAGGCCTATGTATGCAAACAGGGTGTGCCAGCTAGCTTACCTAAGCTAGCGAAGATTTTTTAACACTGACTTCTAAACGTGGCGACTGTGAGCAAGTAAGCTCTTGTCGTTGCAGACCTTCTTGCACCGATGCGCATGGGTCAGTCTGTACGCTTTGCAAAAATCAAGTTTTTGGAGAGAAAATCTACGAAGCGGTTCGAGGTGTCTATTTCAGGTCTTTAAGATGCGATTGCATGTTTTAGATCACGTGGATTTGCACGTGCCTAAGTCTTTTCTTTTATCCCTTTTCGGGCCACCTAGTTTGTGTGTTATGAACACTCCACTACATGGGCGAATTCGAGCGGGGCTTGCTTCGATGCAATATGCGTCCTACCTCGTGGTATGGCGTAGATGCAATGCAAACTCACGCTACTCCAAAGGGAAAACCCGAAATGTAAAGACAATACTGAAGGGAAATAACTGAAGGGAAATAACCGAAGGGAAATAACCGAAGGGAAATAACCGAAGGGAGATATGTACATAGATTATGTATATGAGCCCTTACTCGGGTTTTGCAAATAAGAGCGAAGGCTCAATGTGGGTGCATGCTGGAATTGAAAGACTTACACACACGACATGAAATTAAACCTAAATATAAATTGCAGTATGGCCTTGACTAAGGTCCTGGGAGTAAGAGCGAAGGCTCAATGTGTGTGAGAGTGCTTGAATTGAAGTACTACACACACGACATAAATGAAACCCAAATATAACTGCAATAAGGCCTTTACTAAGGTCTTGGGAGTAAGAGCGAAGGCTCAATGTGTGTGAAAGTGCTTGAATTGAAAGACTTACTCACACGACATGAAATGAAACCCAAATAGTATAGGTCGGCCCTTACTTGGGTCTTTCAAATAAGAGCAAAAGCTCAATGTGTGTGAGAGTGCTTGAATTGAAAGACTTACTCACACGACATGAAATGAAACCCAAATAGTATAGGTCGGCCCTTACTTGGGTCTTTCAAATAAGAGCGAAAGCTCAATGTGTGTGAGAGTGCTTGAATTGAAAGACTTACTCACACGACATGAAATGAAACCCAAATAGTATAGGTCGGCCCTTACTTGGGTCTTTCAAATAAGAGCGAAAGCTCAATGTGTGTGAGAGTGCTTGAATTGAAAGACAACGCACCCAACTTAAGCAAAAACCCTTCAAAAATGAAAATATATATATATACTTACATATTAGGGGCTGATTAGGCCCGTGTGTGTTCAAAGTCGTGCACGACTAAGAGAGTGCACGTGTGTGGGTGTGCCAAGCCACGTTATTACAAGCGGGGGGAGACTATGCTCCGTTATTACAACCCCGTATCAAATTGAATCTCAAGCAAGTATACAACTAAAGACCGAGTTTAGGCACTTACGAGTAGCTGGTCCGTAGAGGCCTTGCTTGAGCGTGGACTTGGCCTTTGCCTTGGGCTGCAAACGGGAGCTCCGCGAGGATGGGTGGACAAGGGGTGTTGGCCGGCTGCAAATGGGGAGCGGGGTAGGCGCCTCAAAGGTGGTCGGCTGCAAGTGGGTGTCGCCTTGGTGTGGGGGATTAAAGGGGCTGGGCCAAGTATGTATGTAGGGTCACGAATGGAGAGTATAGAGTGTTAGGGAATATGGACCTAAGAGGAGTTTAAGGAAAGGCCGAATGGGACACCTAGGGGAAAAGAGATGGCTGGCCGGGTGTAGTTAGGGTAGTTAGGTAGTGGCCGGTGGTTTAGGTTGTGATAGGTTCGGTTGAGTGAGAATGGTGGCAGCAAAGGGGGATGGCTGGTGGTAGGGTGTTGTGGTAGGGTTTTGGTGGCTGAGAGTGGAGAGGGAGTAGAGAAGGAGCTAGGTAGAGTGTGGGGTACTAACCGGGCTTGAAGAGAGGCGGTGGATGGAAGGAAGCAGCCGGGTGTGGTGGAGCAAACGGTTCGGCCGGGAGGTGGTGGAGATGGCGGTGCAAGTGGTGGTGGGATGGAGGGATGGTGGTGGTGCAGGCGGAGCAGGTGGAGCAGGTGGAGCAGGTGGCTGGGTTCGGCTGGGCTGGGAAGTGGGGTCCCGACTGGGCTTGGGGAAGGCGATTGGATAGGAGAACCCGCCCCCAAGGGGGGGGGGTTTATATAGGGATGGGTAGGTCGGTTAGGGCTGGGTTTGGGGTAGTGGTTAGGTGGTTTAGGTAGGGTGGTATGAAGATAAGGTGGGCTGGAAAGGGTAGGGCCAGATATTTTAAATACTAGTGGTTTGGGTAGATTGTGGGCTAGGGGTGGTTTAGGGGTTTAGGGCTAGGTTAGGTGGTTGGGTTTTAGGGTGAGGTTTAGTGAGCTAGGTGAGGTTTAGTGAGCTAGGTTAGGTGATTAGGCTAGGTTTAGGGAAATTAACCTAGGTTTAGGGAAGGATTAGGGAAGTGGGTTAGGTGATTAGGTTGGGATTAGGCCGGGATTAGGGAAGTGGGTTAGGTGATTAGGCTCAGATTAGGGGTGGATTAGGGTGGTAGGCTAGGATTAGGTGTTTTGGGTTAGGTTTAGGTGAAGGAGCTCCCTTTGCATGGCCCATAGACCTTAACCACCTCATGTTGGTGCAGCCCTAGGTTAGGTTTTAGCTAATTACAAGCCTAAACCCACTCAATTAGGCTAACCCACATGATTAACCCCAAACTTGACACACAAGTCAAGCTTAATTACAACACTCTTGATATTTTCCATCCCCACTCTCTCTCATGCCCAATATCCCACGTGAATTTCAAGTGGGCCCCACCTCCATTTATGAGAAGGTGATGTGGGCCATGGATATGGATATTGGATTGGATCTCTGGATCCAAATCCAAATCCAAGTCCACATATGGGTTTGGATTGGGATCTGGATATATATGGTCCAGATCCAATCCAAACTGAACTCTGACTACCTCGAGCTGGGTTCGAAACGGACGATTTGTGCGGGGCCTGACAGCATCAGTACTCCGTCTTTGTTGGGTCTTCGCCAACATGGTCGTCCGCCTCCGTTTCTGCCTTCCGGAGATGACTTCAAATGATATTTTGATAAGAACAGGGTCTTGGACGTTCGAGATCCTGGGGGTGTGAATCAGATGCAAGAGTTGTTGTGCCGGGCTCGACATGTGCTCCGGTTCCGGGCTCTTCTTAGCTCTCCTGGTCCTGTCTTGATCGGGCCAAGTTGCTTCGGGGTTTCAAAAACATGTTTTAAAAGGTTTTCAAAAGCCATATCATATGTTTTTGAAAGATAAAGTTTAAGACATATATACAGGGTTGTTTGGAAGGCTCCTGGGTTTCCAGACTCAAAAATGGCCCTTTGGGGCTGCTTTTACAAAAACCAGATTTGTTTAAGAAATTCATGGGATTTCGGGGTGTTTATAGATGCCCCTCTTTGGCCTTGTCCAAATCGATTTGGATAAGGGCAAAGATGACAAACACCCCTTTCCATGTCTCCCTAGATCTATCCACGAAGAATACGGGATCGTCCCAATTTTAGCAAAATCTCAATTTACAAACTCTGGTAGGAGGAGATATCACGCCAAAGGGGTCTACATGGAATCTGGTCCTAAATGGGATCATGTTCATGAAAGTACCATGCGTGGAATGCAAATGACATGGGTGTGGTGCCAAAAGTGGCGACCTCCCAGGGACCAGATGTAGTCGAACTCTAGAGACTTACAAGGTCTGTAGCTCCAAGTGAGCAAATCCTATGTTGTTCGATGTTCGGTTTTCAAAACTTTATTTACAAAAGCTATTTACAAAAGGGACAACTGTCTTGAGTCTCGATCCTAAGGATCTCGAGCTCTTCGTGCTTGCCCTTGTTTGAGTCTTAACACTCGCTTATCTAGCGGAGATTTTATAAGAAGACAAGCTTCATTTCAAATTCCTACACCTTACTCGAAACGTCGAATTCTCAAACAAGATGAAATTCAAGTAAGTAAATCCTATTTTTACTTTAGGATTCCTCGAAATGAACCATGCTTTAGCTTGGGATAAGCCAGGGATGGGAAAGAGATACCACGGTCCCTTCTGAAGCGTCCCGTAGTTCGTAGTGGTTGCTCGTACAACATAGGGTCCATCCCAATTGGGGCGCCACTTGCCTAGGGGGTGTGGGCCACGATGGTGGATGGTTTTTAAGACCAGATCTCCCACTTCAAAGAGGCGAGGTCTCATGTGTTTGCTATAATGTCGGGCTATCCTTTGCCGGTATGCACGAGCATGATCCATGGCAAGGAGTCGCCTCTCATCTAGCAAATCTAGTTCGGCCATCCTAGCATGCTGAACCATCTCTAGGGGGAGGTCGAGTGCTATGGATGTATGAAATGAATGCAGTTGAGTATGAATGGGAAGAATGGCGTTTGTGCCATAGACCAACTCGAATGGTGTGGCATTCGTGGGAGTCCGGATGGAAGTCCTATAAGCCCATAAGGCTTCATCCAGCTTCTCGTGCTATGTCCTACCCTTCTCTAAGGTTTTCTCAATAATACTAATGAGAGTCTTGTTTGTGGCTTCGGCTTGGCCGTTGCCTTGAGGGTAGTAGGGCGAGGAGAAGTGGTGAGTTATGCCATACATGTTGCACAACTTCACCATCCGCTCGTTCTTGAATGGGGTACCATTATCAGACACAAGGTCTCGTGGAACCCCAAATCGAGCCAAGATATTCCTCCAGATGAAAGCCACCACATGTTGCCCCATTACATTGGTTAGGGAAATGGCTTCCACCCACTTGGAGAAATACTTCGTGGCTGCTAAAATAAATCGATGCCCATTCGAGGCCTTTGGAAATATTGGGCCTACAATGTCAAACGCCCACATGGTAAATGGCCAGGGGCTGACCACGGAATGCAATGCAGATGAAGGGATATGAATGGCGTGCCCATGCACTTGACACGGATGACACTTCCTAACATGATCGTGACAATCCTTTTTCAGGGTGGACCAAAAATAGCCCCCTCTAAGTATTTTCATCGCCATCATGTTGGCATTAACATGACCTCCACATTCTCCATCGTGGAACTCATGCATTACTATCCTAGCCTCCTCTAGGTCGATACACCTAAGTAGAATGCCGGTAAAACTTTTTTTGTATAAAACCCCACCCAGGATGGTGTATCGGGTCGAAATCTTACGAATGAATGCCTTATCTTTCGATGTGGCATCCTCGGTAAATCCCCCATTTTCTAAAAATTGTTTTATGTCATAGAATCAGGGTTTTTCAATACACTCTGGGTTGTTTTGGCAAATATCCAAGTCATGTGTGGATGGATGGGGCGCATGCCATATTTCCAAAGATCTGGTCCCTGAAATGGGATCGACCTTCAGGGCTGACCCCAAGGAGGAGAGGGCATCGGCGATGCCATTGTCCTCTCTTCCTACGTGTGTGAGTTTACATGACTGGAAGGATTGGACCAATCGAGTGGCCAACTCGTGATATGGAAGTAGTTTCTCATTACGTACTTGCCAAATTTTTAAAACTTGGTTTATGACAAGGAGCGAATCTCCAAAGACCTCAATGCACGATGCCCCTAGAGTTTTCGAAATCCTTAAGCCTTGTATGAGTGCTTCATACTCAACCACGTTGTTGGAACATTCGAAATCTAAGCGGACTGCTATGGGAATCTCGCCCTTTTCAGGGGAGATTAGGATGACCCCTGCACCAGCCCCTCGTTGGTTTCGTGCCCCGTCGAAGTGCATCTTCCACATTTGGTTTTCGAAAGAATTTGCCAAAATGTGGTTTTGAACATGGTTTTGCAATATGCCTTCATCAGGCATTTCGACAAGAGTGGGATATGCGTCCTCTAAAGGGAATTCAGCCACGTAATCTGCTAGGGCTTGCCCCTTAATGGAGATCTGGTGATGGTATTTCAAATCATACTCCATTAGAAGGAGCTGCCATTTGCCCAATCTACCCGTGAGAATGGGTTTTTCGAACAAGTGCTTGATTGGATCAAGCTTGGACACTATCCAGATCTCATGATCTAGGAAATAGTGTCTGAACTTCTGGCAGGCCCAGACTAGTGCCAAGCACGTCTTCTCCATGGCTTGATAATTTCGTTCATAAGCCAAGAGAGTTTTCGAAATATAGTAGATGGCATACTCCTTATGGGTGTCATCCTCGTATTGAGCCAACAAGGCTCCTAAAGCATTTACATGCACGGAGATGTATAATAAAAGTGGTTTTCCTTCCTTTGGAGGATTCAAAACGGGGGGATTAACCAAGTATGCCTTCAGTCTCTCGAAGGACTTTTGGCATCCGTCATCCCATAAGAATTTCGTACCCTTCCTCAACAGTTTGTTGAAGGGTTCGCATCTAGTTGCCAGATTTGATATGAATCGGCGCACGGATTGTAATCGACCCTGGAGGCTACGGATTTGAGTAAGATTGGAGGGTGGAGCCATGTCTATGATGGCTCGACACTTAGAGGGGTCGACTTCTATTCCCCTTTGGCTCACCATAAAGCCTAGAAGCTTCCCTGATTCTACCCCGAACACACATTTTTTAGGGTTCAGCTTTACTTTGTAAAGCCTAAGCCTTTCGAAAATCTTTTGTAAACATTCGATATGGGTGCATCGGGTTTTGGATTTCGCCAAGAGATCATCTACATACACTTCTACAAGCTCATGAATTTGATCATGGAAGATCATGTTCATGGCTCGTTGGTATGTTGCGCCGGCATTTTTCAAACCAAAGGGCATGACTGTATAGCAGTACGTGCCCCATGGGGTTGTGAAGGCGGTCTTACCCTGATCTCGTGGACTTAGTTTGATTTGATTATAGCCTGAATAGCCATCCATGAATGAAAACATTTCATGATTTGCAGTACTATCGACTATCAAATCTATGTTTGGTAAAGGATAATTATCCTTTGGAGTGGCTTTATTCAGGTTTCTGAAATCGATGCATATTCGAATTTTCCCATTGGTTTTTCGAACCACAGCGATATTTGACAACCAATCAGAATACGCAATGGGTTTTATAAATCCGGCTTTTAGCAGATCTTCTAAACCCTCTTTGACTTGCGTGTGTACATTCGGGTGTATTTTCCTAAGCTTCTGCTTTATGGGTTTTATGCCTGTATCTAAGGGAAGATGATGCTCGACTATGCTGGGATCTATGCCCGGCATGTCTTCATACGTCCATGCAAACACATCTAAATAGGTTTGTAGAAATGCAATGAATGCTAACTTTTCAGTTTCATGCAAGCATGCGCCTATTTTGATGGTTTTGGGATTGGAATCATCCCCTAGGTTCACCTCTATGAAATCTCCTCCTACTGATTGGGAAGGTCTTTCAAAATCGAGAATTCTATGAAATTCTGGGAGCTTAGAAGTGGGATCTTCCTCAAGGGGATCTACTTCTGGGCTTTGATCATTCTCGTGGGATATAGACCCGAGGGAGTTTGATGCATGGTTTTCAAAATGACCTGGTTTTGTACTTGGATTTTTAAGTGATTTCGAAATTTTTGGTCTGGCTATGCAGACGACATTTCTTTCGAAATCCTTTTCTTTTGCCAAAGTCCTACCAGGAGCAGCTATGTACAAAATCTTTTTGGTATTTTCCAAATTTTCGATTTTTTTAGTTTTTTGTAAAACAAGAACTTTGGGAACTATACAAAGCACTCTTTTTTCAAGTTTTTGTTTTTCCATTGTTTTTGGTTTTTCTTGTTTTTCGATTTTTTTGATTTTAAGTTTTTCAAATGTTTTTGGTATTTTTAGAAAAGGGATCTTCCGTCATACCTACAAAGGGAAAACACTACGGGTTAGACTCGGAATAGGAGGTCTAAATCGTAGGTCTCTTCTAAGACAGGCTCCGGGGCACCCTTGACCTAGGTGGTCACAGGAGGTGGCTCCGGCGGTATTCGGGGAGTATAGCCGATCCCATATCGGCTTGGGTTGGCCCTAGGCAGGATGGGCTCTAGGAGACCCTGGTTCTGCGCCCCTAGACTCTTATAGGGCGTGTAGCCCATGTTCAACAACATGTTCCATGACTTTTTGTTTTTTGAAAAAGTGGGATACAAGTCGTGGTCCTGGAACATGCTATCGTCCATATTAGGCTCGTATGGCCTTTTGTCCAGGGGCTTTGGAAATAGGGAACGCTTGGGTTTTCCTAAGAGGATTAAAGTCGGGAGGGGGCCTGCTTTGGGCGGCCCCTTCACACATACAACCTTCCTAGGGTTGTTCAACACGAGCCGAGGTGGCTCAACCATAATTTGCCCCAGGTTAGCCTCATGGGCCTGGGAGCTTGATAAACAAGGGGAGTTTATGATCCCCTGAAGCTGTGAGTGACTCTCACCTAGGATCACTACGACCTGGTCCCTAAAAGGGATCTTGACACACCTGTGGAAGGTGGATGGCACAGCGCACAAACTGTGTATCCAGGGCCTTCCCAACAACAGGTTATAATGGGGGTGGATGTCCAAGACATGGAACACCCCCGTGTGTTCGATCCCTCCCGTTTCCATTGGGAGTTCGATGGATCCTAAAGGTCTAGACGCATTACCATCGTATCTAGTGATAACGATGGGGCTTGGGTTCACTGAAGTCAAGGTGACTCTGATCTTGTACGCCACTTGAAGTGGAAGGATGTTGAGCCCTCCTCCACCATCGACTAGGCACCAGTCCAGAGAGTGGTTGTTTAGAACCACCTCGATATGCAGGGCCTGGTTATGGGTTTCGTAGGGTCTATCTACATCATCTTCCGAAAAAGTGATGGGCGATTTTGCTCCTAATAAAGCCACTTGGGCAGACAAGGATTCCAGACTTATGTTCGAATCAACCTTGGCCCTTTCTAGAATTTTCTCTAATACAAGTCTATGCCTAGGTGAGGTTTTTATAAGCTCTAGGATAGACATGTGAATAGGAATCTTTGAAAGGTGGTTTTCGAAATCATAAGGATTTAGGATGACTTTGTCCTTATCTGCTTTTGGCAGACCACTAGGGATACATGCTTTTGAGGGGCCAGGCACACTGACCACCTTTTGAGCACCTTGAAGGTGCGGGGGTTGATAGATCCTCCCAGATCTAGTGACTTCCCCCACGACCAGCCTAGGGTTCGTGCTAAACTTGGCTCTAAGGATGAGCTGAGGAGAACCTTGGATTTTTAAAACTGGTTTTACCGGGGTTTCCACTTTTGGTGGTCCCCAAATGATGACTTGGGCGGGCCTCTTGTATAGTACAAGGATGGGTGCACAAGTAGGTCGACCAGGTTCTGGTTTTTGCGCTAGTTCCTTGGAAATGGTGAGGGTACATACCTCCTTTCCTTTCCCACTGCCACTGGCGTGTTTAGGAAAGGGTTCCTTGAAGATAGCTTGAGGTGGCTCAGGTTCCGCAGTGACCTAGAGCTGGCCTTCTGCTATCAAGTTCTCAATTTTATTTAAAAGAGAGAAGCAGCGTTTAGTATCATGGCCTTTGAGCCGATGATACTTACAAAATCGGTTTAAATACCCCCCCTTGGACGTGACTCCTTCGGGGATTTCAGGGAGTTCTATCATGCCCTGGGCAAGTAAGAGGTCTAGGACCTCCGACACAGGTTGCCCCAGCGGAGTATACTCCCGTTTTTCAACCGGTTTTTGAAAATTGCGTTCTATCTTATTTTCTAATTTTTCAAAATTTTTGGAAGTGCCCGCCATGCCTGGATCCACCCGGACATTGGCGATTTTATGGGGCTTTGCCCCTTTGTCCGTCGTGGGCAGCCCATATGCGATGGACTTTTCCAAACGAGTTTTTGGAATGGCACTTCCTTTCCATAAGTGGTCGTATGTCCCTTTTCGCAAGTTGGTTTCGAAAAGGGAGGCCTTTTTTATCAACTTATGGAAAGTTGAAATCTCATGGAGCGAGAGAAGGGTTTTTAACTCGCTTTTAAAATTATCCAGGATGAGCATTACTGCGTATCTTTCGGATATGGGCTCTCGCACTTGGCCCAAAAGTGACCTCCATCTTATAATGAAGGCATGTACGTCTTCGTTCATGCCTTGCTTTGTATCCCTTAAGGTATTCAGAGTCAACGTGACTTCTACGTTGTGTGCAAATCTTTGCATGAAGCAGTTCGCTAACTCTTCAAAAGTAGCGAACTGGCTTAAGTCGTAGGAAGCCAGCCATTTGGCAGCTGTGCCTTTAAGGGATAGAGGGAACCAATACACCCATTTCATCGAGTCTTTTTCTTTTTATGGGCTCGACGTGAGAAAAGCTGCAAGACCGATGGAAGTTCGGTATTTCATCGTCACTGTCTGTTTCGTAATCCATAGGAAGGAAATCAGACAGGGCGTAGCTTCTTTTCTCTTTATTCTGCCCTTTTAGCAACTGCTGTAGGGCTTTACGGTCCTTTTGTGTGAAGGACTCGTGGTATTGGTTGCCTTCCATTACGGAGGCCTCTTTTTGCTTGCGAGGTTTTTCAGATTTCTTTTTAGGCCTTTGTTCACCGTTTGATGAACATGAATCGCCTACTTCAGCCTCTTGGCTGAGAGCATCGATTTTGGCCTCAAACTCCCTTCTCAAGTCCTCGATTTCATCTAGTTTTATTTTGTTTTTGAAAATCCTCCTAGAGTGAGAACTTGATGCGCATGAGCCTTGGCTCGACACTTCACTTGGATTGGATTTTGACATGCTTTTCAAGCTTCTTCTTTTTTTTTTCAAAATATCCTAAGTACAAGCAAAGAAAACAAGTTAAAACGACACCTTTTTACACTATTTTCGCAAGACTTCTACTTACAAACTCGATTTTTGAAAGGCTCACGTCCCACTGGGCGTGCCAATCCCGGTAGACGCACTAAAATCTCCGCCTCTTTGCCTTTTTCAGGGCTTGGAGCGGATCCTCTCGTGTGTCTAAGGCCTATGTATGCAAACAGGGCGTGCCAGCTAGCTTACCTAAAGCGAGATTTGTTTAAGAAATTCGTGGGATTTCAGGGTGTTTACAATTTTCAAAACATACTTTGCTAGTTAAAGTAAACTAGCTGGCACGCCCATAAAGCGAATGTAGATTGCGAAAAGGTTCACTTCAGGCCTAAGAACCCGTAAGTGAAAATTTTCGGTGTCTACACGTATGAATGGGGAGAATGGCGTTTGTACCATAGACCAACTCAAATGGCGTGGCATTTGTGGGAGTCCAGATGGAAGTCCTATAAGCCCATAAGGCTTCATCCAACTTCTCATGCCACATCCTACACTTCTCTAAGGTTTTCTCAATAATGCTTATGAGAGTCTTGTTGGTGGCTTCGGCTTCGCCGTTGCCTTGAGGGTAGTAGGGCGATGAGAAGTGGTGAGTTATGCCATAAGTGTTACATAACTTTACCATCCTCTCATTTTTAAAGGGGGTGCCACTATCAGACACTAGGTCTCTTGGAACTCCAAATCGAGCCAAGATATTTTTCCTAATGAACGCCACTACATGTTGCTCCTAGACATTAGTCAGGGAGGTAGCTTCAACCCATTTGGAAAAATACTCCGTGGCTGCTAGGATAAACCTATATCATTGTCGATGCATTTATTGCTTGAGACACCAACCATACACTGTATCTTGTAACCAAATTAAAAACGAATTCCACAATATAATATATGATTTTATGAACCCACCAAGCTACAGACGGCCTATACTTTCCCAAACCTTCTACATAGTAACACGTGAATGCACTTTCAACTACCAATTGACACATCTTTACTGCAAAACCTACTAGGAAGGCGATGTGAAAGCATATGCCATGTCAACTTGTGCCGTGGAAGCAAAAGCATCAGAATGCATAACCTAAGCACGATGAACAAGAAAAGAAGAACAAATTGAACACTGGATCGGTCCCCACTATCACCGCAGATGCTGTATCGTTCATTACCCAGGTTTTCAGCCATTACATCTCATTGGTTAGTGGTCATGAGTTCAAGAATTAAAAGACACTAACAACGCCTACCTAAGTTTACAACTAGTGACAGAATTATTTAGCGTAGGCAGAGTACTGGGAGGACCACTCAATCTGCATATACACAACCCGATCAAAGATGAATTCTGGTCAACTGAAGTGGAACTCATTCAAGTGATGCTCGATACAAGCCTCAGATTAAGCGGTATACGTAGCTACAACTTCTTCCACAAGTATTCTTTTGAAAAAGAAATAAATTGAAAATAAAAGGAGGAAAATTGCAAAACCACAAAGAGTTCCCACAGGTTCTATATAGAGGTATGCATCCTTCAGCTTCATGGTGGAAATCGGTGTGGTCTGTAGAGAAGTGCAGCTCCTCGATACAGCATCATGATAACTTTGTTCCTTTTTCTTCTCTCTCTCAGTGGCGCCAGAGCTATAGGGGATGGTGTTTTGGAAAAATTGGTCCTATGATGTTAAACGCCACATGGTTGAATTCTGAAAATAAGAAATCTTTAATGTCTTGAAACCAGGGTTTTTCAATAGAAGTTTGGTTGTTTTGGCAAATCTCCAAATCATGAATGGATGGAGTGGGTGAGTGCCATATTTCTAAGGATCGAGCTCACAAAGTGGGATCGACCCTTACGACTGAGCCTAAGGGTGAGAGGGGGGCTATGCCATTGTCCTCTCTTCCTACGTGTGTGAGTGTGCATGATTTGAATGAATCGACCTGTTTAGTCGCCAATTCGTGGTATGAAAGGAGTTTTTCATTTTTGACTTGCCAAATTTTCAACAATTGGTTTATGACAAGTAAAGAGTCTCCAAAGACTTCGATGCATGATGCCCCTAGAGTTTTTGAAATTTTCAAGCCTTCTATGGGTGCTTCATACTCGGTTGTATTGTTAGAACATTTGAAATCTAGGTGAATAGCAATTCGTATTTCTCCCTGTAAACACCCCAAAATCCCATGATTTTCTCAAATTACCTGGTTTTGCAAAAGCAGCCCCAAAGGGCAATTTTGAGTCTGGAAACCAAGAGCCTTCCAGGCAACCCTGTACATATGTTAAAACCATATATGTTTTAAAATATATACATACAACTTTTAAAACCTTAAAAAGGTATTTTAAAACCCCGAAAAGCAACTTGGTCTGATGAAAGCAGGACCGAAGAAGTGAAAGAGAGCCCGGACCTAGAGCATATGTCAAGCCCGACACATCAACTCTCGTATCAGAATCATCCCCAAAATCTCGGACATCCAAGTCCCTATTATCAACAAATTTGTTAAAATGATCTCCGGAAGGTGAGAAGAAGAGAGGACGACAATGTTGGCGAAGACCCAACGCAAGACGGAGTACTGAGCTAGTCAGGCCCCGCACAAACCGTCCGTTTCACAACGCCATGAAGGAGTCAGAAAATCAGATTTGGATCGGATTTAGACCATATATATCCAGATCCAAATCCAAACATGCATTTGGATTTGGATTTGGATTTGGATCCAAAGATCCAATCCAATATCCACATCCATGGCCCACATCACCTTCTCATAAATGGAGGTGGGGCCCACAAAGAATTCACGTGAAAAGCTTGGGTAGAGAGAGAGTGGGATGATAAAGTATGAGTGAGAAAGTTGGTGGGTGTAGACACCCAAAATTTTCTTTTAAAATTCTTACCTTTTCAGGAAAGTGGCCATTTTAGCAATTTTGGGGTTTTTGAAGGAAAAAGGCACTAAACGAGTTTCTTTTGGTACCAAAATTTTATGGAAGCTTTAAAATGATGAAATAATGCTTTTCCTTCTGAAAATTTCGAATTTTGACAAAATTGGGGAAAATGACGATTTTGCCCTTAGCATTGGAAAAGCAGGATTTCGTTTCCTTAAAAGATTTATTACAAAAAGTATGTTGAAAGCTTGCCTCTTCAAAAGAAAAAGGCATTGAAAAGACAAGTCGACACCTAAAAAAGAAGGTGGACGCCCAAAAAGGGAAAACGGGCATCAAAAAGGGAAAGTGAGCTTCCTAGAAAGAAAAGCTCACATTTGGAAAGAAATCAATTTCTAGAGGGTAAGGTCGGTATTATCAAAAGAAAGGAAAGGTGGAAGCAAGAACGAAAGCCTCCGAAAAGGAAGGTTTGGTATCGAACACCTCTCGTAACGTGTCTACGTTATGTTTGGGTATTGAGACTGTTGAAATTGTTGTGGTATAAAGAAGGATTTTTTCCAGTTTAGCAAAATACATCCCGAAAGTATAATCAGCAACAACAATGAAAAGTTTTCAAGTGTTTTATTGGATTAGAGTGTGCTGTTGTTTTATCTGAGTCATTCATAGCTGGAAATCCAGCTTTAATAGCCCGCCATGTTGCAAGCCAAGTTCATATTATCTCTGAACCTACACTGATTCTTATTACCTTGAATGTAACATCGGGCAGAGGTTCTGGTTGTGAAACATTTATGGTTCTTTTCATATCACTCATCCTTTTAATCTACCTGGTAGAAAGCTATGGCTAGTGGCAATGCTCACCTAGAACCAATAATGAATGTTCATGATGTAAAATAGGCCAGCCTTATTGAAAAGGTTGAATCAGAAGCTGTATCTCATAGCAATCATTCTTCAAGAACACGAGGGGAAATCCAAAGTTGATGAAGGTCATACAATTGCGGATGTTAATGAAGTGAACCACTTCGTGGTTGAAGAGAACAACCACGCATATCCTATTATCGCCAAGGATAAGAATGAAACTTTAATGAGAGAAATGGATGAATCAATTCCTGATGCCATTGAGGATAGCAACTCTATTTCGAAAACCAGAGCTATGGATGAGAAGAGGGGTTCAAAAGTAATCACTGGAGAAAAGTGTAACCAAGAGGACAGCGGTGATATCATTTTAGTAGAAGGAGATCATGAATATGTTCCACAAAATCGAAAATGTAAGGAACGTATGGAAATGATTGATGGTTGCCAGAATTCCAGCCAAAAGCTTATCTTTGACAATGCCGAAGAGACTTTGAAGGTCGAGACTGCTCAAGGTCAAGTTAGTCTTGAAGCATCAGGGCTTGATCATGCAATTGAAACTAACAACCAAGTGAAGGAGTTTACTGCTGAAGCTGAAGAGCACGGCGATATAGCTCCCAGTGTAACCGAGGATAAGAATGTGTCTGCGAGGAGCACTTCAGTGAATCTCATCCCTGAAGATGCTACAGAGATCCCTCAAGAGAGCAATGATGAATCACACAATCAATATGTAGACAGATGCATGGACATAACCGAGATCGACCCCCCAGGAAGTGTTGGCGATAACAGTTGGCAAAAAGCAGTGCAGCTAGATGGAACCATCGTAGATACTGCAATTGTAGATGAGGAAGCAGCTGCTGATTTGTCAGACGACACTCGGAATATTGGTACAAGCTTCTCTTGCGCAGCAACGGTGCAGTTGGTCTCACCAACATGTTGACTACCTCAACAAACCTTCAACCGATTCCCAGCTGCAGCCTTCAACAAATCTTCAAAATATACTAGTTGTAGCATATCTGCAACAGATGGATGAAGACTCTGAAGATCACGATGAGATCAAATGCAGATGACGATTATAGATCATGTTCTCAAGTTACAGATAACGTAACAACTCAGATTACAGGACGTATTCAGCAACTTAAAGGGAATCAAATACAGAGGATATCGAATCAGGTAGTGATCAAAGATTACCTAATACAGATAAAATCAAATCTTGGGCAGATGACATTCCAACCAATTCAGATGAGATCTTATCAAAACAATCAAAACCAAACTCATCCAAATCCTAACCACCAGCCTTATCCAAATCACAGCCAGAGCCTATAAAAAGGTTCCCCCAGGTGCTGCAGAAGGCATAAACCAGCGACGATCAACCAACGAGCATCAAGAGGGAACCAAAAAAAAAGAGGAACATTCAGTCCGAAAATTCAGAGAAATAGAGAGAGAGAGAGAGAGAAAGGAAGAGAAGAAAGAGAAGAAGGAAGTCCGGCCTGGTTCCGACGTCCAACAATCGTTCGGCTAAGTGCTCCTACGTCCCCTCTCACTCACAC